>OY720365.1:14810000-16010000 GCA_963082945.1 Cerastis leucographa | reverse complement strand
CTTCCCATCAGCGTTATCGCTGAAAAAATATCACTTTGACTAGTGAATCGAACGATGTAAACAGACCAAAGTGAATCATCACGTGCCTAGTATTTTCCCAAGTATGTGTTACTTATTACATACACATACTTAGTAAACACTTACTATGATATTATGTCCATAGCATTTATACACTATGGTCTTGGTCATAGCATAGACGGCACGGTTAGCGCAGTGGTTGAGCAATCGACTGCTGGGCTGCGTGTCGCGGGTTCGATCCCTGCACGGAACAAATATTTGTATAGCCTCAGATAGTTGTTCCGGGTCTGACTGTTATGTATATTGTGAGCTTAAATGTTTGTAAACGCACCCACGTTACAGGAGAGATTCCTAGTGTGGGGCAAAGTTTAATAAAAAATAAAATAATAACATAATACGTGTGTTAATTTCAACAATACATGATTATTTATAAAACCCTAATTGCTTCGTAATCTGTTTGCAGTTGGTTGCCCTGGAACGAAGTTAAATTGCATTCTAATTTTAATTACGTTTGAAACTAGTTCAGCAGTTTTAGTGTCAACAATATGCTGTTTGGCAAACATGAGGATTAAACTCCTTTTAATAGAGATGACTGGTTCGAAACAGGGATTTAACCAGAATTATGCAGAACATTAGCTGTCCAGCTCAACTTCATCTGCGTCACATTTTCCCCGTTATAACAACGTTTAACATTGCTGCTCCGCTCCTATTGGTTGTAGCATGATGATATAAAGCTTATAGCCTTTATCAATAAATGGGCTATCTAGCACTGAAAGAATTTTTCAAATCGGATCTGTAGTTCCTGAGATTAGCGCGTTCAAGCAAACAAACAAATTCTTCAGTTAATATTAGTAGTTATAGATTTGTGCTTCTTCATCATAAATTTTGATCTACATAACATTGTCATACCTGTAATCCAAAAAGATTAAGGCAAAAGTGTACTTATTAGTACGCCCACATTTTGGCCAGTTATGTTTAAGTCCCATTTAATAGACGGCGAGCCTATTGCCATCAACAAGGCACAAGGCCAGACTCCGTGGTTGCTACTGAGAAATTTCTGATGGTGAATCCCAATTACATTTTGCCCGATCCGGGAATTGAACCCAGGTTCTTGCTCAGCTGTTTTGCTTGTGATCACTAGATCAACGAAGCCGTCATATTCAATATTCTAGTCAAGCTATTAAAAAAAAAACAAAAATACTTTGCGCGACCTGGAAGCCCTCTACACATTTATACTTTTTCTATTCAAGCTATCGCAAACTTGTCCTAATTTAAGGCCATCAGCAAAACTGCGTAAATAACCATTTAAGGGTCTTACTTCCTCCAACATTTGTACCATAAATCCTTTCGTTACGCTTGATTGAAGTTGCGAAACATCCCTCTACCCCTTATCTACCCTTATCAGTGGGACATCTCAACCACAACGATTTCTTATCAAAGTGTTGCTCAATTTGTCTTTTGGTTTAAAGTTCTTGCTTGATTACAGATAACGGGGAAACCAAGTAATCTTTTGGTGACTTTCATTAATTAATCAATGACTTCAATACTCTTAGAGATTAAACAGCTGTTTATGCTGGATGGGATGCTGCTAGATGGTAACAAATGCACAATGTTACGGCGTTTAAAAAAACTTCATCATCATCAGCCTATAATGTTCCCACTGCTGGGACACAGTCTCTATAAGAGGGAGTGGGCGCGGGCCCAGTGCGGGTTGGTAGATGTCGCATGTCTCGAACTTTTAGTTCTAGGACATGCCGGTTTCCTCACGATGTTTTCCTTCACCGTTTTTCAGGGCAGCGGTGATGAAATGAATTACACAAAGTAATGCGCCTGCCTGGGATCGAACCCACGGTTTACTGCTAGCAAGTCGGAACTGTCACCACTGGGCCTTCGCTGCGCTCCCAGGCAGGCATATCCCAGATAGGGAGTCACTTCATCTAAAATACTGGTACTCAGCTGCATCCAATAAGACTGGAAGTCGACCCCAAGATAGTTTGGGAAAAGGCTAGGCAGATGATGATTTTTACTTATGCTTGGTCAGTGTTGCATTATTTGCAAAATAATGATAGAGATCATAAAAATAAAACGGTAAGTATTTTAGTCATTGTCTTTTATTAGGAAAAGTCCTTGACGACATCAATAAAAACCAAGGTAAGGTTTTTGTTCTATCATAAATCATACTTAGCTACTACCGCGAATGACGGTGACGGTTAACTACTTTTACCTCTTATACACAGAGTAATAAGGTTGAAAATTTGTAAACAGCTATCAACACCCATTAACGCACATTTTCTAACAGTTGCAACAACCTTAAGACAACACATAATATGCACTGGTTTACCTTGCAACATATAATACACTAGCTCTTTGCCTATAACTACATCCGCATGGAAATACCTCCTACGACTAGTTTTAACTAAGAATCATTGAATGACACCATAAGCACACAAAAAAAGGTCAAGCCTTTTAGGAGGAGAAGAATTAAAATAGGTACTTAAGGACGTTCTATTATCATCTGCCTTTTCTCAACTATTTTGGGGTCGCCTTCCAGTCTAACCGTATACAGTATGTTAGGTTAAACGAGGGACATATTGAGGGAGGGTATTCAGTATTCGATTCTCGTCCCAAATATGTAAAAAACCTATAACGTATATAGAAGATTTTTAATGTTTTGTTTAGTGCCTAGATATTTTGGACTGTCCTAAGCCAGGTAAGGTTAAAGTATGAGGGGAAAATGGATTATACCTAAGAGTCATTGACCCGCTCACATGTTCTGCGATAGTATTAAGTCGCTAGCGAAAGGTGTATACACGTGTGTGTACACGTTGCATGTCATTTGCGAAAATTTTGGTATGGTTCTGTCTGTTATTTATCAGTGTTTTTTTTTTGTTTATATTTTTATTAGTATCATGTTAGCATGTACTATTATGGGTTTGAATATGTCCCTCGTTTAAACTAACATACTGTATAGCTGAACACCAGTACTTTACATGGAGTGACTGCCTATCCAACCTCCACGACCCAGTTCGTACTTGTTAAAAGGATACCCCTTGGTAAATCTGGTTGTCAGACCTTCGGGGCACTAACTCCCTGTAACAACTGTCAAAGATCTACAAATGTCAACCAGGACCAACGGTTTAACGTGCTTTCCGATGCACGGAGAAAACTCGGTATGTAATGGGTGAGCACCCATCCACGGGCCAACCTAGGCAATCACGGCTTTACCTGATGATCTACCCGTTTGGCTGGTTTAGGCTGAGTTGCAACAGTATATATAAGGTGTTATGTCGGGCATGCCACCGTCCGGGCGAATCGATCCGTCACATTATCTCCGGGTGTTCTCGTCTAGCTAACGGAGAATACTTGCATAGACACAACCTTGTAGCCAGGATTATCCATCAGCAACTTGCTGTGAAATACAGCCTTGTGGAATCGGAAGTGCCGTAGTATAGGTATGTGCCCGACCCAGTTCTCGAAAATGGCAATATCACACTGTATTGGGATCAATCCATCATCACTGACAGGACTATTGTAGCCAATAAGCCTGATATAGTGGTGGTAGATCGATCAAAGCGGCGCGCAGTGATTGTTGACATAACGGTTCTACATGACGAAGACCTCGTGAAAGCCGAGAAAGATAAGCAAATCAAATATCTTGACTTGGCTCGCGAGGTTGTCGACATGTGGGATGTTGACTCAGCGATCATTGTGCCGATAGTCGTATCAGCCAATGGCCTAATTGCCAAGAGCCTCGACCAATATCTGATAAGGCTCTCGCTAGGCAGCTGGATCAAGGGCTTGATTCAGAAAGCGGTACTCCTGGACACGGCTCGTATCGTTACGAGGTTCCTTTCTCTGGAGCCCTGTCCGGAGCTTGGGCCCTGTTCCCGATACCGGTGGGCTACTATTTTTATATTTTTAAATGTTTTTGTATAAAATTTTGTAAAAATATTTAAAAATGTAATTAGTATGAAAATAAATAAAGGAAATAATAACTAGGTATTGTAATTTTAATTGATTAATTTATGTCTTTTGTGACAACCTCCTGAATTTTGACAAAGATGCAAAACAACACCTTGTACAAGGTGCAATCGACTCTTCACGAACCTCACCTCAACCAAGCAGTCTGAACATCAAACTAAGTAACCCTTCACATTATTAGTGCAGGGAAACGACTTACTTTTGGAGTAAATTTATAATCACGTTTTACGGTAACGTCGGTAACCCTCAATGTAACGCACTGAAAACATTCTGCTGATGGATGCATATCGAATAGTAAACAGGTCATGGAGGTATTTAAAGTAAAGTTATAACCTTAAAAACTAGTATTATAAAAACTAGTGAAATAGTTGAAACTTTGACCTACAATATCTCCGTAACTAGAAGGTTTGCAGGTATGGTCCAAAACATAAGACGGTCGCAATGACATGACGGGGGAGAACAATTAATGCTTTAATTTTGGTTACGTTTACAGTCTATTTATACCCTTTATAGGTAAGACAGACAGACTGGCAGGAAGCGCTAATAAACAAGTTTTTTATTCTAGATTACAATTTATTATTTTTTGTGTCTTTCAAAACAAAAATCTATGATGCCGCCGACGAAATCTTTGATTTTTCTTTCGTGGTTTTTAAGAATTGCTAATAACGAAAATGTGAAACGACGTCAAATAATGAAATACAGTTAAATGTCAATGAGCTAAATGTCAATCTATTTTTAGCTTATTTGGCTATAGAGTAAATATTTTATTAAAAAAGTAGTTAGGTCACTTTGGTTAAATTTTTAGGGGACACCTATTTAGAGTAAACAGTCACATTGAGTTAATTCCAAGGACATACTAAATTCCAAGGACATACTAAAACATGTTTTTTTTTGCGTAGGTAACTATTCGCTTGCCTTGAGAGCAGCGGTGGCCCAGTGGTGGCAGCCCAGACTTACGAACAGTAAGCCGTGGGTTCGAACCCAGGCAGGCGTTTTTTTTTTTATTGTGAATGGCATCTTGCAGTTCAACCTATAAGGTTGTCGCCTGCTTAACCGCATTACTTTGTGTAGTTTATTTCATCGCCGCTGCCCTCAAAAACGGTGAAAGAAAACATCGTGAGGAAACCGGCATGTTCTAGAACAAAAAATTTGAAGACATGTGACATCTACCAAACCGCACTGTGCCCGCGTGGTGTCCCAGCAGTGGGAACATTTTAGGATGATGATGATGATAATGATGACTATTGCCTGTAGCTGCTACTTGGCTGCTATGTAGGTATGTTTTAAGTTCCATGTGATAAGTGGCAAGCAAGAGGAGCTCGTGGCTAAATAATAACAGCGGTCTACAAATATTGCAAGAAAACCATCAATGAACATCAAAGTACACACAGCAACACACCGAGGCATATATTTGCAGTATCTCTTCGCTCCGCTTCGCTTTTTGGCTTCGCTTTGTATAGATTTCCCGTACAATGACAGCTTCGCATAAACTTGACACTAATTTTTACTTTACTTTTGACACACAGTTGGCACGAGCGGTTGAGCGATTTTTATATGGCCTACAGATAGTTGTTCCGGGTCTGGCTGATTGTGTATATGAGTTTAGATGTTTGTAAACGCTCCCGAGATACAGGAGAAATTCCTATTGTGGGGGTGTTTTTAATATAAAAAAAACGGGTTGCACTCCGGGAGTTTTGGCAGAAGAGAAAACTTGAATATTAACGTTGTGCATTTTTGATATTTTTAGGTTGGGGAATGGTTAGGGAATAACTTTGCACGAATTGCTTTAATTATCAGTATAAAAGTACTATCATTTATGTGGTAAAATACAATATTCATTTATTGCGCTATGGTACACAAACATGACAATTTATTTTACATTAAAAACCTCTTTACCTCTTTGGAGAAACCGAAGGTTTTGTTTGTGCATAAGATAATTATCCAGTTTTGGAAACCCAAACTTAATGACAGATGTCATAAAGTTCAAATTCCTTCGCAACCTACGTGTCCTGACGGCCACGTGTCCTGACGGCCACGTGTCCTGACGCGAGACCTGTCGCGAATTTAACATTTTTACCCATCACCAAAGTGCATTACGCCGCTAAAGAAGTTTTCACTTCAAAAATGTGCTATGTGAAGGCATAGTGATGAACAAGAAAACGATTATAGACACATTTCAAAACAAATTATACAGCATATCAAATGTTGGCATGTATCGCAAACATTTGCTAGCTCATGTCAGTTAGAAAGCAAACAAAGCGTTCACGCTTCACCGAGGCGTGTGTATCTAATGGGTCTGTCAACAATATTCAATGAACGTATGTTGTCAAAGTGTTATGGTGGCTTGACACTCTGAAATTGTGTTACGACATACGAATAGACGAGCTAAGTTCAATACAATGTGGAAGGGACACTGACGCGAAAACGGTAACCATGTAGGTACTCAGAACATCATTTTATTTAACACCTTGCCGTACTCTATTATTGTATCCTGTATCGTAAGTGCGTTTATAAACATTCAACAACAACGGGTGTTAGAATCAAAACCTAAAATCAAGTTATATTTTATGCTTTGATTCTATCACCAGTTTATCCTATTGCATAAAAATGTTTGCATTAGTAATTGCTTAAACTCAAGTTATTTATTCAACTTGACTGTAGATATCATCATCATTCTCTTGCCCTTGTCCTAATTTATTTGTTGTCGGCGCAGCATGTCTTCTTCTTCCATACTTCTCTATTGCTTCATTGCTTGTCATCTCATGAGACACCTCCTTTCTTGCTATATCATCCTTCACACAGTCCATCCATCGTTTCTTTGGTCTTCCTCTACTCTTATAACCATCCACATTCATACTCAAAACTTTCCTCACGACGTTTTCCTCATTTCTCCGCATCACATGCCCATACCACGACAACCGATTACTACACATCTTTTTAGTCAGTCATAAGTGTTAGAATCAAAACCTAAAATCTAGTCTTTAGACTTAGGCGCTCTATGGATTGATTTTGAATTAAACAAACTAAAATCAAACAATGTAAAAATCCATTTGTCTTTTAAAAGTCTAAACTCTTAATCAGAAGCAGATAAATCTAAGGTCTACCACATGGCGTTACATAAATGTTTACCTTGCCTTATATTCAAGTACATACGTGCCCTTGTCAATTAAAGGCGCGTTCCCACAATGTCGTGCCGACAGATTATCGTGTCGTTTAAAGCGTCATGGATTGTGTATTGAAATGGAGCTGTTCACATATAGGACGACACGACTACTCCACGACTTTTTTTCCAGTGACGACAGATTGTCGAGTCAATATAATTATAGTCAATAGTATTGTTGGACGACTGTCAGACGACAATAATAAATTCATGACATCCATCATTCATCATTCAGACGTCCAATAATAAATTAATCGGCACGGCATAGTAGGAACGCGCCGTAAGGTGTAGGTAGTTATGTCGCGTCATTATCATCAACATGTTGAATCATCATCACTGACTGGTCATCTCACAGGTCAAGTTTATATCTCGTGTACACAATGGCCATGTTGCCTTTACATACGTACGGAGACAAACAAGCTTAACAAAACCAGTTATTTTTTTTATTAAAAACCCCTCCATACTAGGAATTTCTCCTTTATCGTGGGTGCGTTTACAAACATTTAAACTGACTTATACATACAGCCAGACCCGGAAAAATCTACCCGTAGGTCATGCAAATATTTGTTTCGTGCGGGAATCGAACCCATCATTCCAAACATCAAAATGTTTCAGGTCAAAATGTATGGAACAGCAGCTTTTTTTTAAGCCGATTAAAAATTTCGACGTAGGGGTTCATGGCATGGCACTTATGAAACGTCGATAAAAGGTGCTCGTTTCGAGTTAATCGTTTCCTATGGAGAAGAACCGGCAAGAAACTCCATGGTTACTCTTTTAAAATCATTTGGTATTACAATATTTGAATGTTACAGCGTTAGTACTTAAGTATGGGAAGACAGCGTAGGCCCGACAATAAGTCGTTGCTTACTACAAAACGCAGAACAAGAAAAACCAAAAAAAAAATGAATTAAAAGATTAATGATGTGTTGAGTGCGTTTTAGTTATATAGCTTAAAACGCACTCAAACTACTAATAGCATTTATTTCACACACATTACAGGCACTACTGAATGACAAATAAAAATAAGAGCAAAGCTACAGTCCCAAACACAAGGCATAATAACTTGTGAAAGTACTGTAGTTGCCCATTCCAAAGCGTAACGAGATTAACCACAGATTTATAAATATAAATTCCTATGGATGTCGTTATAATCCTGTGATTTTGAAGTAGATTTTTTTTTAATGTCTATTTCCCTTTGCCATATAAAAACGTATAGGTAATCAGTTTCAGTTAAACAACAAAATATGTCAAACAAGTTAAAAAATGACTTCCTTATCATCATCTGCCGAGCCTTTTTCCAAACTATCTTGGGGTCGGCTTCCAGTCTAACCGGATGCAACTGGGTATCAGTATTTTACATGCAGCGACTGCCTATCTGAATTCCACAACCCAGTAACTGGGAAATACAATATCTCTTGGTAATATTGGTTGTCAGACTTTCGGCTTCTGCTCGACTCGTAACAACTGTCAAATGACAGTCAAAACAAATGGCAGCCGGGACCAATGGCTGAACGTGCTTTTCAATGCACGGAGAAAACTCGGTATGTAATTATCGTCACCCATCCACTGACCAACCTCGACAAGAACTTAAAGATCGACCCGTGCGGCTGTCATTACTTAGCCACGACCTCTCCTTATAAGACTCATCAATGCCATAATATTCCATTTTATGGAATTTATAGTAAAGTTCTCCTAAGCGGATGTTACTGGTTGAATTAACACATTGATTGTGTAAAGAGTGATATGACGTAAACACAAGGTGTAAACTGACTCTTAACAAAACCATCAACCAAGCATTCTATACATAAAACAAAGTAACATTACGCTAATGTTTAATGAGTACCTACATCTTTAATTGACGCGAAGTTACCCTGATGGTTGAGTGAATGTCATGCTGACTTAAATGTCATGCTGATGGTGGCGGGTTTGTCGGGTCGTTTAGTTCCCTTTAAAATGGTTGAGTTGAAAGATGGTTGATACATGCGTCATGTTCGTGAACGGGCACTGTCAGTTGTGACTGGTCATCTCTTAGCTGCCACGGTTTATTTTAATTAAGTACTTTATATTTTTTTATTACTGACTTAATCTTTTACTCTGGATGCTCTTAATTTACCCGTATTTCTACATCGTTCTCACATATTTCACATATTTAATTCTTAACGTGAATGATGTAACCAAGATTTTGTAACATATTTTGATTTAAAAGAGTGTCCATGGAGTTTCTTGCCCATTCTTCTCCATAGAGATCTATGATACGGAATGGGCAACTACAGTACTTTCAAAAGTTATGATGCCTTGTGACTGGGACTGTAGCTTCGCGTTTTATTTTGTTTTTTGACTTACATAAGTGCCTGTAATGGTCTAATTGAAATAAATGCTTTGAGTTTGAGTTTGCTACAATTATTGCTGGAAAACGATGCACCTGACGATGAGCGTTTACGCCTTACAAACTTTGAATTCTTCTTTGTCCTAAATGACTGAACCGATTTTAATGAAACTTCATACGCATAAGCATATACATAGGTCTAAAAAGTTACAATGACTTGAACTTGACTTTGAAAGTTAATAATCGGTCTAATTTAGCTGTAACATAATTTTTCGAAAATGTTTTAATTATTTTTTAGACCGGTGTATCCTGCTTATGCTCATAAAGTTTAATTAAAATCAGTTCAGCAATTTCGAAAAATAAGGAATTGAAAGATCGTATGATATGCCGTAAGGCATAAACGCTCATCCACAGGTGCATGCCAAAGCTTGGCCTCGGGTTCTAGTATCCTTAACAATCATTTATTTATACAGGGTGTAACAGAAAGGGTATATACATACTTAGGGGTGTACATGTTTCTCATCATAAAACATGTTTTTCAGCAAAAAAAATATCTGCTGCCCCATAGAAAATTGCAATACCTATTCGACCCAAATGTATAGGCAGCTAATATTTTTTTTGCTGCATTTTTTTTTTTAATGATGATGAAACATGTTCAGTTTGATGGTCTGTAGCACACCCTTAAGGATGTATATACCCTTTCCGTTACGACCTGTATAGTAAATCATAGTAAACGATTAAAAATAATTTATCGCTAGTGTATCGGCGTTTAAAGGCCATCGCACACGGCAACTTTGTGTAGCGATGATGTGGTGCGACAGAAGTGAATCCTAGTAGCCTCACAACAGTAACGTTCAGAAGCATTTCTGTATCGTTGCTGGATGCAGCAGATGCAAACGCAACTGCTTTAGCATCGCATTATAGTATCTTGGTTACGTGAAAATAGAAACGTGCATATAGAATCGCAAAAAAATAAACAATCAACATTCAACGCATAACTGAGGACTGCAACTGCTGAGCATGACGTCTTGGGTTCGATTCCAAGGTTTCGCAGTGATAATGAAGTAAAACTTCTTATGCGACTTCCAACAAGTATAAAGCTACCATGGAGGGGGAATATTTTCTATAACTCACTAAGAGATGGCAGTATTACAAGATTTGTGATTACGTAGTTCTACTAAGTACGCAAGATGGCGTGCAAACAGTCATGCATTTGACTCTTCGGTGTGACCAGCCCTTCGCTCAATTTCCATGAGTAGATTAACTTCGATAAACTTATGTAATAAAAGTAATACAACAAAATATTATTTAGAAGCTCAATAAAATAATGAGAGTGAATGTGTGGCACTCGAACGCATGCGTGTAGTATTACGAAGTTTCACTTCTTCCGCGCGGAGGGACTCCACACACTTTTTTTTAATGTTTTTCAGCTACGGAGTCTGGATTTGTGCCCGATTCATGGCTTACCTCCTATTACAGGCCAGCTCAAACCAGGGATGGCACGGCAACGTAAATTCATCCGAAGCCAGTCGTAATAAGATACAGATTGCAAGTTTAACATTGATTAATTCCACCAAAAATCCTACAAAGAGCCTCTTAATCACATACTCCCCCATTAAAAAGGTATTTTTGTTTACATTATCGACAAGGTCCATCCGGTTTTCGACCACGCCGTCTGATAATGACAAGACAACCGAAGGGGTTAGTCCGGTTCAATGCAGCTGTGTGTGTTATACAGTATGTTAGGTTAAACGAGGGACATATTGGGGGAGGATATTCAGTATTTGATTCTCGTCCCAAATATGTAAAAAACCTATAACGTATTTAGAAGAATTTTTAATGTTTTGTTTAGTGCCTAGATATTTTGGAGTGTCCTAAGCCAGGTAAGTTTAAAGTATGAAGGGAAAATGTTCTGCGATAGTATTAAGTCGCTAGCGCAAGGGTGTATACACGTTGCGTGACATTTGCGAAAATTTTGGTATGGTTCTGTCTGTTATTTATGAGTGTTTTTTTTTTTGTTTATATTTTTATTAGTATCATGTTAGCATGTATGCACTATTATGGGTTTGAATATGTCCCTCGTTTAAACTAACATACTGTATATCAGGGCAAAAAAATAATTAAAAAACCTTTTTCAAAACAAGCTTTTATAAAGATGCACCGAAAAGAAGAAAATAAGTCTTAAAGTAAACGATAAAGGATAGTTTTCACCGTAAGGTGTTAACGCCCTAAACGCGATAATTTTGTGTGTGGATAATTTTGGAAATAGTTATTTACTAGCTTCTGCCCACGGCTTCGCCCGCTTTTTTTCGGTAATTGATCCGCGGGATCACGCTACCGGGATAAAAAGTATCCTATGTGCTATTATAGACTATTATCTATCGCTGTGCCAAATTTCATCTAAATCCATACAGTAGTTTTTACGTGAAAGAGTAACAAACATCCATCCATCCATCCATATTACAAACGCGTTTATAATATCAGTAGTATAACTATCAAAAAGGCTGCTCCCCAAAATATGACGTAACAAAACGTAAGAATGCAAAAGATTTTTAATAAAATTCAAATTCCATTGCTTCAATAAGTGTGTATCTGAATGTATGATTTATTTTATTTCATATTTTTTGTACCATATGATTATTTATGTATATTGTCTTTTTATGTATATTGAAAACATTTTCGTTTTCAAGTATGTGAATAACGCAATTTAATTTTGTTGAAGCGTCAAAATGCTATACCTGTTGTTTAATATTTCTCAATTGAGTACGTTTTTTTATAGTGTCATGATAGTACATCACCATATCATCACCTTTAATAAGGAAATCTGTGGCAGGTTAATAGCAATAATTGCGAGAGCTAAAAAAAATCTTGATAATCAAAGCCGACTGTTAAGTTCTCACAAAACTAACAAAATCTATTGTTAAGTTATCAGTTTGTCAGTAATAAAATAAAATTAATTATTAATAGATTTGACGGCACGGTTGGCGCAGTGGCTGAGCGATTGGCTGACGCGCAGCGTTTCGCGTCTTCGATCCCCACACGGTACTAATATTTGTATGACTTACAGGTAGTTGTTCCGGGTCTGGCTGTTTGTGTATGTGAATTTTATGTTGTAAACGCAACCACAATACAGGAGAAATTCCTAGTGTGGGTTTCAACGTTTTTCAAAAAAAAAGAAGTGAGTCTTTGATTGAGTACTTATTTTTGTATGTGTCTGTCAAAGTGTCAAATTCATTTTACTGACTCACTAACTTAGATTAAATAAAGATTGCAATAAAAAAAAACTATTAGAACTGACTGTGTCTGTCAAACAATGAATGAATTTGATATAGAATAATAAAATTAAAATAATCAAACCAATTTTCTCCACCGAACACAAGACCTTTACTAAAAAAAAAACTGACTTAAAAAATATACCATCCAGCACTTTTACAAATCCAAACGTATCACAAAAAAAAACAAAAAAAACTACAAAAAATATCACTTACCTGATACACGTATTTACTCGAGGACGAGTGAAGTCCACTAAGATCGCTAATATAATGTTGACTATACAACTTGTCACCACAATGAAATATCTAAACATTAGAGAGACGCAGACACGACACAATATTTTGTATTGTGCCTATTTTTTGCCTCTGAGAGGACGTCCGACCGTAGTACCAAAGTTTCTGCCCAACCAAGTGCAACCAAGACTACTTACTGGTATTTGTTTCAAACACTGGTGCATGAAACAAATACCAGTGGTATTAATTTTTGGTATTAGAACGGAATAAATCGGTCAAGTATATTTAAGTCCAATTTAATAGGGGGCAAACCCCTAACTAAGTTTAGCCGGCTAATCTTAAGTTTATGTTCACACCCACCTATAGCCATGATATATACACCTGGAAAGTGTATACCGTTACAATTCCAACAAGCCCAAACACAGCTAAGATTCATTGCCTTGTTATGGAACCGAAGCCTGTCTCTTGAATTCATCATCAGATCTGATGGTAGAATGGTTCTTATTGGACGCAAATGCTTCACTTGTTGTAGAAAATACCAAAATCACTGTAAGTTTTCCTATAAAATTTGAAGAGTTCCCTCGATTTCGCCAAGATTCCATCATCAGATCCCGACTTGGTGACTATGAGACCATTTGGAAAATATACCCTTGCCAACAAAAAAAAAAAATCTAAATCGGTTGGCAAGCGACGGAGTAATGCGGGAACAAACATAAAAAAAAAACAAACATCCGAATTGAGAACCTCCTCCTTTTTTAGAACCGTGAACTGTGATACTCTTGTTTAATAATACAAACTTTTAACAATAATTACCTATTCACATTCGATATCATTTGCTTTTAAAACAAGTTTTTGTTACATTTAAGAAAACAAAATGAATACCTCGTAGTATCGGTAACCAGTTAAATGCATAAATTATACGATTCACTTTCTGTTCAAGTTTACCTTTACTTGGCATATAAATTAGTTAACTCGAAATAGTATATAAGAAAAATCAGTTCTTTAATGAATCAATTCGCTCGAGCCAGCCCGCGATGCTGTGCCAGTAGTTTTAAATCAGCCCCTAAATAATGATACCATTCAGATCCAGCCTGTCCCCATGCAGTCTTCCCCCAGCGACGCCCTAAGCCGAGGTTCGTACCCCACAGGGGGTGCCCTTAGCGTGCAGTCGCTTAGTTTGTAAGTTTTTATGCCCTGGCTGGAGGCCTTACTCTAAAGGCACCCACAGGATAGTCCGGTTAAGCAGACGACAACCTCATAGGTTGAACTGCGAGATGCCATTCAAAAAAAAAAAAAAAAAAAAAAAAAAAAAAAAAATTAATTAATCAATGGTGTTCAAAAACAATGGTGTGCAGCAAACGGCACGTTAATTGCTGTATGACACGGAAGGAAAAAACAAAAGAAAACTAGTTTTACGATTCAAGCGTCTTTTTTTTTGCTTAAAGCCGATTAACGCGGATGTGATATAAAATCAGAAGATTTTTGATTTTATTCATCGTCTCGTGCTCATCTTACGAGACTTTCTGTCGGATCGCACCTTCCGCTATCGCATCGGGAAGGCACTGTCTTCTCCCCACCCCATTAGAGCAGGAGTCCCTCAGGGCTCCGTCGTCTCTCCCCTTATCTTTACTCTGTTCACCAGTGACATCCCCAAGAGCAAGAAGGCTCAGTTAGCCCTGTTCGCGGACGACACGGCCATTTATTACACTGGCCGCAGTCACGACGCTATCTATAGCACCCTCCAAACCTCAGCCAACGTCTTAGGCGCTTGGTTCCGGAAATGGAGAATCGAGGTGAACCCCGACAAGAGCCAGGCAGTTCTTTACTCTAAACAGCGTAAAATTAAGCCACCCGCGCTCAGCCCGATCACTATGTACGGTAAGCCTATCCCTTGGGAGAAGCAAGCCAAGTACTTAGGAGTCATACTTGACAACCACTTGTCTTTCGCGGCGCACATCAAAGCAGCCGACCGAGCTGCGTTTGCTATGGGTAGGCTTCATTTCATGATTTCGGCAAAAAGCAAGTTGTCACTCAAGTGCAAATTGCGCCTTTATACCGCGGTGATCCGCCCCATTATGACGTACGCTTGCGTTGTGTACGCTCACACCAAGCCTAAGTACATCCATAGGATGCAAATTTTACAGAACCGGTTCTTACGTAGAGTCACGGGAGCCCCTTTTTATGTCCGTAATGACCGTCTACACGTAGACCTTAGAATGCCCACCGTCCTTCAGTTTATGAAACGTCTTTCGAAGCGTTTCTTCGATAACGCCATTAAACACCGTAATCCCCTGATCGCAGCGGCCGCCCGTTACGAACCCTCGCGCATTAGTACAGTACGCCGTCCTAGGCATACCCTCGTCACTCCAGATGATGCTATCACCCTCCTCCAGGAGAGTAGCAAAGAGACTAGCACTCTTAAAAAGTTCCGACTCAAACCGCCGTCTTTCCGACCTCGCCGTCGAGGTCCGTCGCGACGTCCCGGTCCATGCCCTCCCCGACCCTCGCTCGAGCCAGCCCGCGATGCTGTGCCAGTAGTTTTAAATCAGCCCCTAAATAATGATACCATTCAGATCCAGCCTGTCCCCATGCAGTCTTCCCCCAGCGACGCCCTAAGCCGAGGTTCGTACCCCACAGGGGGTGCCCTTAGCGTGCAGTCGCTTAGTTTGTAAGTTTTTATGCCCTGGCTGGAGGCCTTACTCTAAAGGCACCCACAGGATAGTCCGGTTAAGCAGACGACAACCTCATAGGTTGAACTGCGAGATGCCATTCAAAAAAAAAAAAAAAAAATTTTATTCATATTTCTTCTGCCATAGTTCTCGGCTATGTACGTACCTCATCCAAAAAGTTGTGGTCAGAATCAAATTGGCGTAAGAAACTACCAAAGTCGCAGCTCGCAGGAGACCAGAGGAGTAGGGCCAATAAAAAGTGTGTCAAAATCCTGTACTTTCGTCGAAGATTTAACTATAACAGTAATTTGTTTCTAAAAATCACAGTAATTATTAATTAACTTTAGCTTCAGAAGTCGGTGACTAAAAACTGAATCAATAAAACAAAAATCACCGACTTCTGAAGCTAAAGATACTTTTCACTTTTTTTTTTGTAGTTTGTTTTATTTTTTTGCAAAATAGTTTTGACTAACACATATTAGGAGATCATCAATGTAGACGAAGAACAAAAATATTATTTCTATAGCTATTTCACAAATGTCCAAAGTTCATAAAATGTTTATGGGATTACCATGCAAGCTTCTTTTACCAAATGCAAAACGTAATCACGTAAATCGGTCCATAATTGAAAGAAATATCAAAATACATGCAAAAAATATATTATGCAGCCAAACATATTCTTATTCTTAAACAAGGTGTTGTTTTGCATCTTCGTCAAATTCAAGGCTGCATAAGCTACTATGCTAATGATTCTCGTCCCAAATCAATAATAAAAGACAGGTATTTTTTTTTCTTATTTACCAAAATCGGTAAGTGTGAACCACCCGTGTTTTAAACGCGGCCCATCTGATCCTTGCCCTATAACCGCGCTATCATACATAAAAACAATCGCAAACGTTTATTCGATAATTTTTTATTCCCTAAACCACGTTAAGTGTTGTTATTCTGAAATACTGACACACTTAAACAACCAAGAAAATCAACGTTTATTGATAATTAACAAGGCACCGTAATTTTAATTTATTATTTATGTCTTCCGTGACATTCTCTTGAATTTTGACGAGGATGCAAAACAACACCTTGTAAATACACACAAATTGCAATATATAGCTTATGTCAACGGCGAGCTTAACCCAGAACTTAGCACCGGAAGAGGTGCTTTGTTTGGCTGCATATATTTTGAAGTCGTTTAAAAATAACTGGAATGCATTGTCCTGTCACCTCTTCTACATAATCTGTGGCCTAACATATAACTGCGAACCCATCTTACAAGTACAGTGCGAGTAGTAAATATTTGTTTTGTTTTTCCGCCTTCAAGAGCTATGACATACGCTATTAAGTGGATACTTCTGTATAGTATACCTACGGATAAACTGACCATTACTTTAATGGATATCAATAAAAAAAAATCGGTATGAATTGTTAAGGAAAAGTTTTAATAATAATCAACTTTGGTGAAGGAAAATATTCACAGAAAGAAACTAAATTTTGTTATAGGAATTTGGAACACAGGGAACACATGAAACGATATAACATTACATCATCATCTGCCAAGCCTTTTCCCGCACTATATTCGGGTTGGCTTATATTCTAACCGGATGCAGCTGGGTACCGAGGACTTCGTGGCTAAATAATAACAGCCGCCCGGGTCGATCTTTAAGGTTAAGCCGTGCTTGCCGAGGTTGGTCCGTGGATGGGTGACCATAATTACATACCGAGTTTCCTCCGTGCCTCGGAAAGCACGTTAAGCCGTTGGTCCCGGCTGTCATTTGTAGATCTTTGACAGTTGTTACGAATAGTCAGAAGCCAAAAAGTCTGACATCCAGTCTTACCAAGGGGTATCGTATTACCTAGTTACTGGGTTGTGGAGGTCAGATAGGCAGTCGCTTCATGTAAAATACTGGTACTCAGCTGCGTCCGGTTAGACTGGAAGCCGACCCCGAGATAGTTTGGGAAAAGGCTAGGCAGATGATGATGCAGCTGGGTACCAGTTTTTGACATGAATCGACTGCCTATCTGACTTCCACAACCCAGTAGATAGTAGTAGTGCCAACCGCTGCGCTAGCGGTTGGCGTTGCTCTAACGGTTGGCGCTGCGTGTCGCGGGTTCGATCCCCGCACGGAACAAATATTTGAATGGCCTACAGATAGTTGTTCTGGGTCTGGCTGTTTGAATGTGAGTTTAAATGCTTGTAAACGCACCCACGATACAGGAGAAATTCCAAGAGTGGGGGCAAAGTTAAAAAAAAAACACTTGTCTCCTTCTGGTTGCTAGTTTATGCGGATCTCTCATCGAACGGGATACATATACAAGAGGAGGCAAAGTTATACTGGAATAATATAGTTTGATGCATCGTCGTTGGTACATGCAACTAGAATAACAAGTGAATGAAGTATGTGAAAAAGCAAACGCCTCTCCGAAATGCATGAGCAACGACACATGGATACAACTTGAAAATCTCTAAATAGACTCCGAACCGAAGTCAGCCGTAGCAAAGACAATCACTACGGATCGGGTTCATGGACGGCTCAGATCTCAATTTTGTATTCGGCTTGATTCCACAGATAAGGTCTCAATATGATAATGATTTTTATTTTTGGATGGGAAATCATCAAATTACTCCTCCCGCTCTGAGCGGAGCAGAAGGGAGTGTCAGACTTGTACTGACTAAAACCCATCTAAGTTCCTTCTTAGGCCCTTTGTGTTCCAGAGCCACGGTATCTCTTTCGAACAGTCCCGCAGCCCTGGCAGGCATCGGCCCTCTCGGACCCCTTCCGATTTGCTGACATCTCCTTGAGGCGTGCGTGGAACACGAAAGCGCCGTCGAGGCTTTGACGGACTTTTTTTTTTTTTTTTTTTTTTTTCTGTATGGGAAATCATCAAATGACTTCTCCCGCTCTGGGCGAAGCGGGAGGGAGTGTCAGACTTGACTGACTAAAACCCACCCATGTTCCTTCTAAGCCCTTTGTAATCCAGGGCCGCGGTATCTCTTTCGAACAACCCGCAGCCCTGGCAAGGCTTTGACGGCCTCAGATTTATTCTTCGTTCAGCCCACTGAGTTTTAAGGGTCCGTTTATATCTTGTTTATTGTTTAACCTCTGCCTAACCTTTCAGGATTACAGGCGTAATGTTATAATGTTGAAGGCCCATCTTTTATCATCATAATAAAAACAGCAGTTAATCTTAACTTTCTATCCGAAACATGTTTAACAAACCCATTTAGTAATCTTAAACTTCCAAGCGAGAACCATAACAAGTATAATAAAACATGTTTTCTGAGAATTACTCAAAACAGTCACAAATTGTGAGACACCTTAAAACAAGTTCAAATGAAGAGGTCCAAATTTAACGAGTTGTCAAATAGCCGTTGCGTAGTTAATCAAAAAAGTAATCTCAGTTTGGATATGAGTTAACTTTTGCTCCCATTTTGTTTACTGCCTTGGAATATTTTAATGCCTGCTGAAAATACGGACGGTTTTTAGGGTTCCGTACCCAAAGGGTCAAACCCCTACAGAGACTTTGCTGTCCGTCCGTTCGTCCGTCTAACACCAGGCTGTATGTCATGAACCGTGATAGTTGAATTTCTACAGATTATATATGTCTGTTGCCGCTATTAAAATAAATACTAAAAACAGAATAAAATAAATATTTAAAGGGCTCCCATATAAAAAAGTGATTTCTTGCTCGTTTTTATAAATAATGGTACGGAACCCTTCTTGCGCGAGTCCGACTCGCACTTGTCCGGTTTTTATTTTTTCTTGTTCGAAGTTAAAAAAACAGGCTGTTACTCAGGGCCTTTATAAGATTCGGTAACGGATATCGACCAGTCTTACCAAGGATTATCGTATTACCGAGTACTAACTGAGTTGTAGAGGCCAGATAGGCAGTTGCTCCATGTAAAATATTCAGCTGCATCCGGTAAGACTGGAAGCCAAACTCACCACAGTTGGGAAAACGTTCAGCAGATGTTGACCGAGGGCCTAAGTTTGGGGAAGTGTGTAGGTACATCCAGAGATCGGATCCCTCAACGGTCACTAGTAGAGGCGGTACTAGCTATGCAAACCAAACGTGTCACTGTGTATTCGAACTACGATACTAATGACGTTTGGAAACTGACAGCTTTAAAGGTGGTATGTGATAGCAAAGCACTTTTGATGCCACGAATTTTCATAGTACTGCTGGTCCGACGTTCTACCGTCATGAGACGTTCGTTAACACCAATAAACTAGTCAGTTAGGGACAATGGAATTTCTTACCGGGTCTTCTTCATGCGAAACGACCAACCCGACAACCCACAGAACCTTCAACGTGATACTTCATTACCCCTTAATTGTTATACACCCCAGCGCAAATTTGAAGGTTTAGAACTTTTAAAATTTTGCATTTTGCGCGCTAAAGTTCCCATCAAGGGCGTCCCCTGCCAACTTCATGCTTCTTGCCATTTAATACCAAAATCACCCTTGCGCAAACCCTCATTCAGCCCATCATTGACTACGCCGACGCCTGTTATTTGGATGCCACCGAGGAGCTTGAGCGTTTCTAAAATACAAGGTGTTGTTTTGCAACCTCGTCAAATTTCAGGAGGTGGTCACGAAAGACATAAATAATCAATTAAAATTACGATACCTAGTTAATTAATAATAAACGCTGATTTTTTTGGTTGTTTAAGTTTGTCAGTATTTCAGAATAACCCCCTTAACGTGGTTTAGGGACTAAGAAATTATCGAATAAACGTTTTAGATTGTTTGTATGTGTGTAAGCGAGGTTATAAGGCAAGAACCAGACGGGCCGCGTTTAAAACAAAGGTGGTTCAGACTTACCGATTTCCGTAAAAAAGAAAAATTACCTACCCATTTTATTATTGATTCGGGGCGAGAATCATTAGCATAGTTACCTCCTTGAATTTGACGAGGATGCAAAACAACACCTTGTATATGTATTCGTTTTGTTTTTAACCTTAAAAAGTATGACCATGTTTCTAACTTTCACAACATATTCAAGCAGCTCCCAATTCAACTTCGCCGAAACTCTCGGATATTGTGCCTGCTATTTAACATCCTTCATAACCCAAAAACGCCTTCCTATCTGCGGGAACGCTTTTCTTTCTCCCGTCCTTCTGATGCACCTTGCAGATCGCAACTTAGGAGCCTCCTAAGTTGCGATAATATAATAAATCGCAGCATTTTATTTTGTTGTAATGCAAAGCCCACTGAAGTAATTACAACAAAATACACATTCGGCTTTCAATCGGAAACTATTTGGGTTGACCCACGTTTTCCCGGACTTCAAACTACATAGTTATATTTTTTTATGATTTAATTTTTCCGCCCGGTTTTGCCTCGAACGTAGTACCTCTTATTCCTCAGAGGAACGGCTTCAAAACCAGCTTTAGATTCACAATGAGCTCACGGAACCAAAGGTCCAATTCGTTGTCAAAGGCAGCACATGACTACAGGAACGAAAGTCCGGAACTGCTATATAAAAGCTAGGAAATATGCTGTTCTAGTAAGGACACACAATAATGGTAGCAATTTCATATTATATCGTAGCAGTAAGATTGAATTTCGTACAGCACGATGTGGTGACGGACGAGAGACAGGACGGGCGAGGGTGATGCTATACGGGCTAACTACACGAACTGCGATGGCGTGCTTTGCCCTATAGCGTTACGATCGTGCGTCGCCGTAACGCAGGTGTGGCATACAATGCGTTGGGCCGTTGCGACGACGCAACGCAACGCACTAATGAGCCCTTAGCCCAAAGCGTAGAGATTTGTTCAGCGGTCGTTTTCTGTTTACGTATGTAAAGTCTTTCAAATTGTATTAAAGACAAAAAAAACCCGAATATTGAAGGTATCAAACACTTACACCTCCCACTAATACCTCTTTTGAACACAGTGGGCCAACCTGCATAATTCTACATAAAAACAGAAAAAAAAAAAAAATTACAACCACTTTAGGAGCTCAGAGCTCGTGGCTAAATAAAAACAGCCGCACGGGTCGGTCTTTAAGATTAAGCCGTGCTTGCCGAGGTTGGTCCGTGGGTGACCATAATTACATACCGAGTTTCCTCCATGCCTCGGAAAGCATGTTAAGTCGTTGTTTCCGGCTGTCATTTTGTAGATCTTTGATAGTCGTTGCGAGTAGTCAGAAGCCAAAATTCTGACATCCACCCAGTCTTACTAAGGGGTATCGTATTACCCGGTTACTGGGGTGTGAGGGTCAGATAGGCAGTCGCTTAATGTAAAATACTGGTACTCAGCTGCATCCGGTTAGACTGGAAGCCGACCCCATTATAGTTTGGGAAAAGGCAAGGCAGATGATGATAACGACCACTAAACGAATGAGTGAATTTTCAAGCTTTTATTTGCATTTCATTCGAAATTCTTTATGTTTTTGTTAAAATATTATGTTTGTATGTACGGGGCCTAAATAGCCTCAAGATCAGATACAAATGATCCGATACATTGTATCTCACGTACAATCAACATTAAAAAAGAGATGTATTTCAGATAGCTAAATTATTGTATGCGTTAAAAATTTCACTAAGAATTGTCCATGGGTTGAAGATAAAACAGTTACGTAATTTTGAAGTCAGCGATGCAGATTTGCAACTCTTTTTAGTATTTTGGCTGTGTCTCGTGGAATGGTAATCTCTGGGATAATAATCTTCTGGCACGACATTTGATAGTGCTTCGTTTGGTATCGATGAGCAGTTGTCGATATTGTGTTTATTTTAATTACCAAAGATTATGAAAGATACTTTCTCTATACTTTCTATCTACTCAAAACAACCTTATCAATTGACACTTGCATTGATTACAAAGAAGTATTTTGTAGAAGAATATTTTGCGTTACAAGACAGAGGAAAGTCATTCTAGAATTGCACTAGCTGGGTACTTTATGAGCTCTGAATGACACTGTAATGAAAATAACTTCATGTCCTATTAAAAATTCTGATCATAAACCAGCCTATTTACATTAAAATTGGGACATTGGGAATATTTTCACACAAATTTCGAAAAAAAATCTGTCATTAAAAATCAATTTTGTCACACAAATGCTACCTGAGAAGCGGGCGTATGACACTAGACAGAACTATTTGTCACCAAGTAGTAACAAGAATTGAATTAAGATTTTCTTCGTCTTTTCCCGTCTATCGGTGGTACATATTCAAATATCTTTGTTTGCCTATCATTTAAAGTTTATCGATAACATCGACTCTAGACTACTCGACTGTCCCAACACTAGCGAGTTCTCATCTGCTACACAGAGGGGAGGCATCCGTTTCACTAATGCACTGGGTCATTCCTTTTTACATAAACCAGTACCAAGTCGTATTGCGTACACCGTTTGTTTGGCCTTAAATGAATCGGATAGTTGACTATGGGGTAGATAGTAGTGTAGATGATGCTTTTGACTTGGGTAGTAACACAAATTATATAAAAAAACGAAAACGAATTTTGTTATTGTATTTCGGACGTTTTTCCAATATTATCATTATCATCAGCCTATAATGTTCCCACTGCTGGGACACAGGCCTCCTGTCTATGAGAGGGAGTGGGCTGTAACCCAACACGCGGGCCCAGTGCGGGTTGGTTGATGTCACTAAAAATTGTGTGACTCACGGCTGCATAAAATAGGCCCAGTTCCGCAAAATGCCGGACAACTAGTGCCCGACGCTGATTTTTAACTGAACCTAAATGGTGAGTGTTCGGATATCAGTACTAGAGTTAAGTAGTCGTTCCTGTTTCAGTTTCTGTTCACGTGGGATATTGGCTCAGCATTCGGTCCGGCTCATGAGCGGTCCAGTTAAAATACTGATTTGGTTAAAATCTTTAAACTAAAAAAAAGGGGTGTGTAATATATGCCATAATAACAGATAATATATTATCACTTGAAATAACGTTCACATGATATAATTTTCATATGCTTTATAAACAAATAAACTAATTTCATGTGATCTAATATTTCATTTCATATAAACTTCTTTTGCTCTAATAACACTTCGTATAACGTTCAGTTGACCTAATTTTCATTTGACCTAATTTTCATATTTACTTATTTTCTGCCCAAATTCTGTAGTGAAAAAGTAAATATTAGAAAACATCATACTGTTATAACCTCATCTATCCCAAATGATTCACCAACAATAGAATGGATCTGGCGCTAATGGTCATGGTTCTAACCTAACCTAACCCACATGATTCACCAACTATATAGCGGCTCTAACGCAGGAATATATGAGGAATAATAGGGTTCCCTACTTGTCTTCGAAAGTTGATGGTTCGATTTTTATTATATCGAACACGGTGTGTCGATACTTCAGTTTTACGATGGTTTATTCCATCGATGCTTTAATGGTGCGATGTAACGTTTGTGCGAAAAATCCTGTGGCGAAATACCATACAGCGATTGCTCATTAGATCGGTAATTATTAGTTCGATAGTATGTTGGTTTGAAATGCCTACTGTTGTCCGTGAGATTTAATTAATAATCTTATTTTGCATTATAGACGTTAAGGAATTACATTCAATACCATACATATCTTCTCGTCGATTTTCCTAAAATGAGCAAGACAGTTTCCGTTCCTTTTGTTAACAGCTAAAATAAATTAACAACACCTAAAATACGCATTAAATGCTTTATTTTGATAAAAAATCAAACATAAAAAATAAGATTATTAATTAAATCTCACGGACAACAGTAGGCATTTCAAACCAACATACTATCGAACTAATAATTACCGATCTAATGAGCAATCGCTGTATGGTATTTCGCCACAGGATTTTTCGCACAAACGTTACATCGCACCATTAAAGCATCGATGGAATAAACCATCGTACAACTGAAGTATCGACACACCGTGTTCGATATAATAAAAATCGAACCATCAACCTTCGAAGACAAGTAGAGAACCCGAATAATATACTAACTAAATATTATACTAACTGAATATTAGTTCAAATGTGCATTATAGAAAATGTTTATTAAACCATATAAAATTAGGTAAACTGAAATTATATCAATAAATCATTATATCATTTCATCGTTATACTAAAGAAAAATTATATTAAATGAAATTAGGTCATGTGATCGTTAGAACTTTTGTTATTCTGTCAAATGGTACGCACCCAAAAAAAAGTTACACCTACATCATAAGCTTTAGGGCAAAGTGGCATATCCACGGCTATCCTAGAATATTTTTTTGTTTCATACTTTTTAGATTGTGATTTTTCAGCAGTCGGGCTTAAGTTTTTGAACTAATTTTTTATTTTAATTTGTTTGGGGTTATAATTTCAATTTTTTTGAAAAGTGCTTCTTATGCACTTTGTTTTGATACCCATCAAATTATGTGTTCTCTAGAGGGTGCCATATCCAATTTAATGTGACGTCACATAGCCAGTGAACGCTAAAGACGCTTCCAATGATATCTCATATTTGGTCAAATTAATGTAGTTTAGAAGTTACGAGGGAACTGATCAACATACATATACCGGTCAAAACCATAACCCTCTTTCGCCGTAGTCGGGAATCCTAACTATCCTAACTAATATTATAAATGCGAAAGTAAGTTTGTTTGTTACGCTTTCACGCGAACACTACTCAACTGATCATCATGAAACTTTGTACACATATTCTTGGAGGTATTAGAAGTAACATGCTATATATCATCACGCTACGACCAATAGGAGTGGAGAAGCAATGAAAAATGTTGCGAACACGGGGAAAATGTGAAGACGAAGTTGCGTGGGACAGCTGGTAAAATAATACAAAATTCTGAAATTACAAACAAACACTTCAACTTTATTAATTTGTATAGATTGTTTACTTAGTTTATGTTAAACCAATTAGTTCTTTTATTTTGTAAATATTTAGATTTGCACAAAATAATAGGAGTTGTTCTCATCATGAAATTTGTTCTGCATAATCATAATGTCACTCTGCTGAAATCAAAATTAAAATCATTTATTTCAAGTAAGCCGGTTACAAGCACTTTTGAATAGTTGAACAACAATAAAAATGAAGCCACAGTCCCAGTCACAAGACATAATAACTGCGAAAGTACTGTAGTTGCCGATTCCAAAGCGTAGATCTCTATATAGAGAAGAATGGGAAAAGAACACCATGGAGTGTCCATGGTGTTCTTTTCCCATTCTTCTTTTAAATCAGTAGCTTGTTACAAATACCTTGGTTACATCATTCATGTTGAGATGGTACTTTATGTGAGAACGATGTAGCAAGACGTGCACGTCAAGAGTGTCCACAGTAAAAACAAAAAAAAAAACAATTCAAAAATAAATTATTATTTCGCTTAAACTCTGAAGTATGGAAGAAAAAGACATGCTGCGCCGAAAGATGATGACTCTGCTCAAACTCCAGTACTTCAGTTTGATGACTTGACCTGATAATTCAAATAATGCTATGTTTGGGTCTGTGGACGACAGAACCAAACATAGCATCATTTGAATCATGACGGCAACGAGTCGTAGTTGACTTTGTTATGGGCATTAACGATCTGACCTCCTTTTGCCTTATAACGTACTATTTTTCTTTTAAAATAGTAGACATATTGGTTTTCTGCACATTCTTCTCATTTTAAGCCAACTTCTAAAAAAGCAAGTGGTTATTCTGCTTTCAAGTATGTTTACTGATTTCTCCGTGATTACTGATCTGATTTCAGTGATTCTTTTTTGATTTGAAGAAGAAGCTTGCGCGTTGGTGGTGTAACTTTGTGTCGGTACCAAGTTCTCTCTCTCTATTCTCCGAAACCCCACACGAGGTTCCTGTGTGGTGCAAATCAAGCGACGATATACTGGTGGTCAGCCTCTGCCGTAGCTAGAGACCATTCACCTTACAAAGCCGCCCCGTCAAGCGATCTAGCCGTGTTTTGGTGCGTTGTCCGGTGACGCCGTCCGTAAAGGTAGGTCAGAATAGTAGCTTTACTCGCTGTCAGGCAGTATTTGACATCGGATCCACCTAGTCGTTGAGGATAGCGAGATCCGAGACACGGTGCACTCCACATCAGCTCGGTTGGCTGAAAAAAAGGAATAAGGAAAATAAGGTAGTACAGCGACTGCACTCCCTATCATTGAATGCGCACCTCACGAATTTCAGGGGGTTGCACACAAATATCGTGCTGCGGATGTGCTGCACCTGGCTAGAGTATAGAGTATTTTAATCCATATTCCGACGTACGTACATCTGTCCGGCAAAGCTCGCCCTTAGTTCAGTCCTCAATGAGAACGCGCAGAAGTGCAAAAGTCGGCTAATCTAGACTGGGTTTATGCTCGACACCGTAAAGTTTCACCGTGAAGATTTACGTCAGAAGAAGAAGCGAACGCTCAGAAGTTCGTACCCTTTGGGTAGTAAAACTTTTTGATTTATAGCTAAATCGGCCGGGACGAACTCTGTCGCCTCTCACTGCCTCCATTGCTAAAACTTGACCACCTGGCAGCTCGACTATGATGTCTTACACTCGCATTTGCCAAAATGAGCTTTGCAATCGACGTGAACAAAACCAGTGGACAAGATGGTGTTCCTGCTATAGTTCGAAGGACCTCTGTCAGTCAACTAGTCAGTCAGTCAGTCAGTCATTCAGTCAATCAGTCAGTGAGTCAGTCAGTCAGTCAATCTGTCTGTCAGTCAATCTGTCTGTCTGTCTGTCTGTCAGTCGGTTTGTCTGTCTGTCTGTCAGTCTTTTTGTCTGTCTGTCTGTCTGTCTGTCAATAGTTACCTGAGCTGAACTACATGCTATAGTCTCAGCATACTGATACTGATAGCGTGCGTCATCCCACTGCTGGGCAAAGGCCTCTCTTCATGACTTCCAGTTGTTTCGATCCAGATCCAATGTGAACCACTCGCTGGTTCGCTGGTCTTCTCCAGCTTGTCTCGATGTCTTCTACGAGGTCTGCCGCAACGTCAGTAATTCTCAGCATAAACCTTTAAAATAACAAAATAACTTCACATAATTGAATAAAATATAACTTTATTCGATTTTAAATTTTGTGGTGCAATCAGCGATATTATGTTCTTACCGTTTTTAAGCAGTTTGATAATAATTGCGTGAAGAAAATAATGTATAACAAAAACATGATTCGAGTCAAGTTGATCTCTGTTTGTAGTAACAACACACAAAGTTAATATCTACGAATGGGCCGTATTTATAGTTAGTTTAGCCATCGGTTATCTGCGGCCCGGTCCGCTGCACATTAATGGAAAAACAAATTGGAAACGACTTCATATCAAATTCAGTCAGATTTTTTTTAACTGACTCAATTAAAAAAATAAAATTAAAAATTGAAAAAACCCCCGACAAACAAAACCTCAAAAAAAACAAAAATAAAATTAAGTAATCCAAGCGTCGTAGCGTCGGGGGACCGCTAAGTAGACCGCTTAGTACATACACTAAATAAAGCGGACCCCCGACGCTACGACGCTTGGATTACTTAATTTTATTTTCGTTTTTTTTGAGGTTTTGTTTGTCGGGGGTTTTTTAAATTTTTAATTTAATTTTTATTTCATGCTTTTTAAACTTAAATTATTTTTTCTTAGCCTTAAGTGTCCCACTCCTGGGCATAGGTCTCCTCCCATTCCTCCCACTTTTCTTGGTATTGCGCCTCTTCTCGCTTATTAACAAAAACAAGGAACATATGAATTCAAAAAAAGAAAATTAGCTTCTAGGGGGGAGGGGGGTGTGCAGCTTACCCCCCTGGCGATGCCCATGGTGACAAGTGACAAGAATTCAAATTTCCAATCAACTAGACCCGTAGAAGTTGTTTAAATCCCTTCATCAACTAGAAAAGAGGTGATGAGCTTCAAACGGCTGAGCAGATTTTCTCGGAACATAGCTAAGAACACTCTCGATTAAAATACCTTTCAAATGACACCAATTTTATTAAAATCGGTTCATCTGTTTGGGAGCTACGATGCCACAGACAGACACACAGATACACAGATACACACGTCAAACTTATAACTTTTTTGGTCGGGGGTTAAAAAGGACTGTCGCGGCGTTCTATTGATCGCAACTTCTACTTCTGAGTATGAGGTATCATGAGAAGCACGAGATTCGATTCCCGGATAGGGCAAATCACTATTTAAAGTTCTGATGACGCTTATAATGCCACTTAGTGCAAATACCTAGCTGGTCAGCGATGTGTATTATCCTTAACAATTGATGCTTGATTTTTTGTTTTAAAGCTATATTTCCACTGAATCGTAAAACTAAAAATCATGAGGTGAAGCCTTTGCCCAACATTGGAATGAACATGTCAGATTAACAGTATCAGTTTTCCCCCTCATCCTTTTAATGACTTATCATGAAATCGCGTGAACTATTAAACCTACAAAGTTTAAAGGACGATGGGCAATTTTCTATGAAATTTAGGCGTAGGTAGTATTAACAAAATTAATCTCAAAAACGGGCCAATTGCGAGTCTTACTCGCACACAGGGTTCCATAGCCCCAAACAATATAATAACAATATATTGAACGGTCATTCATTAGTAAACTTCCACTCAACCGCAATATTAAATTTGTTTCTCATAGTAAGTTAATGAAAACAAAGTTACTGCTGCATTTTGGTGAAAAAGTCCCATATCTCAAAAACTAAATACCAAATCATATTCATACCAATTTTCGTTAAAAGTTTTTTTTACGTTCTACATGCCCATATTTTTTTCAGAATTTTACCACTTTGGAAGTCTCTATCTTTCAAACGATTGACTTTGAAAAAATATGCTTATAGGAACCTCAATGTCATTTTTAGAGACCTATCTATAGATATCCCGCACGTATAGGTTTGATGGTTTTTTTTTTAGTTTCAGTTCCGTGCGGGGTGGTATCCTTAATCTATTTTTTTTTTGTACAAAAATCGTAAAGCGGTTCACAGAATACATCAACCTACCAAGTTTCAGCTGTGTAGTCCTAATAGTTTCGGAATAAAGTGGCTGTGACATATGGACGGACAGACAGACTGACAGACATGACGAATCTATAAGGGTTCCGTTTTTTGCCATCCGGCTACGGAACCCTAAAAAGTAACATATAATTAAATCTTCAGTACCCAAGTCACCAGAGAACTGAAATAGGGCCTGACAGCTGTAGTCAAATCCATCCCCTAAAGACAGTGTTGAGATGAGAGTTTCTAAGGAAGTTCCTCATTTTTAGAGTTGATATCGTTACAAGCATACATACTTAATGTTTACGCAAGATTCAAAAAATCTTATTTGTTATTCATTTATTAAAACATATTATACAGAGTTATTTGTAAAACACCGACAACCTCTCAGGACTATGTTAATGACATCATAATCAACAACTTTTGTTCTACGACTTTCAAAAACTCGTCATGTTTTAGTTCATCAGATTTTCATACAAAAATAAAAATATTTAAATTGAACGCTCTAAATATTACGAAGTCTATGCTCCCCTCGCTATTGTACTATCGCTTTCTTTTTAAGATAAGATAAGATAAGATAAGATGCATTTATTTGTATAAACATGTGTGTCATGATACATAGATATGCACATATGGATGGAAATCGAGTTCAGATGATTGCTGTTTCAACATGTTTTGCCATATTCGGCGTACAAAATAGTTTATAATATATTGGAAGTTACAAAATAAGAAATAATTAAATTACATTAGTCAAAAAATTACAATAGTCAAAATTCAATCAATTCAAATAATACATAATAACAGTAAATACAAAAATAATGTCAATAAAGAAAAATTGAAACAATAAGATTGATAGAATTAAAATTAAACATAAATTCAAAATTTGTCATCCAAAAACTCCGTAACACTATAGTATCCCTTATTCAAAAGCAATTTTTTTAGTTCTTTCTTGAATGAAATAGTATTCAATATCTTAAGAGAATTAGGAATTTTATTGTATATTAATGGGGCCATGCATATCACACTTTTTTTTAGAAATGCTGTTCTGGCGGAGACTGATTGCACCCAAAGTCTATATTTCTCACGTCTATTTCTACCTGTATTATTAGTCAGAAGGGGAAACAAATTAGGATTAGATTTTACAAATAGTGATATTTCTAATATGTAAAGTGATGGAAGTGTTAGAATTCTGTGCTGTAAAAACATTGGCTTGCAACTGTCAGTAGTTTGCAACCCAAACATAGCCCGAATACAACGCTTTTGTGCTTTGAACGCTGTGTCCTTTTGAGTTGAATTGCCCCAGAAAATTATTCCAAATCTTAATACTGATTCAGCTAGCCCGTAATATGCTGTAAGTAAAGTGTCTGCGTTGACCGTCGGTGCTAACTTAAAAAGAGCATATGACGAAGTACTAATTTTTTTACAAAGTTCATTAATGTGAGCTTTCCAATTTAATTGCTTGTCAACGAGCAAGCCTAAAAATCGGGCTGTTTCAACTTCTTGTATTGTGTTTCCTTTATATACTAAATTAAATTTTGATGTATTTAACTTTTCTCGTTGACTAAAATGCATTATATTTGTTTTACTGAGATTAATTTTTAAGTTATTATCATTAAGCCAGGTAATTACAGAATTCAATGACTCATTAATATCAGAATGGTAGTTAATCATATTTTTAGGTGCTATGGTAACAGTACTGTCGTCAGCAAACAATGACATGGGTTCCTTAGTTGCATTTGGTAGATCATTAATGTATAGTAGGAACAATGGAGGGCCTAATACACTTCCCTGGGGAACACCATATGTTATATATCGCTTATCAGAGGAGAAAACTTGTTCCCTTTTAGTTTTAATATCAAATTTTGATATGTGGGTAATTTGTTGGCGATCTGATAAATATGACTTTAACAATTCAAGGACGTTCCCTCTTATACCATAAGACTCAAGTTTATTTAGTAGAATTTTGTGGTCAACATAATCGAATGCTTGAGACATGTCACAATAAATAGAACAAACGGGTAAAGATTTGTCAACTTGTAAAGAAACTACGTATAAAAAGTCATAAACCGCCATATTAATGTTTTTATTTTTTCTGAAGCCTTTTTGCTCATCACAAAGGATTACATTTTGGTCTAGGTAGCTATTTATTTCATTGTAAATATATTTTTCAAAGATTTTTGAGAAAACCGAGATTTGTGCTATGGGTCTGTAGTTCTCCATTAAATATTTATTATCTTTTTTGAATATAGGCTTAATAATTGTCAATTTGAGGTCTTTTGGGAATGTCCCAGTCTGTATACAAAGATTCAGAATATGGCATAAGTGATGAGAGATATCTTCATTTACTGCCTTGATTACCGTAGTCGAAATACCATCATTTCCTACACTGCTAGTATTTTTGAGATTTCTTATAATCTTCTGCATGTGATAAGGTGAACAGGGTGATAGAAACATTGAGTTCAGTTGGGGATTTATTAAAGCTGTAGCTTCTTTTCCGGCACCTGGAATAGGATTTACTTTTTCAATGAAATAGTTATTAAACGCATTGGCAATTTCTGTAGGATTTCTTGTTAATTTATCTTTAATTTTTAATTCAGTTATTGAGTCTTTTGGAATATTTAATTTAATACTATTTATAATTTGCCAAGTCGTTTTATTTTTATTAGTCGATGTTTTTATTTTGTAATTGTTTTGAGCGCGTTTAGTAAGGTTTATAATTCGTTTTAGTAGTTTTGAATATGTTGAATATTTTTGTTTATTTGTTGAAGTTGGTTTCCGTCTGAATTTCCATAGTAATTCTCTTTTTTTCTTACTACAGATCTTAATTCCACGTGATATCCATTTTTGCTTCGTATTTACTTGCACAATAATTTTAGTTAGCGGAAAACAAAAATCATAAAATAATTTAAATGTTTCTATAAAATAATGGTATGCGGCTGTTGGATCACTTGTGTTATATATTTCACAAAAAGAAAGACATTTTATGTATTTTCTGAATTTATGAATATTTTCTGAGCTGTAGTCACGCCTCATTTTTTGCCAACATTTTAATTTAAATATTTTCTTTACTGGAAGCTTAATTAATTGGGCAGTGTGGTCTGATAAGCCGAATTCTAACACATCTGTCTTACACTGTTTTTTAAAGTCATGTGCAAAGTTGTCTATACAAGTCTTACTCGCTAGTCTTGTGGGCTGCTTAAGTGCTAATGTGAGATTATAATTTAACAATAAACATTCAAAATCCAATGTGGCATTATTGCTCTTCATGATATCTATGTTAAAGTCACCCGCTAAAACAGTATTATGATGATTATGCATTTTAGAAATACGATTTAGAACATTGACAAGCCTTTCAAAAAACACATTGAGATTGCTTTGTCCCGGTACACGGTATACGCAAACTATTATAATTTTTAAATCTAGTAACTCGACTGCACAACATTCTATTACATTATTTATGGACAATTTACTAATTTCAGAAAGTTCTTTGAACTTGTGTACCTTATTTACTAGGATACATGCTCCACCTCTTTTATTACAAGTACGACTAAAACATGCCGCTAGTGAATAATTAGGTATGCTCAGGTGTTGCTCATAACCTGCTAAGATAAAATGCTCAGTGATGCATATTACATCAATGTCTATATTTTGGTCTTTGAGCTCTTCTATATTTACTAACAGTTGGTCAGATTTACTGAGTAGTCCCGCAATATTCTGATGTAAAACATTGATGTATTTAAAGTCGAAAAAACAGTGATGATGTATCTTCTTCAGTATTTACAATATTTTCAGTAGCGGTAGTCAAATAACTCACTGCAATGTCATTAATGAAATGCAACAGACCTTCAAAAATATTGCGTAAACCATAGTTATTTATACGGCCTGTCGATAAGTTAAACATTGTGTGATCATACGTCAAATTGTAGTTAGAATCAAAAGAATATGCATGTTCATGAGTTAATAAATCTAAGTATAATAAATTATTAAATGTTTCAATTCTCCAGTTGTAGATATTGTTGTAGCTTCTAAGTTTAAAGGTAGGAACACAGACTATAACATTAGTGTAAGTAATTTGTTTTAGAATATCTCGAACGTTTATAATAGTATTGAAATAGTTGTTAGTAATTGTAAAGTCTTCTTCTCCAATGAATAATATACAAAAGTCATTCAGGGTATAGTCACATAATTTTGTTTCAATACCGCTAAGAAGTTGCTGCAATGTTCCGTTTGGTGTTACATAATGGCAAATATCGAACTTGTCAGTGAGTAAATCTTGAGCTATCGACAAGACATTATTTGTTTTATTTGCACTCAGTATACAAATCTTGTTTTTATTGGCAGGTACATGGAGCAGAGTTTGTCTCTGTTGTTTCATAACCTCAGCACTGTTAGTAATATTTTCTGAAGATTGGTTTATATGGGAGGCTGTCGTTGGCTCGCTGAATTCAATTTTAGTTTGTTTTACTTTTATGGCTTTACTTGACTTCTTGATAGTAGATGAGGTTTTGTGCATGACTGGACTACTTGTTATCTTTTTGTATAAGCTATTCTTCTTTAGTAATTCTTCATTTGTTTGTCTGAGATTGCAATTTTCTGTTGATAACAACTCAATTTCCTTATGAGCGCTTAGTAGCTGAGCCTCTAGGTTTCGTAACTTATCATTTAGAATTTTTACTTGATCATCGTCATGGTCAGATAAGTCAGGCATACTGTTTACCGTGTTCTCTAGGGCTTGCGAGATGACACTGTCACTGTCATCGTCAGTTGTTACAGAACGTGTTCGATTACGACGAAATGTGATGTTTTCTAGAAAGCTATTCATGGCTATTTTTTTAATATTAAATATCCGCGTCTGTCGTGAGTGTTTAAATATGAATTCACTAGCTTGAAACACTCACAAAAAGTGATCGCAGAACTCGGATTCGAACTCGGGATCCCTTGATTCTGTAATCAGTGACGCGTCCTTAGCCACCACGCCAGCTGTTAGCTCACAAATTCCTTCGAAATTGTGGTTCTGATTCCGTAATGTTTTTACAAACTATTGTTGAGTGGAGGTATGTTGATTTTTTTTCCAAAAAACTTCTCACAATCCGAGACCACTTTCTTCTTCTTCTTCTAAAAATCACAACTTGAATAATTCACAATGGTAACTGTGTCACCAACATGATTTCCCTATGGATTGCACTGTGTTTACTAATATTGAACCAGGTTTAATCTTCGATAAGTAAACTAAACCTTACTGGATTGCACTGTCACTTTGTTTGAGTAATTTATAGCACTTTTCTTGATTATTTCGAAGAGATAATACTTTCACATATTATTTGCACTATTAACATAAACTATTACTGATTGTTTTGTTCCAAACTGTACATTTACTATTTATAATCAATTTAATTATGTGGAGTTGATGTTGATCCAATCGCCTACCCACTTCACCCAGCTTTTTTTTTGCTTCGCATAGATTTTTTTTAAAGTCATAGAACAAAAGTTGTTGATTATGATGTTAGTAACATAGTCCTGAGAGGTTGCCGGTGTTTTACAAATAACCCTGTATACAATAAATAACATAATATTATTTACAGTCAAAAGCGTACTAAGGTACCGCTCTCCTGCTAAAGCCAACTTTGTTGGGGTCCTCTTCCAGTCTAATCGGATTCAGCCAAACATTATTATTTTACTGGGCTAAGACTGTCTATATGACATCCACAATCAAGTTAAAATAGGTAATACATAACCCCTTGGTTAGAATGATTGCTATATTGTCTTCTTCCTGACTAATAAAAAAGTTTTATCCTCAAATACAAAACAAACATAGTGGATGGAATAGTTTTTTTAAAATGGCAAACACTGTTTCAACTAAGCAAATACCATATTTGCTCTGTACCTAGACTGCTGTTTATAATTATAAGTTAGATGTGTAGCGACCTACAAGAAGAAAGTTACAACAAAAAGTACTACAGCGCCATCTATGACACGGCGCAAAAACTAACACCAATAATTAATTTCCTACAAGTCGTAAGCAAAGTTTACATCGACTTAAGACTAGGGGATCGGACTGGGTAAAGAAAACGACATTCTATTTTGTCCGTCAGACAGGTAATACAAAAATATTAGACACGTATTTTTTGTTTTATCAAAATATCAAAAAATTACTTAGTTAGAACTCATTAAAGTTGGAGAGTGGGGGCTTCCTACGTCACAAGTGGGTATAAAACTTACCTACATGTGACGTCATGCGCCATTTCAACTCAATATATCTCCGTAATTTTATGACCACGTGAAAAAAGAAAAAATACGTGTCCAATACTTTTCAATAAACTACCCGACGGACAAAAAAAATAGGATTATCCCCTATTGTCGGGCAGCTGCCCGCCAAACATAACACCTGTCTGGTCGGAGGATCCTCCCTTTTCTATGGAGTATCGAGAAACTTTACACCCTGTTCCTCATACCCCCAAACATGTAAGAAGGTATAATATGAGTAGGTATTTATTTCTTTGGAATCTAATCCAGGTTATTTAGATGTTGTCGTTTGGAAATCCTAAATTACGATTTCCAAACGGTGGAATCAAGAAAAGCATTTAGTCTCATCCAATTACACACTGCTAATGGACCTTTTTAATAGCAAGTTGTACAACATGCGTCTGCGCATATGACCGTTGTAATCATTCCAATACTACGGTTAGTTTCCTATACCTAATTATTGAACCTACTAAAATAAACAATCATATTGATTGATTTACCTGGACTGCCTTGTTGGTCAAATGTTCGATTCTCGGGTTGGGCAAAGTACTATTGGATTTTCCATCAGGAGTTTCCCAGCCACGGAGTCTGGATTTGTGCAAATTTGACGAATTGCCGATATGACGAATTTCGAATTTGACCAATGTCGTTCAACCCAAATTCATCCTGTACAACAAACCTTTATCGTAGAGAATTACGGACCTTGGACCAATTTTATCTTAAATGCCTCCGAAATATCATGAACATCAGATGGTGGAATCGTATTATATAAAAAATACGAATGCCTTAAGGTGAGCCAAAATCCTTGGCATAGAGGCTTCTTTGATGAGACGCCAGCAAAGGTGATGGGGCATATCTCTGGAATGCAGGGCGCAACCAGAGAGACCGGGGGCCTAAAATGGCGGCCATTTTAGAACCCCCTGAACTCTATAACTACTCATGTTTACCCTCAATTCCTCTCGAAAGATTAAGCGCAGTTCTCTTCAAAGAAAATGCCTTTTTAAAATTCATGAGAAGCGATTGTCGAGTAGCTCCAGTGTTGAGTGATATTAGATTCAGGCCTTGAGCTACCCGTCTTAGGGCCCTCGTATACTGCGACTTTTTGTAGCGACGGAAACGCAAAACGAAACCACATTTCCGTATCGCTACTATTAAAATGCTGTCACACTAGTCATCATCATCAAAATCAGTGTGTCTGTACGTCTACCATGAGTTTTAACAATCTATACTCGCTAGCGTCTGTAGTGAAAAAAATGTATGAAAACTTTTACAGCGCCTCTAACGGATAGTTGGGTACTAAAATGCGCAGTACGAGTCACGTAGTTACTTTATCTATCCTACGTCACCGTGTAGTAAACTTATCTACAGCGACTGTATTTAGGGCTTCATTTGCTTAGAATTTGGTAGTAAACACCAACACAGCTCATGGTAACATTGAAAAAGCTAACTATAGTATTTGCGTATTGACGGAACTATTGCAGTTACGTCAAGCGATCTAACTATGACAACTCATGGTAGACGTACTGTTTTCTAAATAATTCAGTGGCCCAAAAGTCTGTCCACCATTCTTAGCCAGTACTAACTAGGTTGTGGAGGTCAGATAGGCAGTCGCTCCATGTAACATACTACACACTGGTATTCAGCTGCATCCAGTTAAACTGGAAGCCGACCCCAACGTAGATGGGAAAAGGCTAGGCAGATAATGATGACAGGCTAGAAAAATTATGATGATAACAAAAATGACATGTGTGTGAGCACTACAGTTGCAAGATGGATGCCGTCAAGGCAAGAGTCGCACGTTTGCATCGATACAGTAGCAATTCTTACGAGCCTTTGCAACGCTTCTGTCGCGCAGTGTCTTCTTTATCATGTGGTTAGGCCTAACCTGGTGTCAGAGATTTTATGCCACCATGAGCCACTGACTTGTCTTTACATGCCATCGAGAAATTGGTATGTCACAGGCATGCTGGATTCCTCATGATGTTTTCCTTCACCGAAGCAAGTGATAATGTATTATAAAATACGCAAAGGAATCTGAAAAATCCGAGGTGCGTGCTTTGGAACTAGAGACCTATGATTTGGCAGTCCGACGGTTACATCACTAGGCTATTTTTTTTTTATGAATGGCATCTTTCAGTGCAACCTATGAGGTTGTCGTCTGCTTAACCGGACTATCCTGTGGATGCCTTGAGAGTAAGGCCTCCAGCCAGGGCATAATAACTTACAAGGGGGGGGGGGGGGGGGCAAGGACCGGGATGTTGCGACGGACCTCGACGGCGAGGTCGGATAGACATTATCTGGAGGAGGGTGATAGCGTCTTTGGGGGTGACTAGGCTATCATGCTGCTGCGCGTTATAAATGCGAATAATGCGCATTGTAGCGATACAGAAACGCGTCTTACGAAATGTGCCACATCATCGCTATAAAAAGTCGTCGTGGGCGAAGAGCCTTACATTTTAGCCTTGTTACCTGGTAGACTTCTACTCCATTTGGGATTTTAGTTGGCATTACCAACCTACAGGTAGACTTGGTTCACATTGGCTGAAGATGCAGAGGCTCGTAGCTGAAAGTAAGTCAGGAGTCGATCTTCGTGTTTATGCAACGCTTGTAGAAGTCGGTCCATAAATGGGTGACCATCCATTGCATGAAGGTTTTGTTGATGTTATTCTTCATCGTTTTGAGAGCAATTGTGATAAAAAAAAGCATATATAATCATCATTCCTGTAATTCCGAAAGGGTTATGATAGTACTCCGACATTTCGCCAGTTACGACGCAGTTCATAATTCAATTGATGAAAATTAAACAAAACTTTAAATCTTTCATGGCTTTTGGCAATGTTTTCAACACTATCAAAATACACCTTCATAATCTTATTTACAAACTATCATAACATTAAAAAACCGGCCAAGTGCGAGTCGGACTCGCCCACGAAGGGTACCGTACCATTATTTATAAAAACGAGCAAAAAGTCAGCATGTTTTGCGTGGGAGCCCCCTAAATATTTATTTTATTCAGTATTTGTTGCTATAGCATCAACAGAAATACATAATCTGTATAAACTACAACTGGCTAACTATCACGGTTCATGAGATAGAGCTTGGTCACATACGGACATTGAAGTCTCAGTAATAGGGTCCCGTTTGAGTCTTTGGGTACGGAACTCTAAAAACAAAGCCACTTTCTTTCCTTGTTTTGAACAGAAAAACTAACCCAAAATATAGTACAAAATAATATATAACTTATATTGTTTTTTCATCCTCCAAGGAATATTTCGAACTACAGTGAAGCCCCAAGCGGGTTTCATATGAATATAAAAACAGGACGCTTTTGAAAATTGAATTTATAACTTGTTCAAGGGAAAGTGTGTTATATACTCTAGGGTACCTAATTTTAAAACTTAAAATCACTGGATTTCATACCAAAAGTTTCTAGTCTTCTTTTTATGACCACGTAATTAAAACTAGACAAGTACATTTCGGCCGATACTATTCAGAATATTAAAGCTATTTGTTGTAAAATCTCTCGATCGAATCGATTTAGCAAACTTATTCATACTAGACCTTTGCCCACGACCTTCGTTCACGAGAATTTATCATAAAAATATCACTTCCTTATTTGAATCAGATTTTGTTTATAATTGCAAGAGTTTTAATTCTTTTCTAAACTAAAACTACTACTCTACTAGAAACTTCTAACATCAGTTATCTGCCAGTAAAAGTCCCGTCAAAATCGGTCCCGATGTTTCGATGATTAGCCGAAACAAACAGACAGAAAGACAGACAAAATTAAAAAAAAATGTGTTTCTATTATAAGGATTTATGTTATTTTGAAATTACAAACAGACTGGCACTATAATACTCGACAATCCCTACTCTTAGATTTTTATCATCATACTCGATAAGGGGAACGCCATCACATTTTTTTTCGGCCGTTTTGCAGCGTTCTATCATTCTATGATGCTCTAGAGCTGAAAAAGGCAAGGATCTGATTATAGTGGAGGCACTGTTATTATGTTCGGAGTTCAATGCTTCTTCTAAGCTGTTTATGTTGTCAAAATTACATTTCTCCCAGGACCTCAAGTTGCCATGTCACTAGTCATGCAAAATGAAAACGTTGAACTTCAAGTTATTGTATAATTTAATTTAATTTTATATGAGTTGAGTGAGTTTGAGTTTCTAGATGACGCGAGCCAGTCGCTGATATCATCTGTCATCTGCCTAGCCTTTTCCCAAACTCTCTTGGGGTCGGCTTCCAGTCTAACCGGATGCAGCTGAGTACCAGTATTTAACATGAAGCGACTGCCTATCTGACCTTCACAACCCAGTAACTGGGTAATACGATACCCCTTGGTAAGAGACTGCATGTCAGACTTTGGTTCTAAGTAAGTAAGTTTGGTAACGACTGTCAAAGATCTACAAAGGACAGCCGAGATCAACGGCTTAACGTGCTTTTCGAGGTACGGAGGAAACTTGGTATGTTATTATGGGCACCCATCGATGGACCAACTTCGGCAAGCATGGCTTAACCTTAAAGATCGACCCGTGCGGGTGTTATTATTTAGCCACGAGCTCCTCAGCCAGTCGCTGTGACAGTTTGTTGTAGCCAATGGATGCCTAGAAAACGCTATTGCTATCGCTATGAGATTACCTGGAGAAAACCGCTCAGAAAAAAGAGTTGGGTTCAATAAAGGTTTGAAAAAAATATAGACGGAACAGCGTGCCATTGCTATAGTTGTAACAAATGGTGAATAAATCATTAATTTAGATAGTTATCACTATTCTTAATAATGTCAAGGTAAGTATAATTTTTATTCGTATTTGACCGTCCCATCGCTTTGGGACCTGACAAAACTTTTGCCAAAAAAAAATTACAGCACCATGAGATAGGAACCTTTTGGCCTCGTAAAAGACCAGTTTTATTTGTCTGGTTTTTTTTTTTTATTTTTTTTTAGTAATTTTGTTTTTTTTTTTTAATTTGTGCCAGTTTGTTTTTGTCTTGTGCGAGCCTAATAATTACTTTTTCTTTCTTTATTTATAAGTATTAATTAAACATTTAGAGAAAAATTGAAACACTTTAATTATTCTGAAGTCTTAAAGAATGATAAAGTTTTTCAAACTTATTGAATATCTTTCGAATGATAACTAGACCAGATTATTATAATGGGACGTTCCAATAGTTTTTAATTAAATTAGTTCAATCAAGTTTTTATGAAATGTTTTGACAGTTTTAGTTGAGTAAAATATTTTTGTCTATCGTCTAGACTTAATTACGAGCCAAAATGCAAATAAAACGTGTTGACTTTAATAAATAGAATCTTTGATGATCTACAGTTACAATACAATTCTCTCATGAGGCCACCATTCCATAACCTCGAAAAAACTCGGGGCCATACCTGCGGCTTCCGCCAACATCATGGCGGCAGTGGAGGCTATGTATCCTCCACCAGGGGAAGTGGCCAAACTGCGGGCGGAGGTCGCCCGCCTGACGGCCGCCACGGAGCTTCTCCATGAGGAGAATCTTAAGCTCCGGGCAGACCTGACCGGTCTGCGTGAGTCCGGCTCCCAAGAGGTGCCCCAACAGCGGCAGAACCAGTCCATGCCTGTGGAGGACCAGGTTCAGCAACTGGTTCGGCAGGAGCTGGCTGCCTTCCAGGCGCGGTTCTCCGTCCTGGAGGGCATTGTCTTGCGCCCTCCGCTGGCGGCAAACAAGGCGGCCGCTGGCCCGGGGGCGGGCTCGGGCCCGAATGCGACCCCGGGCCCGAGGGTTGTCCCGGGCCCGAATGCGAATGCGACCCCGGGCCCGAGGGTGGTCCCGGGACCGAATGCGAATGCGACCCCGGGCCCGAGGGTGGTCCCGGGCCCGAAGGCGGCCTCATATGCGGCTGCTACGGCTGCCACTTCCGGACCAGGGCAGTCTGGCCAGTCCTCCGGCAGGACTAGGCCGGCCCCTGGAAAGGCAGCTCCGGCAAAACCGAAAGCGGCCCAGCAGAGGAAGGGCAAAGCGGCTCCTCAGGCGCTGAATGTGCCAGCGCCAGCAGCAAGGCAGCTGCAGCCACCGCCGCCCCCCCCGTCCGCTAATCCTCCCGTGGCCGAAGCCGAGTGGCAGGTGGTCGGGGAAAGGAGGAAGGGGAGAAAGGCGGCCAAAAAAGCCCACAATGAGGAGCGAAGGCGTCAGCGCAAGGCGCGAGGCGTCGCGGCTCGACTCCGCGCCCCGAAGACCGCAGCTGTAGTGATCACGCTACAGCCGGAAGCGGAAAAGAGGGGCGTGTCCTACCGCGACGTCCTCGCGAAGGCGAAGGCGACGGTGGATCTCGCAGAGCTCGGGATCACTGGGGGACTCCGGCTTAAAGTCACCGCGACAGGGGCTAGAGCGCTGGAGATCCCCGGTGGAAATAGTGGCCCGTCCGCTGACGCTCTGGCTGAAAAGCTCAGAGCGTCCCTAGATGCAGATGAGGCCCGAGTGTCCAGGCCCGTCAGATGCGCAGACCTGCGCATCCTGGGCCTGGACGACTCTGTGACCCAGGAGGAGGTGGTCGCCGCCGTCACCAGGTCTGGTGGGTGCCCTGCTGAGCAGGTCAGGGCAGGCACCCTACGTCCAGACCACTCGGGCATGCGAACCGTTATGGTAAGCTGCCCTGTGACGGCGGCGCGAACAATCGTGGAGGCTGGAAGGCTCCTGGTGGGCTGGGTGTCGGCGCAGGTGAAGCTGCTGGAGCCCCGACCTCTGAGGTGTTACCGGTGCTTTGTGGGGCACCACGTAAGTTGTCGATGCACCTCGGAGGTGGACCGCAGCGGAGACTGCTTCCGATGCGGTCAGCCCGGTCATATGGCCGCGGCTTGCTCCGCCACCCCGCACTGCACTGCATGTGCGGCAGCGGGCAAACCGGCCGATCACCGGGCAGGGGGCAGGGCCTGCGCACCACCCACCAAGTCTAGGGGCAAGGGAAGGCCTTCAGCCACCGCCTCCACCGTCGCTACCGCCGCAGCCGCCGCCACTGCTGCGCCCACCGCTGCCGTCAGCACCGCCGCCGCAACAACTGCTGCGGGGCCCTCACAGGGGGCCCGGGAGGGGGCTGAAATGGAGTGCCAATAATGGCCCCATTACGCCTCCTCCAGGCGAACATCAACCACTGTCGCTGTGCTCAGGATTTGTTGCTCCAGAGCATGGCGGAGTGGTTGATTAACGTCGCCGTGGTCGCTGAGCCGTACTTTGTCCCGCCCAGGGAAGACTGGGTGGAGGACCTGAGCGGCTCAGTGGCCATAATTTCGTCGGCCGCCGCCGGTACCCCGACCCTTGAGAGTGTCAGGAAGGGTCCGGGTTGCGTAGCAGCACGGTTCGGGGAGATCGTCGTAGCGGGAGTCTACTTCTCCCCGAGCCGAACTCTCGCCGAGTTCCACAACTCCCTCATGGAGTTGAGTGTCGTCATCCGAAACTATTCCCTCCCCGTGCTTGTGCTCGGGGACTTCAATGCCAAAAACTTGGCTTGGGGTTCTCGTTGCACAGATGTGCGGGGTAGGATGGTGGAGGACTGGGCTCTGGAGGTGGGCCTGGTCGTCCTAAATCGGGGTTCTGTCCCCACGTGTGTGCGGATGCGGGGCGAGTCGGTGGTGGACATCTCGTTCGCTAGCCCCGCTCTGTCACCGCGTGTCGTTGACTGGCGCGTTATGGAGGGGGTGGAGACCTATTCCGACCACCGGTACATCCGGTTCGATGTCTCCGCCCAGGACTCAAGCGCGCCGGTCTCACAGGCCCCGAGTGGTCCGCGTTGGGCGCTGAAGCAGCTGGACCGGGAGCTCCTCCTGGAAGCCTCGATAGTGCAGGCCTGGGTGACATCACCGAACAGGCCTGCCGACATCAACAACGAGGCAGGGTGGTTCCAGGAGGCCATGTCCGACATATGCGACGTGGCAATGCCCCGAGTTCGGCCAGGACGCGCCCGGCGTCAGGTGTACTGGTGGTCGCGAGAGCTGAAGTCTCTGCGCGAGGCGTGCGTCGCCGCGCGGCACCTGTACGCCAGGCATCGCAGGCTCCGCATCCGCCCTACGGATGCGGCAGCCATTGAGGCGGAGCTGTACGAGGGATACAGAGCAGCGAAGACCGCCCTCCAAGAGGCTGTCCAGCGGGCCAGGGACCTGGGCCGCGAGGAGATGCTGGGGACTCTCGACAGAGATCCGTGGGGGCGCCCTTACAAGATGGTGCGGGACAAACTCCGCACCTGGGCCCCCCCGCTGACGCAGAGTCTCCGCCCTCAGCTCGTGGAGGACGTGGTGAGCGCTCTGTTCCCTCTGCGAGGGGAACATCCTCCCCCGCCTATGGCTCCGCCACTTGCGGTGCCAGATGTGGACCACATCGAGGACGATGACGACATTCCGGAAGTGACCGGGGTAGACCTGAGAGTGGCGGTAGGCAGGCTTAAAGCCAAAAATACCGCCCCGGGACCCGATGGCTTGCCTGGCAAAGCCTGGGTCCTGGCCTCGGAGGCTCTCGGGCCCCGACTGGAAGGGCTCTTAAGCGCATGCTTGGAGAGAGGCCAGTTCCCGCTTCGTTGGAAGACGGGGAAGCTGGTCCTCATCCGGAAGCCGGGGCGCCCTGCGGACTCTCCGTCCGCATACCGGCCCATTGTGTTGCTCGACGAGGTGGGCAAGCTCTTTGAAAGAGTCATTGCGAACCGCCTCGCCGGGCACCTTGTGGGGATGGGGCCGGACCTTGCGGAACACCAATTTGGTTTCCGCAGGGGGCGCTCGACGGTGGACGCCATCATGCGCGTGAGGGCTCTCACGACGGGGGATGCAGTGTCTCGGGGTGGGGTCGTCTTGGCGGTGTCTCTTGACATCGCCAACGCCTTCAACACCATGCCCTGGAGCTGCATAAGGGAGGCACTTCGGTATCATCGGGTGCCGACCTACCTTCGTCGTGTGGTCGGGGACTACCTGACGGATAGGGCCGTCATCTACCCCGGTCGCACCGGAGAATGGAATCGGCGAGAGGTGTCGTGCGGTGTTCCACAGGGATCGGTTCTGGGGCCGCCCTTGTGGAACATCGGCTACGACTGGGTGCTGCGCGCTGACCTCCCTAGTGGTGTCAGCGTAGTTTGCTACGCTGACGACACGCTGGTGCTGGCACAGGGGAGGTCGCACGAGGCGGCGGCCGAATTAATGACACGCGGGGTTGCGATAGTCGTGGAGAGAATCCGGCAACTGGGTCTCGAGGTGGCATTGCACAAGTCCGAGGCCATGTGCTTTCATGGGCCTCGGAATGCGCCACCGTCGGGATCCATACTGACGGTAGGAGGGGTTCCCATCGGCGTCGAGTCGACGCTGAAGTACCTAGGGCTTGTCCTCGACAGCCGGTGGAACTTCGTGGAGCACTTCCGACGTTTGGCCCCAAAACTGGAACGGGCAGGAGCTGCATTCAAGCGGCTCTTGCCCAACCTGGGGGGTCCAAACGCCTCCTGCCGGAGGCTCTACGCGGGGGTCGTGCGGTCCATGGCCCTTTATGGGGCCCCGGTGTGGGCGCGTTCTTTGAGGCGGCGAGCCGCCCATTACCTGAACGCGCCCCAGAAGGTTGTAGCCGTAAGGCTGATCCGGGGGTACCGCACGATCTCCGGCGAGGCGGCGAGCCTCTTGGCCGGATTGCCGCCATGGGATCTGGAGGCAATGGTCCTCGCGCGCCTGCATGAATGGCGCGCGGAGGCACTACGCCGGGGGGAAACTCCGCTGCCGCGGCAAATTGTCGCTCAGCGGACAGACCTCCGGCACGATCTCATGGCGACATGGAGACAGCGACTGTCGCAACCACGTGCAGGGCACGCCACAATAGTGGCGATAAGTCCCCTCTTTGAGGAGTGGCTAGAGAGGCGGCACGGCGCCCTCACCTTCCGCCTGACGCAGGTCCTCACCGGACACGGTTGTTTCGGGAGGTTCCTGCACCGAATCGGGCGGGAGGAAACGCCCGGGTGTTACCATTGCGAGGATCGGCCGGAGGACACGGTGGAGCACACCGTGGAGCTCTGCCCCGCTTGGGCTGAGCACCGCCGTGTCCTCGCAGCGGCGATTGGCGGCGGCGACCTCTCGCGTCCGGCCCTGGTTCAATCCATGGTCCGGAGCGAGAGGGAATGGGATGCCGTCGCCTCCTTCTGCGAAGCAGTCATGCTAGCGAAGGAGGTGGCGGAACGTGAGAGGGAGAGAACCTCACGTCCCAGCCGCCGCGGGAGACGCCCCGGGCGTCGGGGGGCAACCAGTGGCCCCCGGCCACCGTAGGCGCGAGCCTGTGGACGGTGAGTAATGGGCTAGCTCACCGTCCGTCCGTCTCATGACGACAGGCCGTGTCGACGGCGCGTACGTGTTCCACGCGCGCCTCAAGGAGATGTCAGCAAACCGGATGGGGCCCAAGAGGGCCGATGCCTGCCAGGGCTGCGGGTTGTTCGAAAGAGATACCGCGGCCCTGGAACAAAAAGGGCGAAGGAACATGGGTGGGTTTTAGTCAGTACAAGTCTGACACTCCCTCCCGCTCCGCCCAGAGCGGGAGAAGTCATTTGATGATTTCCCATCCCGAAAAAAAAAAAAAAAAAAAAAAAAAAAAAAAAAGGCCACCATTCCATTACAGGAGACAATGCACATGGGGAAATACTTGACAGATACATTGTAGATCTCAATTCTTGAAGTACATAAGGACCAGCTAACCGCCATCCAGTAGAAACAATGACCCATTCTCAGCCAATAACCACTAAGAACTTGCTCACTCTGTGACCTTTAAAACCTCTAAAACAAAACGATACAGACACATTAAAAACTTAACTAGACATCATTATCATATTTCAAATAATTTCACTTTAGGACCTGGTCACGGCCTCGTGCAATACAGCTTATAACTCGACCGTAAAGTGTCACATCATGGTGACACGTGAAAGATTCTAAACCATCATCTGCCTAGCCGTTTCCCAACTACGTTTGGAGTCGCCTTCCAGTCTAACCAGATGCAGCTGAATACCAGTACTGCCCCCCATACGGTACCCCTTGATATGACTGGTTGTCAGACTTTTGGGCCACTGACTATATGTAACGACTGTCAAAGATCTACAAATAACAGCCGGGACCAAAGGCGTTTGAAACCTCTACACTAACGAGGCCTCTGTAAGTCCAGGCATATTATAGTCTTGGTCAAGTCATACGATAAGCAAGCAGTTTACGTTCACAAGACACGTGTCGCTTGAACGTACTGCTCGTGGCATAGGCACAAGATACCATTAATATGTTTAAAATAGCACCTCTTAACAAAGTTACATTCGCAGAGGGAGCATGCATTTCGTACTAGAGCTCCCAACGGAATCGTTCGCCGGTCTAATGTTGGTGTTATCTAGGATTGGTTGACATGGCTATGTATTGTAGTGTTTTGGAGGTAGAGGGAGGTCGTGTACTGAAATATTGTGAACTAAGGCCTCTTACACATCTGCGGGTTGTTCGAAAGAGATACCGCGGCCCTGGAACACAAAGGGCGAAGAAGGGACATGGGTGGGTTTTAGTCAGTACAAGTCTGACACTCCCTCCCGCTCCGCCCAAAACGGGAGAAGTCATTTGATGATTTCCCATCCGCAAAAAAAAAAAAAAGGCCTCTTACACATTATGCCGTAGCAGCAGCGGCACCGTCGCCACCGCGGCGCCGCTGCGAGAGTCTGCCTTAGATTTATATGGAGCTTTACATACGACGCCGCGGCGGCGACGGCGAGTCTTTATGCCGCGGCGGCAGCGGCGAGCGGTGCCGTAGTTTTCAACTAATGTACGAGTTTAGTTAGTCGCTTACACACGGAGAGGAAGTACGTCGCGTCGAAGAAGTCTTATATTTGCGCCGCGTAGCCCGTGGTGTCGCTGGTTCTGCGGTGAAACGCCGCAGCTCCTGCGGCACCGCGGCGGCCAAAAACGCTGCCGCCGCGGTGTCGTGTGAAAACACCCTAACTGTTGCCCACAAACTTTGTCCGCGTGAAATTATTATAAAAATATTACTTCCCTATTTGAATTTGTTAACAGTTTCAAAGGTTTGATTTTTTTGCACGGAACCCTAATCCTTTTTTTAAACTAAAAGTAGTAGTACCTTAGTTACTCCTTATAACACTAGCTATTTGCCAGTAAGAGTGCCGTCAAAATCGATCCAGCCGTTTCGGAGATTAGCCGGAACAAACAGATGGACAGACAACAATTAAATATAAAGATTTTTTATAAGTACTACTGTATACATATACCTTCAAATGAGAATTGCATATGCGAATGCATATGAAAGTATTATTTTAAAATGATGGGCTTAATTTGACTAATATGTTTCCAGAAACATTCAGATTTTGTATTCAAGAAAATCCTACAAAAACACAGTTCGCCGATGCAGCGTACTAAATCAAAATGTCCACTGAATTTCGTACACAAGGTCAGCCATCATGCGGTCAAAAAGAACGGGCCATAAATAAAACCTCATGCAATGCAAAAACTTGGTGAGCCTAGAGGACATAAAATCTTGCTGATGTAGAGGATATTTTACTGTCCCCTGACCGAGTAAAGTGGGAGTTGGCCTTACCACGATATTCTGTAATGAGATTTTTAGATTTGATCGAAGCAAAAAAGTTGTGTTGTAAAAAGTAGAAGTGGTTTCATAAAGGTGTGTTGAATTACGTGGGTGGGGTTGCCATCCTCCGTACTGTGAACGATAAAATCCATACTTTCCATACTAATATTATAAATGCGAAAGTCACTCTGTTTGTTTCTTTGTACCTTTTCACGACTAAACGGCTGATCGGACCTGGGGAAGGACATAGGCTTTATATCATCACGCTACGACCAATAGGAGCTGAGCAGCAATGAAGAATGTTGCGAAAACGGGGAAAATGTGACGCAGACGAAGTTGCGCGGGACAGCTAGTGTAGAAATAAAAATGAGATCACGCATTGAAAAGTTGGTCATCTGTTTTAGTCACTGATACTTTGTGACTAGCTTTATACCACCTTGCTTATCATTTTAATCTGGATCTCTTCAAAGTTCTAAAACTATTAAGATATATAAAAAAGCGTTTTTTTTTCTGTGTGCTAGCTAACGCGCAGACCATAAATTATCGATGTGAACAGTGTCAAGCAACATGAAACATTTTTACTTATATCTTTCGCTAGACTATGTGGCTCTCATTGCCCGTGACGTGCTTTAAGCAATTAATCTTTTTATAGGGTTCCTCGAAAACTAGCTCTTATGGCACTACGATTAATTTCAACAAGTATTTCACATTCGTGGTTTTTTTCATTAATCTCAATAAGTCATAAGTCATTTATTCATGAACAATAAATTGTATCTGAATTTACACGATATAAAAAAGAAAATTAAATACATTGGGAAAAAAACAAGTTAAATATTACAACAATGCACAAATTCAACAAATTTTATAGCAATTTCGTTACAGATCTTCAACAGAGTAAAGACACTTATTCAATAAGAAACTCTTAAGCAGATTTTTAAAAGAACTTGAGTAGATAGCACTTTTTATATCTTGAGGTAACTTGTTAAATAATATAACCGATTGATATCTGGGGCTGTGCTTCACAATATTCAAATAAGGCTGTACCTTGTAACGTTTAATGTCCTGTCTACGTGTGCATTCTCTAATCTGTCGTTCTACTGTTGTCTCATATTCATGCATATATTTGGCCATGTTACACAGAAGTACAAATATATAAATGCTTGGCCCTGTAAGTATGTTCATTTTTTTAAAATGTTCACGGCAACTCTCTCTTTGCGGGATACGGACCATTGTGCGGATTGCGCGTTTTTGTAACACAAAAGCTCTATTTATATTATAGTCATAACTCTTTCCCCAAAACGTTATGCTATATCTAATTTTCGATTCTACCAACGCGAAATATACCATTTTCAATTGGTCAATGCTAATTTCTGTTCTAAGTGCTCTTAAAGCATAACATGCGGAACATACCGATGCATTTATAACATTTAATTCTGCTTTCCAATTTAGCTGTTCATCTATACGTACTCCTAAGAATTTAACTTCCTTGACGAGGCCAATTTTGTCGTCATTCAAAACAACCTCGAAATCGTCTTTATTTCGGGCTGTCGTTCTAAATAATACAACGTTGGTCTTTGCAGTGTTGATTAACAATTTGTTCATAGTGAACCACACGTGAAAAGCTTGTAATGCTGCATTTACAGCCTCTGTTAATTTATCTATGTCATTTGCTCCTACTATGGCATTTGTGTCATCTGCAAAAATTACTACATCAATGTCAGGTAAAATTGTATTCATGTAATTAATTAAATCGTTAATAAATAAAAGAAATAAAATAGGACCTAATATTGATCCTTGCGGGACGCCCGTGGTAATCATTACTGCTGCTGATTTGTAAACCTTTTTGTAGCCATTTTGTATTTTGTCAATTTCTACGAACATTTTTCTATTTTTGAGATATGAAGAGAATAATTTCAAGGCCTTACCTCTTATACCATAATGCATCATTTTTTTAAGAAGTAATTCGTGGTCTATAGTATCAAATGCGGAACTTAAGTCAAGGAAAATTCCAGCTACTCTCATTTTATTATTTATTTTTCCTATTACGTCATCAAGTAAAGTATGTATGGCGTCGGAAGCGCCAACACCTTTTTGATAACCGAACTGTCTTTGGTTTAACACTCTATTTATACGCAAGTGAGCTAAAAGTCGTTTTTTTATATTTTTTTCAAATATTAATGTTTATGTTTATCAATTAATGTTTTATTTCCACAGATAACAATAAACAATTGCTTCCTTTAATCGGTGATGTTTTTTTTTTAATCTCAGCAAAGTGAGTTACGATCGAAAACCAATAGTAGCAGTTAACGAAATATGAATCCAGTTGACAGGTATTCAATTTGCGAATAATATTCAATTTTGTACGTCAAGAGTGCCTGTCCGACTATCGACTATCGAGCAAAGTATTCGTACTATATATTTTACATTAATGGACTTTTTTATTGGATTGTAAGAGGTGGAAATATATTAGATTTGTATTTTAAAGTGAGCTGTCTCTTTGCATTTTAGTCTTTTATTAAATTTGAGAGCAGCGGTGGCCCAGTAGTGGTAGCCCCGACTTACGAGCAGTAAGCCGTGGGTACGAACCTAGGCAGGCGCATTACTTTGTGTAATTTATTTCATCACCGCTGCCCTCAAAAACGGTTAAGGAAAATTACGGGAGAAAACCGGCATGTCCTAGATCAAAAAAATCGAAGACATGTGATATCTACCAACCCGCACTGGGCCCCCGTGGTGGATTACGGCCCACTCCCTCTCATAGAGGAGGCCTGTGTCCCAGCAGTGAAAATCTTATTGGCTGATGATGATTTAATTTTATGGATTACGATTTGACATGCCTTTCTACTTCCTTAGTCACGTTCACGTCTTCCGATACTGACTTGCGTCAAATGACACGCGCAATTATTTTTTTTCCACATTAACACGCTTGATGCTTGAGCGTATAGCTCGTGCGACGCCGCATCCAATACGTTGCATTTCGTGTCACCTGTGGTCGTGGACGGGGAGTTACTGTGTCAAGCAGTTGTTATTTTAATTACAGGAATGACCTGAGTGCTTTCTATGAACCATACTGAGCAAATACTGAAGAGGATAATCCACTGAAAGCTGACTTGTTTTTAAATGAACGTAATTATAAGACAGCCCTTAAAAACTTCATAGACGAGAGGAATCGCAAATCAGAGACACCATAAATAGGTAATAGCAAAGCTAATCACTAAAACTGTTGACATCAATACTTTATGGGCTGTAATACCATAAATAAAGATCATAAAGTTAAGCACCCATAAAAATAAAAATGATGCAAGTTTATCTCATTTTCTTTAGCCAAATTACTTAAGGACATCTTTCAAGTTGTTTGGGGTATAAAAATAAATATTTTATTCGGTAACTTCAATTAAAAGTTGGGAGATGAGACTTTGAGGGATAATTTCTTTTTTTATATGTGTTTTTGGGTGGAATGTAGGTCGATTATTGTTTGCTAGACGTTTAACCTCTAAAATAATTATCCTGGGGGAAGAGAGATTGTATTACCAATGTATTTTATGTAATTGCGTGTAGGTTTGCAGATGGAGTAAGGTTTTGACCGATTGTTGGTGGCCTAGGTTGGGCCTAAGAAACCAGGACCGTGAAACACCCCCAGACCTCAGGGCCTTAAGCTCAGCAGTAGCGTTTGCAACTTTTAGACCAGCGATGCAGTAAAGAGCCTCGCGTGCCAGCCGCCGCAGGAGACACCCCGCGCGTCAGGGGCCACCTAGTGGCCCCGGCCACAGTAGACGCGGGCCTGTGGACGGTCAGTGACGGGTTGGCTCACCGTCCGTCCCTCTTATGACGACAGGCCGTGTCGCCGGCGCGTTCGTGTTCCATGCGCGCCTCTAGGAGATGTTATTAAATTGGGGCTGCTGGACTGTTCGAAAGAGATACCTTGGCCCTGGAACACAAAGGGCTAAGAAGGAACATTTAGTCGGTACTAGTCTGACACTTCCGCTCCGCCTAGAGAGGGAGGGGTCATTAAAATTTGGTGATTTCCCATCCGTAAAAAAAGGCTATCCAACATGCGATAGCAGTCACTCATGATATCGACTCTCTCGTGAACGTCTCGAGATTTACAATTGACAGCCGGGACCAAAGACTTAACGTGATTTCGGAAGTACGGGGGAAACTCGGTATGTAATGGATGTTCACCTATCAACAGACCAACTTAGGCAAACGCAGTTAAACCTGAAGATGGATCCGAGCTGCTGTTATTATTTAGGAACAAATTCCTCATCTCATATAAGACTAAGAGTGTTTTTCCACCAGAGATGTGCTAACCAGTTATGCTGCGAGGATGTGAAAGCTAAGCTATCTAACTATGTGACCGTTTCCACTGACGCTAAGCTAATGTAGCGGGCTAGTAGGATGCGCTTTGAAGATGCGCCGCCGCGAGGTAGCTGTGTTAGGAAGATGCGCAGCTCGAGCTATGCGATGTATCGATAGTAGAGAAGCGACCCATAGCAGGCATCCATAGCACGCATCCATAGCATGCATCCATAGCACGCATCCATAGCACACATCCATAGCACGCAACCTTCCATATAAAAAACATATCTTAGTTGAATCCGTTTCCACCGGTGCTAAGCTATGTGCAACAATGAATATGATTGGTGGATATCAAACGCATTCATGGCAACGTAGCATAGCATATCTCTGGTGGAAAAGCAGCCTTAAATAGCTCAAATTGCAAATAATACACGACGGCAGAAATGTGCACAGCTCTTCTATACCCCGCTGTTTTGCAAGGCAAATATTTCTAAATGCCTCTTGACTCCGCTTTGCAGTAAACCCTGGGTATAGTTAATAGTAGCATTTAGTCGGTGGCTGCGTAGTGGACATTATTTATTACAGATTTTAAATGCGCTTCGGTTTTTGCTGTTCTGTTTATTGCAATGCTGACTTTGAAATTTTCTTTTTCTAATGGTGGGTAATGGGCAAGAGGCAATGATTCCTCCCGTTGGTGGAGTACCCAAGATAAAAAGAGTTAGGCAGAGGTGTACCTCTGTGCTTGTTCTCATATACAAAGCCCTCCCTATAACCATTACTGACCCTCCACCATAAGGCTCTCATCCAACAACGTTACATTGGGCGTATCTTTCTCAGAGTCGTCTCCACAATTTGATCCTTTCAGCATAAGACAAAACTGGGACTCGTCAGTAAACAGTATTTTTCACCAAGCAGTCAATGTTAGTGAGCAATATTGGACCGAGCTTTTTAATGACCTGTGGTAAGCCCTTTTCCAGCTGCATTATGTCTTGTTCTTATGGTTGTGATGCTAACAGTTATTTGACAGACTTTTTCTTATCTCAGGAGAAGTTAAATTACGATTTTTAGCACACAATAAATCTTTCGTCTTACGCTGTTGTGAGTATTGTGCGGCCTTGACCTTTAAGTTGTAAAATCTCCAGTCTGCCGATATCGTTTAACATTGCGGAAATGTTTTCGGAATCATGTCGTATTGTATAATTATAACTTGCTTGCGAAAGGAAAAACAAAAACCATGCCTTTTTTACCGATTGGAAAACATCAAATGAGGTCCCGCTATATGTGGAGCGGAAAGGGAGTGTCAGACTTGTACTGACTAAAACCCATCCATGTTCCTTCTTAGACCTTTGTGTTCCAGGGCCACGGTATCTGAACCTTTCGAACAGTCCCGCAACCCTGACAAGCATCGGTCCTTTCGGACCCCTTCCGATTTGCTGACATCTCCTTGAGGCGCGCGTGGAACACGAAGTCGCCATCGACACGGCCTGTCGTCATAAGACGGACGGACGGTGAGCTACCTCATTACTCACCGTCCACAGGCCCGCAGTAAACCGTGCCTGAGAGATATTTTTCGACGGCATGTAAAAACAAGTCAGATACCGACGGCCGGCATAAAAGGAAGTAACACCAGGTAAGGCATTCCCTCCCTTCTGCTCCGCCCAGAGCGGGAGAAGTCATTTGATGATTTCCCATCCGCAAAAAAAAAAAAAAAAAAAGGCATTAACCACACGGTAGAGAAAAGAAAGACTAAAATTGGCTTCGTTACTTAACAGAGCTCTCATTTGCTTCTCATACTCGTAGTTTCACACAGAAGTATTTTGCATCGCAAATTCAGTAATATTCCGAGTCCCTACTTCAGTCTAAAACTTGCACGAAATATCTTAGTTAAGTTACTTTAAACTAAAGTTTTCATGCAAAGCTTCGCTTAAAACTAAGACTGCTACTTTGGTGTAGTGGCGTCGAGAGTGGTTTTCATGGTTGAGGTCTTGAGTTTGATTACGAATGACTTGTTTTACCAACTTTGGCTAAATTCGACCTCACCTGTCTGGTTAAAATTCTGACATAACATCAAGCCTGTAAGTCCCGAAGGGTTAGGCAGAGATGTACCTAATAGTTAATACAACACCCACATTACACCAAGTGTGTTTAAGTCCCATGTAATGGGGGGCGAGGCCAATGCCATCATCATCATTATCATCAGCCTATAATGTTCCCACTGCTGGGACACAGGCCTCTTTTCTATGAGAGGGCTGTAATCCACTACGCGGGTCCAGTGCGGGTTGGTAGTAGTCACATGTCTTCAAAATTTTAGTTTAGTAGATATCCCCTCCACATGGAACTAAAACTGACACACCTATACGTGTGGGGTGTTTATAGATAGGTCTTTAAAAATGACATAGAGGTTCCTGAAACTATTTTTTTTCGAAGTCAATCTTTTGAAAGATAGACACTTCCAAAGTGGTAAAACGTGTGTCCCCCCCTCTAATTTCTAAAGTAAGAAGAAAAAAATTCAAAAAAAAATATTGGGATGTAGAACGTAAAAAAAACTTTCAACGAAAATTGGTTTGAATAAGATTTGATATTTAGTTTTTGAGATAAGGGACTTTTTCACCAAACTGCTGCAATAACTTTGTTTTTCATTAACTTACTATGAAAAACAAATTTAGTTTTGCGGTTGAGTGGAAGTTTACTAATGAATGACCGTTCAATATTGTTATGATATTGTTTGGGGCTATGGAACCCTTTGTGCGAGTAAGACTCGCACTTGGCCCGTTTTTTTTATGTACATCTTATTAATGCTAATCTAGTGGCTTTTTTACCTAAACTTAATTTTGTTAACATGAGAATACTGTAGTGGGCTGCAATATTGTTATTACCCAACCTATTTATTATTTGTAAAATTTATATTGTAGCTGTTTATTGTCCCATAATAAATAAAATAAAATAAAATTCTCCCCTGTCAGAAGTTATGGCATCATTTACCCAATCCATCCATGTTTTTTTGACGTTCCTCTCCTTCTCCATTCAACACTCATATCGATCACTCTTTTAGCCATTTTCGTTTCATCTCTCCTCAATACATATTCTAAATTCTTCTAGACTTTCCACCTTATTTATTTCTCTCAAATATCTTTCAATAAATAAGCAGATAGGTGATCATCTCCTAATACCATCGATAGCAACGTCGACAATTTCGTCTCATGAATTTTAAAAAGAAAATTTCCCTTCGGCTCACCTGTTGCATGACAGGCGAACTTCAGAAGTTGAAATGTGGGGTAAAGTTTCGTTAACCTCGTTTGAAAGAAAATTCAATGATATCACATGAAATCTACTCGTAAAAGTAGAAGCCAGCTGACTAATAGTGGTACCGAATTTTTGCGGCTTAGGCTCGATTGTCACCAAAGTGGAGACAAGAGTAGTGGAGAAGAGAAGTACAGGATTCAACCAGTTCATCATCTATAATGTTCCCACTGCTGGGTCACAGGCCTCACTATGAGAGGGAGTGGGCTGGTAATCCACCACGCGGGCCCAGTGCGGGTTGGTAGATGTCACATGTCTTCGAATTTTTAGTTCTAGGACATGCCGGTTTCCTCACGATGTTTTCCTTCACCGTTTTTGAGAGCAGCGGTGATGAAATAAATAACACAAAGAAATGCAACTGCCTGGGTTCGAAACCACGGCTTACGCCCGTAAGTCGGGGCTGCCACCACTGGACCACCGCTGCTCTCAATCAGTTACACTGGTTAAAATCTACACTTTTCTCGTTTCTTTTATCATTGGTCGAATCTTGCATGTCTTCGAACTGCTCCGCTGGTCTCGGTTTTGATGAAGACTGGACAAACTTCATACATCACCAGGGACTATCAAAAAAATTATATTGTATTGTGCTGTCACCAGGGAAAGACAGTGGCAGTCAGTATTGATGCGTATAATAATAATTTTGATTCTTTGGCTTGAGATAAGTTAAAGTTTACTAGCCTATTGTCGGCGCCACCCTGTATGATATATTTTTATGATTTTTAACTATAATTTTTTACTGATATGTAGAATTTCTGAAGTTAGGGTCGGTAGAGTTAGGCCGTGTAGATTCAGAAGCTTGGCTCTACATGAGATCTGATATCTTTTTCCTCATGTGGTCGGTTAAACCTTATGTGGTCGTCTTGGCAACATTTTACATGAAATGTTTTTGGTAGGATTTCAGTTTTTTTTATGTTAAGTATGGACTATAACTAAAACAAATGAATTAAATAGTTTAAGTCGACTTACAGAGTATGTCCTGACAAATCGGGTAGGCAGTCAAACCCCATGGCCGCAGTGTTTCAGACCCAAATGGCTCGAACACATAACTTTCACAAATATCGTCATAGTCATTTGTAGTTTTATCACCGGGCATCTTTTCTAAGTAAATGGATGGATTGTGTGATGGATGATATGTCAAGAAATGAGGTTACAGATGAGATGACGAGTAATAGAAAAAAATGGAAGAAGGAAACATGTTGCACCGACCCCAATTTAATATGAATAAAGGCAAGAGAATAATAATAATGATCTTTTCCAAGTTAAACTTCTGTCGTTCCAATGCCAAGTGACATCAGCTCGGTAGGTCAAGAGAGCTCAGGCTGCAGATATTGTGATTCTTTTTGTGTTCAACGCTGTCTGTACTACACTATTGAATTTTATCTAGTGTAGGTACTTCTTTGAGGATTATTCAGATAGGCGTTGGTTGTATTGAGGTCTATCCGGTTCGTGTTTTTTTTTTGTTTAAAAGAAAACTTTGCCCACATTAATGGAATTTCTCCTGTATCGTGGGTGCGTTTACAAACATTTAAAATCACATACACAAACAGCCAGACCCGGAACTACATCTGTAAGCCATATAAATATTTGTTCCGTGCAGGGATCGAACCCGCGACACGTAGCGCAGCAGTCAATCGCTCAAACACAGCGCCAACCGGGCCGTCTAATTGGAAATATTAATTTGAAAATCTGTCGAACTCTACTTTAGCATAGAATTTCGAAGCAATAATGCGAAAACTGCCTCGTTGGTCTTTTGGGCACAAGCGCCACTGCTGAGCAAGAGGTCGGGCAAAGGTCTCCGTCAGGATGAACGGTCACTAGGCGTATTTAATGTTGAATTTATGCCTAGCAATTTCTTCCCTATTGCTTCTATTTGCTTCTTATTCTCAAACAATTGCTTCCATCGTATTCTTGGTGAAAAAAAAGGGTGCGCCAAAGTTCACCTAAATTTTCAACTCCGATAATTGGAAATCCGAAAATGTTCTTCCTAACATTTTTCATCCTAACAATCACAATTCCTAAATACTCTGTCTCTAATGTTCATAATTCCGAAGCATTCAACTTCATAATGTCAGTAGCAATAAACATCTCTTATAGTTTTATTTGTTTTCCTATATTTTCTCAACATAACCGTCTTTTACACTATTATTCAAAGTCATATCTTTTTTGTTTTTTATTAATAAAAGTTTTATTTATAGCGGTGTGTACCTGCAAAGACATCCATAGGTTAGGTTAGGTTAGAACTGTGACCAACAACGCGCGAGCCGAGCGAGCGAAGCGAGCGGTGCCGCGGCAGCGGCCGGCGAGCGCTACCTCGAAGTTGGTAGCGAAATTTTTCTAAGTATTTTTTTCATAGTGGGGGCACTATAACTATCATCTTCTACCTACATATATTTTTTATTACACTTGGTAAATGTTTCTTTCTGAGTACGAGTGAACATATTATGGTAATTATGTTTAGGGATAAAAGCGTTATGATAAAAAACAGTAGGAGTTTAAATATATTTGCATTAATGATATTATTAATTACAATTTTCGGAAATATGAGTGTTATGAACAACGCCGGTAGCACGACAAATAGTATGAATTGAAAACTTTAGGTTGAAAAATTTTAGGAAGAGTGATCGTTCGGATTACAAATCATTAGGAAGAACAATTTCGGGCAAAGAACTTTAGGTGAGCCAATATGGACCCGAAAAAAAAACATTTTAAGAGTGACCGTTCATTCTGATGTCAGGACGGACGGTCACCGAGTCGTAGTGTCCTTGTTAAATAGAATTATTGAAATTCATGGAGGCCATTAATAACTTCCCGTTTGCTTCTCTCAATGTTTTACAACGATGATACTGTAACTAATATATCGACAAAAGTGTTGTATAACAATATTTTTACTGCCTGACAAAAAAATAAAGGCAAAACTCAAATTAACATTGCAGTTACGCTTGATTAGGCGATAAATCTTTGGTATTGTACCGGTGGCCTACAGCTAAGTATTACGTTATTAAATAGAAGTGCCTATCGTATTTAGTGACAAAAATTCATACAAATATAATACCTAAACACCTTTAAAGATAGTATTTCAATTCTTAACTTCCCAGGGTGTGTTCTTACTGGCGCTAGCCACTGTTTGCTACCCCCCAAGTTTTAAAATGTTACACTGCTATAACATTGAATTCGTTACGAATAATTGCAATAGTAAAAGTATTAACGTTTTATTGAAAAAGGCTCGCAAATATGGGTACTACAATACAAGGTGTTGTTTTGCATCCTCGTCAAAATTCAGGAGATTGTCACAAAAGACATAAATAATCAATTAAAATTACTGTACCTAGTTAATTATTAATAAACGCAGATTTTTTGGGTTTTTTTTAAGTTTGTCAGTATTTCAGAATTCCCTTAAAGTGATTTTGGGAATAAGAAATTATCGAACCAACGTTTGAGATTGTTTGTATATGTAGAAGCGTGGTTATAGGGCAAGAATCAGACGGGCCACGTTTAAAACACGGGTGGTTCTCACTTACCTACCGATTTCCATAAATAAAAAAGTGACCTGTGACTTATTTTATTATTGATTCGGGACGAGAATCATTAACATAGTTATCTCCTTGAATTTGACGAGGATGCAAAACAACACCATGTATTTGTTCCCAAAGGGAAGCCGGCAGGAATCGGCTTCTTAGGAGCCTTCGGGCCTGCCACTGCTTAACTCTCCGGGGATTACAGGTGTGAGGTTTCGTTTATGTATAATTCTAAAGTAGCGTAAGACAGATTCTGAACTTTAAATTCACTTTTCTCAATTAAGGTAGTATCGGTAGGTAGTACATCGGAATCGCAACTTAACCTCCAAGAATAATGTCACCGCTTGAGTCCTGAAACAAAAAATCGAGTTAAACGCCTACCTCCATTTGAAATGGTGTTACCAACAGATAAAGTGCTTCACTAACTAGATCTGCCAACTTTCTTTGAGAAGAAAGTAGCTTCATTTAATAGCATTTACGATGAAAAGATAAAATAAACGGGAGGGAAGAGAGAGAAAAAAATTTAAATGTAGGTACTACTTTTTGTGCACGTATCACAAAGCGGGAAGAGTGCACCACTTTGCGTCAGACCGCCCTTCTGCCATGAACTTAGTAGTGTTGGGAGAAAGTTTCGGGATCCCGAAAAGTGGGGATACGCCGGGATTTAAGTACAAACTTTGTGCTTATCTGGTTTTAATTAGACACACGGGTTTCCTCTCTTTTGTTTGTAGCGAGCTCTTTGTTGACTGTAAATTAAAAGATAAGTTTTTAATTCTTAAGAGCGTTAACGTCTTACGACGTTTCATACAAACTTACAAGTCCTTATTTTCCGAAATGACTGAACTGATTTTAATGAAACTTATTCATAAGTCTAAAAAGTTACTAAAAAACATTTTCAAAAAATAGTTTTACAGCTAAATTTGACCGATTATAAATAATCTATGGAAACAGAAATTTCAAATTATCTTTTTTTTTTAAAGACATTTCCAAAATATTTTCAGTAACTTTTTAGACATATGTATCCTGTTTAAATACGTATTATGTTTCATTAAATCAGTTCAGTCATTTGGGAAATTAAGGACTTGAAAAAAAAAGTTTGTATGTAATGCCGTATGGTGTAAACGCTCTTAACTTCTGCTCATTCCATTCAGAAAGCAATCAGATTTGACAATTTATTTCGTTCCAATCTAAACAATTAATACCACTGGTATTTCTTTCAACTAATTTTAATTTTCTATTCCGGACGGATACCACTTATTAATTAATTAAATTTAATGTGTGCACGAATACCAACAACTTGAATTTGGTACAGTCAGCTCCAATAAACCTATCAAATGTTATCGTAATATAATGCTATCTAAATTCACACTGTACATATATTCTATCCACGGAAGTGACGAAGATCAAACTCAAACTCAAAGCAAACTCAAAGCCAACACAAAGTACCACGAGAGCGTATCATGAAGATGTTGGTTCCGCTAAAATCGTCTTATTAGTGAATAGATAGATAGGTAAACCATTTATTAAGTGCACACAAAAGACATAACACAACACAGAAAAGCACAATTAAATTATACAAATTACATGAATAAAATACCAACATAAAACAAGATGGCCATTACACAAAAAGAAAAAAATATAATATGTTAATACCCTTCAAAATGTACTAGGCCTGCATAAACTCAATGAGGTACTTATTTAACAGTTCCGTCTGCACAAACAAAATCTGCGTAAGGTCGACTTATGATCAAAGTACTAGGCTTGGATTCATTCGTGGTGACTGTTCTGTTACAATTTCTGACGAGACTCAATGTATAGAAATCAAAATAGTTACGAAACGGCACTTTTGTGATTTGATTTTGTTTAGTTGCCAGAAAGGCAAAGTTACCAAACGGGTTTTAGAACTAAGTAAACAATATAACAGAAGAAACATTCAAATAATTATTAGAAGTTTTACCCGTTAAATTTTTTAAAAGATGCAATCACCCAAGGACATGTAAGACTTTCAGCTAAAGCATTTTTATTGTCTGTACCTACTGTATCTTTGAACTTGGTTTAGTATTCCTTTAAGCAATGGTACCCTTCGGAATAGATAATAAATGTGAGATGAAACAAATACCAGTGGTATTCGTTACTGGTATTAGAACGGAATAAATCACTTTGACTGACTCAAAATCTGAGGGTCTAGTAAGATTGATTAAAAATCACTCACACAAAAACATGGCTAACGACACTCTTGATTAAAACACCTTTCGAACGACACCAATTGTATCAAAATTGGTTCATCCGCTTAGGAGCTATGATGCCACAGACAGACACACAGATACACACGTCAAAATAATAAAACGGCCTCTTTTTTTTTGGTCGGGATTTAAAAAGTATCCGGAGATGGCAAACCAAATTCAAAACCATTTATTTCAATTAGGCCAGCTATCCAACCATCAATACAAAATACCTCTAAAAACGAAAAATAAATTAATCCAAGCGTCGTATCGCCGGGTACCGCTAAGAAGACCACTTAGTACAAGCACAGAACAAAGTGGACCCCGGACGCAACGACGCTTGGATGAATTATTTTTGGTTTTTTAGAGGTTTTAATTATTTAGGATCTATTTGGTATTTGGTGTTGTGTTGTAAAAAATTACATACTGAATTGATTAAATTGTTAAAAGACACTTGAACGTCAAACTTTAGACGCGAATAAAATAGATTCTAGTCTAGCGGGATTAAAAATAAAGGGAGGGCCTTTATTTAAAATCCCAGTTCCACAGACATCACTAAAGCCTGTCTCATTTGCAGCAGGACTGTAGGGCCCTTGTCTCGACGTTTTTCTCAAGCCCTGCTCTGTTATACCTTCTCACTTTATTTTCACAGAAGCAAATGATGCTTAATGCTGTTTCGGAGTTTTTGCTTTGTTGTAGTAGTAAGAATTCTGAGGTATAAAAGCTGTGTGTGCTTTGAACGAAAACGCGAAATGTGCGTTATGTGGGAAACGTTTAGAAAGGAAAACGTTAAGAGGCACTGCTGGTAAGCAGTTATGGTTCTTTATTTTCTTTAAAAATAAATCTATCAAAATCCCCGAAGGTTTCCCAAAGGTATCAAAATCAAATATTTTATTTTACATAGGCCTACATCAGCACTTATAAAACATCGACAAAAGGTGCACGGTTCGGGTTGGTCGTTTCCTATGGAGAAGAACCGGCAAGAAACTCCATGGTTACTCTTTTAAAATCATTTGGTTTTACAATATTTGAAGTCACAGCGTTAGTACTTAAGTATGGGAGGACATCGTAGCCATCGTAGGCTCCACAATAAGTCGTTGCTAACTACAAAAGGTAGAACAAGAAAAAAAAAAAAAGTGGCCTACAATGTCCACACATTCACAAAAAATAGGTAAGTAAATAAAATTATCTATACAAAAGTAAAAATAAAACAATATCAGAACACTAAATTAAACAATTGACACAGGTTATCATCAGTGCTGTAACTATTACGGCTTTCCTTGTAGCTAATGAGCTACAAGGGAAGCCGCATGAGCAGAAGGAACTAGAGCCAAACTTCTTTATCTTCAACGCAGTTCTTAATTTTGTTGTGTGTTTTTTAATAAGGACACGTTTGATGCAATTACTTAAACTTTCCATCGGTCAGTTCTGTAACTGACTCCGGCAACTTATTATACCTACGTTTCGCCAATTATGTTTAAGAGCCTATACAACCTCAGCTCAAATTCTAATTTGGCCCCCACTTCGCCGCGCCACACTCACTCTTTATCTCGCTCGCACACTACTGCTCGCGGTCACGCGGGCGCACGCGGTTGAAGCGATTTTGTTAGAGTAAACTGGATTATCGGGTAGGTACTAAGTAATAAAATTATCAAATGAATATAATATTAACTTGTCAATAAATGAACATAAAATTATACATAGCAAATTTAGTTTCAATGTTGTACCTACTAACGGCTACTCATTTTGCTATATTTTCCAGTATAAGCTGACCTCTCATTGAATGGAAAGCCTATATAATGCGAAATCAGCTTATACTGGGAAGTTATAGCTTGATGTCGTTACCGTGCGAACTATTTTACCTACTGCTACAAAATTCCAGTCAAGCGCGAGCCAACTTTGCGCTGAGGGTTCCGCCCATTGGTTTAGTAGTAAGTTTGTGTTTTATAGTTTTCGCCGTGTATGTGTGTAATGTGACTGTGGTTGCCACCCGTACTATATTATAGTCAATTGTACTATACATATAATATAGAAAAATAATATAGTACGAAAAATACTATATTTACATCGCTAATTCAATTATCACACTTGTTTGTATCAAACTGTGACTGGTACGCACCCGCAGCGAAAAATCCCCAAAAATACTATATTTTTTGTACTTAGGTAAGTATGTAGGTAGGTAGTTTAGGTAGAAAGGTACGTACGTGAGATAGATACTTATGTAGTATAGGTAGGTACGTATGTAGGAAGGTATGTAGTATAGGTAGTTACGTACGTATGATAGGTATGTAGTATAGGAAGGTACGTACGTATGATAGGTATGTAGTATAGGAAGGTACGTACGTAGGATAGGTATGTAGTATAGGAAGGTACGTACGTAGTATAGGAAGGTACGTACGTATGATAGGTATGTAGTATAGGAAGGTACGTACGTATGATAGGTATGTAGTATAGGAAGGTACGTACGTAGGATAGGTAGGTACGTACGTATGATAGGTATGTAGTATAGGAAGGTACGTACGTATGATAGGTATGTAGTATAGGAAGGTACGTACGTAGTATAGGAAGGTACGTACGTATGATAGGTATGTAGTATAGGAAGGTACGTAGGTAGGATAGATAGGTACGTACGTATGATATGTAGATACGTACGTAGTATAGGAAGGTACGTACGTAGGATAGGTAGGTACGTACGTATGATAGGTAGATACGTACGTAGTATAGGAAGGTACGTACGTAGGATAGGTAGGTACGTACGTAGTATAGGAAGGTACGTACGTAGTAATCGCTCAAAACAAATATGAATTAATTTGAAATCAATTCGAATCCGAACACACATTCTCTCTCAACCTTACACTGACATACACGCACACATTCAAAGAAAAGCCCGGCTTTTAACTCCATACAAATTCCCTGATAAGTACCTATCAATTTTATCAAAACAAGAGACATTTTACTAGGAAAAACAGAGAGGTCCGATAAGCCAAATGCAGAAGCCAGTGAGTGCGAGTGGGAGCATCCGAACGAACATAGCGAAATAAGCTTGAACTCTTCTTTTGTTCAGTGTTAGAGCGAGCCAGTCTCGCGGCCGGTAGGTATAGGAGATATTAGTTTTTTTTTGGCAACGTCGCGCATCGTGTATTCTTGATAAATGCGCGCGAAATTTGACGTTATTATTATTTTGACATACATTTTTTGTTTGGAATGTTTTTTTTTTCTTATTTGTTGTGTTTTATTGTTTTTGTGTTTTACGTACGTAGGATAGCTAGGTACGTACGTAGGAAGGTTTGTAGTATAGGTGGGTAAGTACGTAGGATAGGTAGGTAGTATAGTTAGGTACGTACGTAGGATAGGTAGGTAATATAGGTAGGTACGTACGTAGGATAGGTAGGTTATTTAAGTAGGTACGTACGTAGGATAGGTAGGTAGGTTAGGTAGGTATGGGATATACCATACGTTTTTAGAAAGTAATTAAACATCGTCAAAGTTATACAACATTTATTTTACTTCACTTAAATCTATAATTGGCATATTTATTACTACACAACTCAACTTTCCCTTCTACAGGATTATTTAAACTCACTTCGTACAGTTCGTACCTGAAATGACCAGAATAAAAATATTTGATGAATTCTTGCATATCTGCATTTCAACATACAACTTTCTCATTAAAAAAAAAATCTAGTAAGTACCAATTAGTATCATCATCATCACATTCATTTTCTGATGTGTCGTACTGCGGAGGGTTGTGTAAAAATCTGAAAAAAAAAAAGATAGGATTATAATTTCTTACTTCATATACCAAAACTAACTTCCTAACAATTATAAATGCGAAAGTGAGTTTCTTTTTTTGTTACCCTTTCATACTAAAACGGCTGAACGGATTTGGATGTAATTTGGCACATGGGTAGACCATGTTCTGGAGAAGGACATAGGCTATTTTTTATCCTGTATCGCAAACGAAGTCGCGGGCAACAGCTTACGCATCCAGTATTCTTTCGTCACTATGTATATTCAGTGAACAGCTCATATTCACAGGTGGTACTTGTGATCTACAAGAAAACACAATCTTCATTATAAAAGTACACCTGGAAGCATGATTTTGTCAACATGAATAAATAATACGGAACCCTAAAAAGTCCAACATTATGAAAAGTTTTATCGTGAACTCGCCAGTTTCGTGATAGTACCGTTACGCGTAAGTAGTACCAAGCGGTAGTGACTGCCCTAGGGGGAACAGTTAATTTTGTGATATGATCAAACATGTATAACTTACAATTCTATATTTTGTAATATATTATGAAGATTTGTTTCGTCCGAATTTATTCCTACATCATCCGAAGGTATTTGGGTCCTGTAACAATCACACGTGGTAAGTTAATACCTACTTAGACCTTACATCTTTTTATTTATCATTTGGATAAGGAACCCTATAAATATACAAAACAAGACGAAATCAACGAAATCTTCGATAAAAGCAGTCTTGCCGCATGAATAACAATGAATACCTACCTACGTGTATATTGGAAATACAAATTGGGTGCAGAACTGCAGACTACGCGTGGCTACATATCAAAGCTATACTTTTCCAGTATAATCTGACCTCTCATTGTACGGAATGCCTATACAATGTGAGATCAGCTTATACTGGATAAGTATAGCTTGATAATTATGTAGCCGTGTGTACTAATAACAGATCAGTAAACATTTTTAGGTCGGCAGAAGATACTCACGAATTTACCCGAATATTCTCTTTATCACCATCGCCTTCAGTACTGTGTAATCAACGTCATCTGAAAGGATACATAATAATTATTTAGCTAAACTACCAAGGTACGTCCGCGTCAGTAAGTGCATAAATTGTATGTAGTTATGTGGTAGGTAGCACTACAGTCGGATAAGTAAGTTACAGTTTTGTTTCCTGCAGGTAGGTACTTACCGAAAATACATAATTTTTTTTTATTACTTTCTAAAGCGCTTGACTGATGCACTACGGGTCGCGGGTTCGATACCACACGGTACAAATATTTTTATAGAGTGCAGATAGGTAATTGTGAAGACTTGTGTTTGTAAACGCACAGTCTCCGGGAGAAATCCTGGAATGGGGCAAAATTATAAAAAAATAATTACTACATTTATGTAGATACCTATATTTTGTTGTCATGATACAAAAACAAACCTATTTACTTTTGTAACTTTTTATATTTTTATAAAAGTTTCCCCACACTGGATTTCCTTTGAATCATGGACGGTTCATTTTTGTTTGTAAACTTACAAAGTTACAAACACAGATCTTCACAAATAATCTTCAAAATACAGAAACACCTGCGACCCCTAGCGCAGCAGCCAATCACTTAGCCACTGCACCAAACGTGTCATATGCTATCTACTTACATGTTTGTAATCAATAATACTGTAAGTAGATACGTAAATAGATACTTACTTCATTACGTTTATCATATGTTTGCCTGTTTCTTTACGCCAACCTAGTCGCTTCTTATTTTTATTACGCTTATTTCCCATTGCGCCAACACTAAAAACCTAAGCACTTCAATGTTTTAATTTTACGTTTTCGTCCTGTTGCGTAATGTGTGTTCTGTGCGCAAGCGACACAGCTATCCCGTTCGAAAGCCGAAGCGAGACTGAGCGGGGGTTGGGCGGCAGTGAACAACTTCAAGACGCCGCCGATAGTTTAGGTATTTTCTTTTTACGGTGAAAATAATAGTAATTAAAGAAAAATAAAAAACATAAGCCCTGCGTTATAGTTAGTTCAGTTAGTATGCCAAGTTTCATGATCTAATTTGCAGTATTTTTTGAATAACAGCGGTTAATTGTTCGGTTTAGAGGTAACTTTGGAATTTTTTTCTATCGAGTCAATTTTATGGAATCGTGTTTTCGTCTAACATAGTACTTAAAATTAATCCTCAACTTTAACATATATTTATTTCAAAATTAATGCTGCAGTATTTTCGGCGTAACGGAGGATCACGCAAAGCTATTTGAGGTAGTATGGGCTCTTAAGGCGACAATAAGTGCCCGCGACCTTGAGCGAGTAAAAGTGCATGCGTAACTCTTCAACGCGCACCAAGATTATTCGAAAAAACAACCCACCTTCATTTATCAAACACAATACAAATAAAAACCGTATACTAAAATATGGGTTGTTAAATTGTCTTTCAGATGGTCAAAGTTTCATGAAAATACGTCAGATAGTTTTTGCGTTATTATCGTTTTTTTGTCCGCGTTAGACATGAATTTACAAATTAATTACACTATGTTACAAAAATATAATTTCACATTTTCACATATCAATTTATAAAGAAAGTTGTCTAGTGTAACATATATTTTTTTCAAAGAAATACGACAAGAAGTTTAGACGGGATGTTCAATTTAAAATCATTAAAAGTCGTATATCTGCGCCTTAAGTCCCATGTAATAAATTATTGGGTAGCTGTGGCTACCCGGACATTGCAGCGGATAGTGCGACTGTTGTCATCAACCGAGCACAAATATCGAGACTCCGTGGTTGCTACTGAGAAATTACTGATTGAAAAACCCAATAACACTTTGCCCAACCTGGGAATCGAACCCAGGGCCTCATGCTCAGCAGTCGCGCTCGCGACCACTAGACCAATGAGGCATGGCAGTGGTAGAATGCTCGGCTCCTAGGTCGTCTTGCCTTATTAACCTTTCACAAGAATTGGGCTGCGTATGGTATTTTTCACATTATTTCTAATATTTCTCCGAACACGTCACATTGTTAAATGAGGAGCTCGTGGCTAAATAATAACAGCCGCGGGGTCGATCTTTAAGGTTAAGCCGTGCTTGCCGAGGTTATTCCTTGGATGGGTGACCATAATTACATACCGAGTTTCCTCCGTGCCTCGGAAAGCACGTTAAGCCGTTGCTCCCAGCTGTCATTTGTAGATCTTTGACAGTCGTTACGAGTAGTCAGAAGCCAAAAGTCTGACATCCAGTTTTAATAAGGGGTATCGTATACCCTACTTACTGGGTTGTAGAGGTCAGATATAGGCAGTCGCTTCATGTAAAATACTGAAACTCAGCTGCATCTGGTTAGACTGGAAGCCGACCCCAAGATAGTTTGGGAAAAGACTAGGCTGATGATGATGACGTCACATTGTTAGACTTGCGAAGCCGTGGGCTTGTTTTAAAATTTAAGTGTGCAGGTATAAGAAGGCGATGAAAACCTACCATATAAAGTAAGTCCGTAGATATTACCATAAACATATTCTTGAAGTAATAACTTAAGTATAAACTTAAGTGCATTTCCACAATCTCCCCACAAAGTAAAGTAAGTAACTTGAAAACCTTCTAATGCATAAGACAACCTTAAAGTTGAGTCGTTAGTAAGTAATTTACATAATACATAAAACAACAGGTGGCTAAGTTAACTCAAAGAGTGCAGAGCGGTTCATAGCAAGCTTTGAACGTATTTGTTTAAGTTAGGATGCTTTTTTTCTCACATTGAAAATTCTTGAAAATAAAGATTATTTCTCACCAATGCACAATGGCAAAAAGTTTTGGACTAATCGCGTTAATACAAGGCGTTGTTTTGCATCCTCGTCAAATTCAAGGAAGTAACTATGCTAATGATTCTGGACCCGAATCAATAATAAAATGAGTAGGTAATTTTTATGTTTTTTCTTACTTACGGAAGTCGGTAAGTGTGAACCACCCGTGTTTTAAAAGCAGCCCGCCTGATCCTCGCTGCAGTCCTCTAATGCAGAAGGTAGCGAGTTCAAATTTGGGCAAATACCAGTATTCTGACTCGTTCAATCCATAAGTACTTCATTTATAAGTTTAATTTTAGACTTTATATGGCTGAAATCGCCGATCCGCCTTGAGCAATCCTGATGATCAATACCGAATTGCTTATGCCTTCTCTGTATCGAACCTTGTCCTGCAGTGGGACAGTAATGGTTATCAACCCGTAGTCTTCCTGACCGTTTTCGGTGATGGCGGTCAATCTCAGTGGGGATGAGCCATAGGTACAGGAGATATTACAGTGCAAAAGTGTGTGTGCACTATGTAGGTACATATTTTTTTTTAAGTTTCGTCATAGATAAGTAAATTATAAAAATATAGTAAGTATCTAATTATTTAACCAACTAGTACGTACCTAGATTAGTCTAGAAACTTTGTGTTTTCAGCATAAACTCAAACTCAAACTCAAATTCTTTATTGCATTCATGTGTATACATTTAGTTGTTACATATACGTTAGTAAGTTCCAACATGAAACCCGGTTAGGGCACGGCAACATAAACATTATAAAATTGGTAATAACTTAACGGTTAGCGTGTGTTTATTAATTATCATTACATTATTTATTTGTATCCGTTATTATAATTTCATTAATTTGTATGAATTATTATATTTTATTTATTTATATTTTATTAATTTTTATGTATTATATTCATTTTTGTTTCCAGGTATTCTGCGACCGAGTAAAAGCATTTTTGTGTTAAATATTCTTTTAATTTTCTGTTAAATGTATTGAATTTGGGTTCTTCTTTGATTTGTTCCGATAATTTGTTAAAGATTTTTACTGCCATGTAATATGGGCTATGGTAAAGCATTTTGATCCGAGATTGTGGAAGATACAGTCTATTTTTATGGCGTGTGTTAACGTTATGCATGTTTTTTGTTTTAGGGAAAATGTTGCTATTTTTAAATACAAATATGCAAAGGTCATGAATGTATATAGAAGGTGAAAATAGGAGTTTTTATTTAACAAAATATGGCATACAGCTTTCGGTATTTCGCTAAACGGCATTTATAAGTGTCGAAGCGCTCTATTTGAAATTCGTTAACTTAGCAAACTAAACATTTGGCTTCATAGATAAACCTATTTTTCTGACGGATAAAATAATGTTGACTAGAGACTAAAAACTCAATTTATGTTGGTTTACTATTTCAGGAGTCCAGACATGTTCGGATCGCCTTTGAAAAGGCATAACTGGGCAATTAGGAAAAAAAACACGACTGAATAAACTGTAAAGCAAAAAATCACATTTCAAATTAAACAAAATGTGGAAGCAAGCGGTTTGATTAATTTTAAAATTATGGAAATGGAATCCCTACTTTTGGGCTTCGCCGCATTTGGGTAAAATACGTTTGGTCTATGTCGCATTGTGCCTAGCCGATGATGATTTAACGATGGTTGATGAAAAACGGAGTGATAGCCGAATAAGTGATGCCAATAGGGGATCGGACTGGGTAAAGAAAACGACTTTCTATTTTGTCCGTCAGACAGGTAATACAAAAATATTAGACACGTATTTTTTGTTTTATCAAAATATCAAACAATTACTTAGTTAATACTCATTAAAGTTGGAGAGTGGGGGCTTACTACGTCACAAGTAGGTATAAAACTTACCTACATGTGACGTCATGCGCCATTTCAACGCAATATATCTCCGTTATTTTATGACCACGTGAAAAAAGAAAAAATACGTGTCCAATACTTTTCAATAAACTACCAGACGGACAAAGAAAAAAAAATTGGATTATCCCCTATTGCATAAGGTCGGCTTGGTGCTATTAAATACTGCTGAATTAAGAGCGTTTACACCTTTACGGTATTTCATACAAACTTTCAAGTCCTTATTTTCCGAAATGACAGAACCGATTTAAATGAAACTTAATACACATAAGCAGGATACAAAGGTCTATGATGGCTGATACATGCGTCATGTTCGTGAACGGGCGCTGTCAGTTGTGACTGGTCATCTCTTAGCTGCCACGGTTTATTTTAATTACTTTATTTTTTTTAATTACTGATTTAATCTTTTACTCTGGACGCTCTTAACTTGCCCGTATTTCTACATTGTTCTCACATATTTGTAATTAACATGAATGATGTAACCAAGATTTTGTAACATATTTTGATTTAAAAGAGTGTCCATGGAGTTTCTTGCCCGTTCTTCTCCATAGAGATCTACGCTACGGAATGGGCAACTACAGTACTTTCACAAGTTATTATGCCTTGTGACTGGGACTGTAGCTTCGCGTTTTATTTTGTTTTGTTGACTTTCAAAAGTGCCTGTAATGGTCTAATTGAAATAAATGCTTTGACTTTGACTTTGACTTTAAAAAGTTGGTAATAACATTTTCGAAATTTCTTTAAAAAATAGATACCGAATTGGAGATATTTTATAATCGGTCTAATTTAACTGTAACACTATTTTTCATAAATGTTTTTTAGTAAATTTTTAGACCTTTTTTTTTCATTAAAATCGATTCAGTAATTTCGGAATATAAGGACTTCAAAGTTTGTATGGCATGTCGTAAGGCGTAAACGCTCTTAAATGACGATACGAAAAAGTGCGTAGTACTAAAAACTGTAATTATTTTAGCTGAACATAACATAACATCACGCCTGTTGTCTCAGAAGGCTTAGACAGAAGTGTACATAATAGTACACTCACATTTCGTCAGTTTTGTTATAAGTCCTATGTATTAATTAGTAGACGAGCCTGTCATGAACAATTCCAGACTCCATGGCAGCTACTGAGAAATTACTGATAAAAAAACCCAATAACAATTGGTGTTGCCCAACCTGGGAATCTATCGAGAAACTTATTTTAATAACAATGTGCCCACTAAAGCAAGTTGATACTTTCAAATATCTTGGACATTTATTAAACTCTGACCTAGAAGACGATGCCGATATTGAAAGGGAACGTAGGGCGCTGTCTGTTCGTGCGAATATGATAGCCCGCAGATTTGCTCGGTGTTCGAGGGGCGTCAAAATAGCCTTATTTAGAGCATTTTGTACGTCCTTTTATACTGGCAGTCTGTGGGTGGATTACTCGCAGAAGCAGTACAGCGCTCTACGCGTCCAGTACAATAACGCGTTCAGGATGCTCTTGAGGCTGCCTCGCTTCTGCAGTGCGTCAGGGATGTTTTCCGAGGCGCGTGTGGATTGTTTCCACACAATCATGCGCAAGCGGTGCACATCCCTGGTGTCTAGGGTGCGGGGCAGCCGCAACAGTATCCTGAACGCTTTTGCTGAACGTTTCGACTGTCAGTATGTGAACCACTGCTGTATGGTTCACGTACAGACTAATCATAGGATATCATTTTAATTTTGTGTAATGTATAATTTAATGCCGGTGCAAATTTGTAATTCTATTATTGTAATTTTATTTTTGTTATCTGATTATTGTAATTTTATTTTTGTAATTTTATAATGAATTTATTGTATAATTTATGTTTAATTTTATGCCAATGTAGTTTTATGTATATGGGTTATGTTTGCCTTAAATAAATGAATATAAATAAATAAATGTAGAAGGCTTGAAAATATTCTCATAGTGAAATTATAAACCAAAGTTTTCATTATGCGGTTTGCTGCAACTATTTGGCCAGGCGCTATTATCAGCTTTTGATTACAGTTCTTTTACATCTGCCACCCCAATTGCAACCTAAGCGTAATAAATATAAAGATTGCGTGATCATAACTCACTTATCAGAGGCAGAAACCCCATAGCAACCAAATCAGCTTAATGGAAATAAACAACATAGTGTTTTAGCTCACCCCGTATCCACCAAATGCTGACTAATGTCTCCACCTTTGCAAACCTTGCCTGGGTCCTTCCGCGACTGACTGTTACTTGCTCTTTAGCCACATTGTCAGTCCACCTGGCCTGCTTACGCTCATATAGCCACTTCACTCATTATCTGCCTAGCGTTTACCCAACTATGTTGGGGTCGACTTCCAGTCTAACCGGATGCAGCTGAATACCAGTATTTTACTTGGAGCTAGTTAGTACTGGGTAATACGATACTCCTTGGTTAGATTGGTTGTCAGACTTACAGGCCAGGGCCACTTAATTAAGACTACCATCATCTCATCTGCCTAGCCTTTTCTCAGTCTGGCTTCCAGTCTAACCGGATGCAGTTGATTACCAGTATTTTACATGAAGCGACTGCCTATCTGACCTTCACAACCCAGTAACTGGGTAATACGGACGATACCCCTTGGTAAGACTGGACGTCAGACTTTTGGCTTCTGACTACTCTTAACGACTGTCAAAGATCTACAAATGACAGCCGGGACCAACGGCTTAACGTGCTTTGTATTTATGGTCACCCATCCACGGACCTGGGCAAGCACGGTTTAACCTTAAAGATCGACCCGGGCGACTATTATTATTTTGGCCAAGAGCTTCTCGTCCAACCATTGTGCATAAACATAATCTGTAAATTTCAATGTACCCAAATATCTCTAAAATCCAAAATTCCTCTCAATACAAAGTAAATTATTCATGGCTTCTACAACTGGCTGAAATCATTATCATCATTCATGTCCCAAGCCGTTTCGAAATCCATACAGACAGTTATACACTGCCAAACTTTGGCGAAACGTTCCCTTTCAATTTTAATTAAGGAGCAAGGTGTTTTCTTAAATGTTATGAGTTTTGAAATGTTATTAGAGGTGTTGAAGGAAAGTTTACGTATTTTAAAGCCGTTATTTGGTTATTTATGGTGTGATAGCTTTCGCCCGAGGTTTTGCCTGCCTGGTGTCCGGAAATTTATTCAAGTGTGAATGTTTTATCGGTATAAGAAGTATCAGTAGCAGTTACATAGTCTAGAATTGTGCCCGGTTGATGGCATTAGGCTGTGAGTAAATATGAGTGTGCAAATAAGGACACCTCTGCCTAAACCGTATTGCATTAGGAGTATCAGAAGCGAGTAGGCCGAAATACATTGAAATACAACGTGTTGTTTTGCATCCTCGTCAAAGTTCAGGAGAATGTCACAAAAGACATAAATAAACAATTTAAATTACGTTACCTAGTTAATTATTAATTAACACTGATTTTATTGGTTGTTTAAGTTTGTTAGTATATCAGAACAACCCCCTTAACGTGGTTTAGAGAATAAGAAATTATCGAATAAACGTTTGAGATTGTTTGTATGTGTGAAAGCGCGGTTATAGGGCGAGGATCAGACGGGCCTCGTTTAAAACACGGGTGGTTTGCACTTGCCTATTTCCGTATCCGAACTAATTCCAACAAGACCAAACACAGCTAAGATACATTGTCTTATGATGGAGTTCCGAAGTCTGTCTCTTGGATTCATCATCATATCTGATGGTAGAATGGTTCTTATTGAACGCAAATGCTTCACTTGTTGTAGAAAATACCAAAATCGCTGTACGTTACCCTTGATTTCGCCAATATTCCATCATCAGATCCCGACTTGGTGACTATGGGACCATTTGGGAAGTATACCCTTACCAACGAAAAAATAATTTTCCAAATCGGTTGGCAAGCGACGGAGAAATGCGCGAACAAACATAAAAAAAATACAAACATCCGAATTGAGAACCTCCTCCTTTTTTAGATGTCGGTTAAAAATAGTGCGTGGAGTCCCTCCGCGCGGAAGAAGTGAAACTTCGAGTGCCACGCTTTCACTCTCGCTCTGTCTCTTTCTATTCCCCTCCGTAGGAACGTTGAACGTTTAACGCAACAGTGCTTTCATACCCCCTCCATGGTAGCGTTAAACGTTTAACGCAACCTTTTCGGAAGTCTCATTAGGAGTTTCACTTCAAAAACAATTGACCCTTTTACCTACTGATGGAGTATCCCATGAAAGTAAGAAACGAATTTTTGACCCTATCAAAAAGGGATCAAAGTCATTCCATTCTACGCTTTTAGTAAGGAAAAACATAGAAAATTAATAAATAGTAAGGGCCTCGCTCCCTTTATTAACTGCCAGATGGAATTTTGAACTACCGTCATTCTTATTCATTTTACATGAGAATAACTCGCTTGTGTGCCGCTAGGTTAGCTAGGATTTTAGAACTACGATAGACCTGAATTTTGAGGTGGATGAACCAACTTTATGTGTGTAACTTTTTAATTAGTGAAGCCTATTTTTTTTTTTTTTTTTTTCCGGATGGGAAATCATCATATGACTTCTCCCGCTCTGGGCGGAGCGGGAGGGAGTGTCAGACTTGTACTGACTAAAACCCACCCATGTTCCTTCTTCGCCCTTTTTGTTCCAGGGCCGCGGTATCTCTTTCGAACAACCCGCAGCCCTGGCAGGCATCGGCCCTCTCGGGCCCCTTCCGGTTTGCTGACATCTCCTTGAGGCGCGCGTGGAACACGTACGCGCCGTCGACACGGCCTGTCGTCATAAGACGGACGGACGGTGAGCTAGCCCATTACTCACCGTCCACAGGCTTGCGCCTACGGTGGCCGGGGGCCACTGGTTGCCCCCCCGACGCCCGGGGCGTCTCCCGCGGCGGCTGCGACGTGAGGTTCTCTCCCTCTCACGTTCCGCCACCTCCTTCGCTAGCATGACTGCTTCGCAGAAGGAGGCGACGGCATCCCATTCCCTCTCGCTCCGGACCATGGATTGAACCAGGGCCGGACGCGAGAGGTCGCCGCCGCCAATCACCGCTACGATAATTAGTGAAGCCTGAAACACTATTTTTTTAAACATAACTTAACATCACGCCTGTAATCCTCGAGGGTTTAGGCAGATGTGTACTCGATAGTACACCCACATTTCGCCAGTTATGTTAAAGTCCCATGTAATATGGGGCGAGCCTATTGCCATCAACCGGGACCGAATCTAGACTCCGTGGCTGCTACTAAGAAATTTTTAATGGCAAAACCAATCTTACTTTACCCGACCCGAGAATCGAGCCGGTTGAGTGAGTGTGTGGCACAGTCGTGGCACAGTGGTGGCAGCCCCGACTTACGAGCAGCAAGCCGTGGGTTGACACAGGCAGGCGCATTACTTTGTGTAATTTATTTCATCACCGCTGCTCTCAAAAACAGTGAAAAAAAACATCGTGAGGAAACCGGCATGGACAACTAAAAATTCGAAGACTGTGATATCTACCAACCCGCACTGGGCCCGCGTGGTGGATTACAGCCCACTCCCTCTCATAGAGAGGAGACCTGTGTCCCAGCAGTGGGAACATTAAAGACTGATGATGATTATGATGGAAAGGGAGCTCAAAGAGGCAGTTCTTGTTCTTCATAAAAAATATGCCTCGGCAGCTCTCCTACAAAAAATAAATAAATGAAATACTTTGTGTGTTTTATTAAAACTAGTTGTTTCATGCGTAACATATAAAAAACCATCAACACATCAAAGGTTTTAGATTATTTTCATGAGGCCTACAAAATTGCCAATTTAGGTTGTAAGTGTACGAGAAGCGTTTCCCCCTACCTCAACAAAATTTCCATTTTTATACACACATAATATAACGCCTGTTAGCGCCGATGAGTCGGGTAGAGCTTATATACCCTTCTAAATATGACTCGCGTCGTTACACGAATGTATTTACAAAGCTTCATCATCATCTGCCTAGCCTTTTCCCAAACTTGCTTATGGTCGGCTTCCAGTCTAACCGGATGCAGCTGAGTACCAGTATTTTACATGAAGCGACTGCCTATCTGACCTCCACAACCCACTTACTGGGTAAAATACGATATCCCTTGGTAAGACTGAATGTCAGACTTTTTGGCTTCTGACTACACGTAACGACTGTCAAAGATCTAAAAATGACAGCCGGGACCAACGGCTTAACATGTTTTCCATGGCACGGAGGAAACTCGGTATGTAATTATGGTTACCCATCCACGGACCAACCTCGGCAAGCACAGATCGACCCGTGTGGCTGTTAATATTTAGCCACGAGCTCCTCACACGTAGGTATGTTTCTATAAAGCTTATAATCATAAAATGCAATCCCATGCAATGACTTTTTCATGAAAAAATCATTCAAAAGGGATTAAATGAACTTACTTATATTAATGTTTTTAATGATTATAACTTTGTATAGTCATATTTGTTGCGGTCGCGCGATTTGTAAAGTCATATTTAAATCAACATACGATCTGATACTAACCTGCAAATTATAAAAAGTCCTTAAAACTTCTTGTTTTAAATGCGTAAAGTACTTGGAACCAGTGTTCGTGTATGAATTTGGACGAGGCAAAAAGAATATGTAGGGATCATACAAGGTACTGTACTTTCGTTACCAGAAAAAGTCGTGACCATATTTACGGAGAGCAGCGGTGACCCAGTGGTGGCAGCAACGACTTACGAGCAATAAGCCGTGGGTTCGAACCCAGGCAAGCGCATTACTTTGTGTAATTTATTTCTACACCGCTGCTCTCAAAAACGACGAAGGAAAACATCGTGAGGAAACCGACATGTCCTAGAACTAAAAATTCCAACACATGTTACATCTACCAACCCGCAATGGGCCTGCGTGGTGGATTACAGCCCACTCCCTCTCATAGAGAGGAGGCCTGTGTCCCAGCAGTGGGAACATTATAGGCTGATGATGATGATGATGATTTTTACGGTTCTCTAACAACCTACGTTAGGGATATCGTATCATCCAGCACTAACTATGTTATGGAGATCACGGCACGGTTGGCGCAGTGGTTGAGCGATCGACTGCTGCGCTGCGTGTCGCGGGTTCGATCCCCGCACGGAACAAATATTTGTATGGCCTACAGATAGTTGTTCCGGGTCTGGCTGTTTGTGTATGTCAGTTTAAATGTTTGTAAACGCACCCACGATACAGGAGAAATCCTAGTGTGGGGCAACGTTTTTTTTTTTTTTTTTAAAAAGAAAGAAAGAAAGATCAGCTAGGCAGTCGCTCCTATTACAATAATTGTATTCAGCTGCATCCTGTTAGATTGGAAGTCGGTTAAACGATGATGATGTACTTAGAAATCAACAGCAACAATCTATTATTTAAACGGTACGCTATAAAATAGCTACAAAAACCACTATTCTATATTTAAAACATCTTACAATAGATATCACGTTTCTAAGTTAACTCCATACATAACTAGAGACTTCACCGCGACATCGCCGCAGGAATCCGCAGGAAGCGCCTGATTTGTCAAAGTGACACGAGACGCGTTTGTGGGGTGAGTAGCATTGCAAGTGGTAGGAGAATTTTTAGAATGGGGAAAATGCTGAGCAATAACATGGAGAGGGTAGGTAGCTTTATGTAGATTAGATAATTTATTTATTTGTTAATTTTTATTTGGATCGCCAACAGAGGCTAGACAATTACATGCATGCTAATATATACAAGGACAATACAAGTGTGCGCTTCCAATTATAGGCAACCACATAATTTACTTATTATCTCGGCAGGTACAAAAGTTAGATAAGAAAGAATTAATTAAAGTAAATTATACGAAAATCATAGAAATTAATGAATGAATTAATATTATATAAGAATTAATTAATTAATTAATTCTTAATTACTCATTTTTCTAAATTACTCTTTTTTCTTAATTGTTATGGCTGCTATACGCCGTAGTGTACTAAGAACTAGGTTAAGCAATTACGCTTGCCAATGACATTGAAATTGCGCTATGGTCTTATAATGTGGGGTAATAGCACTGATCTAAATAGAGCATTTATTGCTCAAAAAAAGTGCATCAGAGCAATATGTGGACTTCGACCTGATGACTCGTGTCGATCAATGTTTAAAAAGTTTGGTTTGCTATCGTTGCCATCTCTGTATATTTATGATGTATGTGTGTTCGTGGTTAGGAATAAAGAACTATTTAAGACCGCTAACGATGTAAATCCTCGGAACAGACGAGATCCATTTATGTTAATATTAAATGATTTGCCAAGACTTGCGAAATATAACAAAAACTGCCTAGCCATGTGCGTTCGTATTTATAACAAGATACCTAGACACCTCAAGGAATTGAATTTTAGATTATTTAAAATTAAATTGCACAAGTGGATAAATGAATGTAATTTTTATAGTCTAAAATAATTTATGGATAAGAAATGTTGATGCTGTAGCATTTTGCTTAAAATTTTGCATGATTTGTTTTATCTCAGCTGAACATGTTTGAACTATTACAATTGTATTTAACACCACTGTATACCATGTTTAATGCAAATAAAAAGAATTATGAATTATTATGAAGAAAGAAAACATGTTTATTAAGCTCCTGCTACAAGTTGCAAAATATTTTACACGACTTGACTGGCTGCCTTGCCTTGCCCAAAATGTGAATGGGGCATTAAAAGCTTTTAGGTACCTACCTAATTAGGATTATGTTACCTTCGTATAAAATGCAATATGTGTAAACAAACCCTTTATGAAGCCGTCAACCAAGCATTATGTAAATCAAACTAAGTAACTCTATGCAAAAATGATTGCTGGAAAACAACGTATTTATTGAGGTACAAAATACTCAATGTAACGCACTCAAAACATTGCGTTGTTATATGCAAGTTAGAACTTTGCCCCCAATCTCTCTGTAACTAAACAGTTCTTCCCAGGTATGGCGTAGAAAAAAAAATATCGCAATGCCGCGAGAAACAAGTACCTTTCGGCTTCGTTTAAGAACGTGATTTTTTGGTATTTTATCATCGATTGTAATGGGTGTGAAAGTACCCTTAAGAGCGTTTACGCTTTACGACATTTTATACAAAAACTTTGAAGTCTTTATTTTCAGAAATGACTGAACCGATTTAAATTAAACTTGATACGCATGCAGGATACATACCTAGTTCTAAAAAGTTACTAAAAAACATTTTCAAAATGTCTTAAAAAAAAAGATATATGAAAATTTCTGTTTCTATAGATAATTTATTATCGGTCTAATTTAGCTGTAACACTATTTTTCGAAAATGTTTTTAGTAACTTTTTAGACCTATGTATCCTGCTAATGAGTATGAAGTTTCATTAAAATCAGTTCAGTTATTTCTGAAAATAAAGACTTCAAAGTTTTTGTATAAAATGTCGTAAAGCGTATACGCTCTTAAGGGTACTTTCACACCCATTACAATCGATGATAAAATACCAAAAAATCACGTTCTCTTCCGATTCCGAATCACGAAATAAAATAACCAAGAGCCACTCTGAAGCGTGCAACGTTGTCAAAGTAGTCAGCTGACACGTGCCAACACGTTACACGCTGATCGTACGTGTTCGAGGAAACTCTTTTACAGAGGAAACGATTTGCCGAACACGTTTTTGGAGGTGGTAATATAATTGGCTTTAAGTCCTATTGGGGTTTGATCTAAAGTAAAGATGTGCAGAAGATATTTATAATTCATCATTCTGCCTAGGACTTTCCCAGTAATGATAGGATTTTGTGTTCTGCGTGTCCTGCTGTTTTTTCATTACAGGAACGAAGTTACTGAAGGCGCCGGAGTTACTAAGTAGTAACAAGTAGATAGATAAGTAAGAGTAAGATATTCTTCGTCTTGTCCCGTCTATGGCTCGTAAAATGTTTAAATGTTTTTTTTTTAAACTTTGCCCTATACTAGGAATTTCTCCTGCATCGTGGGTGCGTTCACAAACATACCCGGAACAACTATCAGTAGGCCATACAAATATTTGTTACTTGCGGAGATCGAAACCGCGACACGCAGCGCAGCAGTCGATCAAAATCAAAATCAAAATCAAAAGTCATTTATTCAAACTAGGCTGATAATCAGCACTTTTTGAACGCTCAGCCACTGCCCCAACCGTGCCATCAACCTATCGTTTCGTTTGTCGTTTGAACATATCTTATACCTAGGTATCAGCTGTTAGTTAGTCACATAACTGTATACGTATTTTTGGTTCTAGATTCAGGGCTTATTTCCATATTCTAAGTAAGTCGAAATCGTCGAATTCGACTCGGCTGGGCAGCGTTCGGGAAGTTGCGTGGTATCTTCTCGTCCAACTTACCGCAGTGTCTGAAGACAAAAGTCTATGACCAGTGACTGTTGCCAGTGATTACATACGGGACCGAAACGTGGTCGCTCACAATGGGCCTCATCAGAAGGCTTAAAGTCACCCAAAGGGCAATGGAGAGAGCTATGGTCGGAGTTTCCTTGCGTGATCGAATCAGAAATCAGGACATCCGCAAGAGAACTAAGGTTGCCGACGTAGCCCGAAGAATTGCCAAACTTCAGTGGCAGTGGGCAGGGCGCATTGCTCGCAGAACGGATGGGCGATGTGGCCGCAAAGTTCTGGAATGACGACCGCGAACCGGAAGACGATACGTTGGAAGACCTCCCACTAGGTGGACCGAAGACCTGGTGAAGGTTGCGGGGATCCACTGGATGCGAGGCACACGGGACCGGTCAATGTGGCGTCACTTGGGGGAGGCCTATGTCCAACAGTGGACGTCTTTCGGCCGAATAATGAGTAAGTTATACCCAAAAATAAGTAAATAATTATTATTGTCCTCTACTAATTTTAATATAAGCATCATACAAACGCCTACTTCTCCGAATTCACACCTCTTCCCACTAGAAAAACCATAAGCTCCCTCTAATTTCTTCCACCATTTTTAAAAAGAAAATGCTCTCAAGAAAATCACGAATTAAAGTCGCAAACCGTTTACGAGTTTTCTCAGGAATATTCACGCTACCCGCCCTAAGGGGTGAAGTCATTGTTATTCATGAATTTCAATTGTCGAGACTTAAAATGCTGCCCAAGCGATCTTCAGCGACCAATTATGAAAAATGTAATTGGTGAAATCTTGTTTTTTGATTATTTTAGACGCATTTAGATTTAGAGCGAGTGAATTTGTTTACATGACTGCCCAAGAAAATGAGTGTTATGTTTTACTCATACTCTGAAAGTAGGTCTGAAGTTGCCTGAGGAGCGAATATATATTTTTAAAACACTTTATTATAATTTAGTTTCAACAGTTTTTTTTTTTAAATAACATAGATTTGGGAAAAATATTTACCATTTTTTCAATGATCAAAATGAAAAATAAAGGCTGAATATCTGGCTGGCCACAGAAAAAAAAAACAAAATAGGCGAGAAAGCGGCAAACGGTTTTATTCATTTTTTCTTTAGCTAATTCATGTTTTTATTTTAACTTTCCTTGTACTATTCGTAATTAAAAGCACAGTGTTTACCTCGGCTTAAAGACTTATTTAGTCCCTCGAACTATTGGCGCCAAACCCCGTCTCGGGACTGAATAAGTTACTTTCACCCCTAGGGTAACAATGTACTATTATCACGTTATGAGAGCAGCGGTGGCCCAGTGATGGCAGACCCGACTTACGAGTAGTAAATCGTGTGTTCGCTCCCAAGCAGACGCATTACTTTGTGTTATTCATTTCATCGGTGCTGTCCTCAAAAACGGTGAAGTAAAACATCGTAAGGAAACCGGCATGTCCTAAAACTAAAAATTCGAGACATGCGACATCTACCGACCCGCACTGGGCCCACGTTGTGGATTTACAGCACACTCCCTCTCATAGAGAGGAGGCCTGTGTCCCAGCAGTGGGAACCTTATAGGCTGATGATGATGATGATGATAATGATAAAGTAACGCCTTTATATTGTGTTTGTTACTTAGTACGATCCAAAGATACACTAACTTTTTTATTAGTTACGCTGTACGCACGCAGAGTGCGAGGACTACGCACCTAACCCTTTCTGAAGAACATCACCGATCTTTAACAGTCATTACAGGTAGTTAGTGGCCCGAATGTTTGATAGCCAATCTTACCTCGGGGTATCGTATTACCCAATTACTAACTGGGTTGTGGAGGTCTAGTAGGCAGTCGGTCCATGTAAAATACTGGTATTCAGCTGCATCCGGTTAGACTGGGAGCCGACCCCAACATAATTGGGAATAGGGATGATGACTGGGTAAAGAAAACGAAATTCTATTTTGTCCGTCAATCAGGCAATACAAAAATATTAGATACGTATTTTTTGTTTTATCAAGTTAACAAAAAAATACTTAGTTAAAAGGCATTAAAGTTGGAGAGTGGGGGCTCACTACGTCACAACTAGGTATAAAATGTACTGAGCCGTGACGTCATGCGCCATTTCAACTCAAAATAACTCCGTAATTTTACGATTACGTGAAAAAAGAAAAAATACGTGTCCAATACTTTTTAATAATCTACCCGATAGACAAATAAAAAAAAATGAGTCACCATCCCTATTGCTAGGTAGATGATGATCACCAATATAGAGTGGGCGTGTTCTTGTAGATCCCAAGCGTCTTCTCTTAATGTCGTTTTTAACCACATCTTTATATTATCTTCATTTTCAGTTGATTTGCAAGACACAGACCAGCAATGAGAATTTGAGCACGTGCGTTAAGGGCGTTTACACCGTACGGCATTTCGTACAAAAATGCAAATGTGCTTAGTAACTTTTTAGACCGATTTACCCTGCGTACGCGTATGAAGTTTGGCTTTGCCACTCACAACATCTGTCTTGTAAATACCTTGTTTAAGTCGCTTTTCCCTCATCCTCTCTACATGACCAAATCATCTAAGTATATACTCTTTTCATTTTTGTCCCTACCTCTTAAACTTTCTCGTATTACCTCATTCCTCAATTACCTACTTAAGAGCATTTACGCCTTGCGACGTTTCAATGAACCGTTTTTTATGCAACTTCATACGCGTACGCAGGGTAAATCGGTCTAAAAAGTTACTAAGCACATTTGCATTTTTGTACGAAATGCCGTACGGTGTAAACGCCCTTAACGCACGTGCTCAAATTCTCATTGCTGGTCTGTGTCTTGCAAATCAACTGAAAATGAAGATAATATAAAGATGTGGTTAAAAACGACATTAAGAGAAGACGCTTGGGATCTACAAGAACACGCCCACTCTATATTGGTGATCATCATCTACCTAGCAATAGGGATGGTGACTCATTTTTTTTTATTTGTCTATCGGGTAGATTATTAAAAAGTATTGGACACGTATTTTTTCTTTTTTCACGTAATCGTAAAATTACGGAGTTATTTTGAGTTGAAATGGCGCATGACGTCACGGCTCAGTACATTTTATACCTAGTTGTGACGTAGTGAGCCCCCACTCTCCAACTTTAATGCCTTTTAACTAAGTATTTTTTTGTTAACTTGATAAAACAAAAAATACGTATCTAATATTTTTGTATTGCCTGATTGACGGACAAAATAGAATTTCGTTTTCTTTACCCAGTCATCATCCCTATTCCCAATTATGTTGGGGTCGGCTCCCAGTCTAACCGGATGCAGCTGAATACCAGTATTTTACATGGACCGACTGCCTACTAGACCTCCACAACCCAGTTAGTAATTGGGTAATACGATACCCCGAGGTAAGATTGGCTATCAAACATTCGGGCCACTAACTACCTGTAATGACTGTTAAAGATCGGTGATGTTCTTCAGAAAGGGTTAGGTGCGTAGTCCTCGCACTCTGCGTGCGTACAGCGTAACTAATAAAAAAGTTAGTGTATCTTTGGATCGTAGCAAGTAACAAACACAATATAAAGGCGTTACTTTATCATTATCATCATCATCATCATCAGCCTATAAGGTTCCCACTGCTGGGACACAGGCCTCCTCTCTATGAGAGGGAGTGTGCTGTAAATCCACAACGTGGGCCCAGTGCGGGTCGGTAGATGTCGCATGTCTCGAATTTTTAGTTTTAGGACATGCCGGTTTCCTTACGATGTTTTACTTCACCGTTTTTGAGGACAGCACCGATGAAATGAATAACACAAAGTAATGCGTCTGCTTGGGAGCGAACACACGATTTACTACTCGTAAGTCGGGTCTGCCATCACTGGGCCACCGCTGCTCTCATAACGTGATAATAGTACATTGTTACCCTAGGGGTGAAAGTAACTTATTCAGTCCCGAGACGGGGTTTGGCGCCAATAGTTCGAGGGACTAAATAAGTCTTTAAGCCGAGGTAAACACTGTGCTTTTAATTACGAATAGTACAAGGAAAGTTAAAATAAAAACATGAATTAGCTAAAGAAAAAATGAATAAAACCGTTTGCCGCTTTCTCGCCTATTTTGTTTTTTTTTTCTGTGGCCAGCCAGATATTCAGCCTTTATTTTTCATTTTGATCATTGAAAAAATGGTAAATATTTTTCCCAAATCTATGTTATTTAAAAAAAAAAACTGTTGAAACTAAATTATAATAAAGTGTTTTAAAAATATATATTCGCTCCTCAGGCAACTTCAGACCTACTTTCAGAGTATGAGTAAAACATAACACTCATTTTCTTGGGCAGTCATGTAAACAAATTCACTCGCTCTAAATCTAAATGCGTCTAAAATAATCAAAAAACAAGATTTCACCAATTACATTTTTCATAATTGGTCGCTGAAGATCGCTTGGGCAGCATTTTAAGTCTCGACAATTGAAATTCATGAATAACAATGACTTCACCCCTTAGGGCGGGTAGCGTGAATATTCCTGAGAAAACTCGTAAACGGTTTGCGACTTTAATTCGTGATTTTCTTGAGAGCATTTTCTTTTTAAAAATGGTGGAAGAAATTAGAGGGAGCTTATGGTTTTTCTAGTGGGAAGAGGTGTGAATTCGGAGAAGTAGGCGTTTGTATGATGCTTATATTAAAATTAGTAGAGGACAATAATAATTATTTACTTATTTTTGGGTATAACTTACTCATTATTCGGCCGAAAGACGTCCACTGTTGGACATAGGCCTCCCCCAAGTGACGCCACATTGACCGGTCCCGTGTGCCTCGCATCCAGTGGATCCCCGCAACCTTCACCAGGTCTTCGGTCCACCTAGTGAGAGGTCTTCCAACGCATCGTCTTCCGGTTCGCGGTCGTCATTCCAGAACTTTACGGCCACATCGCCCATCCGTTCTGCGAGCAATGTGCCCTGCCCACTGCCACTTAAGTTTGGCAATTCTTCGGGCTACGTCGGTAACCTTGGTTCTCTTGCGGATGTCCTCATTTCTGATTCGATCACGCAAGGAAACTCCGAGCATAGCCCTCTCCATTGCCCTTTGGGTGACTTTAAGCCTTCTGATGAGGCCCATTGTGAGCGTCCACGAGATGGAGCTAGACGACCTGTATAGCTCCGTCTCTTTCCCACTCTGGAATAAGAATGAAACAATAATGTTTTAAGACGTCATGGTAGGCCACCAGATATATGAACGTGGACGCAGTAAAAGGAGTACCTATGTAAGGTTCGTGGCAGATGGCGTTCTGTGCTTTCTGCCTACCCTCATTCATAAAAGGTATGAGGAACTATATTTCTTGTAAGGGTCAGCTCACACCGAGACGCGACGCTGCGCGCACATTTTAAAGAGCGATTCAAAATTTAACTTTATTTTCTATACGAAAAGATACACATTTCGTTGTGAGAATACGTTGCGCCACGCAGCGCTGACGCCTGTAAAGAAATGTGTATACTTTCGTGTAGAAAATAAAGTTATATTTTGAATCGCTCTTTAAAAGTGTGCGCGCAGCGTCACGTCGCGTCGCGTCTCGGTGTGAACTGACCCTAAAAGGTATGAGTTTATGTATGTGTCGTAGTGAGGTGATTTTATTTCGTTAGACTCGGATATCATAATGTGAGCATTACATGGGTTTCGTGCTATGAAAACACACACTACACACAGTACACTGTTTCTATCGAACTAACAAATTACTTGATTTTACAATCCAACACGATAACACAAGGCACCATGAATCGGGATACAGTTCCGGGACGTCTTGACTCCGCCGCGATCAGTCACTCTCTCTGTCCTCCTTGCAGCGAACTCGAAACATCTCGACTCTGTAGAAGCGCGCTTAGGTGTGGGTAGACTGGTAAGTAGGCCGCCTTTGGCGCGCTTGCCGATAGATGCCATTTTCTGTCCGTAATAATGACTGGATCCGACATATTATGTAAGTTACGAAGGTACACTCGAAAGTTGATTATTCGATTATCGACTAGTTACATCGAAACATCAGTTCACGCTGACAAAAAATAAACCCTTACCCTTACCTGTGGCCATATTCTATTTCGCAGGTATACATAGGTATTTCGAAGAATTTAATTTGACTTTTCAGAAGTTCTTCTGATTTTACAGTAGAATATTCTCTTTGAAATATGCCAACAATGTGAGGGGTTTGAAACGCCGGCTTAAGTGGAAATGCCGTGTAGAAACGCCCTAGAAGCACATACTAGTTTTGCCCGCTGGTTCGTTTGTGTGCAAAGTTAAGAATGAGCTTTTGAAATGAGATTGCAGGACCAAGAATGAACAGAAATGAAGTTGAAATCTTAGGAAATCCAGAAAAAGGGGTAAAAGTGTACGAGTTTTTTAAAGAAAATATTTTTTTCTTCTGAAGTGCAAAAAGGGTGATTCTAGGGTTTAATCTTTCGAAAAAGAAACAGTATTCGAACGAAATTCCTTGTAAAAATACAAAAGGTTCTAATTAGGTGCCCCGGTACGGACGCGTGTTGTAACTTAAATTCGAACAACTTTAAACGGGTTTGCATTTTTGCGACACGAACAATAAACGTATGAAAAATTATGAATTTCTTAAAACTAAGTTTTATAATCTGTGAAGTGAGTATTTTCAATTCCAACTGTCAAATAACTACGATTCAAAATACGTTTACTCTTACAGCCCTTTGAACGAATGTTCTAGTTAAATTAGTATTCAGACGTATGTTGTAATAAATATGATCGTGGGGAGGTAAGCCCAGCAATTTCAAGGCCTCCACAACAGATGCAACCTCTGGCGGAATCAGTTTAAATCTGACAACTTCAACGATCCATCAGAAAACCTTCCACCTTGGCACGCGTTGCCATGGCCGACTTGAAAATGTCCAAACAGACTTCGAACACAAGTCGGCTTGAGCAAAGACAATCTCTGATGGGGATTCATAAACGGCTCAGACAAGTGCGTATGCGGCGTCGCCCAGCAGACAATCGCCCAACTTCCATCCGTCCGTCACATCACTATATCAGGTCCAGCTGAAAATCATCGTCGGGCACTTGCTGCTCGGCAATTTGCGGAACTAGGCCCAGTTTCATTTGGCGCAGCCGTGGGACACACAATTATATTTTTTTTTCCTATTTCGATATATTTTTAAGTTTTTTTACATTGTATTGTGTGAGTCCAAATATATATTTGTTATTTTTTTTTTATTTATTTATTAATTTATGTACACACTCAATACAGAATTTTACTTTTTTTCTTTCATCTTGCACCATATGGCCCATCACCTGCGTGCTTGATGATCTATTTACTGTATCAGTGAGCGGAGTTCGCGTGACTGAGTTTTCGGCTAAACATATTTGGACTCTTTGCCATCGATACGCTAAGAAGAAGAACATGACCGAAATCTTTCTTTACTTACAATAAAGAACATAAAAAATAAAAACCGGCCAAGTGCCAGTCGGAATCGCGCACGAACGGTTCCGTACCATTATTTATAATAAAAACGGGCAAAAATATCACTTTTTTGTATGGGAGCCCCCGTAAATATTTATTTTATTCTTTTTTTTTGTATTTGTTGTTAGAGCGGCAACATAAATACGTAATCTGTAGAAACAACTGGCTAACTATCACGGTTCATGAGATACAGCCTGGTGACATACGGACAGCGAGGTCTCAGTAATAGGGTCCCGTTTGCCCTTTGGGTACGGAACCCTAAAAACTAACACTCTTACCAAATCCCTTACTAAAACGCTTCCAGACAATAAGTAAATGTCTGTAAAATCCCCTAGATTCAATTCTATAACTGTCACGTAGCTAATGAAAATTGTTTTTAAAGTCAATCCATTACCCGTAGTCGGACTGAGAAGATTCGAACGGGGAGGTCGCTATCAGCTCGGAAATATATCATAGTAAGATACCGTGGCGACTCACTGGTTTGCTCAGGTTTTAGAGGGGAATAAGTTTAAAATGGAGTTGTTTCTTGGAGAAATTCAATATATTTATACAGGTTTGTGAAAGAGCGTTTTCGTCGTTAAGGAGTTTTGTCTCGACTAGGTCGCACTATGAGGGAGTTTGTTAGGTGTTTTCACCTTCGACTGATAGGTCGATAATTATAATAGTCTTGAATTATTTTACGATGTTATTGTGTACTTATATTCTGGCAAATAAATGAATTTCATTTAATTTTATTTGATTATCATTATTACCTATAATACAGGATGTTCGGTGCATCGTTTGCCAAATCGAATGGGCCGCAAGGAGAGGTCATTTGCATTTTGGTCATTTTCTTCACGCCCTATAACTCATTCTTTGCCACACCGGCTTTTTTTAAAAAACTTTTTAATTTTGAAAAAATCCGAAATTCAACATAATAAATCTAATAAAAATATTAAAAATTTGTTTAGACTTAAAACTTCGATTTAATTTTGATGTGTAATGTTGTATGATTCTATGAAATTCAAAATTACTTTCTAGTAACAATTACTTTCTTTTTAATAGCTCGTAAAGTTTTTGTAAAAGAAAAATAAACTTGAAAACTCAGCTTTAAATGGCTATAAAAAAAAACTAAAAGCGATCGGGATATTCGAATAGTTTTAAAAAGTTCTCTAGTCTGTCCCCTTTCCAACGGTATGCAATATGCCCAAAGGTAAGTGTTAAAAAAACAGCGGTTCCATACATTTTGGTCGTATAGATATTGCACTTTTGTAGAAAACAGCTGTTTTTTTTTATTTCCTACTAGCGGCTACCCGGCTTCGCACGGGTGCAATGCTAAAAACAAAATAAATGACAAAAAAAGTTATTGTGGGATATCCATAAGAGATAGGCATATACCATCGTGGAGTTTTCTGTAGACCTTTTCAATGTGTACAATACTTAGTACATTATTTTGATAAATCTCGTAGGGTTCAGCCTGCGTTGTTAATGTAAGCGGAAAAAAAATAATTATTTACGACATCACATTAGAAACCTCAAAAATAACAGTATTTCTCCACTATTCAATGGATGTTATTATACATATAAACCTTCCTCTTCAATCACTGTATCTATTAAAAAATCCGCATCAAAATCCGTTGCGTAGTTTTAAAGATTTAAGCATACATAGGGACATAGGGAAAATTTTAGCTCCGGGTGTTTGGAATGATGTATTGAACACATGGTTACCGTATTTGCGTCGATGTCCCTTCCAAACTGTAAATCATAACAACAAACAACCAAACAAACCCAATTGCTATGGAATATTACAAACGTATACTAATACTAGTTATGAGCGTTATTCCACTGTGAATCAAACTGGACCTGTTCAACTTACACTGAGGGTATGAATATAACAAGCTATAAGCTAGTTTGCATTTTATTTTACTACCTAACTTCTTGGCCACGAGCTACACGTCCGAGCGATGCGTTTTGCTATAGTGACAGCCTAGAAAACCAATGAAATAAGATTTTAAGAGCATGCTATGAATAACTGTGAGGCGATTTGTTAAACGATGGCACTCACGCTAAGGAAACAATTGAAGCGCGTGTATCGCTCGACGAAAGCGTCGCCTCAACTGAGGCCATGTACAGAGCTTTACTGCTGCTGTGCTATAACTTCCTTAGTAACAATAAATTTTGGAGCAACTGTGTAGAAAAATCCGTGAACGAAATGTTTTATAATAAAAAAATAAATAAAATTAAACTCATTTAATTCGTAAGAAAAAAAACGTTTTTACAAAAAAAAAAATAACCGACTTCCTTAAAACACTAAAAAGTGGCAAATAATTTTAGTTTCGGAAGTCGGTGGCAAAAAAGTAAATGAAACAAACAAGTCACCGACTGCCGAAACTAAAATTATTTGCCACTTTTTAGTGTTTTAAGGAAGTCGGTTATTTTTTTTTGTAAAAACGTTTTTTTATTTGTAGCCTTAATAAAGCTTAAAAAAAAAATTGCTTGTTTTTATGATGTGAGCGTTTACAGATTTACAACAAATAGTAGCTGCTCATAATTTTAACGACGGCCAGAAAATCATAATAATATTGGACACTTAACCCTTACGTAATCAGCATATAACGTTCCCACTGCAAGGACGCAGACCTCGTCCAGGTGAGAGGAACTGACTCGTAATCCACGACACGGGCCCAAAGTGTCAACCCACTTTACGTAACATTTCTTTGTAATTTTGGGTCTAGGTCATACCGGTTCCCACACAATGTTTTCTTTCAACCTTTTGAGAGCAGTGGAGATGATATTACACAAAGTAACGCGCCTGTCTGGGTTTGAATCAGAGAGCGTTCTACAATTAATAAAAAAACCTTCATCATCATCAGCCTACAACCAGTCCACTGCTGGACATGGGCCTCTTCAATCGCACGCTATTTAATTCGACTCTCAACCACTGTCATCCAGTTGCTACCAGCACGTGTAGCTTGACCACCGTAGAAACGGGCTATGTCAACGGAAGAATCGAACAACTGACACATTGTCATTCATCATCATTAGCCTATAATGTTCCCACTGCAGGGACACAGGCCTCCTCTCCTATGAGAGGGAGTGGGCTGTAATCCACCACGCGGGCCCAGTGCGGGTTGGTAGATGTCACATGTCTTTGAATTTTTGGTTCTAAGACATGCCGGTTTCCTCACGATGTTTTCCTTCACCGTTTTTGAGAGCAGCGATGATGAAATAAATTACACAAAGTAATGCGCCTGCCTGGGTTCGAACCCACGGCTTACTGCTCGTAAGTCGGGGCTGGCACCACTGGGCCATCGCTGCTCACATTGTCATTGTCCATCTGTATTTATGTCGATTCTTCTGTAGACATAATTCGTTTCTACAGTGGTCATGCTACGCGTGAAGCTACCCTTCGAAGATCGTCGCTTTAGCCAGCCTGAGAGCGTCCCACCATACGCTTGCCGATTCGCGGTCTCCACTGAAGAACACGTCTACCCCAACGGTCATCGGTTCTACGGCTTACGTAGACCTTGTATCATTAATACTCTATTCAGCGGGTTTATGTCTAATGGAAACACCTATTATTAGTTTTGGAGCAAAGTTGCTCCAGCGTGTTATTTTATCATAATTTTACATGTTTGGCTTGGACTTACGCTTTTGGTAAATAATCTTCTTTAGTGTAAGTGTGGTCGATTTATTTTGCTATTTTGGGTTTGTTTGGCACCGTGGTTAAATAGGCTGGCTTCTGCGTTTCAGGTGGCGGGTTCATTTCTTGTTGGGGACAAAGATTTGTTTGCGAATAAACTTTGTAGATTTTATAAATTCTTGAAGCTTGAAATCACCACATTACAAAAGATCACGTCACGTCCCTCTATTATCTAATTAGTAGGGGGAAAATTCTGAATAGATGTAGGTTTGTATAACATAAAAAAATACTTTAAATATACAGGGTGATTGGAAGATGGGTGCAAAGCTTTAAGGCGAAGATAGTACAGACAATTTAGAACCATTTAAGCCATGGTTGTCTTAGACGAAGTCTTACCAAATATTTTTAACCAAATTTTTAAGTTTTTTTTCGGAAATTCTCAAAATTTAATGTAAACTGCATAATTATGGCCAAATTGAATGATAAATGAATTCATTTTTTATTTATTTAATTAAAGTAATGTGTAAGCAATCAAGCAAAACATGTTTTAGGCTTCTGTGTCATTAGACATTTTTTTTACAGACATTTAAAGATCAGAAAAAATAAAAAAATTGTACAATACGTCTTTTAAACCTTATTCAAAAAAAAAACGGAGGGTGCTTTTTTTGTTCAAACCTTTTTGAAGACATGCTTGATAATCGCTCTTTCTTTTGAGGTATCATTTATGCGGATATCTTACAAATTATTGAAATTAGGGCCTACAAACCAATTTGAGGGAGATTTTTTTTTATTTTAGGCAGACTAATTAAAACAACATTTGAATTAAAATTATTTATTTTTCATGTTCAAAATGACGGCCGTGATTCCTAATACAAGCACGGCCCCGTCTTCTAACTTCTGTAGTCGTTATTTTCAACATCATCTCCTGCTTCATTGTCTCAAACGCTGAATTTATTCTTTGTATCAATTCTTCTCTAGTGTTAATTTCTTTGTTGTTATACACCAGTTCCTTGGCCCGGCCCCACACGAAAAAGTCCAACGGGGTCAGATCTGGGGAGCGAGCGGGCCAAGGGATGGGTCCATCCCTGCCGATCCAGCTATCAGGAAAGCAATTGTTGAGGTGTTCCCTTACATTTAAAGTCCAATGCGCTGGACAGCCGTCTTGCTGAAAGATGACTGTTCGGTCTCTTTCGAAGATCGGGACACCTGATTCCTCTATCAGCAGTGGTAAATCAATTTGCAGAAATTGCAAATAATTTTCGCCATTCAATCGATCAGGCAAAAAGTGGGGCCCAATCAATGTTCTGCCAATTATTCCAGCCCATACATTCACAGAGAATTTCATCTGAAATGACACCTGCTTCTTAAAATGTGGATTGTTGTCTACGTCGGCCCATTCATGGATGTTGTGAAAGTTTGTAATACCTTCCCTTGAAAATTTACTTTCATCCGTCCACAAGATTGATTTCAGAAACCACGCATCTTCGATGTCTCTGTTGAGGAGGAAACGGCAGAACTGAATTCTTCTTTGAGGATCTTGCTCTACTAGACCTTGCACACTCCTGCCATGGAACGGATACTTATCATTTTGGTGCATTGTATGCCACACCTTCCATTGAGAAATGTTTAAATTTCGAGCTACTGCTCTAGTACTGGTAGTAGGATCCGCTTGAAATGCTGCTAAAATGTCTTCGTCGACGGCAGTTTCGTGTCTGCCCGGGTTGACTCCAGGTTCCACGCGGTGAAACCCATCTTGGGCAAGACGACGAAACGTGTTGTAAAACACTCGGACATTCGGTATCCTGCGATTCGGATAGCGCTCTTGATACATCCGTCGCGCCAAAGATCCATTGCCGTCTGCTCTACCGTACATAAATACGATATCCGCATATTCTTGATTGGAAAAAGTAGCCATAGTCACTTAACAATTAAGAAAAACGGCGTAGGAGCGCACTAAACGTCAACTCAACACAATTAAGTCAAAAATCAACACGTGCAGGAGCGCGAGGCTACGACTGGACACGGTGAAACAAAAAAGTTCAAAACTAACGCAAACAACACGTGCAGGAACGCAAAGGGCTACAACTGAACACGGTAAATTGTGAATCAACACGACAACGTCCACTCACAAGGGCAGTAGTTTGACTAATAAGTAAAAGATGTAACGGCTTCATCACGGACCGACTGACCCTGACTAAAGAAAAACGACTTTGTTGCCTCAGTAACTAAGACCATTTTGCTGTAAAAACCAACTCTTTATCGCTTTTTGCTATTCATTGGGCGTTCTACCTGGAAATGCCGTCGCACCGCGCTCGGTGGCCATTGTTTAGAGAATCCCCTCAATGGGTTCCCCTCAATTGGTTCCTGCATGTGCCAAAAATTCTTAGAATTGAACAATGTTATCATTTCGAGCACATAAAGTATTCTTTTAAGCAAAAATTTTGTGTTTTGTTAGACTGCCTAAAATTTAAAATTTCTCCCTCGATTTGGTTTATTAGGTCCTAATTTCAATAATTTGTAAGATATCCGCATAAATGATACCTCAAAAGAAAGAGCGATTATCAAGCATGTCTTCAAAAAGGTTTGAACAAAAAAAGCACCCTCCGTTTTTTTTTTGAATAAGGTTTAAAAGACGTATTGTACAATTTTTTTATTTTTTCTGATCTTTAAATGTCTGTAAAAAAAATGTCTAATGACACAGAAGCCTAAAACATGTTTTGCTTGATTGCTTACACATTACTTTAATTAAATAAATAAAAAATGAATTCATTTATCATTCAATTTGGCCATAATTATGCAGTTTACATTAAATTTTGAGAATTTCCGAAAAAAAACTTAAAAATTTGGTTAAAAAAATTTGGTAAGACTTCGTCTAAGACAACCATGGCTTAAATGGTCCTAAATTGTCTATACTATCTTCACCTTAAATCTTTGCACCCATCTTCCAATCACCAAGGATTAATTGGTTTGAATAACATTTGATGTTTAGTTTTTGACATATGGGACTTTTTCATCAAACTGCAATTGTTTGCGTATCATCAACATACTACCCTATGAAACACAATTAATTAAGTTTTAGAAAAAACTTAGTCTACTTTTATTTCAGGAAAAGAATAAGGGTTCCGTGCAAAAAAAAACCTTGGAAATAGTTAACAAAATTCGATTCAAATAGGTCATGATTCGATCATGTTTTTATAATAATTTCAGTCGGACGAAGGACGCAGAAAAAGTTATAAATAAAAACAGATAAACAGAGCGCCCATCTCCCGACAACACAAGTTTGAAGATTTTTTTTTTTTTTTTAAACGTTGCCCCACACTAGGAATTTCTCCTGTATCGTGGGTGCGTTTACAAACATTTAAACTGACAAGCACAAACAGCCAGACCCGGAACAACCATCTGTAGGCCATACAAATATTTGTTCCGTGCGGGGATCGAACCCGCGACACGCAGCGCAGCAGTCGATCGCTCAACCACTGCGACAACCGTGTCGTCAGAGTTCATGAAATCAGTTGCAGACGGTTCGCATCGGTGCCTCCATTACGCATAGCGCTTCTAGGTTATAACTCCCTTGTTCTGGCGCTGTGTAGTGCTGAACTAGTTAATTACTAGAATGGTAAGAGGGTCACTGTTTATTTAATTGTAAAAGGGACACCAATGCGAAAACTCTTTGATATTTAGTGTTTGAGATATGGGACTTTTTCACCAAACTGCAGCAGTAACAATGTTTTTCATTATCTTACCATGAAAAACAAATTTAGTTTTGCGGTTGAGTGGAATTTTACTAATGAATGACCGTTTAAATTATTGTTATTATATTTTTTGGGGCTATGGAACCCTGTGTTCGAGTAAGACTCGCTCTTGTCCCTTTTTTTTTTAAATCAGCGTTTTCCTGCCAACGTGCATGGTCAAAATTTAAGGAACCCTGTCCCTTACACCCCGAATATGTATATTTTTGGTACAGTTATTGGTTTTATTAAATTTGTACCTATTTGATGAGTGACCCAAGATTTTTTACATTAAATTGCCGTGTGTCTGATGAGGAGCTCGTATCTATATAATAACAGCCGCTCGGGTCGATCTCGGTAGAGATAAATAAACATTATTTATCTGTAGGTTAAGCCGCCCTTGCCTAGGTTAGTCAGATAATTAATTGCCGTGTGTCTGATGAAAATCATTAACTTCTAAAAGTGCTAACTTTTATCCCCTATGTGTATAAACCAACAATCAAGGAGCTCGTAGCTAAATAATAATACCGCATGGGTCGATCTTTAAGGTTAAGCCGTGCTTGCCGAGGTTGGTCTGTGGAAGGGTGACCATTATTGCATACCGAATTTCCTCCGTGCCTCGGGAAGCACGTTAAGCCGTTGGTGCCGGCTGTCATTTGTAGATCTTTGACAGTCGTTTTGAGTCAGAAGCCAAAAAAACTGACATCCAATCTTACCAAGGGGTATCGTATTACCCAGTTACTGGGTTGTGATGGTCAGATAGGAAGTCGCTTCATGTAAAATAGTGGTACTCATCTGCATCCGGTTAGACTGGAAGCCAACCCCAAGATGGTTTGGGAAAAGGCTAGGTAGATGATGTGTATAAAGTTTATACACATCATCTGCCTAGACTTTAGGAAGCCGAAGTCCTCAGGAGTTGGGATTCGTGCTCAGTTGGTGACAACAGGCTCGCCCCTTATTACATCGGACCGTGCTTAACTTATTTTCAAAAATATTTGCCTGGTATTCTCTTTCGTTATAAGAGGTAGACGAATGTAAAATATCATGACTTCTAGCTAGAAAGTTTTGGTACTGCGTTGTCCGTTGGAATGAATGAATTTATCATTATACAAGGTGTTGTTTTGCTACCTCGTCAAATTCAAGGAGGTAACTATGCTAATTATTCTTGTCCCGAATCAATAATAAAATGTGTAGGAATTAATATTTATTTATTTACGGAAATCGGTTAGTGTAACCAACCGTGTTTTAAACGCGGCCCATCTGCTCCTTGCCCTATAACCGCACTTTCACACATACAAACAATCTCAAACGTTTATTCGATAATTTCTTATTCCCTAAACTGCGTTAAGGGGGTTATTCTGAAATACTGACAAACTTAAACAACCAAAAAAGCCAAACTAGGTACAGTAATTTCAATTGATTATTAATGTCTTTTGAGACAGCCTGAATTTTGACGAGGATGCAAATGCAAGGAGTTGTCCTTGTATAGTAGATTATGTTAATTAAGAATATTGTAGATGCATCGTCTAGCTTTTAAAAATAGAATAAAAACAAATTAAGTAGTTTGTTATTCTCGGCGAGAATGCAGTTATTATGCTAAATAGTTTTGGGGTCAGATTTGGCGAACAGTTGTTTTAGGAAAAACATATCAACAGCGTAGTAGCAATAAATAATAGTAGGATTGCTAGTGTGTTTGTGTGTAAGTAGTACGGAGGAAACTCACCCATTAAATACCGAGCTTCCTCTGTGCTTCGGAAATCACAATAAGCCGTTGGTCCCGGCTAGGGTTCCCAGATGAAAAAATCAAAAGTCCGGAGAAAAGACCTGATTTCCATAATACGTATTTGTCAATATGTATTTGTAATTACAGCCCAGAATGCAAACTTAGAAAGAGTTTTTTTCTATCATGGTGGCTCAATGGTCGAATGAAAGAAACCGACTAACGGTGTCTTCAGTTCTAACAATACTTTTAATTAAATATAATTTGAAGAGCTTAATTAAAAAACCTTAATTAAAAATGTGTGGTACTGATTTTAATTTTGCAATTATTACCAAAGGAAAATTATTTTAGTTTGTTTAACTTTTTATTAAACAGATCTTTAAAATGTAAGCTGTGTTTTATTTTAAAATTCAAAAAGTCCTGAGTTTTCATGAGATTTGCAAAATCCAGCCGCAATCCTGAGAAGAGTCCAGAAATCCTGAAATCTCAGGACAAATCCTGAGATATGGTAACCCTAGTCCCGGCTGTCATTTGTAGATCTTTGACAGTCGTTACAAGTAGTCAGTGGCCCGAAAGTCTGACAACCAGTCTTACCAAGGGGTGTCGTGTTACCCAGTACTAACTGGGTTGAAGAGATCAGATAGGTAGTCGTTCTATGTACTGGTATTCAAATTCTAAATCAACATGAGCAAAGCCGCGGGCAAAAGCTAGCACTGTATACAATGTTTAGATCCTACATACTTAATCCTACTAATATTATAAATGCGAAAGTTTGTGAGGATGGTTAGATGGATGGACGTTTGTTACTCTTTCACGCAAAAACTACTGAATGGATTTGGATGAAATTTAGCACACGGGTAGTTTATAACCTGTATTAACACATAGGATACTTTTTATCCCGATAGTATGTTCCCGTGGGAAAATTATCGAACTCCACGCGGATGACGCTGCGGGCATAAGCTAGTTTTATATATTGGAATAATATTAAAATGTATGACGTTCCCTGTCAGCATTCAAAAAATCAATCGAATATTTACTATTATACTTAGGTAGCAGTGTTTTGTTTCTTGTATAAATTACATAGGTCTTATTCTTAAAATGACGCCCCACAAAACCCCAAAATAAAACATATCTCGAGATTTCTTAAGAAACCACCCCGGAAGTTCCTTACCAGTGCCGCAAACAAAATAAAAAAATCTTATTCACAAAAATAGACTCCTGGCCTTGCTCCACGAGGATTCAACGTGATCTGTCCAACATAAGGTCACGGTTGGACAACCAACCGAGAAGACTTGGTGGGCAGTAAGAGTTAACGGTGCATAACTGAATGTGTTGGCTGTCATTATGTAATGGAGAGAGATGTCTTTGGTCATAGTGGGATTGGACGTCATCTCATTAGGGCTTTTGGGGAGCTGGCGTCAAGAAGAATGAACTCTTGTAGTGCTTGATAGTAAAGCCATACTAATATGATAAATACGAGAGTAACTACGTCTGTATGTTAACTTTTCACGTCACTAAAACAATGCTTGTGTAATTTTGCACATAAGTAAGTTGTAACGGGAGAGTATTTTTTTATTAATGTTAAGTTAATTTAATTTAATTTCGAGACATGCTATGTCTCGAAAATTTGACTTGCAAATCAATCAAAAAAATACTTTAAAAATAAACTAAATTCATAGAACCTAATTAATATAAATGCTGATCTTAAGCAATAAATCTGCAATTAATACTTTAAATAACCGAGTTATAAAAACAGTTATTATAACTTTTAAAAAAACATTAAGTCCTTGACTTTTTTGTTTCAATTAAGGTTGTTTATTAATACAAAATATAATGATTAATAAATATGTAGGTATTTAGAGATGTATAGGTAGGTATATTATTATATTATTGTTCATTAATAGATTAGATACGAACTTTTACAACAAGACAGTCAATGGAGACGTATGGAGACGTACTACCGTATCAAATTTACTAGGATCACATGAAACGTTGGTACAACCTCACATAAATTGTGCCAATTTATCCCAACAAGACATGTTTCTAGTCAAAGCGAAGTAAATACTCAATAAACACATCGTCTGATTGACTTGTTTCAAACTAAACTAGGGGGAACTTTAAAAGCTAATTAAAATTTCCGTATAAGCAGCTCAGTATCGTCAGCGGCAACTTGAGAACTTAATAGCTTCGATAGCATTTAAGTTTCTATTCAGGGTAAGGGTGCGGTGTCATCGTTGTTAAAGTAGTGTTGGAGTTGGAGCTGAGTTTAAAAATAAATAATTTGCATAATTTTATATACTACACGTATAGTAATAATAAAAAGAATACGAGAGCAGCGGTGGCCCTGTGGTGGCAGCCCCGACTTACGACCAGTAAGCCGTGGGTTTCGAACCCAGGCAGGCGTATTACTTTGTGTAATTTATTTCATCACCGCTGCCCTCAAAAACGGTGAAGGAAAACATCGTGAGGAAACCGACATGTCCCAGAACTAAAAATTCAAAGATATGTGACATCTACCAACTCGCACTGGGCGCGCATGGTGGATTACAGCCAACTCCCTCTCATAGAGAGAAGGCCTGTGTCCCAGCAGTGGGAACATTATAGGCGGATGATGATGATGAAACGTGGGACTATTGACAATTCCTACTCTGAAATATGAAGTGGGCCGGGCTCAGTGTGGTTGGTTGATGTCTAAGAATTCATGGGTCCAGGATATGCTATCTTCCTCATGATTTTTTTACTGTTTTGGGAGCAGGGGTGGTAAAATAATTTTGGATAATAACTGGGGAGCTCGTGGCTAGATAGCAAAAGTCTCTTGAGGTCGATCTTTACGGTTAAGCCGTGCTTGCCGAGGTTGGTCCGTGGATGGGTGACCATTATTATACCGAGTTTCTTCCGTGCCTCGGAAAGCACGTTAAGCGGTCCCGGCTGTCATTTGTAGATCTTTGACAGTTGTTACAGGTAGTCAGTGGCCCAGAAGTATGACAAGCAGCCTTACTAAGGAGCATCTTATTAAAATGAAAATCAAAATCGTTTGTTTTACATAGGCCTACATCATCATCATCATCAGCCTATATTGTTCCCACTGCTGGGACGCAGGCCTCCTCTCTATGAGAAGGAATGGGCTGTAATCCACCACGCGGGCCCAGTGCGGGTTGGTAGATGTCACATGTCTTCGAATTTTTAGTTCTAGGACATGCCGGTTTCCTCACGATGTTTTCCTTCACCGTTTTGAGAGCAGCGGTAATGAAATAAATTACACAAAGTAATGCGCCTGCCTGGGTTCGAACCTACGACTTACTGCTCGTAAGTCGGGGCTGCTACCACTGGGCCACCGCTGCTCTAGGCCTACATGGACACTTATAAAACCTCGACAAAAGGTGCACGGTTTGGGTTGGTCGTTTCCTATAGAGAAGAACCGACAAGAAACTCCATGGTTACTCTTTTAAAATCATTTGGTTATAAAATATTTTAATGTTAAAGCGTTAGTACAGTATGGTAGGACAGCATAGGCCCGACAATAAGTCGTTACTTACGAAAAAAAAAGATAAAAAAAGGAAAAAAAACCCAGAACGAACTGATTTCTGGAGGTCAGATAAGCACCTGCGCATGTAAAATACTGAAATTCAGCTGCATCCAGTTAAATTGGAAGCTGAGCACAACATGTTTGGGAAATGGCTAGACAGGAGATCATAAAATCAGCCTATCACGGTCCCACTGCTGGGACACAGGCATCCTCTTTGTGAGAAGGCGAGGGCCATATAATCTACAAGTAGGCTCAGTGCGGGTTTGTGTATGTAATAATGTCTTCGATGTTTTGGTCTAGGAAATGCTGATTTCCTCACGATGTTTTCGAAGTAGTTAATTATGTTCATCATCATCATCATCATCAACCTATAATGTTCCCACTGCTGGGACACAGGCCCCCTCTCTATGAGAAGGAGTGGCCTGTAATCCACCACGCGGGCGCATTGCGGGTTGGTAGATGTCACATGACTTCGAATTTTTAGTTCTAGGACATGCCGGTTTCCTTACGATGTTTTGCTTCACCGTTTTTGAGGGCAGCGGCGATGAAATAAATTACACAAAGTAATGCACCTGCCTTTGTTGAGGGTTACTACGGTTAATTCGGTTCGTGAACGGGCGCTGTCAGTTGTGACTGGTCATCTCTTAGCTGCCACGGTTTTTTTTAATTAAGTACTTTTTTTTATTTTTTTATTACTGATTTAATCTTTTAATACTCTGGACGCTCTTAACCTGCCCGTATTTCTACATCGTTCTCACATTATATTTGTAATTCTTAACATGAATGATGTAACCAAGATTTTGTAACATATTTTGATTTAAAAGAGTGTCCATGGAGTTTCTTGCCCATTCTTCTCCATAGAGATCTACGCTACGGAATGGGCAACTACAGTACTTTCACAAGTTATTATGCCTTGTGACTGGGACTGTAGCTTCGCGTTTTATTTTGTTTTTCGACTTTCAAAAGTGCCTGTAATGGTCTAATTGAAATAAATGCTTTGACTTTGACTTTAATTATGTTATTTCCCAGTAATTCGCTTTCAATAGAACCTAGGCTTTACCCAAACAAGTAGTTTGCGGCGAAGTCTGAAATACTGACGAAGAAACTACCGCCTGTGTTCTAGTGAATTGTATTGACATTTCTATTAAGTCCCCTTATACTACACTTGCGGCTTGCTCCTTTGTTCCTTCTAATTATTACTTTGTTTTAAAAAAATAAAAATTACCTACCCATTTTAATATTGATTCGTGTCGAGAATCATTAGCATAGTTACCTCCTTGAAGTTGACGAAGATGCAAAACAACACCTTGTATAATCATAAATTCATTCATTCTAACGGACAACGCAGTACCAAAAATTTCTGTCTAAAAGTCATGATATTTTTCATTCGTCTACCTCTTATAACGAAAGAGAAAACTAAGCAAGGATTTTCAAAATAAGTAAGGCAGGGCAGAGTTCCATACTATATACTATATCCATACTAATATTATAAATGCGAAAGTCACTCTGTTTGTTTGTTTGTTTGTTACCTTTTCACGACTAAACGGCTGATCGGATGTTAATGAAATTTGGCAAGAAGATAGATTTCAACCTGGGGAAGGACATAGGCTATATATCTTCACGTTACGACCAATAGGAGCGGAGCAGCAATGAAAAATGTTGCGAAAACGGGGAAAATCTGACGCAGATGAAGTTGCGCGGGACAGCTAGTAATATTATAAATGCGAATGTCACTCTGTTCGTTTGTATGTTTGTTTGTTTGTTACCTTTTCACAATTAAACGGCTGATCGGATCTTAGTGAAACTTGGCAAGAAGATAGATTTTAACCTGGGGAAGGACATAGGCTATATATCATCACGCTACGACCAATAGGAGCGGAGCAGCAATGAAAAATGTTGCGAAAACGGGGAAAATCTGACGCAGACGAAGTTGCGCTGGACACCTAGTGATATATAAACACGTCATTGCTGTTAACCGTGTGAACGTCACCTCTGCCTCACCGTTCCGGCTAAAACAAAAGTGATTGTATGTTTACCAATAAAAACATCATTAGTTTGCTACAAGTGCCCACCCATCCAATCAAATCTTATTACGCTTGACTGAGCTCCACAAGCTGTGCCAAGCCATGATTCACACATTAAGCATTAATCAATTATCGTCTAACCGATACTGATTACATAAATGGCTCCATTGGACATCGAAAACTAATTAGAGTAATTACACTGGCCATTATTGATTACGATGCCAGTTATGAAAATAAACCGGCCAAGTGCGAGTCGGACTCGCGCATGAAGGGTTCCGTCATTATTTATAAAAACCAGCCATGTGCGAGTCGGACTCGCGCACCGAGGGTTCCGTACAAACCTGTAGGTATATACGAAACCCAAAAACAGCTTCGTTGGTCTGGTGGTTGCAAGCGCGATTGCTAAGGCAAGAGCCTCGGGTTTGATTCTCGGATCGGGTAAAATGTTATTAGGTTTTTCCATTAGGAATTTCTCAGTAGCAACCATGGTGTCTGGATTTGTGCTCGGCTGATGGCAATAGGCTCGAAACGCAACTGCTGAGCATAGGGTTCTGGATTTGATTCCCGAGTCGGGCATATTGATATTTTGGGATTCCGACCATCTGATGGCAATAGGCTCGCCCCCTGTCACAACATTAACATAGCTGGCGAAATGTGGGTGTACTGTTAGGTACCTCTCTGCCTTACTCTTCGGGGATTACAAGGCGTGATGTTATGCGTGCTATGAAAAACTGAAATTTTTTCTCCCCAATTGAGTTTTCGTTGTAATGTATTGGCTATACTGGAACGGTCAGAGTTTTGTCTGGCTGCTCATATCGGTCACTGGTAGTGTATTAAAGATTATGTCAGTATTTTTTCTGTCCAAGTCCGGGATCAGGAACTGTGTCCGAACATTGTCCGTTTGAGTGTTTTGTTATTGAATCTGAACAAGTTATATGAAAACAATTTCCAATATTTTTTTATTTACTACTTACAAATTATTTTATTGAATTAAATTACAACTTTTTATAACTAGGTACTGATTAATATTATTTATAAAACTAGATAACTAAAACTAAAATAACAACAAAAATATAAAAGGGCGTCAAAAAACTCCTCAACGCTGTCAACTGGTAACGTGCCCAAGAGACTGGCGGTGTTGCCACGTTGTATGGCAATACTTAGCCTCTGGCCAAAGTAAAACCCAGCCCTTGGGTCACGGGAAGTGTCAAATATGCGTTTAGAAAATTCCTTGATATACAAATGATACATCTAAAATAATAATAAAATATGTAGAAGTATCAAAATTACAGGGCCTCAAAAAATTTCATCTACATCGCTGCGATTATTTAATTTGAAAAATTGAAGAAAAAAAACAATCATATAAAATTCTTCATAGTTCACACTACTTCAACCCATTAAATTAATCAGGATGACCTACAACTCCCGTTCAATGTCGCACTTATCAGTCAGAAGCGAGACAGCTATATATTTTACATCTCTCTCACATAATTCGATCGGCACTCGACTATTTTCGGCCGGCTACCCGATAACTGGATTCACTCACTCGCTTTCCGTCACGTCGTTCATTCATTGCGCATGGCAACTTTCTTCGAACGCTAGTACGCATGCGGGAACTGTGTCAACCGGTGACGCTTTCTCCGAACTTAACCTCTCACTTTTAATTTATTGGCGAAAATAATAAAATAATTGAGTAAAAATGCCGTACCAAATGCTACAAATTACGGGATTAGGATGTGTGGTGTTCTGTTTTTTTTATTTAGTTAAAATGTTCTTTGATATGATGTATGTTTATGCTGTGGGACCTGTGCTAAACAAAATGGATTTTAAGGCGAAGGGGAAGTGGGCATGTAAGTGATTTATTATCTTTCCATAGCTTTAAGTACCTTCAACAGCCGCTCTAATGGCTAGTTATGTAAACAAATCGGAAAAAACTAGAGCAGAATGCTCATACTTCCTAATTTTCAAAGTTCGGTCGCTGACCTTTAGGTGTGGAAGTTCAATGCGACTGCATTTCCGATCGATCGATTATGTTGCACGGGATGGTCTGCAAAATGGTGGCCCGAATCAAGGTTTTGGTCTAAGTTTCTAGTAACTTTCATAAAAACCTTGCTATGACTACTTCCGACGCTGTTTTAATTCAATGATGAATTTGGTAACTTTCTTCTACATTGTTTTGGGAAATATCGACGTGGATACGTTGATGGAACCTTCCTATAAAGCCGAGCCCTGCACCATTGCAGTAAGCATCAGTCAGCACGTGGTCAATGCTTCTTTCATTTACTCAAAATAGGTTTAATAATCCGTGTAGTAGTACGATCGGAATTATTGCAATACGTATCGTCGCCGATATGTACCTTATCTGAATCGTAAATTCTAATCACACTTATTATAAAGGAGTGTGTGTTTGTCACTCCTTCACACTTCAATGGCTGAACGGATGAAAGGTGGTATGTAGATAGCTTATACCCTGTATTAACAAATAGGCTTTTATATCAGTCTGCGCGGGTGAAACCGTGGGGCGCAGCTAGTAATATTATAAGTCATCTGAATAAAAATGAAAACTTCCTACTAATATTATAAACGCGAAAGTTTGTAACTATGGATAGATGGATGGATGGATGGACGGATGGATGGATGGATGTTTGTTACTCTTTCACGCAAAAACTACTGAACGGATTTGGATGAAATTTGGAAAACAGATAGTTATAACCTGGATTAACACATAAGATACTTTTTATCCCGATAGTATGTTCCCGTAGGACAATACAATTATCGAACTCCACGCGGGCGACGCCACGGGCATAAGCTAGTATAAAAATAAATGCGAAAGTTTATGAGTTTGGCTTGATGTTTGTTACTGTTTCACGCAAAAACTACTGAATGGATGTGGGTGAAATTTGGCACAGAGTTTGATAATAGTCTGGAATAACACGTATGATACTTTTTATGCCTGAAGTACGATCCCGTGAGACAATAACCGAACAAAACGGGCATAAGCTAGTAAAATATAATAAGATAGATAGATAGATGAATCATTTATTCAATGCACTGAAAATACAGCACAACACACAGAAGGACATTACATAAATATTACCTATACATATAAAAACAAGGTGCCAATATACAAAAAGAAAAAAATACTTATCGTAGAAGGCTGTGGATACTGATGATAATGGTCGTAAAGGTACACAATTACACAATATTCGGTTGGAAAATAGTGTATTGTTTTTACTGACTCATGGTAATTAACACTTAATTAGTAATTCTAAACCTCTGCTTTTGATTTCGAACAATGACATTTTGGTATTTTACGTGACTTGCTGATTTTCAGTCAGAAGTTGGCGAAGTAACTTCCTACTATCTAACATATAAAATTCTCATGTCGCGGTGTTTGTTACCAAAATGCTCCGAAACGGCTGAACCGATTTGTATGAAATTTTGTGTGCAAATCGGGTAGGTCCGAGAATCGGCCAACATCTATTTTTATACCCCTAAACCCATGCAAAATTTCCATGCGGCCGAAGTCACGGGCAGCAGCTAGTCTAATCTTATATATATAAAACTAGCTGTCCCGCGCAACTTCGTCTGCGTAAAATTTTCCCCGTTTTCGCGACATTTTTCATTGCTGCTCCGCTCCTATTGATCGTAGCGTGATGATATATAGCCTATGTCCTTCCCCAGGTTGAAATTTATCTTCTTGCCAAATTTCATTAAGATCCGATCAGCCGTTTAGTCGTGTAAAGGTAACAAACAAACATACAAACAAACAGAGTGACATTCGCATTTATAATATTAGTATGGATATTAGTATGGATTCTCGTGTCCAATGTGAGTTACCATACTCGTCCAAAACGGCTGAACCGATTTGTATGAAATTTTGTGTGCGTACCGGGTAGGTCTGAGAATCTACCAACTCCTTTTTTCATACCCCTAAAAACCATCAAATTTCCACGCAAACGAAGTCGCGGGGAGCAGCTAGTAATATTATAAATGTGAAAGTTTGTGAGGATGGATGGTTGTTACTCTTTTGCGCGAAAACTACTGAACCGATTTGTATGAAATTTGGGACACGGATAGTTGATAACTTGATACATACAAGCTACTAATGAATATTTTATTTCTATACAACCAGTAATGGAGAGCAGCGGTGGCCCAGTGGTGGCAGCCCCGACTTACGAGCAGTAAGCCGTGGATTCGAACCCAGGCAGGCGCATTACTTTGTGTAGTGTATTATTTCATCACCGCTGCTCTCAAAAACGGTGAAGGAAAACATTGTGAGGAAACCGGCATGTCCTAGAACCAAAAATTTGAAGACATGTGACATCTACTAACCCGCACTGGGCCCGCGTGGTGGATTACAGCCCACTCCCTCTCATAGAGAGGAGGCCTGTGTCCCAGCAGTGGGAACATTATAGGCTAATGACGATGACGATAAACCCAGTATGAAATCAGCCTCCCTTATGGCCGTGTCGGTAACAAAACGTGTCTACGATTGTGCAGCCCCTTAGTAGCATTCATATGTCAAAATCGAAAATATTCGAGATCAAAATTTTTGCATGAAAATATTTCCGCTCTATGTATAAGTATTTTATGTAAATATCTTTGGTATTAACAATATTGGCGGTAATCCTTGAAACCTTTGTTTTCAATGTTTCAATAAAAACCACTTTTGTTTTTTTTTGTTAAGACTTTAAATTCAAGTTTTCGAGTAAAATGAGGAAATCGGCATGTCCTAGAACCAAAAACTCGAAGAACGTCTAGGTACTATAATTATACTACGCTCACAGACGGTCGACTACTCTTGAACCTTATAACTCAGGGAATAAGGGTGAAAAGAGGTTGACCTTGAACCAGTGTCCACGCACGCGTTGGTACGCATGGCGACCAATCAAGCTAAACAAAACCAGTTTATGCGGATCTTTCATTGTACGGGAATCCTATACAAAGCGAGGCTATTGTTATACTGGAAATTTAGGGGTTCGGGCGAAGAACGTCAGAAACGCAAAATGACAGATTAGCGAATTATCAAGTGTTAGTATTTTGTCACAAATGGTCAGAATCGTAAAAAGACCGATTAGCTAAACGACAAGTTCGCAAAACGACAGATCAGCAAAATGACAGGTTCGCAGACCAGTCAAAAGTGGTTTTGACATTATCATCATCATCTGCCTAGCCTTTTCCCAAACTATCTTGGGGTCGGCTTCCAGTCTAACCGGATGCAGCTGAGTACCAGTATTTTTAAAATAAAAATAAAATTTCGTTTATTTCAGGTCCTTGATCCATATTAGTCACACAACAATACAAATACACTATAGTCAATTCATGCAATAAAAATTAAAATAAAACAAAACAAAATGAAATATGACAATGAATAAAATTAAGGAATGAAGTTATGTCAACAGCAAAAATATAATATTCTTATAAAATTAAATCGATGGATGTCAAAAAGCACATGGCAAAATAAAATATAATAAAACAGAATTAGATATATTATATTATTATACTAAGTATTTGACATGAAGCGACTGCCTATCTGACCTCAACAACCCAGTAAATGGGTAATACGATACCCCTTAGTAAGACTGGATGTCAGACTTTTGGCTTCTGACTACTCGTCAAAAATCTACAAATAACAGCCGGGACCAACGGCTTAACGTGCTTTCCGAGGCACGGAGGAAAGCTGGTATGTAATTATAGTCACCCATCCACGGACCAACCTCGGCAAGCACGGCTTAACCTTAAAGATCGACCCGTGCGGCTGTTATTATTTAGCCACGAGCTCCTCTAGCTTTGACCTTCCTTGAGCTAGTTTTGACTGTGTCTATGACATAATGCATTTATTTTTCCTTATTTGCCCTTCATACATGTGACTAATGATTTTTATTTAAATCGATTTATTCCAAGTAAGACTGTTTAAAATCTAAGCCGCTTAAAGTCGCGTTACCAGTATCAACGCAACCGTGTGCCTATCTGATAAGCACTGCACTGCCTACTTATCACTTATCGCTTATCACTGTTATCATGCGTGTGTCTGTAATGTCATGTTACTCACGCTGTCTCGTTAGCTAGCATTCCAAGCAAATCCATATAAATAAATAAAATTGAAGTGTCTGTTTGTAATATTAAAATAACCGCCTTTTGCTACATGCACATGAATGTATACATATACGGTACATATACCAAAATAACATTTTTTACAATTTTTGTCTGTCTGTCCGTCTGTCTGTTTGTTCCGGCGAATCTCTGGAACGGCTGGACCGATTTTGACGGGACTTTCACTGGCAGATAGCTGATGTAATAAGGGCTACTTCTGTTTTAGAAAAAAAATCTTGCAGAGAGAGGTGCAGGTGTATAACATACCCCCATTTCGCCAATGCGTTCAAATATCTATACATCTATACATAGGTACATTAAAATACATAAAATTGAAGTGTCTGTATGTAATGTTAAAATAACCGCTTTCGGGAGGTTCCTGCACTAAATCGTGTGGGAGAAAACGCCCGGTCACCACTGCGAGGGCCGCCCGGAGGACACCGTGGAGCTCTGCTCCGCTTGGTCTGAGCACCGCCGTGTCCTTGTAGCCATCCGTCCGTTTTATGACGACAGGCCGTGTTGACGGCGCGTTCGTGTTCCACGTGCGCCTCAAGGAGATGTCAGCAAATCGGAAGCGGTCCGAGAGGATGATGCTTGCCAGAGCTGCGTGAGTGTTCGAAAGTGATACCGTGGCCCACAAAGGGCTAAGAAGGAAAATGGATGGGTTTCAGTCAGCACAAGTCTGACACTCCATTCCGCTCCGCCCAGAGCGGGAGGGGTCATTTGATGATTTCCCATCCGATTTTTACCTCTATGAGTCTAAGTCATATTTAAAACAAAAAAAAAGTAACATTATCCACCAATCGTGAACTTTTTTTAACAAGCACTTATGCAGGTACTCAAAACTTTTAAGTAATAGTTTAACACAGCATTGGGCTGAGTCAACAATTTAAAAACACGAAGAAAATTGAGCAATAAAAAGTTGGTCCCAAGACCGAAGTAAAAAACTCGGTACCGTTTAAGACCAAATAAGAATACCTTTGTGACCAAAGAACAGGCATTTGCATATTTAAATGAACGCTAAAGTAGCAGTTTACGCTCGAATATTGTGGGAAAAAAAAGCAGAAACATTTCTTTAAATAGGTCTGTAAGAGTTTCAGCTAGAATTTTAGCAGTATTGTCTTTACATAAATCAGCCTGTATACAAGGTTTTGTTTTGCATCCTCGTCAAATTCAAGGAGGTAACTATGCTAATGATTCTCGTCGCGAATCAATAATAAAATTGGTAGGTAATTTTTTTTATTTATGATATTTGGTAAGTGCGTACCACCTGTGTTTTTAACGCGACCCGCCTGATCCTCGCCCTATAACCGCGCTTTTATACATACAAACAATCTCAAACGTTTATTCGATCATTTCTTATTGCCTAAACCACATTAAGAGGGTTATTCTGAAATACTGACAAATTTAAACAACAAAAAATTAGCGTATATTAATTAATAATTAACTATAGGTACCGTAATTTTAATTGATTATTTATGTATTTTCTGACATCTTCTTGAATTTGGACGAGGATGCAAAACAACACCTTGTATAATGGAAGAGCTCGTGGATTAATAATAACAGACGCTTGGGTCGTTCTGTAGGTTAAGCCGTGCTTGCCTAAGTTGGTTCAAGGATGGGTGACCACTCATTACATATCGAGTTTCTTACAGGTCTCGGAAAGCACGAGCTGTTAGTCTCGGCTGTCATTTGTAGATCTTTGACAGTCGTAACAGGTAATCAGTGGCCTATAAGTCTGACAACTAGTTTTACAGTATTTTTTAGGTGTATCAAATTACCTAGTACTAATTTAGTTTTTCTGCCACTGAGACACAGGTATACTGTCTTCAAGGAAGATTAGGCTCTACTTAACCTCACGGGCCCAATGTGGTTTAGCAGTCTTAACGAGTCTGCCCAGTTTTTAGAAAAGTGGTGAGGACATAAATTTTGTTTTTTTTGAACATCATATTATTATCATAAAAAATAAGTAAATTAGGTCAATCTATCAACAGTGAACGCGTTAAAAAGTTTCGTATCCGTGCTATTAACCGATGAGCAGTTCTCTCGTGAGGAGACTATCCTGGCTGCAGGATCAAGTCATGTCTGTCATAAAAATGAATTGTCACCAGAACCAAAGGTGTGTGCAAAATTTCAGCCCAATCGGTTCGAGACTGGTTTGAAATTCTATTGCAAGATTTGACCAATACATGCTAATTAACATGACAAATAAAAGCTTCTTATAAATTAAAATAAAATATAGAATTCTATTTTAAATCGGTTACTTTAGCAAGGAACTGAACTCGAGGATTAAGACTGCGTCATTGTAAAGACTTTTACTGGAGTTAAATATAACTTGTTTCTTGCTTAAAAACTACTCATATATATAAGTTACTTTTACTGTTGAAGTTCTATGCGAGTCGGAGTATTATGGGGCTAGGAAATAAGCGGGTTATGGAGCTGAAGCGATAGCGTATATAAATTCTGCGTATATTTGGTCCTGTGGATTATTAATAAACAGACTCGTAATTTAACATAGAAATAGAGAAAACTGTTTATTAGCATGAATACATAAAACTCTTCAACAGTTATCATCAGCATTTCAGCCGAAAGACGTCCACTGCTGGACATAGGCCTCCCCCAAGTGTCGCCACATTGATCGGTTCCGTGCGACTCGCATCCAATGGATCCCCGCAACCTTCACCAGGTAATTGTCTACCTAGTGTGAGGCCTTCCAAAGCATCCTCTTCCGGTTCGCGGTCGCCATTCCAGATTTTTTCGGCCCCATCCCCCATCCGTTCTACAAGCAATGTGACCAGCCCACTGCAACTTAAGTTTGACAATTCTTCGGGCTACGTCAGTAACCTTGGTTCTCTTGCGGATGTCCTTATTTATGATTTGATCACGCAAAGAAACTCCGAGCATAGCGCTCTCCAAAGGGCAATCCCTTTGGATGACTTTAAGCCTTCTGATGAGGCCCATTGTGAGCGACCACGTTTTGGTCCCGCATGTAATCACTGGCAACACACTCTGGTCATAGACTTCAACAGTCACAAAATAAATTTAAAATACCGAAAGGCCCATAGCCAATGTGAGATAAAATTATTAGGTACATGTTACTACCACCAGATGCTGATTTTTCAGCTGCAGCCCACGATTGTTAAACTTAATCGTCTTAATAACTCATTAGTCTTAATTTATGAAGACCTAGTCACTTCTGGCTGCCTCATAAGTCTAGAGGACGCACGCAACGGCTGCTGAGCATGAGGGCAAAGTGTAATTGGATTTTCCCATCAGGAATTATTCAGTAGCAGTCACGGAGTCTGGATTTTAAGACCGTTGATGGCAATAGGCTCGCCTCCTATTACATGGGAATTGAACATAACTGAGGAAATGTAAGTGTACAGTTAGGTTCACCTCTGCCTAAGCCTTCGGGGATTACAGGTGTGATAGTATGTTAGTTGTTTCAAGTTTCTTGTCAAGATTTCGCGTCGGTGTCCCTACTACTCAACCCTCTAAGTTATTAGAGCGATATAGTCTACTAGCTGTCCCGCGCAACTTCGTCTGCGTCAAATTTTCCCCGTTTTCGCAACATTTTTCATTGCTGCTCCGCTCCTATTCGTCGTAGCGTGATGATATATAGCCTATGTCCTTCCCCAGGTTGAAATCTATCTTCTTGCCAATTTCAGTAAGATCCGATCAGCCGTTTAGTCGTGAAAAGGTAACAATCAAACAAACATACAAAAAAACAAACAGAGTGACATTCGCATTTATAATATAAGTATGGATGTGCTATCCCATACTATAATCTATCTTTTTGCCAAATTTCATCTAGATCCGTTTTGCCGTTCTGGCGTGTTTGAGCAACAAACATCCATCCAAACTTTCGCTATAAACAGTAGTACGAATATGTGTATACTAGCTGTCCCGCGCAACTTCGTCTGCGTCACATTTTCCCCGTTTTCACAACATTTTTCATTGCTGCTCCGCTCCTATTGGTAGTAGCGTGATGATATATAGCCTATGTCTTTCCCAATTTGAAATCTATCTTCTTGCCAAATTTCATTAAGATCCGATCAGCCGTGTAGTCGTGAAAAGGTAACAAACAAATAGAGTGATTTTCGCATTTATAAATATTACGTATGGATTAGTATGGATTTTGATATTCGAAAAGTGCATGATTTTGATGGCAGTTTTTCATTAATTAAACAATACTTTGAAACAACGACTGAACTGCTGTCAGAACAATTATCTAGTTCGTACTTCTAATTGTTTTTACTAATCGTTGCTACTAACATTATTGTGAAATTGCTGAACTTTGAATCTATTTTGTTGAGTTCCACTTATTTGATCTACTTACGTTACACTAAATACATTAGGTTGCATATTGTCTGTTGTTATGACGGAAATGTCTACCTACATTAAAAATAACGTGTCGGAAAATCAGTGAGACTGACACAGGTGTACATAATCCATGTTAATTGAAATTACAGTAAACATCTTTATAATGCCTCGTGAGTCTTGTAGCTGTAAGCGTTATTTCTAAGCATAAGGTTGCTGGGTTTAATACCTTTTTTTTACGAATGGGAAATCATCAAATGACTCCTCCCGCTCTGGGCGGAGCGGAAGGGAGTGTCAGACTTGTACTGACTAAAACTCATCCATGTTCCTTCTTAGCCCTTTGTGTTCCATGGCCACGTTTCTCTTTCGAACAGTCCCGCAGCCCTGGCAGGCATCGGCCCTCTCGGACCCCTTCCGATTTGCTGACATCTGTGATCATCCTTGAGGCGCGCGTGGAACACGAACGTGCCGTCGACACGGCCTGTCGTCATAAAACGGACGAACGGTGAACTAGCCAATACTCACCGTCCACAGGCCCGCTGGGCTCAATACCTACTTTGGGAAACGTATTATTGGGTATTTCAATCGGGAATTGGTCAGTAGAAGCCCGTAGCCAATATTTCTGCCCGGTAGACGGCAATAGGCTCACCCCCTATTACAGGAGACGTAGACTTTTATTTCGTCAGTTATGTTTCAGCCGTGCCTCAGTAAGCACGTTAAACCGTTTGTCCCAGCTGTCATTTTTAGTCTCTAGATCTTTGACAGTCGTTACAGGTAGACAATGGTCTGGAACCACAACCAGTCTTTCCAAGGAGTATCGTGTTACCCAGTCCTAACTTGGTTGTGGAGGTCAGATAAGCAGTCGCTCCATGTAAAATACTGGTACTCAACTGCATCCTATTAGACTGGAAGCCGACCCTAAGATAGTTTGGGAAAAGGCTAGGCAGATGATGATGGTGTTCGATGCAAGAAATCCACATTTCTCGTTATTTTTGCGGCCCTTACATTATAACTTAGTTTATTTACACTTTGAGGGTATTTAAAACTTTTTAACACTACACTTCTGGAGGTAGATGTGAGCTTTTCATACTGCAGATGTCAAACTACCCTCCTCGCTTTTCATTTGTTTCGCTGAAAGGTTTACACAGAAGTTTTGCTCAGCTTTAATATTTTAATATTTTTTTGTATTTATGAAGCTTACATTTTCTGCCTAGGCTTTTTAGTTAATTATAACATTGCGGCTTTTTGTCAGTGTCGCGTTTTGACGATATACTGAAATTGTGGTTGTTTTGTCTTGCTTGAAAGTATTTTATTTGAAAGTATGACAACGCGAGGTATTTGTTAAAGAAACACTACAAATGCTGTCTAATTTAATAAAGCAGAAAATGTATGAAAGAGACTTTTAAAACTTTTGAAGCTTGTGTCTAAATAATAACAGCCGCTTGGGTCGAGTTTTAGGTCAAACAGCGCTTGCCTAGGTTGGTCCGTGGACGGGTGACCACCCATTTCATACCGAGTTTCCTCGGAAACCCCGTATATCGTTGGTCCCGGCTGTCATTTGTACATCTTTGACAGTCGTTACAGATAGTCAGTGGCTCGAAAGTCTGACAACCAGTCTTACCAAGTGGTGTCGTATTCATATTACCCAGTACTAACTGGGTTCTGGGGGTCAGATAGGCATAAGTAATTTATATCTGAACAAAATACACTGTGAGAGCAGTGGTGGTCCAGTGGTGGCAGCCTCAACTTTCGAGCAGTAAGCCGTGGGTTCGAACCTAGGCAAGCGCATTACTTTGTGTAATTTATTTCATCACCGCTGCTCTAAAAAACGGTGAAGGAAAACATCGTGGGGAAACCGCATGTCCTAGAACTAAAAATTCGAAGACATGTGACATCTACCAACCCGCACTGGGCCTGCGTGGTGGTTTACAGCCCACTCCCTCTCATAGAGAGGAGGCCAGTGTCCCAACAGTGGGAACATTATAGGCTGATGATGATGATGATACATTGTGCAGAAATTTTGTAAAAGAAAACATTTTATACCATTAAAACCTTACAATCGAAAACATGATAATTATAAAAAAGTAACCATTGATAATTCACATAAGGATATTATGTAGAATAACACAAAATAACAAATTCAAAACGATACTATTACACATTCAATTTATATAATTCATATGCAATCAAACAAAGGTCATAAAAAATGAAAAACGAAACGGAAACCAAATTATTATAAAACGATCAATGTTAAGCATGCAATATTCTATGAATAATGCAATTAAAAAAAAAAACAAATTGTGTTAAAAATATTAATAATATGTCTTCTTATTTTCAGTGAACATCTATAGTAAAAATAGAATGTCAAATTTAAATAAGGCAAAAGAATAAAAAAACAAACTGATTGTATAAAAAGGTCAGTAAAATTATGTCATAATATACATCATCTGCCAAGCCTTTTCCCAAACTCTCTTGGGGTCGGCTTCCAGTCTAACCGGATTAAAATTATGTCATATACGTAATTGTAAAATCCATTAGTAAAAATAGAATGTCAAAGATAAAATGTATCTTAGAGATACTCATCGACACTGTAATAGCCCTTTCTCAATAAATTCGTCTTCAATTTGTTTTTTAAAGTGAAACTTTTATTACATCGTCTCAAACTTTTTCGTCTGTGTGTTCCATGTCGCGTGACGCTCGGCCGCGGAGTAGGGATAAAGTGAAGGGCGCTCGTCAGAGCGCCTTTCACTTTATCACTACTCCGCGTTTTATACCCTTAATGGAATATTATTCCAAAATTTTTAGTTAAATGTCTATAGTGTGAAAAAAAGTTTCACTTTTACCGTGTTTTCATAAAACCACACAATCCTTTTTTTTAATAAGCTTGCGCTATTTATGCTTTTAAATTTTAAAATAAGCTTGTTGTATAGAAATACTGATTGATACTTGACTGTGATGAACCACGATAATTTTCGGTTGGATTGTGTTAGGCAAGTCTTTCCTACGTGTATTAATTTCTTACTTGTCGTTGGTCATCTGATTCAAAATTTGTATAAGTTCTTAACAAAACTGGATAGTACACTAGTATAAAATAAAGGAATGGCACTGTCAAAATTTTAAGTTCAATGAGTCTCTGCACGAATCCGCCTGTTTTAAGCGGAGCATTGTCCTTAGGGCTCTTTTTGAGTTACAAATGCCGAGTGGATATTGTACTTATAGCTGTTGCCCCAAAACTCAATACCTAAGCCTAGACTCAACCAAAGCAAAGTATACCATCCTAAGATGAGCCAATGTTAGTTCTTTCCTCAGGCTTTTTATTGCATAGCATGCTGAGCTAAGACTTCGTTACAGACAATGTTTCAACCTTCTAGTTTAACAATGCATCAATATGAACTCCTAGGAATTTTACTTATTCAAACACTTCGACTTTGTTACCACTTTTAAAATTAACCTTATATTGTTTGTACCAAACCAGTGTTCACAACTTCACAAGCTTTTAATAAGTTACTAATTTTGAATTCTTAATTATTTAAGTTATTTGCAGACGCTATTGCATTTGTGTCATCCGCAAAAATAACGAGCCTCGTGTCTGTAATACGTTTTTTTACGTACTCAATTAAATCATTAAGGAATTTGATGAAGAAAGTTGGGCCTAGAATAGATCCCTGAGGGACACCTCAGAGATCTGTTCTAGGCCTCATTTTCTTCATCCTATTCCTTAAGGCAGGCAGTCGCTCCATATAAAATACTGGTATTCACCTGGATCCGGTTAGACTGGAAGCCGAGCCCAACATATGTGGGAAAAGGCTATGCTGATGATGATGAAATCAGCGTATAACGGTCCCACTGCTGGGACACTAGCCTTCTCTCTATAAGAAGGCGTGAGCCAATCTCTGATAATGATTTTCGTGATACCAGTGTTCATCTAATAAAAAATAAAAAATATTCAAATACTGAGTAGGTAAAAACGCAAACACATGTTTCAATATCGATAACTTATAATTACTACAGTTACCCTATTTTGGGTTAGACACCTCACACATATCATCTTGAATCTACATAAAGTGACAAGTGACATACGTCAATGTCAAGTTGACATAAACCCTAATCACCTGATCTGTTTGAAGTTAGTGTTAAATTGACTAATAAAAACCCTCGTCAACTAAACTGTTCGTTAACGAGAGTTTGATTTGATATTTACGAAGCGGGTTTAGTTTAGATAAAGTTGGTTGTTATGATTGTTGTTTTTGTTATGAATCAGTATTAATTTGCTTTATTTTCTTTTACACATTTATTCGTTATGCATTTATTTATCCTATAGATAATCTTCATTCTTTATCCACACGTCAAAGAATCTCTTTGAATCATTATAACATGCCAATCACTTTCACCTCCGCGAAATTATAGCATGGCGCTTTATGACTTAAGATATTATGTTAAGGTTCAATTTGCGTTGTAGACGTCCTTTGTATTATAAGAACAGGTTTAATGAGAAAGTTTGTTATGTCAGCGATTTTGTTTACTTCCCGTGGCATTGTGGGTAGTAGGTTTTAATTCTTTAAGCTAAAAGTATTTTTTAAATTATTTTATTTTAATTATCTATGGAGCAGTCACGGAGTCTGAATTTGAGCCCGGTTGATGGCAATAGGCTCGCCCCCTATTATATGGGACTTAAACATAACTGGCGAAATGTAGGTGTACTGTTGGGTACCACCTCTGCCTAACCCTTCGGAGATACATATACGGGATACAGGCGAGGTTATATGTATGTGTGTATGTTATTTTAATTATTTCTTCTTTTTTCCGTTTTCTTTTTAAAAACAAATTACCCCAGACACATAAACCAGTAAGACGGCATTACAGTCATTTCGAATATACAGAACTTTCATTATTCGTAAGGTCATGAAAGGTCATGTTCAAAAGAAAAAATTATAATGTCAATGAATTCACCAGAAAACGAATAGCTTAATCGGACATCGGCCTTTGCCTTTACAAAAGCAGTATACATAGGTCTAACTTTTTTTTTTCGAAAAATAGTGTTAGTGCAAATTTAGACCGATTTTTCGAAATTTCAGACCAGAATCATCATCATCATCATCAGCCTATATTGTTCCCACTGCTGGGACGCAGGCCTCCTCTCTATGAGAGGGAATGGGCTGTAATCCACCACGCGGGCCCAGTGCGGGTTGGTAGATGTCACATGTCTTCGAATTTTTAGTTCTAGGACATGCCGGTTTCCTCACGATGTTTTCCTTCACCGTTTTGAGAGCAGACCAGAATATTTATATTTAAAAAAAAAGTCATTTCAAAAATGTTTTTAGTATTTTTTTAGACCTATGTATTACCAACTTATGCGTATTAAGTTTAATTAAAATCTGTTCAGTCATTTCAGAAACTAAGGACTTGAAAGTTTGTATGAAATGCTGCAAGGCGTAAACACTTGTATTTTGTGGCAGGTCAGGCCTATTCCGCCGTACACCTGAGATCACTCTTTTAACTCCCGTCTTGATAAAAACAAGAGTCATACACCTAGATCTACATTTAACCCCCCAACCACTTCAGAAGTGTTTTTCAGCATAAATAATGCATGCTCATGCGGCTACCTCAGCCTAGAGGTATCAATTACAAATTATGCTAATACCGCAGTATCCCATGTTGATTCAGCACTATTCTCGCATATATGATTACGGTACGCTGGGATGATACGATAGGGTTAGTAGGAACATCTGGGGTTAAGGGTTTTAATTTAATATTAGTTGATGACTTGAAAACCTTGCCTGGTGTTAAAAGCGTTTATTTTGATTGGTATATTGAGAAATTATGTGAAAAACGATGTAATGATAGAGTGCCTATGCCTAGATTGTGTTGGAGGAGCTCGTGGTTAAATTTTTTTTTTTATTTTTTTTATTTGGTCTTATCTTGCAATCAGTCATTTCAGACTATAAACAGATGAGGTGGGTGCTTTTTGTCGTTTAGGGCGCCGCTCCCATTGGAGCAAGCCCTTTCTTCCTCATTATTGGATCTCAAACCCTTCAATCGTCGAATATATCACGCCGCTTTTTAAGCCGACGTATGGTTTCAGGGATAGTGAGCTGCCCCGCTAGCTGGTTTGGGTGCTTTGACAGTCTTAATTTATAGTTTGCTCCATGAGTGTCTATTTCTTCTTTAATCATGGGCATGTTTAGAATTTCATGGACCTCAGTCATTCTCATAAACCATGGTGCATTTGATATTTGCTTTAGTATGTAGTTTTGAACTCTCTGTATAACCATTATGTTAGAGGCGCTAGCAGAGCCCCACAGCTGGATGCCATATGTCCAGATAGGTTTGAGGATCGTTTTATATATGAGCAATTTGTTATCCAAAGATAGTTTTGAGTTACGTCCCAGAAGCCAATAGAGACCCTTGTATTTCAGGTTAATTTCATCTCGTTTTGTTTGAACATGTTTCCTCCATGTAAGTCGACGGTCCAAGTGCATGCCCAGGTATCTTACTGTATGTTGATGTGGAAGTTGAACGCCATTCAAGCTGACTGGAGAACAATTTTCTTTCCGGAGTGTGAATGTTATGTGCACTGATTTGGATACACTGACGGCAATCCTCCATTTGGCTAACCATTTTTCAATCTCATTCAGACTGTTTTGCAAGATGCGAGATGCTTTATTTGGACATTTGTTCGAGGTGAGTAAAGCTGTGTCATCAGCGAAGGTTGCAACTGTAACTCCTGGACTTAGTAGTAAGTCATATGTGTACAGAGTGTACAGGACAGGACCCAGCACAGATCCCTGTGGCACTCCTGCTGATATTTCATAGAAGCTGGAGGTACAGTCGTTCTCGCACACTTGGAAAATTCTACCTGACAAATAGGATTTCAGGATTCCGTAGAATGTGTGTGGTAATATTGATTTTATTTTGTACAGTAGACCTTTGTGCCACACTCTGTCGAAGGCCTGTTGGATATCCAAAAAAACTGATGAGCAGTATTCTTTTTTCTCTAGTGACGTTCTAATTTCTCTGCACACTCTATGCACTTGTTCAACAGTCGCGTGTTCTTTCCTAAACCCTAATTGGTGTTCCGGGATGATTGAATTTTCTTTTATGACTTTTATCATTCTGTGAAGTAGTGACCTTTCAAGCAGCTTTGACATTATGGGCAGCAGGCTGATTGGCCTGTATGATGTGACCTCGTGTATAGGTTTCCCCGGCTTGTGAATCATTATAATATTCGATACTTTCCATAGGTCTGGGAAGTATCCAACCCGCATTATTGCATTAAATACCATTGTTAGGTATACAGCTACTTTTTGAGGTGATTCTTCGAGAACTTTTTTGTCAATAAGGTCATACCCTGGAGCTTTATTGTTTTTAACCTCTCCGGCCGGAGTGGAACGAATTCGGTACGCGCAAGCTTTACCGTTGATCCCCGCCGTACCGAATTCGGTACGCGGCGCACCAGCAACTTTAAACCCTTATCGTACGAGAAGTAAGGTTCTAATTCGCTTGTTAAAATTTACGTCTCGGGCCAACTAGAGTTCGATTCAAATGAAACCATCATACCAACCTAACAACTGCACAAAATTATTAAAAAAATAAAGAAACGCGTCTTTGTGGACTGTCAAAATGCGTCATGGCGGCCAGTGTGGAACGGTGATGTTTTGTTTTGGAATGCAGTGAAATTTTTGTGTTTTGTGTTGTTAAACTTTGGTAAGTAAATGTATAGTATGTTATAAGTGTATAATGTAACTTTTTAGATAGTCATTTGCTGGAAAAAATATCTAAAAATTATGTTTTTGACCCAAAAATTTCTCCAAAAATTTCTCCAAAATTCCTTTGTTGTGAAGTTCGTCAGTCGAAATTGAAAATATGAATTTGACTCTTTTACAATGAAATATGGTCTTGGAAACATTAGTAATAAGCGAAAAAATAGTGATAATTCATTATTTCTTGCATTCGAGGCATATTTATTCATATTTATTGATATTTCAAGTATTTTCATGCATTGAACTGCGCAGTTAGAAAATGGCCGATTCTAATAAGACGTTTGAGTTGGAATCTTGCAAGAATAATTTATGTAGGACTCCTCAAAAACACTGTCATTAGATTACTTGTATATTTCTTATGTTAGATCTAAAGTTTCGTGTAAATTGATTCAGTAGTTTTACCAAAAAAAAACAAACTACGACAACAGTATGTTTGCGGCGAGCACTCTGATTTCTATGCGATGTTTATAATTCTCAAGTAGTTATGAGACAGTTGTTTATATTGTAATACATGGTCTCGTTTTTCAACAACCCGAAACTGTTTACCGGTTGAGATAAGAGCTAATAAAACTCGAGCGATAAGCGTTTTTGTGAGCGCAGGCCACTTGACTCGCGCGATGACGTAACTGGGGGGCCCGCGGGGTGTTTTTTTTGTCAGCCAGAAAGGCTTGAGAGGTTAAGGGACTTAAGGTTACTGTATATTTCTTTTGGTGTCACTAATTTGAGGGGTATGTCAAGTTGAAAATCTTGGTTCAGAGTCGAGTCAATGTCCGTCTCGTCCGCATTCAGTGCTGTGTTGTTTGGAGTGAATACTTGGCTGAGATGCCTTGCGAAGGCTTCAGCTTTGTCAGTAGTGCTTCTAATCCACTGACCATCATGCGTACGTAGAGGCGGTTTTTGATGTAATGGTCTGTCAAAGTTTTTGCAGGCTTTCCATAATGAGTAATTGGTTGCTTTTGTGGCTGATAAACCTTCCAGGTAGGCACCCAAGGCCGTGTCGTTAGCATCCTTGATGAGGGTTTTCAATTCTCGTATAGATTTGTTCAATTCCCTTTTGTCATTTGGGTGTCTACTGATGTGCCACACTCGACGTAGCCTCCTTTTTTCGAGTATCTTTTGTCGTATAGAATCAGAGTACGTTTTACTCTGAGGGGGACGATCGCTGTCTTCAGGCGTGGACATCCAACAACTTTCTTGGATGACCGATGTTAATTTACGTACGGCGTTGTCAATTTCTGACTCGGTTTTTAAATTTACCTTCATTTCCAGTCTCTCATGAACCAATTCCCGAAAACAGTTCCAGTCGGTGCGCTTGTTGTAGAGTTTTATTTTCTGTTCCATGTTGAGAACAGTACTGCCGATAGTAAGAATTACCGGAACGTGGTTGGTATTAGAGTCCAAACTAGTTTCTATTTCATAAGAAAGCCTCGATAGACCCTTAACTATGAAAAAGTCTATGACGTCAGGAAGGCGGTTTGGATCAGTCGGCCAGTTAGTCGGTTCTGTAGTAGAGAGGGCAGTCAAATTATTCTTGTCTACCGATTTCTTGAGCTCTCTTCCTCTCGTGCTGGTAAGTCTAGAGGCCCAGTGAACATGTTTAGCATTCCAATCTCCGCCAGCTATGAAACGTATTCCAAGTGTATTGAATAGCTCATCATATTGCTCTTCTTTTATAATGTGTTTCGGAGGGCAGTATATGGCGGACACATTAAATGTTCCATTTCGATCATTGACTGCAACAGTTGCTGCTTGTATGTGAGGTTTTTTGAACTGCGGTTGCTCATGGTGTTTAATATTTGACTTTATAATTAGGGCAGCTCCCGCATGTGCTGTGCCGTCTGGATGGTTTGTGGTGTAAATATTATAATTACGTATATGAATGCTATTGTTGTCAGTCAGGTGAGATTCAGACACAAGTAAAATGTCTATGTTGTGTGAATGTAAAAAGACTTCTACCTCTTCCACGTTTGGAGATAACCCGTCTAGGTTCCACGTTGCTATCTTTAGGGAAGCCATTACGATATTTTAGCTACCAAAGTTGTTATGAGGTTAATTAAGGTGCTCATTTGTTGTAGGATGAGATCAAACTTTTCTGCTTGTTTGAGAAGCATTTCTTCTATTTTATTTGGTGTAGTTGTTTCCTCATTAATGGTGTTTTGATTGATCCTCAATATATCGGCATCATCGTGGTTAAATTAATGAATTAATACAAGGTGTTGTTTTGCATCATCGTCAAAATTCAGGAGGTTGTCACAATATACATAAATAATCAATTTAAATTACGGGTACCTAGTTAATTATTAATAAACGCTTTGTTTTGGTTGTTTAAGTTTGTCAGTTTATCAGAATAATCCCCTTAACGTGGTTTAGGGAATAAGACATTATCGAATAAAACATTTGAGATTGTTTGTATGTGTGAAAGCGAAGTTATAGGGCGAGGAACAGATGGGCCACGTTTAAAACACGGGTGGTTTATTCTTAATGATTTCCGTAAATAAGTAAAAAAAAAAAAACTACTTATTTTATTATTGATTCGGATCGAGAATCATTAGCATAGTTACCTTCTTGAATTTGACGAGGATGCAAAATAACACCTTGTATAACAGCCACTCGGGTCGGTCTGCAGGCTAAGCGTTTTGGTTGGTCCGTGGATGGGTTACCACCGTTACACATACCGAGTTTCATCGATACATCATCATAATCCTCTTGCCCTTGTCTCCAGGGCTTGTTAACGTTACCAACTACCAAAAAAATATCCGTTACTTACGTTAATTCCAATGTGATACCTTATTAACTTTACAAAAATATAACGTTAGTTGATAACATTACCAGTAATTTAACGTTAAATACAATTAACCTAATATACGATAATAACGTTACTGTACCGTTAATTTAGCTAAAACCCGGTCACATTCAAGGTTGTGTGTGGTATGTGAGATGCTAAGTTGCTAACCATATACTGACTCCCTCAACCCTGACCTAGCGACCCACGAAATGTGGCGCTCGCAAGGTTTGTTGCAATTAACGGTTATAAAAATTAACGATACAAATTTGCAAAAATAACGTTTAATCTATTAACGTTATTTTAATATTAACGGTAACACTGACAAATGAAGGTAACGTTACGAAAATTTTACCGTTATTTATAGCCCTGCTTGTCTCAATTTATTTGGGGTCGGCGCAGCATGTCTTGTTCTTCCATACTTCTCTATTACTTGTCATCTCATGAGACACCTCATTTCTTGCCATATCATCCTTCACACAGGCCATCCATCGTTTCTTTGTTCTTCCTCTACTCCTACAACCATCCACATACATACTCAAAACTTTCCTCACGACATTTTCCTCATTCCTCCGTATTACATGCCCATACCACGACAACCTATTACCACATATTTTTATCGATACCTACATCGGAGGGAAACACCATCTGAGATAATCAAAATAATCTTTCACTTTTCATTATTTACAAATTAGAGCTGGGCCAAGATCCTTGATATAATGCGGTTTCGACAACACGTTTTCAGATAAGCTGTCTTCTACTTTGCTGTGTGGCCTAGCTACACTTATGTCCCCAAGTATGGTTTGTCTTTTAAGACGCAACAAAAAGTATTTTTGAAGTGAAAACTTCTTTAGCGGCATTGTGCACTTTTGTGATGGGTAAAAAATGTTAAACTCGCGTCAGGACACTTGACCGTCAGATTGAATTGGCTACGAAGGAATTTGAACTTTATGACATCTGTCATTGAGTTTGGGTTTCCAAAACTGGAAAATTTGTAAGACGGATTGACATTAGGTTACGAAGGATTTGAACTTTATGACATCTGTCATTGAGTTTGGGTTTCTAAAACTGGATAGTTATCTTATGCACAAACAAAACCTTCGGTTTCTCCAAAGAGGTAAAATTTGTAAGACAGATTGTACCTAATAGTTCTGAAGACTTAAATTTTTAGTGTAATATAAATTTTCATGTTTGTGTACGATAGCGTAATAAATGAATGTTGTATTTTACCACATAAATGATAATACTTTTATACTGATAATTAAAGCAATTAGTGCAAAATTATTCCCTTACCATTCCAATATATCAAAAATGCACAACGTTAATATTCAAGTTTTTACTTCTGCCGGCACTCCCGGAGAGCAATCCGTTTTTTTTTTCTTAAACATCTTTTAATCAATCTATTTTCTTTTGTTGCAGTGGTGACAGGTTGCACCGATGGTATCGGCAAGGAGTACGCCAAAAAGGTAATCTATTATTCTTAGTTCTGTTTCAACGTTAATTATTGTTTTTATTAGTTCTTTAGTCGATGTTAATTTCCTGTGAGGAAAAGAGCAGTGGTGTGTGGAGCTTGTGGCTAAATATTAACAGCTGCACGGGTCGATCTTCAAGCTGCGCTTGCCCAGGTCATTCCGTGGACCATTCACTACGTACCGGGTTCTCTCCGTGTCTCAGATAGTACGTTAAGCCGTTGGTCCCGGCTGTCATTTGTAGATCTTTGACAGTCGTTATAGGTAGTCAGTGGCCCGAAAGTCTGACAACCAGTCTTACCAAGGGCATCGTATTACCCAGTACTAACTGAGTTGTGACGGTCAGACATGCAAGCAGTCCATGTAAAAATGTATGTAATGTATTAATTATCTGTAAAAACATTACTTTTTGTTTTTTTTAATTAGCATTAGTAATATTTTTTTTTTATTAACTTCAAAGTTTGGTGTGTAGACTCAAGTTTTTCTATTCTTTTTTATGGTTTAACCTAAAACAAAAAAGAAAAAAATTGTACGCCATAAGTGGCAGAACATGCAGATCTACCTGTTATTTTAAGACCTTGCACATATTATTTGATGTATACTCATGTTTTACAATAAAAAATACAATACAATACAATACAAAATACTGGTATTCAGCTGCATCCAGTTATACTGGAAGACGACCCCGATGTTGGGGAAAGGCAGGCGGATGATGAATGCAGTGGTGTGGTGGCCCGGTGGTGGTAGACCCGATTTCGTTGTCTTGATCCCTAGGCTTAGACTTCGGCTAGGCTCTTCATTTTGTATAAATCGTTTCATCATTTTTTACATCGTGTCTTTTTGTAGTAGTGTATAAATAATCTGGCGTACTTTTGTCAATGTTGTGTTTGCCCGTAATTGGCATATATATTAGAATATTACCATAAGACTCAATGTATCTATGTCCATATATGTGCTGTGAGTGAACCTTAAATAAATAAATAAATCACCACTGCTCTCAAAACTGCAAAGGAAAGCATCATACAGGAAACTGGCATAACTTAAAAAATACAAAAAACTGGGAAATTAGACGAGTGCAATTAGACGAAAAATACTCATAAGGTGTAACGAAGTTTATAGTGATCGAATTTTCATGGGACGTTTTTTATTGAGATCCCGCAAAAGAATATCGATTTTTTGACGACAATGACCAAATTGGCGTTTCATCGATACACACAGGTCATACTATAATGCTACCATATAAATTCGAAGAATTTCAAGATATTCATAAACGAACAAGAAATATTCCAAAGGAAATTCAAAATCAAGTTTTTTTTTTTTTAATTTTCTTCTCTACATCTCTAGAAACTGAATAAAATAAGTCCCATGATGATTCGGCCACTATAAACTTTGTTCCACCTTATTGTCTAATTACAATGGAATAAATAGTTTATCTTCAAAAATAATTAGTTTTTCAAATGGGTACTTGCTGCGTTATGAGAAAAACTCGGCAAAAAATGTAATTCAGCAAGTTTATTATAATAATTTCAAGACAGCAATTCTTGAAGTTTTCGTATAACTACGAATAAATTTTGATAAACATTTAAGTGCCAGACTTTTTGAACTCAATTATAATAAATAAAACTTAGGTGTTAACTCGTAAATAAATATTTAAAATTTCAGGTTCATTTTGTAGTATTTTTTTTTTTGAGTATAGTTAATCGTTTAATGTTTTAGAGCTCGACCTCAATTGTGAAGAACGATAGGTGCCAAAAATGTATGGAACGCCTTTATTTCACCGCTTGTAATTTGGCCGGACCATTTTGGGCGACTAGCCGACAGGCCGACTGGCCGACTAGTCAGTTGCAAAAAGGCTGTTTAGTCGGACAAGCCGATCATTTCTGTCGGTGGAGTTTAAGGGGCTTCGGAAATATACTTGGCATTTCAATTTCACCTGAGCCACTCGCTTTGTGTATAGGGCATGCAGAACCCGGGTTTTTCTCGGATTTTATACTATGGGACCGAAACCGGGTTCCATAAACTCTAACTGCATGAAGAGAACTGAAAACAAATAGTAATAATGGGTAATATCCCGTTACAAATGTTATTGATAACCCTAATTGTGTTCAAACGCACTCACACACTTTTATCACCATAGAACAAACATTTGCGTATACAAATAATCGCTTAGCAGTTTATGAAAACGCAGATTGCTTTCTTGCGATCCGACCGACACGACCCGTGTTTCAATTTTGATTTTGATTTTAAGAAATAAGTCTATTCAAGTTTCAGCTAGACTATGGTCGTATTGCCATAGCGTTATCCACGAATAACGTTCCCAGAGCTGGGACACAAGCCTCCTCTCTATGTGAAGGAGTCAGTGCAAGCTGATGGATGTCATTTCATGTCTTCAAATGTTTCGTTCTAGAACGTGGTGTCATATACATATGTTTATTTGCATTCCGTGTGTGTGAAGATCTTACAAAGGGCTTGAGAGCGTTTACTCTTTACGACATTTCACACAAACTTTCAAGTCCTTATTTTACGAAATGACTGAACCGATTTCAATGAAACTTCATACGCGTAAGCAGATTACATAGGCCTAAAAAGTTACTAAAAATATTTTCGAAATATTGTCTTAAAGCATAATAAAGGGTGTAAACCACCTCTTAACGAAGCCGAAAGATACTGGTTCTCCCTGTCATTGCGATCATTTTTTTGTTCTACACCATACCTGGGAACCTTCTAGTTTCGGAGATATTAGGGGTCAAAGTTCTAACTTTTTGACAAGTATTTTTTTAAATACAAGTTTTTAATGTAAGATTTTTACTTTAAACGCCTCCACGACCCCCGTACTATTCAATCCGTCCATCAGCACAATGTTTTGAGTGCGTTACATTGAGTTCTACCACAAAACATGATTTTACACCCCCCAAAAAAAAGTCGTTTCCCAGCAATAATTTTTGCATAAAGTTACTTAGTTTCATGTACAGAATGCTTGGTTGACGGCTTCGTGATGAGGTGATTTACACCCTGTATAGGTCTAAAAAGTTACTAAAAAAACATTTTCGAAAAATTGTGATACAGGGAAATTAGACCGATTATAAATTATCTATTCCAATTACCTTTTTTTTAAAGAAATTTCAGAAAAGTTTTTTAGAATATTTTTAGACCTATGTATATCCTATTTATGCGTATTAAGTTTCATTGAAATCGGTTCAGTCATTTCGGAAAATAGGGAATTGAAAGTTTGTATAAAATGCCGTAAGGTGTTAAACGCTCTTAAGCTAATGTACAATTACGGACCCTGTAACACAGCAAAAATATGAAATTAATGTTGCGTGTATTGGTCACGTTTACGACTTGGCCATGACCACGAATATTATTAAAAACGAATAATTATGAGACCAAATCATAACTTTGCTATTTTATTATGTTTATTTTAGCCATTACATAATATTTTAAAGTGCAAATAAATAATATTTACCAACGCAATAATAATGAACATAAGGTACATATTGGCTTAAAACTAATATTAATAGATCCTACGTCCGACTTGTGATTTATGTAGAGAGGTTAAATTCCATATTGTTCAGTGAGCAAACATCCTTAATACTGCAAATATATAATAAAGGTTTATACCATACTACTAATACTTATAAAGGGCAGTGGTGACCCAGATGAAGCGACCCAAACTAAGGACTCGTAGGTCGTGGTTTCGAATCCAGACAAGCACTAAGTTTGTGTCAAATATAACAATGATTACTGCTCCCAAAATTGGTGTGAAAAAGTCATGTTAAGACTAAATGCTTAAGCCAGGCACTCGAAGTAGTTGCTATTGCGTTATCTAGGTATATCTACATGTTGTTGTTTTTCAACCTCGTCAAATTCAAGGAGGTAACTATGCTAATGATTTTCGACCCGAATCAGTAACAATATGGTTAGGTATTTTTATTTTTATTAAAACGGAAATCGGTAGTGTGAACCACCCGTGTTTTAAACGCGGCCCGTCGGATCCTCGCCCTATAACCACGCTTTCACACATACAAACACTCGCAAACGTTTATTCGATAATTTTTTGATCCTTATACGTTATTCTGAAATACTGACAAACTTGAATAACAAAAAAAGCAGCGTTTATTAATAATTAATTAGGTACCGTAATTTAAATCGATAATTGACGTCTTTTGTGACCCACAAGTACCAATGCTGTAACATAGAAAAATTGTAAAGCCAAATGATTTTAAAAGTGTAACCAAGGAGTTTCTTGCCGGTTCTTCTCGATAGAAAATGACCAACCCGAGCCGTGCACCTTTTTGTCGACGTTTTACAAGTGCCCATGTAGGCCTATTTGAAATAAAAATATTTGGATTTGATTTGAACACCTCCTGAATTTTGACGAGTATGCAAAACAACACCTTGTAAATCTGTGAACTAAATATTTTAATACAATCATAATAATTAGAAATGTGCTGTGTGCAACTAGCAACATAATTCTGCTGCTTTAATCTGGCGTCAGCGCTACGTGTCTTCTTCGTCATCCATACTCCATATAACTTGTCACGTCCTATTATTGTCATACAGGAATAATTTTAGTATTCAAGCACTCAATATTTTGTACCGCTACAGTTAGATCTGTCACTCGCTGCTCGACAATTCGTCGGAATTAATTATATAGACGTTGTTTTAATTTGTAGGCACAATACTCTTGTCGATTCTGAACAATTTATTGATGATTAGGCTTTATGTTTGAATGCTTCAATTTACGATCTCATGGCCCAATTGATTGTGTCAAATGTTGAACGTGAAGTTTCAAATTAGAGAGTAGAATATTGATGTGGAAAATACCCAGTAAATGACATCGATGTATTAACTTAACCACAAAATGGTATGTACATCATAATAGTAAGTCAAATAAGATAGGACGTTTTGTGGATCTAAGATTTCAGCTTTTAGCATAGGCCGTAGATTGAAAAGTCGTTCTATTTTAATAACTAGCTGTGCCTGCGACTTCGTCCTTGGAATTAGATTTTTTCTAACCTAAGATAGATAAGATAGATGTAATAAGGAGTAACCTTATTACATCTATCTGCTAGTGAAAGTCCAGTCCAGTTCCAGAGATCAGCCGGAACAAACAGACAGACGGACAAACGGACAGACAGGCAAAAATTGTAAAAAATGATATTTTGGTTATATGTACCGTATATACATTCGTATGCATGCGGTTATTTTAAAATTACAAACAGACACTTCAACTTTATTTATTTGTATTGTATATAGATTCATAATTGTTATGTTTTTTGTTACAGTTGGCTGCCCGTGGCTGTGATATTGTTCTAGTCAGTCGTTCAATGGAAAAACTTCAAGCAACGGCACAGGAAATAGGTAAATAACATCGCGTCAAAACTCAACTATTTACTTGTACAGACGCCAGAACATCAGCACCCGAAACTGGAAATTAAAAAATTATTTTAACAATAAAGTTGAAAATCGAATTAAGAAATTTGACAGATTGTTGTAGGTTTATGTGCTGTGCTGTTTGTACATCTACGAGCACTGTATACCTACTTTTTGTCAGTTATTTTAAGTCCCATGTAATAATAAACCGACCTATTTGCAACAACCAGTATAAAACAAGACTCCGGGCTATATACCTTAAAACGTAAACAAAGTTGATAACAGACAGAACACACCTAAACAAAACCTTACCTACGAAATAATAACCCTTGCCTTTTTAGGGTTCCTTAAATCCGTACCCAAAGGGTCAAACGGGACCCTGTTACTGAGACTTCGCTGTCCGTCCGTCTGTCACCAGGCTGTATCTCATGGACCGTGATAGTTAGCCAGTTGAAAATTAATATTTAAGGCGGCTCCCATACAGAAAAGTGTTTTTTTGCTCGTTTTTATAAATAACTAGCTTATGCCGGCGGCGTCGCCCGCGTGGAGTTCGATAATTGTCCCACGGGAACATATTATCGGGATAAAGTATCCTATGTGTTAATCCAGGTTATAAACTACTCGTCTGCCAAATTTAATCCAAATCCATTCAGTAGTTGGAACGAAGTTCCTTATCGCGCGTTGTGAAAGGTGGCTAGACGGAAAAAATACTTACGAAAAGTTGTCACGACACTTTTTGCTATAGTAAGCTATTGTAAGCTTTATTTCTTTAAAATAAAGTTGAAATTTCCTTAAATTACGTACAATTGGGGTGTGTATGTGAGTAAGGATAGATATGATTATTATTTTGAGTGACCGAACTACAAAGTACAAATTCGGTTGTGCAGTTAAGTAAGACGTATTGCTTCGAATTAAGGATTAATCTTCCTTAAATTAAATATTTTATTTTTCGCAAACTAACTTAAAGTCTCAAGTTTTTTTGCGTGAAAGAGTAACAAACATCCATCCATCAATCCATCCTCACAAACTTTAGCATTTATAATATTAGTAGGATGGTACGGAACCCTTCGTGCACCAGTTCGACTCGCACTTGGCCGGTTTTATATTTATATTTTAAGGAATATTTTAAAAAAATATAAAATTTTGTATAGTACTTAATAAATAAAGCATAACAACCTTACCTGCTAAATACTTATCTATTCCAACAGAGAAGACATACAACGTCGCAACAAAGATCATCCAGGTAGACTTCACCGGCGGAGATGAGATATACGACACCATCCAGAAGGAGATCGCTGGATTTGAGATCGGAACCCTGGTCAACAATGTTGGAGCCTCCTACAAATACCCTGAGTACTTCCTGGATGTACCGGATTCGTAAGTATCCACGTAGCGCATCACAACACGCCTAAAGGCTGCTTTTCCACCAAAGATGTGCTATGCTACGTTGCTATGAATGCGTTTGATATCCACCAATCATATTCATTGTTGCACGTAACTTAGCACCGGTGGAAACGGATTCAACTAAGATATGTTTTTTATATGGAAGGATGCGTGCTATGGATGTGTGCTATGGATGCCTGCTATGGGTCACTTCCCTACTATCGATACATCGCATAGCTCGAGCTGCGCATCTTCCTCGCACAGTTACCACGCGGCGGCGCATTTTCAAAGCGCATCCTACTAGCCCGCTACATAGCTTAGCGTCAGTGGAAACGGTCACATAGTTTCGTAGATTAGCTTTCACATCCTCGCAGCATAGCTGCATAGCACATCTCTGGTGGAAAAGCACCCATAATCCCCGTTTAGGCAAAGGTGTACCTAATGCTACACCCACATTCCGCCAGTTATGATTAAGGCCGATGTAATAGGGGGCGAGCTATTGCTATCAACCAGGTGCGAATCAGAATTCATAGTAGCAACCACGGAGCCTAGATTTTCGCTCGGTTAATGGCAAAAGGCTTGCCAGCTCTGCCTAACCCTTCGAGGATTATACGCGTGATGCGACTAAATAATAGGGGACCGGACTGGGTAAAAAAAACGACATTCTATTTTGTCCGTCAGACAGGTAATACAAAAATATTAGACACGTATTTTTTGTTTTATCAAAATATCAAAAAATTACTTAGTTAAAACTCATTAAAGTTGGAGAGTGGGGGCTTACTACGTCACAAGTGGGTATAAAACTTACCCACATGTGACGTCATGCGCCATTTCAACTCAATATATCTCCGTAATTTTATGACCACGTGAAAAAAGAAAAAATACGTGTCCAATACTTTTCAATAAACTACCAGACGGACAAAGAAAAAAAAAGTTGGATTATCCCCTATTATGTAGCGTAGCCCATCACAATATGCACCTACATACTAGATAGATACATTAATATCACCGTAGTTTAGCGTTTGTATATAGCCTAGAAGCCATCTGATGCGCCGATTAAGCTCAAACCATTAGTTCTAACATCATGGCTTGCCACTATATTAACTCTGTGAGGGAACTATGTGGTCTTAAGGGGTACCTACGTCTAATAGTCAGAATATTACTGTACTGTTTTATATGTAGGTCTGGGTATTAAAATAATTGTTCTGATTTAAGAAGGGGGCATCATCAAGTTTATATAATATCTACTACTAGAGCCTGAATCTCGAAAATCATTGCTTAATCTAATATATAAAATTCTCGTGTGGCGGTGTTTGTTACCAAACCCCTCCGAAACGGCTGAACCGATTTGTATGAAATTTTGGATAGGCCTGAGAATCGGCCAACATGTATTTTTCATACCTCTAAAACACATCAAAATTTCTACGCGAAGTCGCGGGCAGTAGCTAGTAGTCTATAAAATCTATCTTGATGACAAACTCACACGAAAACTCAATACAGGCCTCGTTTAACCGCTTTTGATTTATTTTTTTGTTGTTACCACAGCTTTTTATTTTTTGTTAAATCTTAATGCATAAGATTCTGTAATATCTTCTCCAGGGAAAGGGCACTGGCTCTTGGAACACAGGTCTATCAGCTAGCACAGGAGTCAGGGACTTCACACAATTTGTAACCACTTGCGTGTGTAATAAAGATAATTGATTATTGATTACTAGCTGTTTACCGCGACTTCGTTTGCGAGGAAATGTTGATTTGTATGTGAACAAATAGATCTTACTTTTGAATCATTCTCTATTGATGAAAACCGCATTAAAATTGGTTGTGTAGTTTAAAACAGGGACTTAAAAACACCTTCATAAAGGTTACAGAATTATAAGTGTTACATGTTGAATCGGTAACAGAATCAAATATGTAACACTTTTAAATGTGTAACAGATATAAAAGTGTTAGCAGTGTTATAATAAGTGTAACAGGTAAACGCAGCGTACTAAAATATGATTGATTATTTCAGTTACACATATTAACACTTATTAACACATATAAAAGGTTACAGTTTGATTCAGTATTGTATTTGTTACACTTAAGTAAGTGTTTTTCTGTTAAAACTGTTTTAAAAACAGTGTTTAAAAGACTTATTACGTTTACAGTTTGAGTCCCTGGTTTAAAAGACCTAAGGGTACAGACGGCGCGGCGGGCAGCGACTTTGTTTCATACTATGTAGAGATGATTGCATGGTTTTAGTTTGCAATTACAAAAGACAACCAACTTCCAAACACCAAAAAAGCCCTCAGTCCGACCCACTTTTAAAAGCTACATAAAAGTCTTCAAATATCTTTTCAAAAACTATCAAAAGTAACTTCCAAGAAAATAATATCGGTTGGAACCTTCAGATTCAACTCGACTTGAATAGACGAGAATCGGGAATTTGATTCGGTTAATATCGCGGAACCTGAACATTTGTGAACTGAATGCGGAGTGCATTCACTTCTCGATTTCTCGATGGCAGGTGCTCTATAAGTGCAGGATTGAAATATTCTACGATATTGCTATGAGATTATTTGTGACAGCGCGGTAGATTTGATTTCGCATTGAATTTGGTTTGGCTGTGACGTGTGTGAAGTTTTAACAATATTGAAAAGAAATGCTGGTGAAAATATTTGAGTTAAAGCTAGGCGTTTATTGCAAAATGACAAGCTATCGGTGATGATAGCATAATCAGCTCATAATATGCAGTGTTAACCTAGTGGTGTGAACGTCGTATTGTACATCTTCTTCTTCTATATATATAAAAATCTATGCCACTTTTCGTTGTAAATTTATAACTCAAGAACGGCTGGGCCGATTTAGCTGATTTTGGTTTTAAAATGTTTGTCGTAGTCCGGGGAAGGTTTAGAGTAGGATAGGGTAGGGTAGAGTAGGGTAGGGTAAGGTAGGATAGGGTAGGGTAGGGTAGGGTGGTAGGTAGGTAGGTAGGTAGCATGCCTTTTTTTTTTTTTTTTACGGATTTGAAATCATCAAATGACTTCTCCCGCTCTGGGCGGAGCGGGAGGGAGTGTCAGACTTGACTGACTAAAACCCACCCATATTCCTTCTTAGCCCTTTGTGTTCCAGGGCCGCGGTATCTCTTTCGAACAACCCGCAGCCCTGGCAGGCATCGGCCCTTTCGGACCCCTTCCGGTTTGCTGACATCTCCTTGAGGCGCGCGTGGAACACGTACGCGCCGTCGACACGACCTGTCGTCATGAGACGGACGGACGGTGAGCTAGCCCATTACTCACCGTCCACAGGCTCGCGCCTACGGTGGCCGGGGGCCACTGGTTGCCCCCCGACGCCCGGGGCGTCTCCCGCGGCGGCTGGGACGTGAGGTTCTCTCCCTCTCACGTTCCGCCACCTCCTTCGCTAGCATGACTGCTTCGCAGAAGGAGGCGACGGCATCCCATTCCCTCTCACTCCAAACCAGCATGCCTGAGGAGATATTTCTCGACGGCATGTAAAGTCAAGTCAGACACCCATGGGCACATACAAACTGACACCAAGTTGAGTCGGTAACCAGACGATAAAGAAAGAAGCTTGTTAAGTAGTTTACTTAATCGGATGTCTTAAGCCTCTCCCTGAACACTATAACAGTATAACAATTCAATGAGCCAACGTAAAGGAATGAAAATATTTAAAAACATCTGCTCGACACAACAACGGGTCCTTTGTTATTTGTTGTCGGTATAATATTGTAGAATATTGAGAATCAACATAGTAAAAAAATCACTTATTACAAGATTTATGGTACTACCATAGAGCATCAGAAGAAAAACACATTACGCTTTTACCAATAAATACTAGTTGGTTATTGCAATAAGATTATTGAGTGGTTTGCTTTGTCCTGTATATCGTTAGCATAAGCAATGATAGTCTGGTGGTGTAACTTGGTCTTCGTTGGACTTGGGAGTCCGACGGAACTGCCTAGTCATAGGTCATTTTAAGTTCGGACCCAAGGCACGCACCTCTAATTTTTCGGATTCATGTGCGTATTGTATAGTTATCACCTTGCTTCGGTGAAGGGACACACCGTGAGGAAACCAGGATGCCTGAGAGATATTTCTCGCATGATAAGCTCGATATTTTTCGGCGTGTAAATCTAAGTCAGAGGCCCATGGGCGGCATATTAACTCTGACACCAGCCCCCATAATCACAAACGCTCGGATTCGATTTTGATTCGGAAAGTCGTATGTCTATCTCGCTCGCTTTCGTAATACCAAAACAAGATAGACATACGACTTATCGAATCGAAATCGAATCCGAGCGTTTGTGAATAGGGGGCCAAATAAGGCAATAACCAGACAAAGAAATAAATGTTAGTAAACTAGTATACTTAATCGAATGTCTTTAACTTGACCCTACAATCAAAGAAATAGGCTCGGAACCGCAGCAGTCACACGCAAAGTGCGGCTATTAAGCATGTTAGCTTTTTAGCTACGTACGACTCGTACATTCATGGTATTCGTGAGATTGTGTGCGTTTCAGCGAACGAAATTTCGTGCCACTTATGCACAAATTCACTGTGTTGTTGCTTCAAATTTGAATCAAACTATCACTCAGGATCCAAAAGCTCAAAGCCTACAATGATAAAAGTAGACCCCCTTACTTCCAGATTTCAATTTCCCTATATCACAGTTTCCTGCACATTTTAAAGATCAACTGTCAACCCTGTCACACACATAATAAAACTGTCATTCCTTAAGCCATGTTCAACGCAATTCGAAATCAAAGCTCCGGTATTTGCAGCATTTAACTTGTCAAGGGGGATATAACGGGTGCCACCGTCCGCCATGTTGGATTCAGTGACGTCAGGAATTTTATGATATGTCAGTTAGTAGAGATTGGAAATCGTTCGAGTTTTAATAAATAAGAGTACTAAATTGGGACACCAGCTTAATAATTGTACTGGCACCGATGTTTTGGTATATGCTAACGACATCATAAATACTTACTTTGATGGACTACCTCGTTCGTTTAGTAATCGCGGTCGCGCAACTTGATATTGGTTTTTTCCATCAGGCACGAATCTGATGGAAAAATCCAATAACACTTTGGCCGACCCTGGAATCGAACCAGGACCTCATCATGTTCAGCAGTCATGCAAATCCACTTGATCAACGAGGCAGTCTGTTTTAAGTTATAATAATTAGGGTTAAATCTATTGCTATCAACTGGGCACAAGTCCCGACTCCGAGCTGCAAAGAAATCGTCATCTGCCTAGCCTTTTCCCAAACTATCTTGGGGTCAGCTTCCAGTCTAACCGGATGCAGCTGAGTACCTGTATTTTACATGAAGCGACTGCTTATCTGACCTCCAAAACCCAGTAAGAGGGATACCCCTTGGTAAGGCTGGATGTCAGACTTTTGGCTTCTGGCTACTCGTAACGACTGTCAGAGATCTACAAATGACGGCAGCAAAGAAATATCTGATAGAAAAACCCGATAACACTGCCCCATCTGGGTATTGAACAGTCGGATCTCATCTTTAAAAGTAGCACTTGCTTCCACAAGATCAACGGAGCAGTCTCCGTTACCGAAGTTACATTTCGGAGAAAGAGAGTAGACCTCCTGAACCTAAATATTTCTGTAGCTTATCTAACACACTTTAAGCCAAAGCAAGGTTTTTGCCAGCTCACGCCTTGAAAGAACACTTAGTACCTAATGCAACTTGGATTTTTATAGTTTCTGAAAATCAATTTCATCGCTTCATCGTATGTACCGGTTATGATACGCAGGAATGAGGAAAATGTCGTGAGGAAGGTTTTGAGTATGAATGTGGATGGGTATAAGACTAGAGGAAGATCAAAGAAACGATGGATGGACTGTGTGAAGAATGATATGGCTAAAGAGGAGGACGGAGATGTCGAGTAGGTTATAGAGAATGGACGAAGAAGTAGATTTGCTGCGCCGACTCCAAATTAATTGGGAAAAGGGCATGAGAATGATTATGACCAATAAGCTTCAGGCTGGAGCAAGCGACAAAAAGAAAGCAAACAAAACGACGAGCCACGGCACTAGTCACACTAGTGCAGTGGCTTGTAGCGTTGTATGGGAAATATTGTTTTCTTTCTTTTTGTCGCTTGCTCCAGCATTAACGCAAGTCATGGGTAATTAAATATAACTTCCCATTATAATTTCACCTGTAATTTACCTACTTAATAAAAATTAAGCCTTTTATAGCACAAAAAGAAACTGGCTTATTGGCACGTAAATTAAAATTGACCTTTACAACTCCTGTTTTAAAGGGCAATTTTAATACGACCTTATTGACCCAAAATAAGTAAGTAAAATGAATAAAATCATTTGACATTGAGTTTAAAATTATAAATATTTCTGAACTGCGAATTTCTGAAGGGCTGACGCGTGAAAGAACTTTTTGAGAAATTGTTTAAATTATATTTAATTCGGTAAAAAGGTTTTAGAAACCCGTTTTATGACAAAGATAAATTATGTTTTAAATTTAGACGGAGGCGGTTTTCGGCTAACAGTATTTTATTTAAATAATTTCGATGTGTAGGCCTCTTAAATTTTAAAAGTCGCTTGTAAGGTGGAACGAAGTTTATAGTGTCCGGATTTTCATGGGACTTTTTGTATTGAATTTCTGAGATATGGAAAAATATGTTTAAAAAATTGGCGATCACGAATTTTTGTTTTGTTTTTTTTCTTTAATGTTAATTTGAAATACGCTAAATTTTTATTTTAGAATAATAGTGAGACTTGTGTGCATCCATTAAACGCCATTTTGGTCTGTTTCTTGTTCATTATTGTCGTCAAATAAATATACCAAGGTTTATTTTAAAAAAAATCCGTTCCCTTCAAATTTTCAGACTATATCTTCTGTTGTTATTTGTAACTGAATATGACGATGATTTGGTGTTTTTTTTTAATTAAAATAACATCAAAACACTAAGAAACTGTTTTCATACACTTCAACTTCCTTTACTCTTCAACAGGGACAAGCTGTTCACTACGTTGATCAAGGCTAACGTAGTGTCAATAACGCGGGTCACCAAGCTCGTTATGCCAGGCATGGTGGAGAGGAAGAAGGGAGTGGTCATCAATATAGGATCCGGTTCTTCGATGATCCCTAGCCCCTTGCTCACCGTATATGCTGCTACTAAGGTAAGATCTTAAGATGAAGATTGGAAGATTAGGACTATACAAGGTGTTGTTTTGCATCCTCGTCAAATTTCACGAGGTTCTCACGAAAGACATAAATAATCAATTGAAATTACGGTACCTAGGTAATTATTAATTAACGCAGTTTTTTTTGTTTGTCAGTATCAGAATAATCCCCTTAACGTGGTTTAGGGAATAAGAAATTATCGAATAAAAGTTTGAGATTGTTTGTATTTGTAAAAGCGCGTTTAAAACACGGGTGGTTCACGCTTACCGATTTCCATAAAAAAGAAAAAAAAAAAAATTACCTACCCATTTTATGATTGATTCGGGACGAGAATCATTAGCATAGTTACCTTCTTGAATTTTACGAGGATGCAAAACAACACCTTGTATAGGGTGGAACGGACACCATATTCGGAAATTTAAAAATAAAATCAGCAGAACAACAGATTTTTTTAATTGATTTTATTTTTTGTTGGTCTTTCACAATGATGTATTGAGTACGTGGTAACCATTGGTATCCGTTTCCGCTCTGTATTTGGTTGCGTGAAACATGATGTAGCTCGGAAGGGAGTAAATACTGAGCTGATGGCTGAAAAGATCCCTGTATCACCAGAGTCAATAAAAGCAACCAAAAATTAGCCACTTCTCTGCCCGAGTCCTCGCCGGGTGATTTAAACAGTCAGCAATCAACTATTAAAATATGGATCCACTTTACTGATACAGGACCTTAATCTTTTGTACAATTCTTGAGCGAGAAGTATAGCTGAAACCTCCTCCTTTTTAGAAGTTGGTTAAAACAGTTAATCGCTGATTGCTCACCGCGGGTCCCGGCTTCAGATTGTAAATTTTTCAAATTCATTTGCCAATCCTGCAATCAAACCGTCAACTTACCATTAAAATATTAAGAAATTGCTTTCACTTACAGACTTAGCAATAAGCCAAACAAAAAGAACAGTAAAGAATGAACAAGCAACAAACACGACCAATATTTCCTCTTGCAACTCCAGAGACTTAACTACTATTGCTTATCTGGATGTAAAAGTCCTCTGTCATTTTCCTAATTTATATAAGAATAATTATGCGTTGTGTGGAGATTTTGAAGAAAAAAGAATGTAGTTTTTTGTTAAGTAACAATTAGTAGGTGTCTATTTAAAATAAACAACTCGAACGTTTACGAGAAATCTTTACACAAATCAATCTGACGGACTTTGAATACTTCTTTTAGGAGTTTAAAGATTTTAATTTATAAACAGTGCTCAGATATTAAACTAGACATAATAATGTCATTACATATTTTAATGAACGTAACAAAATTGTAAATGTTCAATATTCTTTTCTCCTACAGGCTTACGTCGACAAGTTCACCGAAGGCTTACAGATGGAATACAGTAAACAAGGCATTGTTATCCAAAGCGTAATGCCTGGTTTCGTCTGCTCGAACATGTCCGGGATTCGCAAGAGCACCGTCTTTGCTCCTACTGCTGACGAATTCGTCACGTCTGCTATCGGTCTCGTTGGCATTGTTGACAGAACAACTGGCTACCTTCCCCATGGTTTCTTCATCCACTTTATTCGGTTCATGCAGTCTGTTTCTTACTCTTTCACCAACTGGATGGTAACTCGGTCCATGGAAAACAGCCGCCTGAAACATCTCAAGAGGAACAAGGCTCAGTAAATACACACAGTTTTTGGTATTCTGGGGGTCAACTAATGTATGCTTTCCGATTTCTTCGCTTTTCTTATATGCAGCGCAAGAATGACATCTATGGTTACCTATACGCCTACCTAAAGTTCTGGTCTTACTGAAACTAATATCGTGGGAGAATGCTGAATGCGATTGTACCCATTGTTGCAAGGTTACGGATAAGGAACATATGCAACTGTTCACTCTAGTTTGAACTCGTATCCATAAGAGTTTGTTGACACAATCAGTGCTGCAAACAAAATTCTTTCTGCATCCTTCACGAAATTCGCCTCTGTCTGATCAGAACCTAATTTTACTTTTAATGGTGTGAGCTGTTATTGGTTCCTGCTTTTTTCTATCTTTTATAGTTTCTTTTCTAAACCATTTGGCACAAATCTCATATCAAACAAATTCTTTAAGTTAAATTTGCACTTCTTCTGTTTATTCTTGCGCTGTATCTTATTATTCCATCTTTTCTCTCTGTATTTAATAGTAGTAGTAATGTATTTAATATTAGTACACTACACTATATAACCAAAGATTTCTTATTTAATTGAAATGTAGTCATTTTCAATTATCTCAATGTTGAGCACACCGTCTGTGGAACATTTCAAATGCTCAACTCTCGTTTTCGTGTCACAGCTAATCTTAGATGTAAGCGTGATACTATTTAGCCATATATGTATTGTACTGAAAATTATTATGATTGCGAAATTGTAAATAACTAACTTTATAGATGGCGTTGGCTGTATTTCGCTGACTGATACATTATTGGTATGATGGAATAGACAGGGAATGTACATTTTGGATCTTAATAAACTTGGTAATAAATATCAATTTTGTTTAATTAACCTTTTGTGGGTGGTGGGAATTTAGATTGTGTTAATATTAAAAAAAGGTAAGCATAATTCTTCAGAAAGCACTACTAATACCAAAAAGCACGGAATCGCCATTTGCAGCGCCTAGAGACGGGAATACTAAAAAATTGTTGCCTATACAGCGTGGACCAGAATAGTTGAAGGTTGAAGATTGAAGGAAAAAATGCCTATGGCATTAAGTCTGCCTCTGTACTATGTGCTTCAAGTGTTAAATAAATAGTTGTGGTAATATTTTAAGGGTGTGATTCGGACCATCCAACTGAATATCTTTCTCCATGGAACCACAATCGAAATCATTGTGGAAAAAGTATCAGCTGTTCCATACATTTAGGTCGAGTAACTAGTATTGCAATTGTTCTTCTGTAAGGGACAGCTGAAATTACTTCTATATAAAATTGGCCATCGAACTAAGATGAAGTTGAATATATTAATTTCGCGATTACGTTGGTTTCATGAAGAAAGATGTTTAATTTGATGGGCTGACAAGGGTCAGCCGTTGTATTAAAAAATTGCGGTCATGTTTAAGGAAACATGACCGCAATTTTTTAATACACACTGTATAGTAACTACCATGGACCCAACGCTTTAAAACCGACTGTAAACGGCGACACTCTTAATTTGTATAAAGATTGTAGACAATGCAGCCGCTGAAGTGTGTCTATGTCTAAGAACCGGCGCCCAAACGGGTTGAGCACAGCGGTCTGGAGATGTGCAAGATTCGATCCCAGTTACAGCAGAGTTTACTAACGCTATGTAGATTTCAACGAATGTAATAGCTTGATTCTCGCACTTTATCTCTCTGCACGCGTAGCATGACCGCCTTAGAAACAGCTATGTCGACGGAAGAATCGACAAACTGACACATTGTCATTGTTTATCTGCCAGTATGTCGCTTCTTCCGTAGAAAAAACTCGTTTTTACGGCCTGGTCACGACTTTGGTCTTAGCGGTGAGCGGCGCGGCGAGCGGGGCGGCGTCGGTGAGCGGTGCGTTTTGCACGCCACGTAGCCACGTACCCTCAGTAGCGGTTAGTTGCAGCGGCAGCGGTGGACGTATTTAGGTAGTCAAAACGTGCTCAAAATCATGGCGTTATCAAAATTATCCCTTCTCTGTTTAGAAAGCAGTACATTTTTAAAACATTAGAGTAGTAGCAGAGAGAGAAGGAGTGCACGAACTGAATAAAAATCAGTATTTTAATAGCGTATTTCGTGACCAATACGAAGATTACAGAAAATATCCAGATAAGTCGATGCGGTCGATTTAAAATTTCAGTAATAAACGCCTCGGTATCCATTACCGCCACAAAATCGTCTAAACTTTTTTGTTTTAATCTACGCCCCTGAGTACGTCACTCCTACACCGCTGTCCGCGCCGCTCTGTTTCGTGGCGTCGCATTCATTCGCTTGTACTTTTGTTCCTGCCGCTCTCCACACCGCGCGCCGCTGCCGCGATTCGCCCGGAGAAAACCGCGCGCGATTTCGCTATGAGCGGCGTCTCGTGGCGTGCTTCAAACATTTTCATACTTTTGATCTTACCGCTCGCCGCCCCGCGCTTAGCTGCCGCTCACAGCGGCAAGGTCGTGAACGGGCCGTTACAGTGGTCATGCTACGCGTGCTGGCCCTTTTTTCTCCGCTTTGGTGGAAACCGAAACTACTATCATAATTGCGGAGTAATTGACGGACTTGTAAATATTGTAATTTATTATTTGACTAAAATTTTGTTGTAGCGATGGTGTCTAAAATAAGTAAGGTAAGTGGTGTGTGGGACTTTGTATGTACAGTCACGGACTTTAATTGATCAGCCACTTACCACTGTTTGTATTTTAGCCTTGTAATGCAAATCGGGTTTAGTCGGCTATATTCGTACATAGTACAGAGTGACTACACAAAGTCAACCTATTTGCAGATCTAGCAACCGTTACCTAGCGACAATTTGTTTTAGTGTAGCCATAGTAACGCTTAGCGTACGGAGAAATTATGATTGGTAATTTTGACATCGGAAAAACTCGCACCCACGATTTTATCCGTACGCGTGGCGTACAAGATGATGTTCATGACAAATTATTCGATTCACCAAAATTCAAAATAATCGTCTCCGACATAAACATTTCAACTAGAAATAAAGAGTATTTAATGAGTTCTAATTCAAAGGAGGTCAGTAAAAAATAGATTGGATATGGATTTTTCATTGACAACTTATAAGTCTTTCTTCAACCTCTATTGATAAAACAATTTCCGATTATTACTAATATGACATCTTGTTTACGAGCATGCGGTTTGAGTTCGGGTTTAATCGTGTAATTTCGTGAATGGATAAAACTACAAAATTGGGAAGTTTAAAAGTGGCTTATCAATTAAAGTCCGTGACTGTACATAGCACAACTTAATATGACACCTACAGGCGCTCGCGAAGGTACTACTCGACTAAGCTAAGTTTGCACCTCGAGTCGATTATGTGACAGTGACACTTAGGTACGGTCTGCAAAAAAAGATTCGCTATGGGCTATGACTATAAAAAAGTAAACAAATGTTTGTTAGATACTTTGCATTTAATGTTTTTAACATTATATATACAAAGGTACATTAAAATGTACACAAAAAAAAAATGCGAGGTGCGAACTTAGCTTGGTCGAGTTATACTCACATTTTATGATTTCACCAGTTAACATAACCAACACCACGCCCGGAATCCCTGAAGGGTCAAGAAAAGGTGTACCTAATAGTACACCCACATTTAACCAGTTATGTTTCATCATCATCGTCATTATCATCAGCCTATATTGTTCTCACTGTTAGGACACAGGCCTCCTCTCTATGAGAGGGAGTGGGCCCAGTGCGAGTTGGTAGATGTCACATGTCTTCGAAATTTTAGTTCTAGGACATGACGGTTTCCTCACGATGTTTTCCTTCACCGTGTTCGAGGGCAACGGTGATGATAAATTAAACAAAGTTATCCGCCTTCCTGGGTTCGAACCCACGGCTTACTAGGCCACCGCTGCTCTCAGTTACGTTTAAGTCCCATGTAATCGGGGGCGAGCCTATTGTCATCAACTGGGCACAAATCCAGACTTCGTGGCTGGTACTGAGGAATTCCTGATGGAAACAATACCTAACACTTTGCCATCTGGGAATCGAAGCAAAAATCTCCGCAGTAGGGCTTGCAACCAAAGGTCAACGATACAATGTTTTTTTTCAAAAAAAAAATGAATTGAGACTGGTCTTATCCAGTTTCTGGCCATAAAATCATTTTAAAATCAAATAGTTTTATGAACTTCCAGAACATTATAATCGAATGGAAGTAGTTCTTCGATCAGAAGACCCATCTTAACTGTAAACACATCCAAGAGTGTCCATGGATTTTCTTGCTCATTCTTCTCCATAGAGATCTACGATCTACGATCTACGATCTACGCACCTACAGTACTTTCACAAGTTATTATGGCTTGTGACTGGGACTGTATCTTAATCCTTTTGTTTTTGACCTTCAAAAGTGCCTGTTACGGTCTAATTAAAATAAATGCTATGAATTTGAGTTTTTGAGTGGGTGGTTAGACTTTTTCGTGATACCTCGATTTTCTCAAATCAAAAATGCACATATACTCGTTGCTCATAAATACACGAAGGGAGAGATATTTTTTTAATTACCTCATTTTATTTTTTCTTTCACAGGAGAACAAAACTGGAAGCCTGACGTATTTTTAATGTTAAGGAAAATCTGCAATTTTTTTATGTACAAAGTTAAATTTTTATATTTTGTTTGAGCAACTTATTTATTTCGAATAAAATCTAATAAATGTTTGTTTTACCTAATATCGATATTTATTTACCATCTAGTTGTTGCCCGCGACCATCGCGTAAAATTATTTAAAAAAACCATAATCCTTTTTCATATGGAATACCTAAGTAATAGTTACTCTTTATAATATCAACTATCTGCCATTAGAGTCCCGTCAAAATCGGTCCAACCGCTTCGGGGATTCACCGGTTTAAATAGACATACAGACCGAAAATATAATTATAAAAATATTTTTTGCTATAAATGCCGTATATACTTTCATATGCATTCAGTACAAGCTGTTGTTTTGAAATTACAAACAGACACTTCATTTTATTTATTTGTATAGATTATTTTTATTATTTCTAGAGCATACACTTAGTTTTTAAGCAAAAACTCTTTGAATCACAATCAAAGAGGTAGAACTGTCAAACTTTTTTCTTTTCTATCACCAACGTCAAAAACCAAGCTGTCGTTCAAAAAGTAGTGAAAAATCAAATTAAAAGTTAATAAAAAACACAAAAAAAAAATACCTTTGTAAAATGTTGGAGTAATAGGTAAGAATAGGTAGGGTAGTACCATGATTCGGAACAATGATTGGCGTTAGAGGTTAAACAATGGCCAAAGCTGTCATCGATTGTGGACTCACTTTTACTTTGAACCAGCTTCTCATGGTCGTAGGCTCTGTCGTCATATTGGTACTACTGTTCCTCATCGTCTGCAATATAACCGCCGGTAAATGAAGATATGGCCAAGCCGGCCGCCGGCCATACCTGCTATAACATTGACATTCTACAAGTTCTCCTGATTGCATTCGCTTTTGTTATTTTGCTGGTGGTTATGAGTTGGATGTGCAAGTATTTCCAAGGCACGTAGAAGACTAGAATCAAAAGGTAACGCGTTAAAAGTTTTTGCGGGAATAAAGAGCTGCTGAACCATGGCCAAGAAGTTGGACGCTGCCTGCGGTTTATCATTCGACTTGAACCAATTTCTAACTGTTATTGGATCAGCGGTGGTCCTGATTATTTGCTTTTACTTCGTTTGCAGCGTTGTTTCGAAGGCATGTGGTTGTTAGCAGCATGGTCCAGGGAGCTAAACCCATTCATTTAGACCCTGGGCAAGCGATAGCAACTGTTTTCTCTTTTGTCGTATGGCTGATTGTGATGGGGTGGATGTGCAAATACATAGTCAACCTGCCAGCGTAGATTTTGGGTGGAAATGGACGTTGCGTCAAACAAGAATGGACTTGCAATGAGAAGCTTGCAGTAGAAAATAAACGGATATATTTACTACAATAAAGCTTTTTTCGAGGATTTTGATGTCTTTTAGAAACAAGATAAAGAAAGGAGAACGGAAAAGGCTTAAAAAGGTGAACATATTAGAGCATACTTTACTGCGATCAATTAATGGCGACATGGCTCTGATTCAGTTACTAACAATAATGTATCATTATAATATTTATACTGTAAGTGATGTCCACAAACTTGAAAACATGTTCATATTCAAGAAACCTGATAAAAAAACAACATAACACTACTCTTTATTGAAATTAATTGATTGTACAATTGTTTAAAAAACCTCTCGCGACAGATTTCAGTGTGACACATTAATGAAAATTGAAGAAAATATTACTTCAAATTGGAACAAAAAATGTGTGACGCCTTCGTGATTCGTAAACAGTAAAAACATTTAGATCACTACTATTCATTTTACACACTACTTTTGTAATAAAAAAAAGAAAGTCAGTTTTGTTTTTTTTTTAATGCCTGGCGTATACGTTTACACTGCGACTAAGTACAATGAGAGATTCGCATGAACTGGTTTTGTATAGCTTGATAAGTCGTATCGTACTTTAGTTTGGTAAAGAGATGGAGAGAAGGATAGACTCGACGCCGACTCCACTCCGAATTGTCTCACTGCAGCATGAAGCATTGAAATGTGGGCTTTATATCGTGTTGGTTACGGCAAAATTTTCAACAAGCCATAAGAGAACCGCGCGTGGTCCGCGCTTTGTCCGTTCGTTTTTTTTTTTTAAGTAAATATTGCTCACATTTATAACTGGCCGAAATTTCAGAGCAGAGACGAACAGAGCAGAAAAGAGACGTGGGGAAACCGACCAATCTAATTGATTGAAATCTACATCCCGTCTCTTGTCTCTCCGATAGCGTAGACCCGAAACGTATGATCATATTTCAAGGTTTGATTCAGACCATCAAACTGAACCACTTGCTCCATTTGACTAACATCAAGATCGCGAAAAAACAATGTCCAGTACAAGACTTTAATAATTCTTCTGGACCCAAATATATAGGACAGCAGATTTTTTTTCGCGAATTCGATAATGGTCCCTTGCAGAATTTGTCCAGTTTTATGGTCTGGAGCAAACCTTGAAATATGAGCATACCTTTTGGGTCTACGCTATATATATCACGTTGTAAAAATGCTATTTATTTTAATACTTATACCAGTTAATTCTACTTAAACACTTACAAAAGTCAATATATTCGAAGTTAATTTATTCTGGGTACAAAGAACGTTTTGCATCAATGTTTGGAAAGACTTGACGTGACATACATTCCATATTACAATATAATTTATATAAATTAGAAGTATATAAGAAAACTGTTTTATGGTTGTAAGTACTGGAATAGCTGCGAGAGAACAATATTAGCATGACATAAAATTACTTAAGAGGGACCCATTTATCTAATTTTATGTCATGCTATTTTGTTAAGACATATCTGCCGCATTATATGACACGGACAAATTTTGGGAACCTTTTTTTACGGATGGGAAATCATCAAAATTGACCGGTCTGGACGTTGCGGAAGGGAGTGTCAGACTTGTACTGACTAAAAGTTATCCATGTTCCTTCTTAGCCCTTTGTGTTCCAGGGCCGCGGTATCTCTTTCGAATAGTCCCGCAGCTCTGGCAGGCTTCGGCCCTCTCTATTTGATTGCTGACATCTCCTTGAGGCGCACGTGGAACACGAACAACGCGCCTTCGTCATAACACGGACGGACGGTGAGCTAGCCCATTAATCACCGTCCACAGGTCCGCAGAAGTGGTGCCCCGACAAAGGTAAAGGTAGTTGTGAGTGACAACGCTGGGAGGGGATGCCCTAGGACTTAAGAAAGAACATCTACCATAGTCTGTTAATCGGCGGACGGCATGGTTGGCGCAGTGGTTGAGCGATCGACTGCTGCACTACGTGTAGCGGGTTCGATCCCCGCACGGAACATATATTTGTATGGCCTACAGATAGTTGTTCCGGGTCTGGTTGTTTGTGTATGTGAGTTTAAATGTTTGTTAACGCACCCACGATACAGGAGAAATTCCTAGTGAGGGGGAAAGGTTTAAAAAAAAAACACATTGGGGTGGGCTACGTGTTTGTTATCTTTGAATTTTCGGTAGCATGTAACTGTTATAATGTCCCTAATAAAATAAATACACTGACCTTAATGTTGAGGTTCTTCAGAAAGATCAGGTGCGTACGTAGTACTCGCAACCGGCGTACGTGTATGACCAGTTGTATGAACGTGGATGAGGCGAAAGAAGTATGTTAGGATCCTAACAGGTAGCGTTCTATGTGTTTCTGCCTACCCGAACGGGATATAGGCGTCTGTTAATTTGTGTATGGTGCCCTAAGAAAGTGTGGCAGTGTTGCAGAAGATCACGAAAAAGATGGCAGGACGGATAGGTGTTTTCAAATCAGGAAGGAGGCTGGCTCACGAAAACTGAAAGGATTGCAGGGCACATTTCATCTAAAGTTTAGACCATCACTTTTTTTCATTTATTGAAGACTTCCAATCTATCTACGTAAAGTAGCTGATAACCAGTAGAATAACATCGAGCGGAGGCCTTTTTTTTTTTTGCGGATGGGAAATCATCAAATGACTTCTCCCGCTCTGGGCGGAGCGGTAGGGAGTGTCGGACTTGACTGACTAAAACCCACCCATGTTCCTTCTTAGCCCTTTGTGTTCCAGGGCCGCGGTATCTCTTTCGAACAACCCGCAGCCCTGGCAGGCATCGGCCCTTTCGGACCCCTTCCGATCCTACAAGTTACTTGATAACACGGTACCTTTCAAAGGAGTATCTTATATAAAATTCTCGTGTCACAATGTTAGTTAAGTACTCCTCCGAACCGGCTGAACCGATCTCTATGAAATTTTGTGTGCATATCGGGTACGTCTGACAATCGGGCAGAACCCATCAGAATTTCCACGTGGACGAAGTCGTGGGCAACAGCTAGTAATATACAGTATGTTAGTTTAAACGAGGGACATATTCAAACCCATAATAGTACATGCTAACATGATACTAATAAAAATATAAACAAAAAAAAAAACACTGATAAATAACAGACAGAACCATACCAAAATTTTCGCAAATGTCACACAACGTGTATACACCCTTGCGCTAGCGACTTAATACTATCGCAGAACATGTGAGCGGGTTAATGACTCTTAGGTATAATCCATTTTCCCCTCATACTTTAAACTTACCTGGCTTAGGACAGTCCAAAATATCTAGTCACTAAACAAAACATTAAAAATTCTTCTAAATACGTTATAGGTTTTTTTTACATATTTGGGACGAGAATCGAATACTGAATACCCTCCCTCAATATGTCCCTCGTTTAACCTAACATACTGTATAACATAACATCACACCTGTAATCTCCGAAGCGTTAGGCAGAGATGTACCTAATAGTACACCCACATTTCGCCAGTCATGTTTAAGTCCCGTGTAATAGGAGGAGAGCCTACTGCAATCAACCAGGTACAAATCCTGACTGTGTGGCTGCTACTGAAAAATTACAGATGTTAAAAAACCCCAATAACTTTTTTGCCCGACATAGGAATCGAACCTAAGACCTCGTGCTCAGCAGTCGAGCTTGCACACTTGCCACAAGACCAAAGAGGGATTCAAATGAAAAAAAAAAAAAAACAGTGCGTGGAGTCCCTCCGCGCGGAAGAAGTGAAACTTCGTAATACTACACGCATGCGTTCGAGTGCCACGCATTCACTCTCGTTATTTTATTGAGCTTCTAAATAATATTTTGTTGTTTTTTTTAAAAACGTTGCCCCACACTAGGAATTTCTCCTGTGTCGTGGGTGCGTTTACAAACATTTAAACTCAGATACACAATCAGCCAGACCCGGAACAACTATCTGTATGCCATACAAATATCATATTATATGTACTATACAAAATAGTATTATTTTTATTACATAATTATTTCATAAGGTGCAGCGCAGACGGCACACTTTTTGTGCGATCGAGTCTGCGGCGCACAAAAAGTCTGCATGGCGCGCAAAAAGTCGGTCGCGGATTTTTCACAGACTCAACGCACACGACGCACATCTTCGATCATTCTGTCGGCAGAGCTGTAGGGACGTAGAAATCGTGCAGAGATCGCGAAGTATTATTTTGTACTGAAGTACAGAAAAAGAAGAAGAAATAGAGAATTTTGGGTACATCCAATACTTTCGGAAAGATTACTGAAGGGAACAGTTCCATACTAAACATTCAATTCTGAAACAACATCCGGATTTTTTTTCTTCAAATTTTATATAATGTCTGTTACTACATTTGATGAGTTGCTATTTATTTTTCTTTTTAAATGTCCATCATGATATTCTGCCTTAGAAGTATCATAAATTCTGGTCTGTTTTGTATTTCTTGAATTTTATTAACATCGTTACATCGACCTCTGGCGCCATGATATAACAGATCGCGTGCGTTACGTCCACCCCTAGCTTGCCGACTAAAGTGTGCGCCGCGGCCGTCTGCGTTAGCGCGCGTTGAAGCAAACGTTCAATTTTTTTCACACACCTTTTGTGCCGAGCGGCGCGGCGCGGCGCGGTGCGGTCTTCCCGAATTACACGGATTTTTTGTGCGCCGGACTTTTTGCGCGTCGTGTGCGTTACTGCATATAATTGCATAGGTTCTATTTACACAGACTAAAAAGTGCGTCACGGATAGTCTGTCGTCTGCGCTGCACCTAAGTTTATCGAGGTTATTCTACTCATGGAAATTGAGCGAAGGCCGGTCACACCGAAAAGTCGAATGCATTACTGTTTGCATGCCATCTTGCGTACCCAGTAAAACTACGTAGTCGCAAATCTTGTAATACTGCTATCTCTTAAGTGAGTTTTAGAAAATATTCCCCCTCCATGTTAGCGTTAAACTTGTTGGAAGTCGCTTATGTAGTTTCACTTCAATTATGGTATTAAAACCAAACGAATTTCGGTGATTCAGTCCCAGCGTCCCATTAAACATTCACGACAGTTTTTCACAGAAAAACAATGCTAAAAACTATGATGGCGTTGCATTTTCTAATTAATATTAAATTCCAATTTCGCAGCGACCCACGTACCTGGTCTATATGAAAACCGTTTGGGGCCATTTCGTAATGAAGTTTTTAAACATGCAAGATGCAGTTTGACGTGTGCTGAGCAATTACCAAGGCTAGTGAATAATATTGGTGATTGCTGGGGATAGAAGAAAAATTGCGCTTTGCGCTGTATGTAGGTACAAGGTCACTTAGGATTTATTGGTAATCTTGTTCGTAGTTAAATAATTGTATAATAATTATATTATATTATTAAAGCCGTAAGGGTCGATGTTAAGCCGTGCTGACCTATGTTGCCAACAGTGGGAACATTATAGGCTGATGATGGTATCATGCGAAATGGCTGCAGGGTGCAGGCTCTTAAAGGTACACTTCTACTTAACCCGTCAATTACAGATTTAATGTGTTAATCTGGAGAGGTTCTCATTGAATAGTATTAAAAAATCTGTTAGGTACCCACATTTATTTCTGGCATTTTTGAAATGTGGATATCTAAGCAACAGATTTCTGAGGAATATAATTTTGATAGTTATGTAATATTTTTTTCACCACTCCCGCACGAAAGAAGTGTCTTTCCTCTACGAAAACAGTGAGGAAAATTGGTTTTTCCTCACTGTTTGAACAGTGAGGAAAGTAATGATCCCGTTCAGAAATTAACTTTGCTTGATTTTTTTATGTTAAGTTTTAAAGATATTTTCAAAAATAAATAATTTTATGCTTAGAATAGAAATATTTATAAGTTAAGATTAATGTTTTTTATAAAATTTATCAAATTATTGTAAGTGTATAAGTTCAGAAACATTAAAAAAGTTTGATAAAATATTGAAATTTAGGATTATAATTTTTGAACGCACTCAAAGAAAGAAGCCTGTGAAAGAAGGACATTAGAAGCAAAAATTCGAAAAAATAATTATTTTGATTTGCTTTGTGACTATTTAATTTATTTACCTATGATGACTGAATACTTTCTTGCTGGGAGTGGTGAAAAGTTTTGTATGCAACATGTGAGCAAGTTCATTTGCTATTCGTTTTGTTGAGTCTTTCGCTTACTCAGGATTGAAATTTATAATCACTCGCTGCGCTCGTGATTCTATTTTTCAATCCTTCGTTACTCAAGACTCAAAATCAAAACTCATAGGAAAAACGAACTTTCCTCACTTGTTGGATAAATAACTATATCCCCGACCAAAAAAAAGGGTGTTATAAGTTTTTCATTCATGAGTCGACCACGTTAGAGATTTTTTTTTTATTTAAAATGAGCCTGTTGAATTCCTGACGTCGACGGTGTGTTGAAGCAGATTGCTAGACGGAACAATAAGGCGTTACCTTGTCCATATCTTAGCTAAAGGTTTGGTGAAACAGACACTGACGACGGCGCTCGAGACATTAGACACGTCAAAGACTTCAGTACTCAGTGTGCATGCTCAGTAGTTAAGAGGTCACCAGTGTAACTACTGAGCATGCGATCCTAGGGTCAATTCCTGGATTGGGCAAAGTAATATAAAGTTAATAGGCACGACCCTGTTACATGATACAAACATAAAGGTATTACTTTGTGCTTAAGTAAATATTGTTCGTATTATTGTTATTTTGTTTTTTCAATTAGAAAGTTAAGAATTAAGATATTATAGTTTTATACACCTTTTTATACATGTACCAATAAGATTAAAATTATATGTGATTATTAAATCAAATGATGTTACTCCAATCGCCTGAAACACAGGTTTATGAGTGAACTTGACATAGATTTAAGAAAACTTGTATGTAACATTATACCTTATATTTTTTAATAAATTATTATTACTTATTTATTAACGTTGCCGTTGTGCACTTTTGATATTTTGGAATGGTTAGGGAATAATTTTGCACGAATTGCTTTTATCAGTATAAAAGTATGTACTATCATTTATGTGGTATAATACAATATTCGTTTATTGCGCTATCGTACAAAAATATGACAATTTATATTACATTAAAAATTTAACACTTCAGAACTATGACAATCCGTCTTACGAATTTTACCACTTTGGAGAAATCGAAGGTTTTGTTTGTTCATAAGATAATTATCCAGTTTTGGAAACCCAAACTGAATGACAGATGTCATAAAGTTCAAATTCCTTCGTAACCTAATGTCAATCCGTCTCACGTATTTTTGATCAGGACACGTGACCTGACGCGAGTTTAATTTTTTTTACCCATCACGAAAGTGCACAGCGCCGCTAAAGAAGTTTTCACTTCAAAAACCCAATAACACTTTACCCCACCTGGGATTCGAACCCAGGACTTCATGCTCAGCAGTTGCGCTTGCGTTCAGTAGACAAATTAATAAAAATATCAGCAAAATTGCTTTAAATTTTATTCTCAATCTCGGATATCTAAGGCACGTTATTGCTGCAAACCTAGTATGCATGAAACGTTTCAAATAGATGCATGCAAAACAGTTGACTATGAATTTTCCATGAATCTCATGTTTTGTGGGCGTTGTGTTAAAAGCCAGGCAATTTACATGGACCATTTCTTCCGCTTGGCAATTTACATGGACGATTTCGACATCCGAAAATTCTTTATTTTTCTTCTATCGTGTGGTTATAGTGTTGACAGTGAACGGGAGCGTAGAGCTCTGGCGGCCAGGGATAATATGTTGGCACAAAGATTTGCTCGGTGTACTGAGCAAGTAAAGATAACGCTTTTTAAGGCATATTGACAGAGTTTTTACACCGGTAATCTTTGGGTCATCCACTCAAAAAGATCGCTGGATGTTCTGCGCGTCCAATACAATAAAGTTTTTAGGATGCTGTTGCCATTGCCTCATTTTTGCAGAGCCTCAGAAATATCGCTCAGGCATGCTGGTTTCCTGACGATATTTTCCTATACCGACGCAAGTGATAATTATTCAATACGCACATGAAGCCGAAAAATCAGAGGTGCGTGTCTTAGTTTCGAACTCGAGACCTATTGTCTTGGCCGACAGTCAGACCAAAAGGTTATCACATATACTCTGAAAATTAAAATGATATAGCCAGTAATCCGCACTGATCTTACATGTAGATTATGCCGTTTTTGGTCATGGCGGCCAATCTCAGGGGAGATTATCAATCCGCGCGGGAGATATAGCGCACAAGTGTGTGCGCAGGCACAGGTGCACTCTTTGTTCCCTGATAGGATGGGTCAGTAATCCGATACGACCGGAGAGAGATCATCAGACACGACCGGAGAGAGATCATCCGACACGACCGCAGAAAGATCAGAAACAATTCTTTGCAATTTTGTAGATTACAAAAACAAGGATGATACTCGCATGTCTCTTGAGTTTTTCTACTGTAAATGTGGCGGTGTGAAGTTTCTTCATGGTTCATTACTTTGTGCTTCTTAAGGTTGGCGTAAGACCAATGGCTTAGCATATTCGCATTATAATAATGGCTTAGCTTTGTATACTCGTTATTTTTTAAAGTGTATTAAAGTGTAACTTTTATTACATCGTCTCAAACTTTTTCGTCTGTGTGTTGCATGTCGCGTGACGCTCGGCCGCGGAGTAGGGATAAAGTGAAAGGCGCTCTGGCGAGCGCCTTTCACTTTACTACGCGTTTTTTTAATTTGAAGCCTACTCCGCGTTTTTTTATTTGAAGGATGTCATGGTGTTATACTGTTTCGTAAATATGTTTTTTTTTTTTTTTGTATATTGGCACCTTGTTTCTATATAGGTATATATATGTAATCTGAGTCATTTAATTGTGCTTATGTGTGTTGTGCAATGTTTTGTGTGTGCACTGAATAAATGATTTATCTATCTATCTACCTATCCTGTGCCTCGAAAAGCATGCTAGAGCATGCATTTCGAGGCACAGGGGTATCATACCGTCAACTTCTTAATTCCGGGCTGTTATTGAGTTTCTGATGATGAAACCCAGTAGAGCTTTTTGCCCGACCCGAGAATCGAACCCAGGTCCCCACGTAACCACGAGACTCTTCTACTTTTTTCCAACTCTCAAGGAACACACCCAGTTCGTCCCGCGATCTCCTTCGTGGTCCGCCGCGACCCCGTGTCACTGTTTCAGGGTACCAATCCTGAGCTTCATGGGCCCAAAACCCACATAACACACAGTGACGATGAAATAATTTACACAAAATTCAAGCGTCAACGTATCAATCCACTTTTCAGTCAATCGTCCATACCATCATGTGCCTAGCCTTTTCCCAAACTTCATCATACATTTTGGGATCGGCTTCCAGTCTAACCAGATGCAGCTAAGTACCAGTATTTTACATGAAACGACTGCCTATCTGATCTCCACAACCCAGGAACTGGGTAATCCGATACCCTTTGGTAAGACTGGATCTCAGACTTTTGGCTTCTGACTACTCGTAACGACTGTCAAAGATCTACAAATGACAGCCGGCAACGGCTTAACGTGCTTTCCGAGGCACGGAGGAAACTCGGTATGTAATTATGGTCACCTATCCACGGACTAACCTCGGCAAGCACGGCTTAACCTTAAAGATCGACCCGTGCGGCTGTTATTATTTAGCCACGAGCTTTTTAGCGACAATTCAGTCAATCGTCCACACCAATATTTTTTAATCTAAATTTTTCGATACCCGTAAAAACTTTGATTTGCCTGTCAGCCAATCAGCTCCAAAAATTTCCCCACTCTCATTCGGTCCCCACTTCAGAATCCACCGCTATCGGTGTAATAGTACCATGACAACGTAGGAACTATTATGATTTTTAAAGGAATACCGGAGCCAAGCAATAAATAGATGCATCTGGGACATGCATGCACCCGGTTGAGTTAACGCACATGTAGCTGCAGAATATTAGACGCTTTTCAGACGACAGATTGGTAGCTATTCAGACGTATTGCCGAAACTTTTGAAGCTAGCGAGTCTATTTGTACCAATAATAAGTTGATGCATGATGTGCTATTGGTACACTAGCCTGTAATTCTATTGGATGTTCCTATATCTTTGTATCGGTGTTTTATTGGTTGGTGAGCCAAATAATGAAAATAAAATTTCATACACAAAGCCAAGGTAAGTATAACTTTTCACACGGACAGAAGTTGGCTCTGGCCATTACAATAAAATTTTGAACGCTAAATTTCTTTGATGTCAACCCATAAAACTGCAAGTGTACTATGCTTTTTAAAAAGCGACAATCCACTCGACGTAGCAGCAAATATTCAGTAGTCACGGGTGCCCCAGTTGCATGTATTTCCCATTCCTGCCGCGTTTTGCAGCAAGTAATCAGGCAAGTATCCATTTGTCTGATCACTACAATCGCTTGGAAAGAATGCGTGGACAATTACTGTGGTCTTTTTTTTCTTTGTTTTTGTAAAAAAAATGGCTCAAAATAGGTAGATTCCTACAAGGAGTTTTTAGCATTCGAATTCAAAATGATATTGTCAGGCAAATGCAGCTAGACGGAGGCCTCATTAGCGCGTTGCGTTGCTTCCTATAAAATAATAAAAAAAAAACTTTCAATTCTGAGAACTTAATCACCTAAAAAATTGTAATTTAATCTGTTATTCTGGACGCTCTTAAGGGCCCAGTCTAGAAAATCGGAAAGCCCTTCGAAAAATTCGGGCAGGTTTACAAGGTTTTTTTGACTAAAGTTATTCGTCTTTCACCATTCGCGCCGCGCACCGACCGCAGTGGTGATAAAATTATTTACACAAAGTAAAATACCTGTCTGGGTTATTTACCATACTGACATGCCCAGCCACGTATGTAAAAAGAAAGCCATTTTCTTTCTAACCACAATAGAGCTACTGCACAATGCTAGTTGATTCTAATTGCAGCGCATTGTCGGCCACACGCAGCCCGCCTTCCAATATGTGGCGATTGAATTCGAAAATCATTTACATACAGGTGTGGCGATTTAGTTAACTACATTATTAAAGGAGGAGCTCAGTGGCTATAAATAATAACAGCCGCTCGGCTCGATCTTTAGGTTATGCCGCGCTTGTCTAGGTTGGATGGGTGGCTGCCCATTACATACCGAGTTTCGTTCGTGCCTCTGGAAAGCACGTTAAGAGGGGACTAAGAGTGGACAATCCAAAAACCGGAAAAAAAAAACTCGCCACCTGCCGCGTTATTACCGCCACGTTCAGACGACTATCTTATTGTATTGTATTGTATTTTTTATTGTAAAACATGAGTATACATCAAATAATATGTGCAAGGTCTTAAAATAACAGGTAGATCTGCATGTTCCGCCACTTATGGCGTACATTTTTTTTTTCTTTTTTGGTTTAGATTAAACCATAAAAAAAGAATAGAAAAAATTGAGTCTACACACCAAACTTTGAAATTAATACCAGACAAATTAGATAAGTTTTTAACAGAAAAAAAAAAAATAAGAGAAGGATAAATATACTTTTCGTCTAAATTTTGATATGAGAACTATTTTGATCAGTTTAGTTTTGAAGAAGAAAACAGCGGAATACAAAACGTCTTGTGGTCAAGATTTTTGTAGGTAAAATCAGCCTGAGCTGCAGTTGTCCCTTTCGTACTTTACGCTCGCTTGGTCGGGCGCAGCGCGATGGCAATAGTTTCTTCTAATACCTATTCTTCAAAGTCCTCTCTAAAGCCGATGGTCCCGAGTGACGTTATATACATATTTGACAGACGTTACAAGTAGTCAGTGGCCCGAAAGTCTGACAACCAGTCTTACCAAGGGGTATCGTATTACCCGTACTAGTTGTGTTGTGGAGGTCAGATAGGCAGTCGCTCCATGTAAAATACTGGTATTCAGCTGCATCTGGTTAGACTGGAAGCCGACCCCAAGATAATTGGGAAAAGGCTAGGCAGATGATGATGATGCTTCATAGTCATAGTCTATGCGACAGGAGATGAGTCTAGCCGTCAACATAAACAACTTTCCTAAAGAAACTCATAAACGATTCCGGTCGTTTCTATGGAGAAGAACCGGCAAAGAACTACATGTTTTTTTTTTTAGCCTGGACAGTCCCCACTGTTGGGCAAAGGCCTCCCCAATTCCTTTCCCGAGCTTTTTTTCCGTGCCTCTTCGAACCAGCCCTCCCGGTACGCTCCAGGTGGCCTAGCATGACGTCTTAAAACATTATTTTTTTACACCTTTTCCAATGTGGGAAAGAGATGGCGCTAGAAATCCTGTATAGCTCCGTCTCTTTCCCACACTGAAATAAGAGTAAAACAATACTGCTTTAAGACGTCATGGTCGGCCAGCAGATCGTCTCGCCACCTCTTTCCTGTACCGGCGGTGCCGTCCGTCTTACGGCAACCATCGTGTGGTCCCAGCGGTCATCGTGCATGTGGGTGACGTGACCCACCCAGTCCCATTTTAGCCTAGCAGCCTTCTTGCCAACGTCCACTATTCCCGTTTTGGAACTCCATGGTTCATCATCATCATCAGCCTATATTGTTCCCACTGCTGGGACGCAGGCCTCCTCTCTATGAGAGGGAATGGGCTGTAATCCACCACGCGGGCCCAGTGCGGGTTGGTAGATGTCACATGTCTTCGAATTTTTTAGTTCTAGGACATGCCGGTTTCCTCACGATGTTTTCCTTCACCGTTTTGAGAGCAGCGGTGATGAAATAAATTATACAAAGTAATGCGCCTGCCTGGATTCGAACCTACGACTTACTGCTCGTAAGTCGGGGCTGCTACCACTAGGCCACCGCTGCTCGTCGACTCCATGGTTACCTTTTATAAATTACTAGCTGTCCCGCGCAACTTCATCTGCATCACATTTTCCCCGTTTTCGCAACATTTTGCATTGCTGCTGCGCTTCTATTGGTCGAAGCGTGATGATATATACCCTATAACCTTCCTCGATAAATGGGCTATCTAACACTGAAAGATTTTTTTTGATCGGACCAGGAGTTCCTGAGATTAGCGCGTTCAAGCAAACAAACAAACTCTTCAGGTTTATTATTAGTATTTGATTAGAATTGGTTATACTTAGGCCATATTGTGACGCCTGACTTGAAGGATGACGCAGATATTGAACGGGAGCGGAGGGCGCTGTCGGTGAGGGCGAACATGATAGGTCGCAGGTTTGCTCGTAGCTCCAAGGAAGTCAAAGTCACCTTGTTTCGAGCCTACTGTACTGAATTTTATACGAGCAGCCTGTGGGTGTCGTACTCGCAGAAAGCCTATGGTGCCCTCCGAGTTCAATATAATAACGCGCTGAGGGCATTGCTGCGGCTGCCTCGCTTCTGCAGCGCGTCGGGGATGTTCGCCAATGTGCGCGTAGACTGTTTCTATGCCACGATGCGCAGGAGGGCAGCCTCCATAGCGGGCAGAGTGAGGGGCAGCGGCAACAGTCTCCTCGCCGTCGTCGCTGACAGGTTAGACGGGCCATTCATGAGGCATTGGTTGGCCCTACATGCGCCTATATTTAGGGCATGGGGGAGATGATTGAGATTATGTTATTTTAAATGATTATGTTTTTAAAATTAATTAATTTCCAAAACGATTGAAAAGTGAAGAGATTTTCCAATTTTCGGCAACAATCCAAATAATAAATTATTGAAAGGTCTACCTTATACCAAGTAATTTAAAATGCAAAATGCGACTTTGGGGTCTCGCCAGAAGACATAAATGAATTCAAATGCAAGACACGAAGGATCGTTCTAATACAATTTGGTTTTTAATTAGGTATTATTTCCTCCCTTTTTACCTAATTACGGGGTGAGCAAGCCCCTAGTGGTTATCAATTTGCATAATGATCTTTTTAATAATAGCGTATGTAAGTAATTAGGTTACTTTGACTTCTACACATATTTGTAAATAGCTATTGTCCGTTACCATCGTCCGTGTAAAATATTTATAAAAAAAAATATACAACCTGTTTTTTTTTTTATATCCCATAACTTTAGGGTTATACTAATACTGAAGGTAAAAATAATACTAAAAATCCTAGAATAGGTGGTCCTAAATTGCATAGTTTCGGAGATATCATCAAGTAAAATTAAATTAGGTCAAAAATTGTCACCAGTATGACGAATCTTTACTTTTGCGAGGTTGCCAAACTTCGCAGTAGTGTAGTTAAATAGTTGTAGTTTCATTGATAAATACGAGTAATTCTTTTAATTCATATTTATAGCAAAAAAATGCGAAAAAACAACAAAAAAAAGTATGATTGAAACATAATTCATACGCCAGTTGATTCTTTGATATGGTCTCAATCATATCCTAGAGTTATGGACTATAAAAAAAACAGGTTGTATATAAATTATTATTTAAAAAGGATTCTGTGGTTTTATGAAACCACGGTAAAAGTGAAACTTTTTTTCACACTATACCGCGGAGAAGGGATAAAGTGAAAGGCGCTCTGACGAGCGCCTTTCACTTTATCCCTACTCCGCGGCCGAGCGTCACGCGACATGCAACACACAGACGAAAAAGTTTGAGACGAAATAATAACAGTTTCACTTAAAAAAAATCTTCGCTTTTAGAAGGTCATTGATCAGACAAAATAAATAAAATCGTGGGGTGCGTGAAATTTCTATCAACAATCAACCGCTCTTGTCATTATAATTATTCACATATTTACTCAGGTTACGTTACGCCCCACGATTTTCTTTTTTTGTCTGATCAATGCCTTAGAATCTAGACTGATGAAGAGAGTGGTGTGATAACTGATGCCTAGGACCTACCGAATTTTGTATGAGCTTTTAGTACATTGTCTACATAATTAATTTTCTTTATTTTCAATAAAACCTTTTTTTTACATTAGTATCGTATACCTTACACGTACTCAGCTGGCTTACCATGACGTCTTAAAGCAGTATTGTTTTACTCTTCTTCCAGTGTGGGAAAGAGATGGAGCTATACAGGATGTCTAGCGCCATCTCTTTCCTACACTGGAAAAGTAGTAAAACAATAATGTTTTTAAGACGTCATGGTAGGCCACCAGAACATCATTCATTCTGAAAAAGGTAGAGTGAGTACAAAAAGTCTCATTTAAAAAAAAACGGCAATTTTGGACCGTGTAGGTATTGCACATTTGTGGGAATCAACTGATTTTTTTCACCGATGAAAAATTTGTATATGGACAGTTTCAGAAAACGTTGCAGGTGTTTTTTTGATGCTTTTGTTTAAATTGGGCACGGTTGGCGCAGTGGTTGAGCGATCGACTGCTGCGCTGCGTGTCGCGGGTTCGATCCCCGCACGGAACAAATATTTGTATGGCCAATAGTTGTTCCGGGTCTGGCTATTTGTATATGTGAGTTTAAATGTTTGTAAACGCACCCACCATACAGGAGAAATTCCTAGTGGTAGGCTATGTTTTTATAAAAAAAAATCGTTACATATATAAACATGGCATCAGGCCTGTGGTCCCCAAGAGTCCACTCGCCACCTGACCGCCGCCGCGTACGAACGTGCCGCTACCTGCTCGCATTCCCGCTCGCTATCAGTGTGTGTCATCGGTTCGTCGCTTCCCAGTGTCGTGACGTCATCAGTAGTCCCTCGACTACACCCCCGAACAATTGCTGTCTTTTTATTAAGACAGCACTTGCTCATTTGCTTCGGATATTATTCCGATTTAACTTCCTTTGCCCCATCAGGGAAAAGTCCTCAGTTTCGAGGTTCTTGGTGGGAAACCTAACGGTGCCAACGAAACTAAGAGAGGGTGGTGACCCAATCCGCCCGCCTAACCCCTTCAGGGTCTAGGTGAAAACTTGGGCTCCGTCGCGAACGTTTGCGCCGCCGATTTACTGTGCCAGTGTATCCCGTTTTAACAAGTTCCTGAAAGCAAAGTTCCCTGGACTGGAGTTGGAGTTGCTACCAAGCCAGGACCCTCGGACTGTGGCTGCGGGAAGGTTGAAGCGGGTGAGTCACTGGACCCAGTAAATTCGCTACATAATTGTTTCAGGGAAATAGGTTGTTAGGCTGTTTAGGCGCGGAGCTTCACTCAAATGTCCGCTAACTTTTAGCCGATAAAATGTCGTCTCTCGACGAGACAGAAAAAGCACTTTTGCGCTTTTTCTTGCGCATCGTTGCGACCGACCCAAATTTTAATAAAAAATATGGGTCCGAAATCGCTGCTATCCGGCAAACCAGCGATAACGTCACTGACTTCAGTGACGTACTTGAAAGCCCTTTGTCGCCGCCGCCTGCCGACAGAGGCTTGCCACCTGCCGTCGCCGCCGCGATTAAAGCGACACCAAGACCCATTGTTGTGAAACCCACTGTTTCGCAAACAAAGGTCCAGCCCGAACCTGCGTCCATTGTTCCCGTTTCCGAGAACATGGACAAAGGCTTACCGCCAGCCGTCGCCGCCGCGATTCCGGCTACACCTAGACCTATTGATGCGAAACCCTTTGTTTCGCAAACAAAGGGTCAGCCCGCACCTGCGTCCATTGTTCCCGTTTCTGGAAACATGGACAAAGGCTTACCGCCAGCCGTCGCCGCCGCAATTCCGGCTAAACCCAGGCTCATTGTTTCGCAAACAATGGATCAGTCCGCACCTGCGCCCGTTGTTCTCATTTCTGAGAACATGGACACAACCGAGCCAGTTTCCGATTCGGAAACAATCTTAGACTCGTGTTCTGCCGCCTCGTCATCTGAAGACGACTATCAAGTCGTCGGAAAGGGCAAGAGAAAGAAGGGAAAAAACTCCCAGGCCGCCATGGCTAAAAAGATCGTCGCGCTCCCTTCTGTCCCCTCTCCCGCGGCCTCCCGTCCCACCTCCCCGGTCCCCGTACCAACGTCCGCCGCTGCTCATACTAGCAGGCCAGCCAGCCCTAAGGCTAACCCTTCAGCCGCTTCTTCAAAGAAGCTGAAGCCCCCTCCCCCGCTGTTCATTCAGGACAAAGGGAAATGGACAGACGTGTCCAAAATGTGTGTTGAGCGCCGCATACAATATACAAGCGCAAAAAGCACACAACAGGGCATCAAAGTGGTGGTCCCTACGACCGCTGACTTCAGGGAACTAACCCGTCAGCTGATCGGAAGGCACATAGCCTTCCATACTTACTCCCTTCCAGAGGAGAAGCCCACCCGCGTGGTGATCAGGCGGATCCCGAAGGAAATCCCCACGGAGGACATCCTAAACGACCTCCAAGGCCAGGACATCCCGGTCGCAGCCGTCCACCGCCTTCATAAGGCGAGAGGTGGAGACCAGTACGATATGGTACTGGTCATCTGTGACCCAGTAGAAGGACACCACCCGATCTTCAAAGTGAAGTCGGTATGCTCCCTCACAGGCATCTCAATAGAGAAGCCTTACCGCTCAACCGTAGTAGGGCAGTGCCACCGCTGCCAGCTGTACGGACACAGCCAAGCCAACTGCCATGCGCCGCACAGATGCGTAAAGTGTCTAGGCGACCATGGTACGGCAGACTGCTCCCGTCCCAAAGATAAATCGCTATGCACGGAGCCACCGAGCTGTGTGCTTTGCGGCCAGTCGGGCCACCCGGCTAACTACCGCGGCTGCCCGAAAGCCCCCAAAGGCTCCTCCTCTAAACTGGCGAAGCGTGCAAACGCCCGCCAGCAGAGAGAAAGCCCATCGGTGAGGCTACCAACTGCACAGATGCCGGAGAGACTCAGCCCTCAGAGGCCCTCTCCCTGGACCTCGCTGAACCACCAGAGAGCCTTCCCGGCACTCGGCAAAGCAAAGTCCAGCCCCATTCCCGGGCTATTAAATGCCCCTGTCCCCACTCCCGTGGCCCAAGCGAGCGCACCGGCGCCCGCTCGTCCCGCGCCTCCCGGCCCCGCGGCCGCGGTCACCTCTCCTAACGTAACTTTAGAAACGTTAGCAAAGTTAGTCACCCCCGAAGCAGACCGCATGGCGGCAGATCTCAGGGAGGCTAACACTGACGGCGATAAGCTTAAAATTATCCTCAAGTCCCTAATCAAGTTAGGCGAAGCCTTCAGCGGCATTAATCTTTAATTCCAATGGATAATACGAGATTAACGTGTACCAAACCCCGATCCCTTAAATTAGGGTACTTTAATGCCAATGGCATTAGAGGCCAGCGTGATGAGATCGCCACCTTCCTCCGCGACCATCAAATTGATATCTTCCTCGTACAGGAGACCTTCCTCAAGCCCAGTCACCGCGATCCGAGAATTGCCAACTATCGCATAGTTCGCAACGATCGGTCACGATGCCACAAGGGCGGAACTCTAATTTACTATAGAAAGGAACTGCACTGCATCCCCTTAGATCCCCCTCCCATGGAGTCTCTGCTCGAGACTTCTGTCTGTCGACTAGGCATGACCGGTCATCAATCGATCACTATCGCCTCCGCGTACATCCCTCCCAGCGGCACGTCCGAGGAGCACACTCTGTTCACCAAAGACCTTGCCGTCCTCTTCGGCTTGAGTGCCTCCGTTATCATAGCGGGCGACCTCAACGCCAAAGACCCCGCCTGGAACAGCACGACGACCTCTGCCAGAGGACGTCACGTGTATAACCTGGGCGAGTCCCTCAACTTCGATCCCATTGCTCCTATGGAGCACACTCACTATCCCCACGACCCCGACCAACGTCCGGACGTTCTCGACATAGCGCTACTCAAGAATGTCAACCTTAAGTTGCATTCCATCGAAACTTTACATGAGCTTAACTCAGACCATCGACCAGTGGTCATGCACTTAGTTCCGCGCTCGGGTCCTTCTGACCCCAGTCAGCCCCCGCCGACCCAAGTGATAACCGACTGGAGGAAAGTCAGCGAAAAGCTGAAATCCACCACGTCGCCTCACCTGGAGGCCATCCCCGACCATATTGTCTCAGTCGCAGACACGACGGCCGCCATCAACTCGTTTACAGAACACGTGCAATCCGTACTAAAGGATTGCTCACGGGAAGTTCCAGCAATGAGCGATCAACGCTGGATTCTACCCGCTGACGTACGTGAACTGATAACCGAGAAGAACGCAGCCATCCGTGCCTACAGCAACTTTCCCTGCGACGCGAACAAAGCTCACATGCGTTATTTACAGCGTGCTGTAAAGAAGCGCACTAGTGAGCATCGTTCAGATCAATGGGACAAGACGCTTAGCGAGCTCGAGCCTACCCACCTAGCCTTCTGGCAGCTCCAACGCAAGTTGCGCTCCACCGAAGAGGCTTCGATGCCTCCCCTCACCCGACCCGATAAGAGCGTCGCATTCGACGACTCTGAGAAGGCCGAATGCCTAGCAGACAGCCTGGAGTCCCAGTGCTCCCCCAGCTCTCAACCAGTAGACAAGCGACATCTCGATGAGGTGAACGCATTCGTCGAACGTAAAGCCGCCCTCCCCCCCGTAGAAGACCCTGATGATCCTCTGCCTTCGGTCACAGCTGAAGAAGTGCAAGACATCATTAATAAGCTTCAACCGCGGAAAGCACCCGGCTCCGACGGAATCAGCAATAGGGTGTTAAAACTCCTCCCCGCTCAGCTCGTCGTGTTAATGGCGGCCATCTTCAATGGCGCCCTGAGCAACAACGCCTTTCCCCAAATATGGAAAGAAGCCACTGTCATCGGTTTCGCCAAGCCAGGCAAACCCAAGTCTGAGCCCTCGAGCTACAGACCTATCAGTCTCCTGAACGCACTCGGCAAAATCTACGAGAGACTTATTTATAAGCGACTCAAAGACTTCGCCGAGGCTAAGAGTCTCATCCCCAACGAGCAATTTGGCTTCAGGACCGGACACTCTTGCATTCAACAGGCCCATCGCATCGTAGAACACTTGAGCGCTGGCTTCCAGCGAGGAGCGATGACGGGTGTGTTGTTCTTCGACATAGCGAAGGCTTTCGACAAAGTCTGGCACAACGGCTTATTATATAAGCTGTACAAACTGGGAGTGCCGGACCGTCTCGTGCTCATCTTACGAGACTTTCTGTCGGATCGCACCTTCCGCTATCGCATCGGGAAGGCACTGTCTTCCCCCCACCCCATTAGAGCCGGAGTCCCTCAGGGCTCCGTCGTCTCTCCCCTTATCTTTACTCTGTTCACCAGTGACATCCCCAAGAGCAAGAAGGCTCAGTTAGCCCTGTTCGCGGACGACACGGCCATTTATTACACTGGCCGCAGTCACGACGCTATCTATAGCACCCTCCAAACCTCAGCCAACGTCTTAGGCGCTTGGTTCCGGAAATGGAGAATCGAGGTGAACCCCGACAAGAGCCAGGCAGTTCTTTTCTCTAAACAGCGTAAAATTAAGCCACCCGCGCTCAGCCCGATCACTATGTACGGTAAGCCTATCCCTTGGGAGAAGCAAGCCAAGTACTTAGGAGTCATACTTGACAACCACTTGTCTTTCGCGGCGCACATCAAAGCAGCTCGCGACCGAGCTGCGTTTGCTATGGGTAGGCTTCATTTCATGATTTCGGCAAAAAGCAAGTTGTCACTCAAGTGCAAGTTGCGCCTTTACACCGCGGTGATCCGCCCCATTATGACGTACGCTTGCGTCGTGTACGCTCACACCAAGCCTAAGTACATCCATAGGATGCAAATTTTACAGAACCGGTTCTTACGTAGAGTCACGGGAGCCCCTTTTTATGTCCGTAATGACCGTCTACACGTAGACCTTAGAATGCCCACCGTCCTTCAGTTTATGAAACGTCTTTCGAAGCGTTTCTTCGATAACGCCATTAAACACCGTAATCCCCTGATCGCAGCGGCCGCCCGTTACGAACCCTCGCGCATTAGTACAGTACGCCGTCCTAGGCATACCCTTGTCACTCCAGATGATGCTATCACCCTCCTCCAGGATATTATGTTGGATGGTTGGAATGAAAGATACCGTTGGGTATACTTAATTTAATAATCACAGGACACAGGTTACATTTTATATTTAGACAGAGCGTAGTGTCACAGACGGGTTGAGACCAAGTTATGGCCTCCGGAAGGATGTGCACCATAGATAATCACTAGAGCTTGACGCTTACTAACATACTAATTAGTGATGTCACAACATCCCCCTTCTTGAGTTCAAATTAGACCCTTGACAATAATTGACACTACATACAATTTTACTTAATTACTTATTTAATCTAGACATCTATTGATAAATCTTAATACTCTATGGTTACACTTAGTCTATTTCTTCTATTAACCTTCTTGTAGGTTTTACAATTCGACCTGACCTGGTTGTTATGCTTGAGGATTTCTGGGATGAGGAATCTTGATGCCTAGACTCCTGTCTGTCACCTTCCTCTCTCCCTTGTGACGAGTTGGGTCGCATAGGAGGGTTAGCACAGTTATGTGAATACTTATGTCTTAAGTGAATCCTATTTCTCCTATATCTAACACCATTGACATCCTCAACTACATATGACCTATTATTTAACATTCTTTGTTTAACAACAGCTGGTTCCCAATTACTTTTGGGATTTCTTTTGAAATAGACATGGTCATTATAATGTAACATCGACAAAGACTTTGTATTTTTATCATAATACTTTGATTTACTTTCATCATTCTTCTTGACAGATTGTTTATATTCCTGAAATGTTACTACTTTTGGCTTTAATCTCTTATAAGACACTGGAATGTTATCTCTTAAGTTTCTCGACATTAACAATTGAGCTGGTGATGACAAATTATTTTTTGGTGTATTTCTGTACTGTAATAAAGCTATATATGGATCTGTTTTGTTTTCTTTACATTTTCGTAACATGTTTTTTATAATCTTAACTGAACTTTCTGCTTGACCATTTGACTGTGAGTGATATGGGCTGGTAACTACATGTTCTATTTCCCAATCCTGCATAAAATTTTTGAATTCAGCTGACTGAAAAGGAGGTCCACCATCTGACACTAATGACAAAGGTATTCCATGACGAGCAAAAATTGATTTTAAATGAATAATTACATTTTGAGATGTGCTGTTTTTGTTTAATAATGCAATCTCTATGTATTTTGAGTAATAATCTGTGACAATTAAATAGACTAAACTATCAAAGTGCATTAAATCTATGCCGACTTGTTGCCATGGATATTTACATATTTCATAATTTTGTAGTGGTTCCTTTTGATTACAAGGTTTATATTTTGCACATATGAGACATTGTTCTACTGTGTTCTTTATATCACTTGACATATTTGGCCAGTACAAAGATTCTTTAGCTAATTTCATACATTTATTCATGCCTTGATGTCCTTTGTGGATTTTATGTAACATTTCTTTATACATAGACTGTGGTACTATTAATCTTGAGCCTTTGAACACTAAATCTTTAATTACATGAATTTCTGCTTGCATATTCCAGAATGGTTTTACTAATGGACTGACATTGTTTTTATTTTTTGGCCACCCTTCTTTATAATATTTCTTTAATAACTGTAAGGATTCATCATTCTCAGTTTCCTTAGACAATTTTGTGCTATATTCATCTGTTATTGCTAAGTTAGCATACATTAAATTGACATGACAAGACATTTCAGATTCATTTTCAGGTGTGTAATGGTCTTTCAGAGCTGCTCTAGACAAAGTGTCTGATATAAACATTTCTTTACCTGGGACATGTATAACCTCTAAATCATATTTCTGTAAAGTTAACATCATACGCTGTAGTCTTGCGGGGACATCATGCAATGGTTTTTTAAATAAATAGACTAAGGGTTTGTGATCAGTTTGTACTGTCACTCTGTTCCCATATACATACTGGTGAAATTTTTCACAACCAAATTGAATAGCTAGTAGCTCTTTCTCTATTTGAGCATACCTTTCCTGGGTTTCTGTTAAAGTTTTTGAACTATATGCAATAGGTTTGCTTTTTTGTAGAATGACTGCTCCTAATGCTGACTTTGACGAATCGACTGACAAGACTAATGGAATCTTGGGATTATAATGGGCTAAAACTGGTGAGCTTGTTATCTCATCTTTTAGTTTTTTCAGACATTGAGTATGATTCTCATCCCAAGTCCAGACTGTATCTTTTTTTAAAAGATTTCTTAATATTTGAGTTTTTTCTGATAAGTTACTTATGAAAGGTCCTAAATAGTTGATCATACCAAGTATTCTTTGTAACTCTTTGACATTTTTTGGTGTGGGCATGTTGACAATTGCTTTGACCTTTTCCTGGTCTGCCCTAGCACCATCTTTACTAAAGACATAACCTAAAAAACATACTTCTGAGACTAAGAACTTACATTTTAACTTATTGAATTTTAAATTGACTTGACGAGCTCTTTGCATGACTTTATGTAATCTTTCATTATGAACCGACTCATTTGGTCCATATACTAGAATGTCGTCTATGAATATCAAAACTCCTTCTATATCACCAAATAGGTTCATCATGACTCTTTGAAAGATCTCTGACGAGGCATTTATGCCGTATGGTAGTCTTAAATATTTATATCTACCAAATGGTGTTTGAAAAGTACATAATTCTGAACTATATTCATCCAGACGTAACATCCAGAATCCAGAAAATGCATCTAAATGTGAAAAACATACTGATCCTTCTAACTGTGATCTAATTTCATCAATTGACTTAAGTGGATAGAATTCTCTCATGATGTTCTTATTTAAATTTCGTGGATCTAAACAAATTCTTAACTGACCTGAACTTTTTACTGTAATGACAACTGAGTTAACCCACTCTGTAGGTTTTGTAACCTTTACAATAACTTGCATTGCCTCCATGCGTTCCAACTCCCCACGTAGTTTCTCTTGTAACGCGAATGGTACTCTCCTAGGTGGATCCACACATGGTACTGCGTCTGGCTTGAGTTTAAGATGACAGACTGGAGGTAGACATCCAAGACCCTGGAAGACATCATTATATTGTGTAAGAATTTGTTTACAAAAATCTTGTTTAGATACTGAAAAGACACGTTTTATTATACCTAATTTTTGACAAGTTGGAAGACCAAGAACAGTTGGACAATCTAAATCTGCTACTATAAACATTATGTTTTCTTTGACGTTATTACTATCTAAGCACAAATTGCAATTTAAATTGACTTTACCTAAAATTGGAATGGATTTTCCACCAAATCCTGTGACATTTATACAACATTTGATAAGTGACATTTGAGAATGAGTATTATTTCGACTGACATAATTGAAAATTTGTTTTGACATGACATTGACATCTGCACCTGAATCTATGATGCATTTAATTTGTTTATTCCCTACTGACAAGTTAATTTCCCATGACTGATGCTTTAAATTATTACTTTCTAAAGTGTTTACTTTTCTATCTGAGTTAATATCTAATGATCCTTTGTATGACTGCAAATACTGACTGTTGATTTTATGACGATGATACTGTGTGTTGATGATACAGTTGTTGTGAAATCCCTCAGACTTGTGACCATTTTCTTCATTAAGATGTGAATATGGACACTGACATTTATTATTTTGACTATTTGAGTGGATCTTTGACTGGATCTTTGACCCGTGACAGTTTTCATCATTGAGATTACGTCTCTCAGACATATCACTGCTTTCATCACAGAGATAATATAAATAGGGAATTATTTGGGACTTGGATCTCTCAGATATGTGACAGTTTTCATCATTGAGATTACATCTCTCAGACATATCACCGCTTTCATCACAGAGATAATATGAATGGGGTATTTTTTGGGACTTTGATCTCTCAGTTAAGTGATTGCTCTCATCATCGAGATGTTGATTGTTTTCATTACATCTCTCAGACATATCACTGCTTTCATCACAGAGATAATATGAATGGGGTATTTTTTGGGACTTGGATCTCTCAGTTAAGTGATTGCTCTCATCATCGAGATGTTGATTGTTTACATTGCATCTCTCAGACATATCACCGCTTTCATCACAGAGATTATATATATGAGGTATTGGATTTTTGGACATTGACATAGATCTCTCAAACGTGATGCGACTACTTTCATCATTGGGATTTGATGTGGACTGTTTGCTGTGACAACTTGGTTGGTGTGATAACTTGGTCTCAATACGTCTACGCGTATACGACTGCTGTGTGTGTGCCTGTGATTGAGCTACTTTTGTGTCCTGTGATTGACTTTGTGACGGTGACTGAATACTATGTGGATCATAGTGATATAACTGACTATTTTGACTTTGACTCGACTTTACTTGACTGTGCAACATTCCAACAAAATATTCTTGACTGCTATTATCTGAATCAAACGATTGCAACTGACTAACTTTTTTATTTTTGAAGCAATATTTAGCAAAATGACCAAAAAGTTTACATGACCTGCATTGAACGCCTTTAGCTGGGCACTTGTATCGGTGAGACTGCCCACAGCGACTGCATGTCCTCGAGTCGCCGCTCGAAGCTGAAGCTGACCTGCGACCGCCTGAAGACTTGCGGCTGCTCGAAGCTGACCCGCGACTCGAAGCTCGCTGTCGATCGTCTCGTCGACCACGGCTCCTCCGACTGAGATGCCTGACGTTTTCGCTGGCGACACCGCTCGCTTGGACAATTTTATCAGCATCCTGCTGCGCGACTATGAGTGTGCTCGCTATCTCATGCATCCTCTTGTAGGTTAGGTCATGTTCTTGAAGCAATCTTTGACGCACATGCGATAAATCCATGTGTAGGTTAGCTATAAAAATATCTTTAATTAGCGACTCTCTAAGCGTGCCAAACTCACATTCTTTGCTTTTTGCCTCTAAATCGGTGATGAATTCCTGGATGCTTTCAGATTTGTTCTGCTTACGTGTAAAAAATAAATGTCTGCACATGGTCACGTTTCTCCTTGGCTCGAAAAATTTGTCGAATCTGGACTTGACCTCGTTGAATGTGCTGTCATCAATTTTCAGGTTAAACGTGTTGAATATGTTAAGACCACGTTCTCCAATTGAGTGTAACAAAATGGCAATTTTCCGCTTCTCACTTGACTTGTCCAGGCCTGTGGCTAGCAAATATAGTTCCATCTGCTGTGACCATCTTCTCCATGCCTCCGCATTATTATTTGCTGGATCTGACGAGATGTGGAGTTGATTCAGTTGGGTACGCAAGCCCAATTCTTGACCGCCATCTTTTGTTTCGCCGCCGCTTGACATTTTTCTTTGTTCTTCTAATTAAATTTCTTATTTTTCTTCTAGATTTCTGACACCATGTTATGACCAACACAGGAGAGTAGCAAAGAGACTAGCACTCTTAAAAAGTTCCGACTCAAACCGCCGTCTTTCCGACCTCGCCGTCGAGGTCCGTCGCGACGTCCCGGTCCATGCCCTCCCCGACCCTCGCTCGAGCCAGCCCGCGATGCTGTGCCAGTAGTTTTAAATCAACCCCTAAATAATGATACCATTCAGATCCAGCCTGTCCCCATGCAGTCCTCCCCCAGCGACGCCCTAAGCCGAGGTTCGTACCCCACAGGGGGTGCCCTTAGCGTGCAGTCGCTTAGTTTGTAAGTTTTTATGCCCTGGCTGGAGGCCTTACTCTAAAGGCACCCACAGGATAGTCCGGTTGAGCAGACGACAACCTCATAGGTTGAACTGCGAGATGCCATTCAAAAAAAAAAAAAAAAAAAAATGTGGTCCCCAAGAGCGAGGCAGAAGTGCACAGTGCGCACACCCACAGTTCGCAAGTTATTTTTAAGTGATATATGTATGATAGGGACGAGCCTTTTGCCATACACCGGAAACAACACTGGTTATTCCGAGTATAATACGGTAAGACTGTCAAAAATCTGCTAATGATACCCAGGACTTAAAGTGGTTTCTGAGACACGTAGGGTGCTCGTTATAATGCGAGGGTTCAAATTCATATTCATTTATTTGCGTTCTACAATGCAAAAAAATGGTGTTAACAAATGGCTTAGAGCTAAGAGCCGCTGTAGACCCTGTCAGGGCACAGCAAAATTTAGGGTAACATATTGCTTGAAGTTTAAAAAAAAATGTAATACGAACATGCCAAAAATTTAAAAAAAATTACATGGGAACTAAAAAAAGGATTGTGTGGTTTTATGAAACCACGGTAAAAGTGAAACTTTTTTTCACACTAAAGACATTTAGCTAAAAATTTTTGGAATAATATTCCATTAAGGGTGAGTAGGGATAAAGTGAAAGACGCTCTGACGAGCGCCTTTCACTTTGTCCCTACTCCGCGGCCAAGCGTCACGCGACATGCAACACACAGATGAAAAAGTTTGAGACGATGTAATAAAAGTTTCACTTTAAAAATAATGATTGCAAAAATTAAAGAAAAGTATAAGAAAAAAAAATGATAATTTACTTAAATTTAAAATATTAGTGTTAAAGAGCTAAAAATTTAAATTTAAGAAACGAATCAATTACCTAGAATTCACAAAACATAATAATAAAATATAATCAACAAGCTTCTTTATTTGGTAAGCAGTTAGCTATTTCATACCGTCTAGTGTTTCTTCACAAATATTTTTTTTTAAAAACTATTTTTTAAGTTTATAACTTGATCTCCATGACATGTTTACTTTTGAATGCATCAATCATCAATTCAATGCACAATGTTTTGAGCGCGTTAGATTGAGTTTTACCGTAAAACGTGATTTTTCAGCCCAAAAAGTAAGTGGTTTCTCAGCAATAATTTTTGTGTAGGGTTACTAAGTTTGACGTACAGAATGCTTGGTTGACGGCTTCAAGAAGGGACCTTGTTTAATGAATCATTGGTCATCGTCCCGTGCAGCTGTTATTATTTAAATAACAAATAAAAAAAGGTTTATAATATATGCAATAATGTATTGAATTCAATGACAATTGTTTAATCATTTATACAGGTGTTTTCGATAAATAAAAAACAAAGATGAAATATTCAGAATGATTTCCTTATTTCATTGTGTTTTTTTAAAAAAATAAAAAAAAACGATGAAAAGAAATGTGCAAAATTATTTCCTTGTATTTTATTGTATTTTAAAACGTAATACATTTAAAAACCTTACAAAAAAAAAAACATAATTATTATTGTCTATTTGAGCACAATTAAATAGTACAGCACAATAACCTATGTTATTGCAAAGGACATCTGTCCTACATGAGGGATCTAAGCAAACAGAAATGGTGGTCCAGAGGAATATGCATAATATTTATTTATTTATTTATTTTCAAAGGCATTCCACAAAAAAATCCAAGTACATAAATGTTATTTAGAGATGTTCCTACTAGTCGGTAAAGCCGACTATCCCGCCATTTTCGGAGTCGCCTATTCGGCAAAGAGCGCCGACAATCTGGCTTCTTACTTTGAATGTATTTCTCAATAAAATGTGTAGGAGGAAAAACTATTCTTTTTAATATGATTTAATTTTAATTGAGCTTTTTCACTTAAATTTACATCATCAGTATTTTATACAAAAACGTCGGTCTGACCAGTGCAAAAGCAAAAATCAAGAAACAAAGTGAAGTAAACAAAACATGTTCCGACATTTTCGCAGGCAGCGGCGGCGGTTGGGACTTGCGCGAATCTGCAAATGAAGCGTCATGGAAATTTCCGAATAACCCCGAAACCGCGATCGGTTCGGTCGACTAATCGGTCTCTTTACAAGAGAATTTATATTCGTAATTTCAGTCTCAGAATCAAATGTCATTTGACTGTGACATACGGACTGATAGGCAATCGGATAGAACAAATCTATAAGGGTTCCGTTTTTGGCCATTTAGCAAAGGAACTCGTTTTTTCTGTCATTTGGCAGCGGAACTCTAAAAAGACGACATTGTGTTATGCATTTATTTTTTAAACAGATGTTATTGATACAAAAACAGTTGCCAGCTGTGTTTACTCTAGAAATTATATAAAATGTTGGTGCTTCATACTTCGATTAAACAGTTAAAGGCACATTGTTGACGACACGGAAGTCCGCTGTAGTTACAAAATGAATTTCCTTATTAAAATTACAATTATTCTTTGCATTTTTGCAACACTAGTGAAATCTGAAGGCGCAACGGCTGCGCCATCAGGATGTGATCCTAAAAAGCCAGGATCGCATGGTCTAAGCCTCCTGTCTGTTAATGCTGCAATAGCAATACTATCGCCTGGAAATGGCAATGCGTGCAAAGATGCACCTCCAAGCACCACGGTGAGATTTTTCAAATATAAGTTTCTTTTTTTTTTTGTCTCGACTACAGGTAAGTTGTGTATCCGAACATTTTGGTCAACCCATATTTTTTCATGGTAAAGTCAACAAGTTCAAAAAGGTGTTAATTCTTGATCAAGCTCCGATTTGATTCGGAATGACGTTTGGAAAAATGAATGTCGAGGAGGCCAAGAATATCACATTTTTTTTTTAATTTTAAATATTGATTTAAAATTGGAAAAAAAATATTTTGTGATCTAAACCACAAAATATTTATTATTATATTATATTATTTTTATTTATTTATATTATTATATTTTTTTATATCATTATATTTTTTTTAGCTATTTTATTTTATTTTTTTAACACTGGAAGAATAAAGCCCCATTAGAAAAAAAATATATATCCTGACTGCGGCCAAGCCCAAAAGGAGAGTAATGTGTTTGACCTGTTTGTTGCTATATATGTAAATCCGTTTCTATGTTCCCTCGTAACTCCTAAACGGATGAACGGATTTCGGATTTTCGGATAAATTATACGTCGTTAAGTTCGTCTTAGTGGCGCGAGTTTCACTGGCTACCTACATGAAAAAAAAAAGACAAAGAAAAATGGTGGATTTCGGGTGCCATCGTGAAGTTCGAATTTTGTTTTGTTTCCAATACCATCGAGTGGGGTATCAAAATGAAGGGTTTTGAAGGATGATTATAAAAATATATACAACTTTCATGTTTAAAAGTAATTCGAAGAGACAAATCGTAAAATCGTTTAAAAAAATCGTATCACAATAAAAGCAGGAATTATTTCTTGTTCCCTGTCGAAGAATATTATTGGATGACTTTACAGGTCAGCTATTAATTAATAACATAAACTTGGAGTATTTACAATAATTTGATTTCAATTATAATTTCATTTAATTGCGCTCTTTATCGCGTATGTTAATTTATTGTAGTTATATTAATATGTCAATTGTCATAAGATAAATTTCCGGTGGAGGGTCGCCTGGTGATCTGTAATACAGGTTTTAACTAAAACAGACACCATGTCTCTGAGGAATAAATATTCATGAGAGAAATAAGTTATATAAATATTTTCAGAGTCAGAGAATATTATTTTATTTTAAATAACTACAACTATTCGTGGCTGAAAAAACCCCCCAGAGGGGGGTCCGAGTGCTCAGAGCCTTTTTAAGGAAATTTTGAAACGCCTGGTTGACTCTTCCCGTGACCCAAGGGCTGGCTTTTACTTTGGCCAGAGGCTAAGTATTGCCATACAACGTGGCAATGCTGCCAGTCTCTTGGGCACATTACCAGCTGACAGCGTTGAGGAGGTATTTTTTAACGCCGTTTTATAGTTTATTGTTATTTTAGTTATTTAATTTATTAGTTTGTTAATCGTTGTAATGTGTATAGTAGAAATAGATTAAATTTATTATTTATCATCTGTTTAGCCTTTTCCCAAACTATGTTGTGCTCGGCTTCCAGTCTAACCAGATGCAACTGAGTACTAGTATTTTACATGAAGCGACTGCCTATCTGACCACCAAAACCTTACTGTATAATACGATACCCCTTGGTAAGACTGGACGTCAGACTTTTGGCTTCTGACTACTCGTAACGACTGTCAAAGATCTACAAATGACAACCGGGACCAACGGCTTAACGTGCTTTCCGAGGCACGGAGGAAACTCGGTATGTAGTTATGGTCACCACGGATCAACCTCGGCAAGCACGGCTTAACCTGAAAGATCGACCCGTGCGGCTGTTTATTATTTATCCACAAGCTCCTCTAGATTAAATTTATTATTATTAAGGTCAAAATAACTGCAGCAGAGTAGAAATATTTGGCCATCCAGGTTCTACTCTGCTACAGTTATTAGCCTATATTGGTATGTTACACTTATTTACTCAAATTCCTTTTTTGTTCAAGGAACCCAAAACTGACACACCAAAATGTGAATAGCTTTTTCTTCATTGTGTTGGTCGGCTTCCAGTCTAACCGGTTGCAGCTGAATACCAGTATATAACTAGGAGTGACTGCTAATGTAACCTTATCATCTCAGTTACTTGGAACCAAGATACTCCTGACATAAATAGTTAACTTAAGGTTAGGTTTCCGGCCTTCATACATTAGATTGATCAGTCTCTTTTTCATCCACTAACTATCGTGTCTCTTTTTTATAGAGTAATTTTTTTTTTGTTCAATATACAGGGTTATTTGTAAAACACCGTCAACCTCTCAGTACTATGTTACTAACATCATAATCAACAACACTTGTGATTTACGACTTTTTAAAATTCGTCATAATTTAGATCAAGATAAAAAAAAAAAAGTTGAACGCTCTAAACATAACGAAGTCTATGCTCTCTTCGCTATTGTACCATCGCTTTCTTTTGCTTCGCATAGACTTCGTAACATTTAGAGCGTTCAATATTTTTATTTTTGTATAAAAATCTGATGAACTAAAATATTATTAATTTTTAAAAGTCATAGAACAAAAGTCAACAACTTTTGTTCTATGACTTTATGATGTTAGTAACACAATCCTGAGAGGTTGTCGGTGTTTTACAGACAACCCTGTATAGTCTTCCTTTATTTCAATCTAGTTTTGTTTCGATATTAATTCTTATTTAGTTGAAGCCGGAAATTTTTGCATCTTTCTGATACATGCTTTCGATATAACTTGGAGTTCGTCGCCAACCATGTTTCTACTATAAGTTCAGACTTGCAGCTACAATCATGCATAATGCACTGGAGAAGCCTACTGGCAAGGAAATATAAAATTTTCAATTTATTATCTTTTGTCTTTAACATCATTTTCAATTTTTCTATCTCATATTTTACCTTGTAAAATCAGTGTTGTTTATTTTCATTGTATTAACCCTAATTGAATTCATGTCAACGTGGTATAATAAAAAAAATAAAAAAATAATAAAATGATTTAAAAAAAACAGGTGTTTTTCTGGACCCCAATTTTGAAAACTACACAATCGTCAATGTTAACTCATTCAAATCATGTGACATGATGGCCAATAAACATATTTTCTACCTTTCAATTTTCACAGGAATCCAAATGGTCCAGCCTGATCATGTCCGATTTTTCTGCAATCATCATCACTGGTGCGTTAATGTTGCCACTGATGGCGGTTGGTATGATATAGCATGTGCTACGAAGTTTGGCAAACCGACGATATTCTGAACGGCCGAAGCAATATTCCTTTGCATGGCATTCGCTTGATATATTGTCACGTGTTCTTTTAAATGACTGCCTACTTTGGATGAATCTAGTACTTCGTTAATTCCCATTTCATCTAAATGATCTTTGGGACCGACGACAGACAACATAAGAAGCTGAGAACTGTTAATAGCACCGGCTGATAGTATTATCTCTTTACGAGCCTTCACTTTTATTATTTTACCAGCGGATAAAACATTTCTACACCAGTAGTTTTATCAACATCGAAAATAATCTTTGTTGTTAAAGCTTCCTTCAAATGATATAAATTAAAACGATTCTTAATAGATATCTATTCTATTCTAGGTTTAAGGAAAGATACAGAGGTGCTTTGGCGTATACCTTCAGCAATAGTGAACTGTGGGTCAGAGTACCCAACTTGCTGGTGTCCATTAATATATTTTAGTATTTCATGTCCGTTCTCTCTGAATGCTTGAAATAAATATTTATTAAATTTTTTTTTTTTTTTTACTCTAAGCCATCCACTTTCATACTATTTTTTTTTTTTTTTGATATGGGTTTGCTCTTGACTCTAGTGTACGTCAGAGATGACAGAGACAAAGTCGACGATGGTATGAGCTTACCCAGAAGAAGCCTTTTCACTCTAACTTTGAAGAGATTAGGGTTGTAAGCGTTCGGAAACACAGACGCAGGCAGAGAGTTCCACTCCTTTGCTATGTGCATTATGAAAGACGTTTGAAAACGCTTAGTGCGAATTGGTGGAATAGCAACAAGGTAGGGATGGTAACTTGCAGTGCGTAGATATCTGATGGTAGAAGGAGGCCGGTGGGATGGCCATCCTAAAGGAGGCTGCAATACTCCATGCAGGATGTATAAAAGAAATACACTAATATATATGGAATATGGGATTATCCCAAAGCTAAAGAACAAGTTATTACAGTAGTATTAATTAAGTTGCCGTTGTTATGATAATATTGTGCAGTAATAATTAAGAAGCAGGAATTAAAGTATTACTGCAGTATAGTAAAACGAGCTTTTGTTACGAGACATTTTCATAATTAGCTGGGGCTGTTTGTTAAAATGGTTTGTGATGCAAATACAACGTGGAATATTCACATGTATAAGTGAACTTACTTCTCTAATGGACTATCCCATAATATTTTATTGCATACATACTCACGCTTTCTTCCCATGAGCGTCGGCAGAAACCACAGAACGCCACCTGCTTTGATCCTTAGATACTCCTTGCGCCTAGTCCACGTTCATACATCCCGTCATACACGCACGTCGTTTGCAAGTACTACGCCCCTCACCTTTTCAAAGAACCCCATCAAAAAGGTCGATGTCCTTCTCTTCGTCTTGGCGTCGCAACTCACATCTGCCTTGTAAATTTTACCTTTTGGTAGTCGCTTTTTACTCATTCTCTCAACATGACCAAACCATCTTAGCATAGGTACTATTTCCATTTTTACATCTTCTTTAATTCGTCAACGATTTCGTTTAACCTCATTCCTCAATTTAACGTTCAAATTTACACCACATGCATAAGTGCAGGCATCAAATTCTCTATTTTTTTAATTAGTTAAATACGTCACACTGATTTAACTTAACATTATGACATGTAATTTTATCAATTAAAATTAGTTCTATGTTTCCAAAACATATGTTTCGAACAGATTTATTAATCAGGGTTCACTATCGAAAATTATAGTAACAACCTACACCGGAAAACGGGAGAAAATTTGTTGTGGGTTGGTACATTTTGGTAGAACTACGTTCGTTTTGCCTCGTTATGCCAAAGTCAAAGTCAAAGTCAAATTTTTATTGCCTCACCGGTTGAGTGACACTCGCACGTAGAACGATAAGACGACCTAAAATAACTGTTATTTTATGAACTGAAAATTGATGTCAAAAAAGTTTTTGAAAATTGACTTCCAAAAAAAACAAAAAAAAAACATTTGATGTCGTTTTTATTAATTATAATAGTTAATATAAAAAATAAAATCATTTACATTGTAACTAGGTGATGAAGAACAAAACATGCATATTATAGAGGATAACTCATTAAGTACCGAAGCAAAGTTAATAAAATAAATATGGGACTACATCGCAAGTTTCTTCTGCCAAATGAAAAATCAATGAACTCGAATTAGTAATCACGGAGAAATCTGTGTACCTATACAAGCTGTTGTTTTGCATCCTCGTCAATTTCAAGAAGGTAACTATGCTAATGATTCTTAACCCTAATCAATAATAAAATGCGTAGGTAATTTTTATTTTATTTCTCATTTACGGAAATCGGTAAGTGTGAATCACCCGTGTTTTAAACGCGGGCCGTCTGATTCTCGCTCTATAACCGCGCTTCTACAAAACCAAACAATTCCAAACGTTTATTCGATAATTTCTTATTCCCTAAACCACGTTAAGGGGGTTATTCTGAAATACTGTCAAACATAAACATCCAAAAAACTCAGCATTTATTAGTAATTAACTAGGTACCGTAATTTTAAATGATTGTTTATGTCTTGTGTGACAACCTCCTGAATTTTGACGAGGATGCAAAACAACACCTTGTATACATGCAAAAAAAAACAGATGCTGTTCGAATTCAATTAACACATCCTTTTATAGAAGTCTGTTCAAAACCGGTACAACATTTAGGGCGTCGTTGACTAGATATTAGCGCAAAGAAGACATTTCACGGAATAAAAAGTTTTACAAAACAGTTAAATGATTGACTCTATAATCGCCTTTTTTCAGAATCACCTTTATATTGGGTCTCATTTAAATCCGAAAGAAATAAATCTACTAAAAATAACTTCAGCATAAACTAATACTGACACAAATACTGAGAGGAACATCGCAAAGGCATCCACTATATCAGATTGCTTGCACTGAAAATTTAATAAGGTGAACGTCAGTTGAAAGTATTCCTCGTACTTGGAACAGTCTAGCTACCTGTTACGGTTAACAGTTCTTAGAGTATGTGAGCTATTAAATTTGTGTAGTAACAAGTATTTTTCGTAGAAAGTTATGAGTACCAGTTTGATTCGGGTAATTATAGATATTCTTGATACATTATTTCCTGTGTTCCTTTTCTCCGTGGAGGTAGGCAGAAACCACAGAACGCTAACTGCTACGATTCTTTAAAAATATTTTGCGTCGTCCACGTTCTTAGAACTGGTTCATACCCATACGAATACTACGCCCCTGATCTTTTGCTGTGAAAATAATTACTAAACATGAGCTGTCTTTTACATGAAAAACTAAAGTTTATCAACATTTTCCACTGCTTTAATATGATAGGTACGGTATGTACCTGTTCCACAAAATAACTGTTATTTCCATCAGTCAGTATGCAGTCTATATTGAAATATTCCACGGTAGCTTTGCAGCAGGCAGTAGCGGGTCTTGCTTTGATTTTTATTACCTAAGATATCGAGGTATATTTAGTAAGCATTCATTTCAGATAGAAAACAGAAATCCACCGTATATTTTTTTTGAAATTCAAAGGTTACGATTTAGTTGAGAAGAATAACAATAATTTGCTTTCATGGTATGTTGTGTAACGCAAGCTATGTTAATTTTTGCTCAGTTTTTTGGTAAAGAGCATAAAGTGAATTTTTATTTTCCTTTGATACCTATTTTTATTTTAAACTGCTGGAATTAAAACCACTTTCTGTGGTTGCTGCTTTAAGACGTGTTGATAACCCCTATCAAGCTTTATTAGAATTATTATAAACTCTATTCATGTGTGTGTGTGAGGCGATTACAATCATTTATTCTGCTTGAAAACTTTATTCTAAGGTGGAAGACCCAAAAAAAAAACTAGGCAGCCGAGGCACTTCCCCGATATGTCTACTGTGACAAAACCATCTCTATCAGAGTCGTCTCGATACTCTGTGTGAAAAACAGCTGAGCCAACACAATATTCCTAAGGGCTCATTTACGCAGGCGCGGCGCGTGGCGCGGGGCGTTGCAATAGGCGTCGCGCGGCGCGTCTGGCGTTTTTGCCGTTTACGGAGACGCGTCGAACGCTTGAAGCCCAACGTGGGACCATTTGATTTGTTATGTCACACTGACAATACAAGTCTAAAGCAGTGCCCAGGTTCGATTCCCATACGAAACAAATTGACAATGTCGTACTTTTATCCAAAATACTCATTTTGTATTTATTTTAATTTTCTTAGTGTTTTTTTTTTCGTAAATTTGGTTCTTTTTTTATTTGTTATTCACGATTACCTAACTGTTCTTTGAATGGTTCACAAACTAAAAGTATATATTATTAAACTACATATTTTATAATGATTTGAAAATCATACAGATGCATATAAATAAAACAGTACACCTAGTTACAAAAAGTAATATTTTACAGCATAAAAAAAAGAACAAAAAGAAAAAATACCAAAACAATTATTTAAGCATCTGTGATTTGATCCTGCATCATCTTATTCACAGTCCGGCCGCAATACCACAAGGCCAATTACTTCACTGACATCTGTGTAAAATAGACGTTCTATTCTAATACATGATAATTGACGGTTGTCAGTTTTCAAACAATTGAAGAAAATGGTCCCACGTTGGGCTACAAGCGTGCGACGCCGCGTCCGCCGCGGCGTTATGTCAAACGCTCAAATACTTGAAAGAAGTGGTCCCACGTTGGGCTGCAAGCGGTTGACGCGGCGTTATGTCACTCGGACAATACAAGCATACGGCAGTGCCTGGGTTCGATTCCCATATGAAACAAATTTACAATGTCGTAGTTTTTTCCAAAAATAATCAATTTGTTTTTATCTTAATTTTATTTGTGTTTTTTTTTCGTAAATTTTGTTCGATTTTTATTTGTTATTTACGACTATCTGTTTTTTGAATGGTTCAAAAACTAAAAGTAAGTATATATTTTTAAAATAGATATTTTATAATGATTTGAAAATCCTACATAATGCATTAAAATAAAACAGTGTCCTAGTTTTAAAAAGTAATATTTAAACATCATTAACAAAAAAAAACACAAAAAGAAAATCCTTACTTGTTGGGATTTGATCCTGAAACTACTGATTCACAGTCCGATCACAGTACCACTAGACTATGTACTTCATTGAAACCTGGTTCGAAATAGACGTTCTATTCTAATGCATGATATGAAAATTGACAGTCTTCAAACAGTTGAAGAATATGGTCCCACGTTGGGCTACAAGCGTGCGACGCGGCGTCCGCCGCGGCGTTATGTCAAACGATCAAATACAAGGAAATGGATCCAGGTTGGTCTGCAAGCGGTCTATGCGGCGTTATGTCACACGGACAATACAAGCAAAAGGCAGTGCCCGGGTTCGATTCCCATACGGAACAAATTTATAATGTCGTAGTTTTATCCAATAAAAATTATCATTTTATTTTTATTTAAAAAAAAAAAAATGGTGTTTATTTTTTATCGTAAATTGGACAATTTATAATTGTTATTATAAGATGAATGATAATTTCATCTTAATTTACAATCCAATGTAACCTAATTACGTAAAATTTCAGGCCTGTCTTGTTATCCATGCTGCGGAGCATTTGCACAACTCATCACGATATTTAATGATTTTGGGTCGCTTACTCTTTAATGATCAGATAGGCAGTCGCTCCATGTAAAATACTGGTATTCAGCTGCATCTGCATAGACTGAAAATCGACCGTGTGGGTTACATACCACTACACCAGCATAGCTGGGAAAAGGCTAGGCGTCTGCCTAGCCTAGAAGAATCACCGCCATATAGCGGTGATTCTTCTATGGCGTAATTACACTAGTCATCGCAATGGAATACATAGAAGCTTACAATAGTGGAAAAAAAATGTAGTAGGACGAGTGTGTTCGCGTACTCGGCCGCGTTCATTTACACTTGGTCGTTTGATGAATTCCAAAGGCAATCGAATTCGGGCAACGACCAAGTATAATTGCGCCATGGACTAGGCAAAAATAAAACATGAATTACGAAGTTTTATTTAACATTTATTTTAAGCAGCATATCATTGTGAACTTATTAGAACTTCTTCAAATAAGAGAGAGCCCGGCGTCGCGGGCATTCTATCAGCATCGGCATTACCATATTCCCCATAGTATGGGAACATCGTATTACGATGTTCCCCACACATGCTAGCCACAACTGTAATCTTTGGCATTGTTTTAGTCGCCATCATCTCTGCACACCTTAACATTCTCGTGTTGTCTACTTCACCACGAAACAAATAAGACGGGTAAATAAATAATATGCAAAACTATTCACAACAAAACCAAACATTACGATTTTAATTGATCAAGACAGAGAAGTGACAATATTTATGACAAATATGGTATTTTTTGTTTTGATTGACGATGAATGTTGCCATATTAGCTAAATTCTCGAAAAAAAGTTTCGTTCGTACTTTACGTTTTTATCATCAGCAATCACTAGTTAATAATTTCAGTGGCCCGAAAGTCTGACAACCAGTCCTACCAAGGGGTATCGTATTACCCAGTACTAACTGGGTTGTGGAGATCAGATATACAAACGCTCAAAAAAAAAAACTTTTTTTTTTTTTTTAATAAAAATGAAATGATTATTATTGTATAAAACTAAGACATTATAAATTTGTTCCGGATGGGAATCGAACCCGGGCACTGCCGTATGCTGGAAACTTGTCCGTGTGACATACCGCCGCGGGGACCGCTTGCAGCCCAACGTGGAACCATTTTCTTGTATTTGAGCGTTTGACATAACGCCGCGGCGGACGCCGCGTCGCACGCTTGTAGCCCAACGTGGGCCCATATTCTTCAACTGTTTGAAAACTGTCAATTTTCATATCATGCATTAGAATAGAATGTCTATTTCGGCTCAAGTGTCAATGAAGTATATAGTCTAACGGTACTGTGACCGGACTGTGAATCAGAAGGTGCAAGATCAAATCCTAGCAAGTAAGGATTTTCTTTTTGTGTTTTTTTTTTATCATGTTAAATATTACTTTTTAAAACTAGGACACTGTTTTATTTTAATGCATTATGCATGCATCATTTTCAAATCATTATAAATTATCTAGTTTAAAAATATATACTTTTAGTTTTTGAACCATTCAAAAAACAGTTAGATAATCATGAATAACAAATAAAAATCGAACAAAATTTACGAAAAAAAACACAAATAAAATTAAGATAAAAACAAAATGATTATTTTTGGATAAAACTACGACATTGTAAATTTGTTTTATATGGGAATCGAACCCGGGCACTGCCGTATGCTTGTATTGTCCGAGTGACATAACGCCGCGTCAACCGCTTGCAGCCCAACGTGGGACCACTTCCTTGTATTTGAGCGTTTGACATAACGCCGCGGCGGACGCGGCGTCGAACGCTTGTAGCCCAACGTGGGACCATATTCATCAACTGTTTGAAAACTGACGATCGTCATAACTATCATGTATTAGAATAGAACGTAGTAAATGGCCTGGTGGCACTGCGATTGGACTGAAAATCAGAAGTTGCAGGATCAAATCACAGGCATTAAGAATATATTTTTTGTGTTTTTTTTTTGTTGTAACATTACTTAAATTAAACATTACATAAACGATAAAGAATAGTTTTCACATAAGCTGGTCGCGTGAATGGTAAATGCTATAAAAACTATCTTTTATCGTTTCAATTTACTCCAAGATTAGATATCTTCTTTTCGGTGCAATATTATAAAAGTTTGTTTTAAACTTTTTTGATATTTGCTGTAATCGTTTCTGTCACATCATTATCGCAACACTTTTTTCATATCCGTGCTATTAACCGTTGAGGACTTTTGAGAAAAAATCCTGGTCGTGGAAACGACAGGAATTATGTTTATTCAACAAAATGGAACACGTATCTATACAAAGTTTCATGTTTGTGCTATTAACCGTTGAGGAGTGCCCTCGTGAGAAAACGATCCTGGCTGCAGGATGAGTTCATTATACAAATCGTGATTATCCATCAAATATAAACTTGTATGCAAAGTTTCATGTCTGTGCTATTAACCGTTGAGGAGTTCTCTCGTGAGGAGACGATCCAGGCTGCAGGATTAAGTTATGTCTGTCATATTAATATTCTGTTCTTACAACCAAAGGTGTGTGCAAAATTTCAGCTCAATCGGACATCGGGAAGTGGTTCTAATTTAGCTTCCAAGATTCTACCCAAACAAACATACATACATACATTGAAAGTTAAATAAAAGCTAGTAAAAACTGAACAATTTACGAAAAAAAATCACTACAAAGTTTAAAATAAAAACAAAATGATTATTTTCGGATAAAACTACGACGTTGTAAATTCGTTTCTTAAGGGAATCGAACCCGGGCACTGCCGTTTGCTTGTATTGTCTGTTTGACATAACGCCGCGTCGGCCGCCTATATCTCAAGCAAACGGGCGTCAGACCGCTTCTCCGTAAACGCTCTCATACATCGCCTTATGTTTGAATTTAAAGCGGAACGCGCCGCGCACCGCCCCGCTCCACGCGCCGCGCCTGCGTAAATGGGCACTAAGCAAACTCGAGTACTAAGCAGTAGCGATACAATAAAAGATAAAAACCTAACCATTTGCAACCGAATTGATTTGGTCAGCGCTTTGCCTTGGCGTATTTAATTCTGGACGTACTTTAGGGTTCTTTTGCAAATAGTTTACGGACAGGAACCTTCTATCAGTTTCTGTAGGTAGCGTCAGAGGGGGATCAGTATTATTTATTTTTACAGTAAATTTGCATCTGAACTAGAAATGCATTTATATTTGGTACTGCACTTAAGGTCAGTTCCGATTATTATAGCGTTACGAACGTGTTAAAATTTAAATAAACTAGCAACGTTGGTAGTCATATTCATCAAACACTGGTTTAATTCTTATTGTCAATGATGGTATCTAACTCCACATTTCAGAGAATTCTAACACACCTATAGTTACAATATGTTAAATAAAACCCTTTCTGATTCCAAAAGAACATACAGGTGTCCCAAATCACATACCAAATATAATACGGGGTGTTTATAATACGGTGCCCCTTACACCTTGTGTAAAATATACATATGTGAAAGTAAACTTTTTTTAAATGTACGACACCTTCTTGGGCGTTAATACGTTCTACAGCGCCATCTATGACACGACGGAAGCTCTAACGTCAATTTCCTACATCTCGCAAGCAGAGTTAACATCGAGTTAAGAGTATATAGAAAAACTCGACAGCAACTGTCGGGCAGTTGCCCGCCAGACATAACACCTGTCTGGCCGGAAGATCCTCCCTTTTCTAAAGGGTATGAAGAACTTTACACCCTGTTCCTCATACCCCCTAAAGCTGGTGTTGTCCTGACCCCGAGTAGCAATTCTACTTAGGGTCAGGACAAGAGCAAGAAGATGATGATGACATTGCTTAGAAATTGTTATGCTAGTGCCATTGCTTAAACAGTTAGGGATTTTCCCATTATTTACATACAATTTCGCACATAGCGAATTCACTACAGAACCCAAAGCAAATCTTCACATTTACTTGACCATTTATTTTTCAATATACGACAATTTGAAACGCGCAAAACAGTTTGAATACAAATAAGGCAAGCTGATTCTGTTTGCAAAGAACGGAGTTGAATCCTGATATACACTGCCTGTTTTATAGCGTATTACCGTTTGATATTGAATGTGATAGTGGCAATGGAAAACGACGTTTGTTTTTTGGAGGATTAAGGTGAATTTTAGAATTTATACATAACAAAATATCACGCCTGTAATCCGCGAAGGGATAGGCAGAGATGTCACTTAGATCACCATATTTCACCAGTTTTATTTAGAGTCGTAGAGGGGGGAGCCAATTGCCATCAACAAAGCAAAAAAACAGACTCCGTGGCTGATGCTGAGAAGTTTCTGATGGAAAACCCAATAACATTTTGAACTTTGCTTTTAGAATAGATATTGATGTGGATTTTATTTTGGGACTTGTTTGATGTTTGTTAGGAAAAACGTGTTACACCAAATGTGGCATTAACGCCTTAAAACCATTTTTTTTTTTAATTTAACGTGTAATGTCCCATTGCTTTTCAAGGGTTTCTTCATCGCTTATCAACTCCTCTGAAATAAAAATGATATATTTTTTACTACGTAAGCGTTTTAATGTATAAGATCCGGGCACCATTGTATCCGATTCCAGGATAAAAGGCCACTTATCTCGCATCCACGGGTTTTTATTTACATTAAAACAAAGCAAGCACGCGAACCTCATGGCTAACCAAAACATTTTTTACCGTTATTCCATTCTAAAATAAAAAGGTAACTCCAAACTAACCGATACAAATATAAACTCCTTACTATAAAAAAAAGAGAGCGGCGGTGGCCCAGTATGGTGGCAGCCCCGACTTACGAGCAGTAAGCCTTGGGTTCAAACCCAGGCTGGCGCATTACTTTGTCTAATTTATTTCATCATCGCTGCTCTCAAAAACGGTGAAGAAAAACATCGTGAGGAAACCGGCATGTCCTAGAACTCAAAATTCGACGACATGTGTCATTTACCAACCCGCACTGGGCCTGCGTGGTGGATTACAGCCCACTCCCTCTCATAGGAGAGGAGGCCTGTGTCCTAGTAGTAGGAACAATATGGGCTAATGATGATGATAAACCAAATTCAATGTCAATACAGTCTCTATTTCAACTTCCAAAAACATTTACCCCTAAAAAGTATTTACCCCTAAATTACGTAACTATACTTGAAGAGCTAGTAAATCAATAAAACATTTCACCTTTTAATAAACATCCAAAGTTTCTAGTATCGGGCTGTGAAAGGGTTAAACAAACAGGGCCAAGGGTACAGGACCAAAGGTTTGTCCGAAAGGGTTGGGCAGTTATAAGCCCACTAGTAGTCATTAATTTCTAGTTTCAATTGTTAATTTGCTCTATGGGGATACACGGAGCAAATATCGTGCGACTGGGTACGGAAATACGGGTTGAAAGGATGGTGGATGCGGAATATGGGGATGTTGTAAGATTTTATAAAATTTACTTGACAGGGCCGTCCTAAAGCTCGTTGAGTTGATAATATCGTCAAAGGTGCGGGAAACACTTGGATAAGAGACGCACAGAACCGGGAAGTTTCCGGGAAGATTCCGGGTATGACCCTAATCTTTTTTTTTTAAAAACGTTGCCCCACAGAAAAGTGTGGGTGCGTTTACAAATATTTAAAGTCACGTACACAAACAGCCAGACCCGGAACAACTATCTGTAGACCATACAAACATTTGTTCCGTGCGGGGATCGAACCCGCGACACGCAGCGCGGCAGTCCATCGCTCAGCCACTGCGCCAACCGTGTCGTCATGTTTAAAAATAACGTGTTTTATTATTAAGAAAAATCACCCCTATTTAGGCTTAAAACTTAGCCCCTAGTATTTAACTGAGTAGTCTGTTATTATAAAGAATGATTGCTATGTTTGAAAGATTTATGTTTTCTTTTGAGAAAACATAAATTTATCTTTTCACGACAAGGTTATGACGACATCGTTTATTAATTATTTGAATTCCTCAGTAGCAGACACAGGGTCTGGTGCTCGGTTGATGGTAATAGGCTCGCCCACTATTATATTGGGCTCCTGCCCTTATCCCAATTTATTTGAGGTTGGCGCAGCATGTCTTCTTCTTCCATACTTCTCTATTACTCGTCATCTCATCAGACACCTCCTTTCCAGACACACGAGACACAGATCTTCATAACCTTTCAGTGGTCACATGATGTTATTTTATATTCGAGTCTGAAAAAGTCAGACAGTCTATCCAGCAGTGTGTCCCCGTGTAAATGAGGGTCCATTTATTTGAGTTCCATTTTCTAAGTGTCGTGTATGCTGACCGTGTTTGTGTTGAAGGACCCAATGTTCGCAACTTTTGTGCCGCGACACTTATCATACTATATCCTTTGTTTTGCAAATTAACAGGGTTTCGATGACATTTTTAGTTGTTTTATGGCATACAGCGCTTTTTACTACTGTTAAACAGTGTTTTACTATTACCGTTCACCTGCATCATTCCACTGCTCCACTGCAATCTAGCAGTGATAGCCTGGTGCTGTGACCGTCGCCGGACTGCCAAATCATAGGTGTCGTGTTCGAACCCAAGACCAGCACCTCTGATTTTTCGGATTGATGTGCATAATGTATAATTATCACTTGCTTCGGTCAAGAAAAACATCGTGAGTAAACCAGCATGCCTGTGACATACCAATTTCTCGACGACATGTAAAGACAAATCAGAGGCTCATGGTGGCATAAAACTCTTATCGGATTGATGTGCATATTGTATAATTATCACTTGCTTCGGTCAAGGAGAACATCGTGAGAAAACGAACAAACCTGAGAGAAAACGAACAAACCTGAGAACCTTTGGATTGACAATGAATAAAATTAAGGAATGAAGTTATGTCAGCAGCAAAAATATAGTATCCTTATGACATGAAATCAATTGATGTCAAAAGGCACAAATCACAATAAAATAAAATAAAAACAGAATTAGATATGATAACGAATTAAATTATGGAATTAGGTTGTCAGAATCAAAAACTATAATATCAAAAAGACATAAAATCTGAATAAAATGACAAATCAAGCACCAACAATATGCTTGCTACAACAATGCGCTACGTAGGGGCAATCCAGTCGCTGAGCAACCATCGCTAGGACAGTGTTGGAGCTAGCCAAAGCAAAGCAAAGCTAGCTAAAGATTATGTGGGCCACTAGTCATTGGTTTTGTCGTCTTTGCTCGTCCCGCCAATAACAGCTACGAGACCACCCAAACGCGCGTCGCATGCAAAACATAGTATAAAAACCCTTGAAAGACAAACGCTGCTGTATCAAAATTAGCTAGTACTTTAAAAATTGTTCTCAAAAATGCTTTCATGTAAAATTTTTGGTAATACATATTCCAAAGAGTCAAAATTGACAATATGTAACAGAATTCTTTTATTTTTTTACTCTAACAAAAAAATGCATTTCTTTGTGCTCAAAGAAAAGTAGAATATTTTAATAATTGAACAAGATAGTGATTACTCTAGAAGGATAGCTTTTAGATAGAGAAATATACTTTGTATTTTAATGAGAAACAAATTAGTAATTTTAATTTACATACTCTTATTGAGGTGAATTGGGTTCAAAGTTTTTTAATATCTTATGATAAAATTACAGGATTTGCTCATTGCTACCAGTATAATTTGAAGGTACTGAGTCCACTAACGCAACTGCTGAGCAAAAGGTCAGGGAGTTATTCCCAAGGTCAGCAAAGTGTTTCTGGATTTAATGGGTATGGAGAAGATGCTACCAAATAAAATAAAATAAACGTAAAACAACACATTTTTTTTTTCTAAATAATCTAACTCGCCAGATGTGAAGCGATGATGCGGCCTAGGTTGGAGCTCGCTTCCCTAGAAGAAACCGTATGAATTGAACTTTGAATAGATCCAGATAATCTATTATTTACGTTTAAGTCCAATGCCATAGGAGTAAACATAAAATATGTGGAGTATTTCTACTCATCATTTCCCTTGCATTTTCCCAATTATGTTGGGGTCGGCTTCCAGTCTAAACAGATGCAGCTGAATACCAGTATTTTACATGGATCGTCTGCCTATCTGACTTACACAACCCAGTTAGTACTGGGTAATACGATACCCCTTCTCAAGACTATTTATGTGGAGTATTTCTACAAAATCAACAAAATTATTTAATTACTACCAACAATAAATAATTTCACATAATATTTCTATGAGCACTGAAGCTGAAGATGACTTGTTAAATAAAAATAGAATATATCGCAAGCACGTGAAAGTCTTCCCTTCGCCGTATCATCAATCTTCACTACGCAGAGGGAATTAATTAAATTTCCCACTGACTCAGTTACGTGGACGTGGGTTTAGGCGTTATGGAAGGGACATGCTTTGGATTAAGTCATTTATTTTAGGTATGTGTACGTGTTCCCGACGTAGTTCGTAGTTTCAAATCCAGACAGGTGCTTTATTTTGTGTAATTTGTTTCATTACCACAGCTCTCCAAACCATGTAGGTAAACATCTTGAGGAAACCACTTAACCAGCTTATCCTAATCTTTTAGATTTAACTGTCTTTTTAAAGTGAAACTTTTATTACATCGTCTCAAACTTTTTCGTCTGTGTGTTGCATGTCGCGTGACGCTCGGCCGCGGAGTAGGAATAAAGTGAAGGGCGCTCATCAGAGCGCCTTTCACTTTATCACTACTCCGCGTTTTATACCCTTAATGGAATATTATTCCAAATTTTTTTAGATAAATGTCTATAGTGTGAAAAAAAGTTTCACTTTTGCGGTGGTTTCATAAAACCTCACAATCCTTTTTTTTGCTATTTCTACTTTGTGCTCACATATCATCATCTGCTTAGCGTTTTCCCAAACTGTCTTGGGATCGGCTTCCAGTCTAACCGGATGCAGCTGAGTACCAGTATTTTACATGAAGCGACTGCCTATCTGACCTCCACAACGCAGCAACTGGGTAATACGAAACCCCTTTGTAGGACTGGATTTCAGATTTTAAGCTTCTTACTACTCATAACGACTGTCAAAGATCTACAACTGACAGCCGGGACCAACGGCTTAACGTGCTTTCCGAGGCTCGGAGGAAACTCTGTACGTAATTATGTTCAACCATCCAAAGACCAACGTCGGCAAGCACGGCTTAACCTTAAAGATTGACCCGTGCAGCTGTTATTATTTAGCCACGAGCTCTTCCTCTGTGCTCACATATACAGGGTGTAACGGAAAGGGTATAATATACATACTTAAGGGTATGCTACGACCATCAAACTGAACATGTATTTCATCAGAAAACTGCTTTTCAGCGAAAAAATTATCTGCCGCCCCATACAAAACTGCAATACCTATTCGACCCAAATGTACGGCGCAGCTGATATTTTTTGCTATTATGATGATTGGCCGATGGAGAAACATGTTCGGTTTGATCGTCTGTAGCACACCCTTAAGCATGTATATACCCTTTCCGTTACACCCTGTAGAAGCAACAATATTGCACCCAGGACAATGTAAAGTCTAACTTGATTTAAAAAAAGGGTGTCCATGTAGTTTCTTGTTTATTCTTCTGCATGAGATATACATGTTGGAATGGGCAACTACAGTCCATTCACAGTTATTATGCCTGTGGGTGGACTATAAGAAGCTTATTTTTGACAATGCAAAAGTGTTTGTCACCGGTATATTTAAAATAAATGCTTTGACATGGAGCTTGACCGGCATGTCCTAGAATTCGTGTTCAATTTCATTAGAAGGAGTGCCTAGGCAATGGAGGCTAAATCGCAAAATTTATCGAGCCAATAAATAGTATAGCAGTATTGTAGCAATTTTGCTGTGGCAAAGCAACAAGTTTCATTGTGCGGAAGCCAAACAAAATGTTCGAAAACTAGTGATCATGAATTTTAATATTACCAAACTTAACTATTCGAAAAAGATTTTTTACTACAATGTTGTATGTTGGTTTCTGGAAAAGAGAATAAATTAATGTAAGGGTCGAATTGTTAACCTCCTTTTTCAAGTTGGTTAATTGGCAAGTAGAGCAGCTTTACCACCATCTCAAATAATACGCCAAGGTGTCAATTATATCGGTGAAAAAATGAAAAGTGAATCGTTCTGTCGGTGAACCGTTCAACAGCGAAACGAGTGTCGGAGAAATGTTTCAGAATCCAAAGGGGAAGATCGCCCCCCCACACACGATGTGTTTTTGTTTTTACTGCGACTTTCTGAGTTTTGCACAAGTGTTATGTTTACTATTTCCAAGGTGTTGTTTTGAATCCTAGTCAAAATTCAGGAGTTTGTCACAAAAGGCATAAATAATCAATTAAAATTACGGTACCTAGTTAATTTAATAAACACTGTTTTTTTGGTTGTTTATGTTTGTCAGTATTTTAGAATAACCCCCTTAACGTGGTTTAGGGAATTAGAAATGATTGAATAAACGTTTGAGATTTTTTGTATGTGTTGAAGCAAGGTTATAGGGCGAGAATCAGACGGCCCTGTTTAAAACACGGGTGGTTCACAGTTACCCGATTTCCGTATATAAAAAAAATACCTACCCATTTTATTATTGATTCGGGTCGAGAATCATTAGCATAGTAACCTCCTTGAATTGGACGAGGATGCAAAACAACACTTTGTATAGCTTTAACGTGTTTAACGAGGCACGGAGGTTTCGCGGAATATTAGGGATGGTCAATTGGTCACCGATTTACGGAAAGAACGCGACAGACGCGGCTTAACCTTTGTGATCGATTCTTGTGTCTGTATTTATTTAACCACTCCATATCAAATTATGGGATCACAGGAAATTCATTCAAACATCAAAGCGACTTTTCCATTTGCGAGTTTACGTACATGGCTACCTCCGGAGAGTACAGCGGCTCTTCCAGTAAATCTTACCGCACTCACAAAGGGCTTACAGAGTACCCACCTTGGTAACGCAGTAATTAATTTAAAAATAAATTAAACTAGATTAGACGGGAGTGCGACAGTCTGGTTCTACTAAATTGTCTCACCGTCTAACGCAATCCAAACTTAGTGAAATAATGTTCGGTGATTACATTGTGAATTCAAGACGTGTCACTTGAGTAGGTAGCTCTCTGTCTGTCTGGTAAGGTTTTTGAAAGGAAATTATAGTAGACTGCTTAGTTGGTCTTGTGGTCGTGACTGCTGAGCATAAGGTCCTGTGTTTGATCCCCGGGTCAGGAAAAATGTTATTGGGTTTTTCCATCAGGAATTTGTCAGGACGGAGTCTCGATTTGTGCATCGTTGATGGCAATAGAGATGAGAACAGCGGACCAAGGGCTTAACGTGCTTTCCGAGGCACGGAGGAAACTCAGTATGTAATGATTGACCAATCATTACATACCGAGTTTTCTCCGTGAACCCACCCATCCACGGACCAACCTAGGCAAGCGCGGCTTAGCCTGAATGGCAAGATGACTTAACGAAAATAACGGGTCCAACATAGACTCCACACTGAAAAAAATAAGCAGTAAAAACAATCGAAAAAACATAGAACTGTACTGCTTTAAACAGTAAAATATGAGCCTAACGTTCAAAGCAGTAACTTTTAATGAGCCGAAAACAGTAAAAGCTTGACAATAATTTTTAATGTTTCAAACATTAAAAAAAATTTAATGTTTAAGACAGTATTTTTTTTTAATGTTTGAAACATTAAAAATAATTAATGTTTAAAACATTAAAAATAATTAATGATTAAAACATTAAAAGAACTTAAATGTTTTAATACTCTTTAAAACGGTAAAAAATAATGTGCATACACAGTAGCGGGTACTGCAAGTTCACAGTTACAGGTAACGTTTAGGAGAGTACTTTTTAATGTGCGTGCACAGTAGCGAGTAATGAATTTCACAGTTGCATTTAACGAGAAGGATAGTACTTTCTAATGTGCATGCACAATAGCTGGTAATGAGCTTCACAGATACATTTAATGAGAAGGATAGTACTTTGTAATGTGCGTGCACAGTAGCGAGTAATGAATTTCACAGTTGCATTTAACGAGAAGGATAATACATTCTAATGTGCATGCACAATAGCTGGTATTGAGCTTCACAGATACATTTAACGAGAAGGATAGTACTTTTTAATGTGCATGCACAGTAATGGGTAATGAATTTCACAGTTAAAGGTAACGAGAAGAATAGTACTTTTTAATATGCATGCACAGTAGCGGGTAATGAGTTTCAGTTACATTTAACGGAAAGGGTAGTACATTTTAATGTGCGTGCACAGTAGCGGGTAATGAATTTCACAGTTGCATTTAACGAGAAGGATAGTACTTTTTAATGTGCATGCACAGTAGCTGGTAATGAGCTTCACAGTTGCACCTAACGAGAAGGATAGTACTTTTTAATGTGCATGCACAGTAGCGGGTAATGAATTTCACAGTTAAAGGTAACGAGAAAGATAGTACTTTTTAATGTGCGTGCACAGTAGCGGGTAATGAGTTACACAGTTGCACCTAACGAGAAGGATAGTACTTTTTAATGTGCATGCACAGTAACTGGTAATGAATTTCACAGTTAAAGGTAACCTGAAGAATAGTACTTTTTAATGTGCGTGCACAGTAGCGGGTAATGATTTTCACAGTTGCACCTAACGAGAAGGATAGTACTTTTTAATGTGGATGCACAGTAGCTGGTAATGAGCTTCACAGTTGCACCTAACGAGAAGTATAGTACTTTTTAATGTGCATGCACAGTAGCGGGTAATGAATTTCACAGTTAAAGGTAACGAGAAAGATAGTACTTTTTAATGTGCGTGCACAGTAGCGGGTAATGAGTTACACAGTTACAGGTAACGTGAAGGATAGTACTTTATAATGTGCGTGCACAGTAGCGGGTAATGAGTTACACAGTTACAGGTAACCTGAAGAATAGTACTTTTTAATGTGCATGCACATTAAAAAGTACTATTATTCACGTTACTTGTAACTGGGCACTAACCGTACCCGCAACTGAGCATAAGTACACATAATAAATATTATCCTTCACATTACCTGTAACTGAGCAAGTACAGTAGCGAGTACTGCACGTGTACAGTAGCAGGTGGCGTGAAATAAAAAAAAATGTTCTTTAGGACATTTATTTTAAAATTATCATACGTATTAAAGTAGTAAAATTCTTATATTTACCACAAATTAAATGGAAAACCAAACAAAATATTTACACTTAGATAATTTAAAGATACTTATTGTTAAAGATCTATTTTTTCATGATACATGAAATCTCTTAAGGGGTCATTGTACTCATCATTATGAACAGCTTTTACTATGGGACAAAACTCTGAATCGCGAAAAAAAAAACAGCTATTCCACATATTTTGACGAGTTATTGCGAACATATTGTAGAGAAAAGCAGTTCTTTTTTTCGTGATTTAGGGTTTGGTCCTATAGTAAAAGTTGTTCCTGACCTTATATGCAGTCATTTCAGTTCAAAATTTAAGTACAATATTTATAAGTAAGTAAAATACCAAAACAATTATATCCAATGTATTTAGAATTAAGTAAATTGAAACAAGTTTCTTCTAGTCTTAAGGGTAATTGCTACTGAACTTAGTCTGAAAATAATCATACATAGGTATTAAATTGGTAAAATTCTTATATTTACAACAAAATAAATGGAAAACAAACCCAAATATTTACACATAAATAACTTAAACATAATATATTGTATACACATCGTCAATTGTCAACGAGTGTTGTTGTGTTTTTAATACGTTGATCTTTATACCTAAAATTTAATTTAAAACTGTTGTTGTAATCAAAACAGTCCGAAATTTAAGTACAATAATTATAATTAAGTAAAATACCCAAACAATATTATATCCATTACGTAAGGTTGGTCAGGTCGAAAATTCTCAAACATCCAGAAAAAAAAATCATAACTCGAAAACTATGAAAAGTCGCGGAACATACATGGGGGTGATTCGGATACCCCACGATACGAGGGTCCGAAATTTAATTTTTGGACGTCTATGTTCAGGCCACCCTGTATGTATACACATAGTCAATTGTTTAACGATTTAGGTCTGCTAAAAATAAATATCCACCTACACTAAATTCAAATACAATACCAATACAACATAATATCCATGCTTAGAATGAAATAAATAAAAAACATTTTTTTCAAAACACCTTTTGAAGAAAGGTGGTACTAATTTTTGAGTCTAAGGGTAATTGCTACTGAACTTAGTCTGCTATAAATTAAATATCCACTTACACTAAATTCAAGTACAATGCCAAAACAATACAATAGGATAAGACTCTAAGCTCAACCACTGCAATTTATTAATCGTTTAACTTTAAACAGATGAACTGCTAGTAGACCTAACAAGATATAACTCCTGATGTCTTAAGAGCCCTTTCAGAAAATTCTGCAGAAAAGCAGTATTTATGCAGAACTCGATATGTACAGAACAAATCAAATATATGTTAAATAGAAGTACTACTTTAAATCTTAGTTTTTTTATAATTAAAACTGTCATGTCTTCTTTTCTTACGTAGAATAGGTTTGCAAGATGCACAGGGCCGTCATCTACCCCGGTCGTAGTGGTAAAATTTTGAACTATGTTTTATCTTAGATGTAAGATTAAGAATGTTTTGTGAGAAGGTTTACACATGGATTAAATAAGTTATGTGTGGACCTTTGTAGATTGTCACTTTTAGCATGATGCTAGCTTTTGAAAAGTTAAAGCCGTGCCTTTGAAATTGTTAAAACCTGTTAGTGCTTAAATTAAATAAATGAAAATAAATAAATGCAAATGCAGAATTAATAATAAATAATAAATGATAATTTTTGCTCACTTTTATTTAACAAATTTTTATTTATTTTATAAATATCAAGTTTTTAAAATATACTGCTTTTCTTTCACATATTTGCAAACTTGCTCTAATACTCGTAGTTAATTATTACAGCCATTATGGAATGTTTTGTTATGGAAAAAACAATAGCATCCTCCAGTTTTATTAATACCTGGGTCATAAACAAGCTTTCACTTCAAGAAAAGAATGAAGGTAATAGAGAGCTATTTCAAATAGGACAACGTAAAGTAACCAAAAACTTTCTAGAAGGAGACAATATTGTATTCAATGTATGGGGCGTTTGAAAATAAAGGTCTTTGAACCAAATAGCAATTTTCTTTTCTTGATGTTTAACTTCATATGCATAGTAATGAAAGTCAAAAAGAATTGTTTGTAACAGAGACCCTGTCAAAATAATCTCCGAGTTATGGTAAATGTACACATTCTCCACCATTAAAAAAGTTACGTCGTTACGATCACCAATTGGTTCAGTGCAATAAACAAGTATAGAACCTTTCTGGTACCGAAAAGAAGACATTGCAACCCAACTGACACAGCTTACAGTCTTGCTGCCGTCCAAACTGAGAAGAGACTGAATAAGAGTTATTTCAGAATGTACCACCTGCAGTTTTGTAGGTCCCCAATTTAGAATAGGATCAAGAGAACCTCTTAAAAAAATTTCGTTTAATTTAAGTTGGTGTTTGACTGCTAAGCTTAACGTCACGTTCCTTCTATTAGATGAAGCTCTAGCAGATGTCTTTGCTAACCTGTGTTTTGCTTCGTATCGCATAGATGAAAAAAAAGAAAGCGGACCAAAATTAATCATGGCATTATGATAGTGCGTAAGATGGTGAAACTTTGGCTTCAGTGCTTCACTAGAGAGAAGCAAATACATTTCATTCAGTTGACAAACACAGTCTTGCATGACCATATGAAGACCAACCCAAACAGAAGTTAACATAGCAAGCTCTAAAACTTCCCTTAACTTTAGGTAAAGTGCCCAGTATGTGTCGCCATCAGGAATCTTGTCTCCTATTAAAATGGAAAAATACCGTATAAAGGTTAACATTTCTGACGCACTCAGGCGAATATTACAGTTTTTGATGTGGACCATAGATAATTCAACGGGCTTATTGCGTGAATCTTGCCCATACTCAAATGTTTTCAACCTAGTGTTAAGCAGTTCTAAGGTAAAATATTCAAAACGATTAATGTACTTGTTAAGAACCAGTCCCATGACATATTTGCCAACACCTTCAAGAATATCATGCATAACATCTACTCCAACTTGTTTGAATAGTCTGAAGCCGTCCACCTTTAACCAAACACACCTTTCTTTAACACCAGAATTTGCTGGAATACATTCTAAAATATCAGCTTCATAATCGGTATCACATCTAAGGAGGGCATCATCCGCTTGTAATTGAACTTTCATCTCTTCTTTTCTAACGCGGCAAATTCTACATGGGTAGTTGGCAGAAAAGCTTTCCACAAAACCGGTAATAGAATGAATACCTAAATTGTCTCCGATAATTAAAGCCAGTTCAAAATACACAACTCCATCAAAATTTGGAATAACAAAGGAGATGCCAGTAGAACTCAGATAATTAAGCTCATCTATTACAGGCTGGAAGATTATATTATTGCCGAATTTTAATCTGTCAGAAGAATGGAATAGCAATGTTAAGAAAATATGAGATAGAACACTACAACGCCAAGGAGGCAGACAAGGGACTGACACATACACGGCACCTAATTTATGAATCCCGGAATGACTTCCTAAAGCATTTGAAGTCTCATAGTCGTCAAAAAATAAAAACAACGGTATTACATGTTTGCCTACGTGAGCTCTTCTTTTTGATTGCCAATAGCGCCCTTGAATAAAATTTCGAATAACGTTAACATCTTTGTTTAGATCAGCCATGTAATGCAATGTATCAACCAAGACTGTTTCGATGGAAAAAAAACTAAATAAGACTTCTCTTAATGGAATCAATTGCATAGTGCAAGTAACCGAAGAAAGTACCTGACTGCCTCGTAAAGTACTCGACTTGTGACGTTCACCCACTACTACTGCTTTAGGTGGAATATAAGTCCGACGGCTCTGAAAGTATTTCAATCTACGATACTCCGATAAAAACGGATTGAAGCACGAAGTGATTGCAATACACATTGTATGTAGCACTTCTGAAACGGGACTGTTACAAGAAATTTCACCATTATCAGCCATATTCTGCAAGAAGTCTCCTATCAATTGAACCACCGAAGACGACAAAATGCTTAAAAGTTTTTTTATAATTATTTGGACAATATTTCTTGGCAAGTTCACAGACCCATACAAGGATGCTACTAGCGAAGCTAGAGCCATTTCTAAAGAAGCGTGAGGTAAATCTTGCCACAAAGGTACTTCTGGTGTTACAACAAAGTTACAAGGATGAGTTTGATTACTAGATTGTTCGGAAGACAAATGATCATTCACGGGCCCAATAAAATCACTAACTAGTTCTTGAGAAGGGGAACCGTCAGTCTCGACTAAAATGTTCTGATCTGTTGCAGGATATTGCTCGTTTTCTTCAGTTAATTGACTTGAATGCTCCCGAAAGTAATGTCTACGAAAGGAATTAAAGAGGTGATACGACCGGAAACAATTGCCTTCTACGCAGTGATATTGTTCAAACCTGTGGTGCTGATGAAAAACTTGGAAATGGACTTTTAACGCTCGTATGTTTATGACAACAGTATTACAAATAAAACAGGTAACCATTTTTACTCAGCAGACATACTACAATCACTCAATAAACTTAGGACAGATGATGAAAGTCTGTTTTTTGAAATAAAATTTGCAGAAAACTTGTAAATAGCCCTTTCTAAGAATTGCCAGATGGGTAAACATTCACTAGGATACTCTAAATTAAGAGCCCATATAATTTTAAAACATGTATCCACAGTTTTGCAGATGTTTGGCAATTCGTAGAGAATATCATCAACAACAACGTAACGTGCTATTATATTTTTCAATGGACCAGCAACTATCATATAAGGTTGGATGGTCAATCCCAAAGACTTGTACCTGTTGTGTCGCTTCAATCGCTCTTCCAAGACTTGTCTTTTCTCTTCAACGTGTAAAATAAAGCTTTGACGCACTTCTGCAGCGGAGATTCTCTTCTTTTTTAAGTGAACAGGTCCAATAACGTGGGGAATAAGGAGTAATACAGCGAGAACGCTCGTTTCAGGATCTTGATCTGTCAAGCAACAAGAACAAAAATTAGTAACTGTCATTTTTAATAATAATTTTTAGTAATCCATGAATTTCACTGATATTTTTAAGTGTCTAGAAATGAATGTTAAATCTATATTACACTATAACATCTACTGTAAACCCATGAAAACCAATAAATATATTGAATCGAATTGATTATTTCGACTTTGAAATTGGCAGGGCTCCGACCAACCAAAATTTTATCTAGACTAGAATGATTCATTTAATTGAAGCCTGGTATTTAAAGAGGTGTATACACTTGTCGCAGCCAGCTGGTTGAAACCGCAACTCTTTTGGGTGGCTAGGCAGTTAGTTAAACGACGGTATTTATTAAGCGGCTAGAAATAGTCCAGCCAAATAAATGATTGACACATTACTTTATTTGGTGGAACTATACTATGAGTATAGCAAACTCACCTTGCGCTAGTTTCTTAAGTTCCTCTTCAAATGGTGATCGTCTTGATAAGGTTTTAGATATATTGAGTAATTTGCTCTTTAGTAACGGTAGTTTATCATCTAATGAATGTTCATTTTCAGGGTACCAGTGATTGAAGTCAGCAGTCAGCTGAAATAAATTGATGTAGTTTGAGAAACCTTAAAAGTTTACGACTAAAGTAATACATTAAGAACTCGATAGTCTGTAGTCAAAAAATTTACCAATTCATGTCCCCAAGAGCGCTTCAAACATGGGAATTCTTGGATATAAGACTCTTTTTCATTTGAGAGAACACGTTGCTTCCGATACTGGTTGGTGCTTTGCCACTTTTCTGCACACAAGGCATAATTATCAGAAGAGCAACGTAACCACTCCAGGCACTCCTCTTCCTCTTGCGTGATGGATATTTTATTATTATGTAAACTAACACTGTTACATGTAGATGTAGACGGTTCTGGAGTTAACGTCTTCTCTAGAGAGCGTCGTGCTCGCGGTTGATACACTTTTTGTCTTCGGTACTTGGCTTTTAAATTTACCACTGCGTCGTAAAGCCGGCCGTGAGCTCGTTGTATTCCAGCTTTTGGTTTGGTGTAATAACAATGTAGATTTTCTGAAGGAAATAACCGTTCTGAAAAGAAAAACAACAACAAAATATAAAAACATAAGACCCCAAAAGAAGTATAATCCATTAAAAGTGCCAGCGAAGCTTACTTACTTATCTCGCTAAGCCAACTTAAATATATATCAGCAGTTACATTTGACCTGGGGTCATGTCTAAGAATTTCCTTTGAAATTACTCGTACTAATATTTTTCTACATTGTTCTCCCAATGTCTTTTCTTGATCATGTTGAAGTAGCAGTTTACCATCTGGAGTAGTTGCCAAGAGCAAAGCAAGATCCTAAAAATAAAAACATGTCACTAATCGTCTTATATAGTTTTATACAGGGTGTTTGGAAGCTAGGTTAAAAGCTCATAATGCTCCAAATGGTGTCAACTATCACCCCTTAAGGCTTTGCACCCAGCTTCCAAACATCCAACATATTATAAATAAGTAATAGAAATCTATTTTCGTTTGTGTACATTATCCAGGGTCACAATGTATTACATACGTACAAGTCGAATAGCTAGATTTTATGAAGTTGGTGAAAAATAGGGGATGGTGAGTTGATATTACCACGTGTACCGTCCAGGCGACTGGTTGTAGGGATTTTGCAGTACAAATAAAACTACTTACAAAATTGGCATGTGCAGACACAGACACTGAAGATCTTGATGAGATGCTAGGTGACACTGGAAGGGATTTGATTGGGCTCGTGGAACTCTGCGTCAGTCCGTCTAAAGAGTCTCCATACATTGAAATTATTTGGTCTAAATCATCATCAATTTGTGAAGCCTTGCCACTCTGTAATAAACACTTGTAAATAACTATGCAGGTATGTTTTCCTGACCTTTGACATGGAGCTTAGTCAAGGTAAAAACTCAGAAAATATTATCGTTAGAGACTTATTGAGACTGTGTCTTAAATTACCTTTTCAAGCGACACCTTCCACTCTGACAGAACTTTTTTGAATTTTGCTTGCGGTCCTATTGCAGGAATTAATGCCCTCACTTGCGCATCATCTAATAATTTTAAAGCAAACGCGTCTACTTCGTTTTCTGAAAACAGTAAGATAGAAAACTTACAACAATACACATTCTTAATACTCCTTATTAACACATACACCCTTAAATAATTAAAGTGTGTCAAAGTAGCATGCTTTTGTACTGGAGGTTTAAATTGAATGTATTTTTAATGATGTATTATTATGACTGAACGTTTTATGTGCATGCAAAGCTTAACTCCGCCCCTAAGGCCGGGAATATACGTCAGTTTTTTCATCACAGTCTGATCTGGCTTCAGACATTCGGAAACAAAATCTGACGTGTATTTCCAGCCCATTTTGAACTGTCTGACCTTGATTTACAGTATTTTTAAGCACAAACAGAAACATTCGAAGCAAAGACACCATAACCACAACACAATGATCACTACTTATTAGAAAAAACCAACAACAATAAACGATTTTCATGCTGCATTCACCAATGGATAGAGTGATTCTCGAGGAAGGTTTTAGTATAAGCGGGCGGGTGATAACCGCCGCGAGCATCAGCTAGTATTGAATATAGTACCTCCTGTTTTACACTCCGTCGATAAAACGTCACAGTTTTGCACTAATCGGTTTCGCACCACGTCACACTAGTCATGAAAAAGAAATTCAATTCAAATTATTGCTTAATGAAGGGTGAACTGTTTTTGAACGATACCTACCTAGTACTTTTTGTGCCTTCACAGTAGCGGCGGGTAATGAATGTCACATTTGTAAATAACGAGAAGGCTAGTACATTTTAATGTCAACAGTAGCGACCCATAACCTTTTTTTTTCAAGATGGCTACGATTACACAATAAAGGATAAATTAAATTGAATTTAGAACATCGTGTGCACTAAGTTTGTGAATTCAAAACATAATTAAACCTATTTACTTCTACCTCCATGATGCCGAATTTATCATACAACCTTTTTTAGTAGTACAATCATGATTTATCTCAATATCTATATATATAAAAGAAAGTCGTGTTAGTTACTTCACTTATAACTCAAGAACGGCTGAACCGATTTAGCTGAAAATTGGCAGGGAGGTAGTTTAGAGCCAGGAGAAGGACATAGGATACGGTAGGGTAGGGTAGGGTAGGGTAGGTAGGTAGGATAGGGTAGGTAGGTAGGGTAGGGTAGGTAGGTAGGGTAGGGTAGGTAGGTAGGGTAGGTTAGGTAGGGTAGGTAGGTAGGGTAGGGTAGGTAGGTAGGGTAGGGTAGGTAGGTAGGTAGGGTAGGTAGGTAGGGTAGGTAGGTAGGGTAGGTAGGTGGGTAGGGTAGGTAGGTAGGGTAGGGTAGGTAGGTAGGGTAGGGTAGGTAGGTAGGGTAGGGTAGGGTAGGTAGGTAGGGTAGGGTAGGTAGGTAGGGTAGGTAGGTAGTAAGGGTAGGGTAGGGTAGGGTAGAGTAGGTAGGTAGGGTAGGGTAGAGTAGGTAGGTAGGTAGCGTCGGGTAGGGTAGGTAGGATAGGGTAGGTAGGTCGGATAGGGTAGGTGGATAGTAAAAAGTGCATTGCAACGCATGCTGGGTACAGCTAGTTATACACAAATTACACCTGTCATTAGCTAAGCCACACAAACTAACATTATAGAGGTAAACTATTTAATTAACCAAAACCGTTTTTTCCTAAAATTTTCAAATGGAACTTCTTTCAATGTTCAAGTTTTTGTGTGGCTAGTTTAATCTATTCATTAAGGTAATTTAGAATGAGCTGTCCTTTCGTAAGTATTTCCATTTTAGTAACATAACGATCATAGAAATCATCACGAACATAGAAATGGTCTAAGTATACTTAAATAAACCTATAAATGTAGGTACCAAAGTTCATGAAATGGCTTACCTCTAAACACATCAATGTATTTTTCAAATCCCCATTCCCTGAGGAGCATCGCTGTGGTCTCAATCTCGTCACCCATGATATATTCTTCAATTTAATCAAATAGACACAAGTTTTTTTTCTGTGCACGTATGTACGCGTAGCTGGCACAACTCACAAGATTCAAAATTTCAAATGAAAGAAATAAATATGGTGGCCGGCGGGGAACGTTAACGGTGTTGCCAACAATTAAGGCGTTTGTGCACTACAAGGAATTTTACTGTCCGGCAGTCCGATTTTTTACGTTCCGTTAAGGCACGCCATAAATGTTTATACTAGTTTGTGCACTATACGTAATTTTACCGTCCGAATTGTTACTTTTCCCCATGCCGCCGGGTCGTTTTCCCGGTCCGAGATGACATCAATGAAAAACGTGTTTATGCTTGTGCACTGCGTCCGCGATCGGTATTATTCATAAGATGAATCGAAGAGATCGGACAGTATATAAAAAAATCTTTCGTTCTGCCTCAATTCATTGTGGTTTATGTATAACCCTGTCAGGTACCTTTCAATTATAAGGAGATGAACCCAATTTTTTTTTCTTCTACGTCTTCACACCTAGAGTAATAAAGCAAGCAACTGCCGACGTTCCTAGCGTAATTACGCGTGCGTGACGTGTAGATACAAAGAAACCTACTCTAAATTGCGCTGCACCGATCCGAGTAAAGACGGACAAGTGCACAAGATGGATCATCCGTGTTTCTCATGCCACATCGGACCGTAAAAAATCGGACTGCAGGACAGTAAAATTCCTTGTAGTGCACAAACGCCCTTAAAACTAACTTTCCACCAGAGTCAACATCTCAGAGTGCTTACATAAAGAATGCATTTTTTTAAGTACTGATTTATCCGTATACGGGGCAGTACCAATCGTGTCCATGATGTCTTCGAATTCGTCGGACGATGAGTTTTTCTCCTCGAAAGTGTTACTTAAGAAATAAAAAAGGACAATAAACAAAGACATAAAAATAAAACATCTAATGAAACACATTACACATACATACAAAGTTCAATACACACACAAGACATACACACAAAGAAAACACAAACATATAAAGTTCAATGAATCCATGATAATATATTATATAATATTAGTTATTAATCTCCTATAATAAATAATAATATTAATAATAAATAAATAATAAATTTAATATTTAATATTTGTCAATCATATTTCTGTTGCTGTGTAATTTGTGTCTTTTGTCCCACAATGGTGGCTTAGCAAAAACCAATGCTATTAAAACATTGCAATCCAAATCACCAAACACCACCAGAAAACCACTAACGAAAAACTGCCCTACTCTCATAGTTGCAAAATTTACCACTAAACAATTTTTAGTTATTATGGAAGAAAACAATAAGTATAAATAATCATTGGTTTCTTTTATGATAACGTAATACTAACAATCAATAAATCAATATTATTATTTTAACTACTAAAACCCCGGGTCGAAACCACCAGTTTTAGAGGAAAATCCACTAGGCTGGCAACACAAACTGCCGCAACAGACGTGATCACGTGACGTTTACCCAAGAAAGAAGCGAGTTTCGACTTGTTTTATTTTGGTTCAATCAAGCAGTTCTTTTTAATGTCAAGAGACAGTAATTTTAATCGTTTGAAATTCATCGTAGGTATAAACAATCCGTTTTCAATTTACATATTTAACTCGTTGCTAACAAATCGAAGTTAGGTTCAAATTCAGTCAGTTCAGTCACAATATCATCTCAGCGACAGTCAATGTAAATCAAAATTTACTGCCACATAACGTTAACTTTTGTCGAACCATGATGTAGTTTTAATGTGCTATCTGTTAAATGAAATGTTTTATTCGATTAGTTTTAACGATCAAACCATAACAATTTACTGCCACATCACGTTTAGTGTTTCTCGAATCATGTTCAGTCAGTTTTAACGTGATATCTGTTAAGTGAAATGTTTTGTTTGATTAGTTTTACTGATCAAACCATTACAATTTGCTGCCACATAACGTTAAATTTTGTCGAACCATGTTCAGTTAGTTGTAATGTGATACCTGTTAAATGAAATGTTATATTTGATTAGTTTTAACGATCAAACCATTAAAATTTACTGCCACATAACGTTAAATTTTGTCGAACCATAATAAGTTAGTTTTAACGTGATATCTGTTAAGTGAAATGTTTTGTTTGATTAGTTTTACTGATCAACCCATTACAAATTACTGCCACATAACGTTAAATTTTGTCGAACCATGATCAGTTAGTTATTATTGTGATATCTGTTAAATGAAATGTTTTATTTGATTAGTTTTAACGATCAAACCATTACAATTTACTGCCAAATAACGTTAAATTTTGTCGAACCATGATCAGTTAGTTTTAACGTGATATCTGTTAAGTGAAATGTTTTGTTTGATTAGTTTTACTGATCAACCCATTACAAATTACTGCCACATAACGTTAAATTTTGTCGAACCATGATCAGTTAGTTTTAATGTGATATCTGTTAAGTGAAATGTTTTGTTTGATTAATTTTACTGATCAACCCATTACAAATTACTGCCACATAACATTTAATTTTGTCGAACCATGATCAGTTAGTTATAATGTGATATCTGTTAAATGAAATGTTTTATTTGATTAGTTTTAACGATAAAACTATTACAATTTAATGCCAAATAACGTTAAATTTTGTCGAATCATGATCAGTTAGTTGTAATGTGCTATCTGTTAAATGAAATGTTTTATTCGATTAGTTTTACTGATCAAACCATTACAATTTACTGCCACATCACGTTTACTGGTCTCGAATCATGATCAGTCAGTTTTAACGTGATATCTGTTAAATGAAATGTTTTATTCGATTAGTTTTACTGATCAAACCATTACAATTTACTGCCACATCTCGTTTACTGTTTCTCGAATCATGATCAGTCAGTTTTAACGTGATATCTGTTAAATGAAATGTTTTATTCGATGAGTTTAAACGATCAAACCATTAAAATTTACTGCCACATAACGTTAACTTTTGTCGAACCATGATCAGTTAGTTCTAATGTACTATCTGTTAAATGAAATGTTTTATTCGATTAGTTTTACTTATCAAACCATTACAATTTACTGCCACATCTCGTTTACTGTTTCTCGAATCATGATCAGTCAGTTTTAACGTGATATCTGTTAAATGAAATGTTTTATTCGATGAGTTTAAACGATCAAACCATTAAAATTTACTGCCACATAACGTTAACTTTTGTCGAACCATGATCAGTTAGTTCTAATGTACTATCTGTTAAATGAAATGTTTTATTCGATTAGTTTTACTTATCAAACCATTACAATTTACTACCACATCTCGTTTACTGTTTCTCGAATCATGATCAGTCAGTTTTAACGTGATATCTGTTAAATGAAATGTTTTATTCGATCAGTTTAAACGATCAAACCATTAAAATTTACTGCCACATAACGTTAACTTTTGTCGAACCATGATCAGTAAGTTCTAATGTGTTATCTGTTAAATGAAATGTTTTATTCGATTTGTTTTACTTATCAAACCATTACAATTTACTGCCACATCACGTTTACTGTTTCTCGAATCATGATCAGTCAGTTTTAACTGGATATCTGTTAAATTAAATGTTCAATCATTAAACGTTACTGTTTTGCTTTTTAATGTTTTACAAACATTCATTTTTACTGTAAAAAGTCAGTAAATCTTAATGTTATAGCTTTAATGTGCGGTAGTAACATTTTATTTTTTTCAGTGCAACAGCAAAGAATAGAACAGAATGGAGATCTTTGGAGGAGGCCTTTGTCGGAAGACAAGCTGAAAAATAATTACCGTTTGCCGAATTAAAAGCTAAGCTAAGACAACAGTTAATAATAAAATTAAGTTTAGTTAATCCTTACTAATATTATAAACTAGCTGTCCCGCGCAACTTCGTCTGCGTCACATTTTCCCCGTTTTCGCAATATTTTTCATTGCTGCTACGCTCGTTTTGGTCGTAGCGTGATGATACATAGCCTATGTTCTTCCCCAGGTTGCAATCTATCTTCTTGCCAAATTTATTAAGATCCGATCAGCCGTTTACTCGTTAAAAGGTAACAAACAAACAAACAAACATAGTGACTTTCGCTAATATAATATTAGTATGGATGCGAAAGTAAGTTTGTTTGTTACCTTTTCACGAGTAAACGGCTGATCGGATTTTAATGAAATTTTGGCAAGAAGATAGATAGGTGGTACCACTTAGTGGTATCATCCTGCCTAACCCTGCCTAACCCAAGGTCGGAAATTACAGGCGTGATATCTATACTAATATTATAAAGCTGAAGAGTTTGTTTGTTTGCTTGAACGCGCTAATCTCAGAAAGAAATAGTCAAAATTATTTCAGTATTAGATAGCCAATTTATTGAGGAAGGCTATATATTATCACGCTACGACCAATAGGAGCGGAGCAGCAATGAAAAATGTTGCGAAATCGGGGAAAATGTGACGCAGACGAAGTTGCGCGGGACAGCACAGCTAGTAGTTAATAAGTTAATCAGTTTTAGGCACACAAAAAACTTTTGTTAAATTTAAATAAAGATCAACAATAAAGTAAACGGTTTTTTTTTTTCTCAGCTGTTCTGATGTAACAATACATCTAAGGAGAAAACCACCTTTTAACTGGTACTCGTGATTGTACACTCAATAACAAACGTAACATATCCTTGCGCCCGTCAACCTATTCGGTATACTCATTAACAATTTAATAACGCTCTCATTAGTCACAAGTGTATTTACAGGAAATATATCTGCTAGGTATAATAATTTGTATGAGAGGAGGCGAAGGAGACAGGAGGACAGACGTGCTTTGTTTGGCAATCCCATTTATTATAATATAAAGGTTGTTTTTGAGTGCAAGTGATATAAAGAGGTAAAATTTGAATCTAGGTGGTAATGTTCGGAACAAATGATCGGTTTTCGAAAATTTTCTCACTAATGAGAAGCTACTTTATTGCGAATGTCATACACACTAGATTTAAATATATTTTTGCCATATTTTTCCGGGGTCAATTGTTAAGGTTAAGCCGTGCTTGCCCTGGTTGGTCCGTGGATGGGTGACCATAATTTCATACCGAGTTTCCTCCGTGCCTCGGAAAGCACGTTAAGCAGTTGGTCCCAGCTGTCATTTTTAGATGTAATTTGTCTTTGACAGTCGTTACGAGTAGTCAGAAGCCAGAAGTCTGACATCTATAGTCTTACCAAGGGGTATCGTATTACCCCGTTATTGGGTTGTGGAGGTCAGATAGGCAGTCGCTTCATGTAAAATACTGGTACTCAGCTGCATCCGTTTAGACTGGAAGCCGACCCCAAGTTACTTTGGGGAAAGGCTAGGCAGATGATGATTATGCCGGTGCCGATACGCTACGTGCATGGCACGTGACGGTGTTGGTCGCCGACACACTGGACTTAAATAAAATTTTGCCATATTTTGCCGGTGCATTAAAATCAAAATCAAAATATTTTATTTTACATAGGCCTACATGGGCACTTATAAAACGTCAACAAAAGGTGCACGGTTCGGGTTGGTCGTTTCCTATGGAGAAGAACCGGCAAGAAACTCCATTGAATTACACTGCAAATAGTCACATTGATATCATCATTTTAATGAATACTACGTAACCATTAAATGATTAAATGTCAAAAAACTTACTTTTGGTTCGTAAAATCACGTGGCGCGCCCTCTAGCACAATTTGGTTTTACAATATTTGAAGTTACAGCGTTGGTACTTAAGTATGGGAGGTCAGCGTAGACCCGACAATAAGTCGTCCTTTAGTCTCATAACGTTCAAGTTGCAAAATAACATATGGTAGCAAAAAGTTCAAATCTCATAAGACCCAAGTCTCGAAACCTCCGTTGCGTTGCTTACTACAGAAGGTAGTAAATGGCACGCGACGGTGTTTGCCACCAAAGGAATGGTCAAGTAGGCAAAGTTTTAATACAAAACTTTGCCTACTTGAATGTTTACTTACCGTTCATTTACTTGACTTTTACTTTTCAATACATATCATATATTTTTGCCTGATACGTTCATAGCACGGTTGGTGCGGTACGGTGGTATGGGACGGTGTAGTGGACTGATTTTATAATTAGCTTTTGAAGCTCCTACTGGGACACCAGGCTTCGTCTTTGTGGAAGGCAGTGGGATGTTAGTGCTTTTATTCACTACGCGGGTATCATACGGTATATAGATGTCAAATTTCTTAGATTTTTTGTTTATATGGCGGGTTTCCTTAAGGCCTTTTACTATATATTATTCAAAATAGAAATAAAAAAATGATGAATGCAATGAACTTTTACTCGTCAAAATAAATAGTATTTTAAAACTATAGATCAAATCGGAGCTTCCTGTCGGCTAAGTATGAAGAAAGTGATCGTCTTCAAAAACCCAGATTAGTAAAACCAAATACTAAACTTTCCAATACATTTTCAAAACGATATCCATTAAACTCCTTCCGTTCCTTGCCAGAGCAAGCAGCAATACTAAAAGCACTAGCTCCAGGATATCCTTTGCCAGTCGACCGTGTATCGCAGGAACCCCCTACATCTATATCTATATGGATATAGACAGATTGATGCATTGGTTCTCGTCAAGGTCCATTGCGGGCTCGCAAGACAAATGGGTTGAACACGCGTGGTTACACCGCCTTGGTATATATGCATGGGTGGGTGGGTAGTACGGTGTTTTATATGTATCACGTAATATACAAGGTGTTGTTTTGCATCCTCGTCAAATTCAAGGAGGTAACTATGCTAATGATTCTCGTCCCGAATCAATAATAAAATGGGTAGGTAATTTTTTTTTTCCTTTTTTACCGAAATCGGTAAGATTGAACCAGCCGTGTTTTAAACGCGGCCCGTCTGGTTCTTGCCCTATAACCTCGCTTTCACACAAACAAACAATCTCAAACGTTTAATTGATAATTTCTTATTCCCTAAACCACCTTAAGGGGGTTATTCAGAAATATTGACAAACTTAAACAACCAAAAAAATCAGCGTTTATTAATTATTAACTAGATATCGTAATTTTAATTGATTATTTATGTCTTTTGTGACCACCTCCTGAAATTTGACGAGGATGCAAAACCACACCTTAAATTGTATGACACGTTAAAAAAACTCTGTCCAATCCGAAAGGGGCATATAGGTAAACCAATCACATTACTAAATAAAGTAAGAAAAAATATTCATGAATTTGAAAATGCATGAGTTTTGTCCCAAATTTCCACAGATTGTAACAAACTTTTACAACGTGACGATACCTTCTTCAACAAATCAACAAGAAAAGAAAGGATCAAGCCATACGTAACAAGCCTAACATAAATGATCGTACTATTGAGCAAATTCAAAATATTTTATTTGGCGTGGGCACTTGTGAAATGTCAAAAGATCAAATCAAATCAAATAATCTTTATTTGTGAACACAAATGTATTAAAATAAAGGTCTTATTCATACATTTTAGTTGAACTCCATGTCCTACCAATGAAATTGGTGTACAAATATTTTTTTCTTTGTAATGTCTCTAGTTTTATACAATTCAAAGTCAGTTTCAAGATAACGAGAATTCAATGTATTATTAATCATTAATGAATCAATTATAATTTATTTTTCATGCATGTCAACGATAAATTATATAAAAGGCTAATTTTGTAATGTTGTAAATAATGTCAATTAAATAATCAATTAATTAAAAATAAAAATTATAATAATGGGCTAGTAATGTCATATTTTATCATTTAGAAATTCTTCGATAGAGTAGTACGTCTTATCTATTAGAAATGAATGTAATTTGCGGACACTATCTTCACTCCTTATACATTTTGGTAATTTATTATAGACCTTTGGAGCCATTACAAAAATACTGTTTCTGTATAGTGCATACTAGATCCGACTGTTTGTAACCGATCACAACAAAGATAGCAGCATGGTTCGGAATTGTCGTTACCTATGGAGAAGAACCGGCAAAAAAATCATGCTTAGTGTTTTAGCAGATTTCTACAGTTTGTATAAACATCGATACATTTTTGTTTATTATTAAACTGCTTCGGTTTATTAGGTACTGGGTTTTTCTATCAGGAATTTCTCATTAGTAGCCACGGAGTGTAGATTTGTGCCCGGTTGATGGCAATAGGCTCGCCCCTATTATATTGAACTAACTATTTAACTAGTATATCGAATGATATGGATGTACTAGTTATATAGACCTCTGCCTAACCTTTTAAAGATTACATGCGTGATGGTATCTGTGTTTATAAACATTTACGTTATAGGTTCAAAAACTTCCGTCTGCTCCCCCGCTTTAAAATCCACCGTCCTTTGCCGTACAATTTCTCAGACATATTCCATCCATATGTAAGTCAGCGTTGCACGCGATTACTCTTGACGTCTGGACCCACCTTGCCATTCGCCGCCAAGCTAGCAAGCCATTCGTTGCCAGTCGTGCCTGGCATTTGTCACTTACCACTGGGTATGTCGGCGATATTTATCCTTTTGCCTTGAACAAATCTGTGTATGCTTGTGTTTTGTTCAAGATGTGTTATGTTATCGATGCAGGGTCACAAAACGATTTTTTTTTTTTGAGCAGCGACGTGTGCAGATAGCTAAAAACTCAATCTTTACTAAAATCTTGAATGTTAATGTTTAATACTCACTTGTAGACAATACACAGCCTTAAACACAGCAACTGAAGTTCTATATTTAAGTAAATTGATATAAAATTTGGGGAGAAATTCTGTGTGAAAGTTCGTCGTTTTAAAAGTCGGTATTATCATTCTCCTGCCCTTATCCCAATATATTTGGGGACGGCGCAACATGTCTTTTTATTCCGTAATTCTTATAACATACTTGTGAAGACAAGTAATAAAGAAGTCAGTCTTGCCATACAATAAACCTAGATCGGGCAGGTCGCTGCCAAACATCTGAATTGAATTAACATCACTTGCGACTTTTGAATATGTTTCAGTTACAGTTTACTTATAAGTACTATTTATACCATTGTATGAGAAAAATACTACTGTGACTAAATGTAAACTTTATGTAATACTTTTTTAATAAATTATCTAAATTATCTTTTTTAATACCATACTTTACACAGTCCAAGCATTTTTCTTTGGTCGTCCTCTACTCTTTAATTCATCAAAATTCATACTTAAAACTCTTCTCACGACGTGAATGTGGATGGGTAACCCAGGTAGTATGAGTCCATAAGATAGTAAGCAAATATCAAATAAAGACACATTGAATCAAATTTTATCACTAAAACCAAGACAGCAAAAAAAATACGTTCTCTATTTCTAATACTGACACTGAAAAAACTCCACTAAATAACTCAGGTGGCCGAAACAAAGTTTAATAAACATAGGTTGGACAGTGGCTGTCGGCGGAAACAATTGATTTATAATACCTGACTAGGCGAGTCTGTGATCTTTGTGCCTCGTTCGACACTAGTGACAGATGTCAGAGTACAGCTTAGGGCTACCTCAAGAGAAATTTGTTTTGAAGTAGGTACTTACCAAAAATTTACTATACGTTGTGAAGTTGGTGGAATGGATAAAGTATTTCTACATCGTTCTCACATATTTGTAATTTTTTAACATGAATGATGTAACCAAGATTTTGTAACATATTTTGATTTAAAAGAGTGTCCATGGAGTTTCTAGCCCATTTTTCTCCATAGAGCTCTACGATTTGGAATGGGCAACTAGGGTACTTTCACAAGTTATTATGCCTTGTGACTGGGACTGTAGCTTAGCGTTTTTTTTTGTATTTTGACTTTCAAAAGTGCCTGTAATGGTCTAATTGAAATAAATGCTTTGAGTTTGAGTTTGAGTAAGGAATATATTAGAGGAAGTTTAAAAGTGGCGCAGTAAGGCGTTTGTCTTGGCATGGACATGTAATGAAAAGGGATGAAACGCATGTGACTAAAAGATGGAGAGATGGATATTATAATGTTGGTGGATGGAGAGGGAGAGGAAGCCCCAAGAAAAGATAGATGGATTGTGTGAGGAATGATATGAAAGACAAAGGAGGAAATGATGCTGTGACGTCTGACAGAGGAGAATAAAACGTTTTGCGCCGAACCAATATAGAATGGGACAAGGCCAGGAATATGATGATGAGGTTGTGAAGTTGGTTTACTGTCGTGGCCACGGAATAGACGCTCAAGCGACACGCGTTTGCAGCAACACAAAATAAAATGAAGTGCTCTAGAGCATACTACGAGTCACCGTAATGCTACTTGCAGAGCGACCAATCCACGCGAAGAAAACCAAAGACGTCCGTGTCCGTGTCACTACAACTGAGGTCGTAAACGGGGCATTAGACATCTCGTCTATTTTGCGCCTATAGTTGTCACCTAATTTCCAATTCAGTTGACTTTTCATTGGCATCGTCTATAACTACAAATAGTTACAAATCTGCAACAGGTCAGCTCAAATCCGTTTACCAAACCTCATGCTCATGTGGAGATTCCTAGGTAATGCTCCCCGAAAGATGTGATCGTGTCCTGGGGGTCTACTCTCTAAGCACGAAGTCCGTAGTTTCGGCCGAAGTTACGGTCGTTTCCTACTCCTTATCACTTATACGGACATAAGATTCGTTAGGCGCCCGAAATAAAAATGAATGACAACACGATTGGACAGTTGTCCTTACTCCCAATGTGTTTTCAAAACTCATGAATCTGAAAATATTAGAGAGTAGGGTTCATTTCGAAGTATAAAGCTAGTTACGGACGGATTCGTACTTTCGTTGACGGACTTAAAGAGTAGGCCCCCTGTTTACTCGTCAAAGGACGGTTCCTTTCGGCAGTCATGTATCGGTATGCATGACTGCCTTGTTGGTCGACTGCTGAGCATTAGGTCCCGGGTCAGCCAAAGTGTTTGGGTTTTTTCTTCAGGAATTAATTTTCAGGTTGGTCGCCCCTACTACACGGGACTTAAAACATAACTGGCGAAACGTAAGTGTACTATTAGGTACATCTCTGCCCAACCCTTCAGGGTTTAAAGGCGTGCTATGGAACCAATGTACGCTAATGAAGATGCTAAACGTGGTAGCCAATTTCTCCATTTAGATTGCCATCAGCACGTTAAGATAAAGTTAACCCAACATCACTACTCGCCAACCCTAATGGAAGGTGCGTGTTAACGCAGCACGCACGCAGAGTTGGCCATTGCTTATCGGCTGCGCGCCAACTTCATGTTTTATGGAGCTGTCCTGTTGGCATAGTACGCGAACTGGTGTTTTTTCGACTAAAGGGCCACATGACAGCGGTGTGATTCTGTAAGACCTCACTTAGAACTTCGAATCTGAATCCGCTGTGGGTTTCTTGATTGGCATTCTAAAAACCCGGTTGATACTTCGATTTTACACTAGCGCCACCACTACGAGCATGTCAGCGAGTTGAACTAAATTAACAGGGAGATTTTGACAGATAAAATATGAGATGACGTAAGAAGTGGCATTCTGTAAGGTAATTCCCCCGTCACTTCGACGCTCCCTTGGCTACAAAATCGAGGGCATTTTTAACCTTACGCGAAGTGGCTAGCAATGTGAGATGTGAGTTGTCGTCTGAATTTTACAGAATCAACGTACTGAATAGCGAGATTCGGTAATGTGATGGAGGTCTGGTTAGCGATGAACTGTTGCAGTGTTTAAATGTATAAGGCAATAACCCACGGGAACGTTTTAAATGTATGCCTATGACATTCGGGGATAATGTTGCTTACCGTTACTGAATGAATTTTGAAAATCGATCTAGTAGTTCCGAAGAATAACCCATAAATACAAACTTACTAACAAAATGAACCTCTTTATAATATTAGTATTGGCATACATACATAACATCACGACTTTTTCCCATAGCGATTAGGCAGAAGCTACAGAACGCTATATACTACGATCTTTACATACTACCTCTTTTGCCTAGTCCACGTTCATGCATGTGGTGGTATCCTCGAGTTGAGACTCCATAAAGGTATTTTATTTGACTTTCTTGAGCCGTTTAACAGTTACACATTTTTAGGGTACCGTACCCAAAGGGTCCAACGGGACCCTATTACTAAGACTTCGCTGTCCGTCCGTCCGTCCGTCTGTCACCAGGCTGTATCTCATGAACCGTGATAGTTAGCCAATTGGAATTTCTACAGATTATGTATTTCTGTTGCCGCTATAACAACAAATACTGAAAACAGAATAAAATAAATATTTAAGCGGGGCTCCCATAAAAAAAACATTGACAGAGAAAAGAAATGATTTTTTTGCTCGTTCTTATAAATAATGGTACGGAACCCTTCGTGCGTTTTTTTATCTCTGTTGTCTCACTGCTTGGCAAAGGTCTAACCCACAACCATCCACTCTTCTTTCTGTGCGGACCTCTCCAGCCAATCTCTTACAAACAAGTCGTCACGCAGGAGTTTTCTAGGCCGCCCTCGGCGATGACGCGGTCGGGCTGTCGAGGTTCTTGGAAACAATATTGATTCAATTGCTTCTGTCCTAACAGGCAATTATTCAATCAATGTTTGAACAGTGGCAAGTTTCCTGACTTGATATAGATAAAAAATGTGACACCAGGTTATGCAACCACACGATAAAGAAGAAGAACTTAAAGAAAAGGCTTCATACATATTTTCCACCTATTCCCATTATCTTTGATAACTAATACTGGCTCTTAATACACCAAGGGAATCAAATAATCAATTTATCTTTTAAAATCTCTACATCAAAGTGAATTTAGCAGTTTTCAAGATATAAAATTGTAAGTTTTTCTTAGTGGTAATACTATAAAATTCCACGTACCGTATCGGTTGCAGCCCGGTGGCGTGATATAGGGGTTCCACAATTCCCCCTATCGGGAAGGGAATTTAAAACCGATTCCTAGCGTTTTCTTTGTAAAGAGTTCGGTTTTTATTCCTTGAAGAGAAAATGTGAAGAAATTAAAAGAAGATTAAGAGATCGTTCTTTATAGTGTGTCAAGATCTACTAACGTAGTGATAGCCGAGAGATGTCATGGTGGAGGTCGAACTGCCATAAGTCTCGAGTTCGAACCCAAAACGCGCACCTCTGAGTTTTCGGATTTCTTTACGTTAAAAACCGTATTACGTTAGAAATCAAAAGTCATTTATTCAAATTATGGCTACGGCTAATGATCAGCCCTTTATGAACGTCAAAATTACAAGAGACAGTCCCCAGTCCAAAAAAATGGTGTGTCTTACGCATTACTTTCACTTTCGTCAATGGTATACAGATATGTTTGCTTTGTCTCTGTCTTCTTAGTTGAAACACTCTTGTCAGAGTGGTCGTGGTTGCGCAGACGAGGTACACGGAGAGATGTTCTGTGTGTCGTTGACTTCCCCGAGGATTGCTCTTTCTGCGATGTGCTTCCATTTCTGCCGGTTGGAGACGTTGCGAGTACACTGGACCATGGTGGACTCAGTAGCTTTCCTGATCTGGTCAGTCCAGCGAGTTGGTGATCGGCCTCGTGATCTCTTGCCTTGCACCTGGCCCTGAAAAACCAGCCTTTCCATCGAATTTTCATTTAATATTAATTATTAATTCATTAATTAGGAGGATGCATGAAAGATGACTTTTTTGTTGTTGTTATTTTAAGTATACGTACTTTATTTTAAATGTTTTATCATAGGTTATTCTAAATATGTTTCTTTCCACTGTACAATTACTTGGATTTTCTGTTATATTGTACATGTCTTTTCAAATACTTAAATAATAAAATAAATAATATCTAGTGATGTGACCAAAGAACTTTAATATTCGTAGTTGCACAGTACACGAAAGCCGGTCCTTAATATGAAGTTCCTTGAGCTTGCTACACCAAAACTCACAATCACCTACAAATTCATTGAATGCAGTTGCTGTGGCCGAAATCGGTTTTAGGGTATCACCATGCCAGGGCTGCGGGTTGTTCGAAAGAGATACCGCGGCCCTGGAACACAAAGGGCTTAGAAGGAACATGGGTGGGTTTTAGTCAGTCAAGTCTGACACTCCCTCCCGCTCCGCCCAGAGCGGGAGAAGTCATTTGATGATTTCCCATCCGCAAAAAAAAAAAAAAAAAAGGTTATCACCATCATTTATCACATTTTATGTTATTACTAGCTGTACCCAGCATGCGTTGCAATGCACTTTTTACTACCCACCTACCCTATCCGACCTACCTACCCTATCCTACCTACCCTACCCGACGCTACCTACCTACCTACTCTACCCTACCCTACCTACCTACTCTACCCTACCCTACCCTACCCTTACTACCTACCTACCCTACCTACCTACCCTACCCTACCTACCTACCCTACCCTACCCTACCTACCTACCCTACCCTACCTACCTACCCTACCCTACCTACCTACCCTACCCACCTACCTACCCTACCCTACCTACCTACCCTACCTACCTACCTACCCTACCCTACCTACCTACCCTACCCTACCTACCTACCCTACCTAACCTACCCTACCTACCTACCCTACCCTACCTACCTACCCTACCCTACCTACCTACCCTATCCTACCTACCTACCCTACCCTACCCTACCCTACCGTATCCTATGTCCTTCTCCTGGCTCTAAACTACCTCCCTGCCAATTTTCAGCTAAATCGGTTCAGCCGTTCTTGAGTTATAAGTGAAGTAACTAACACGACTTTCTTTTATATATATAGACTAGCTGTACCCAGCATGCGTTGCAATGCACTTTTTACTACCCACCTACCCTCTCCGACCTACCTACCCTACCCTACGCTACCTACCTACCTACTCTACCCTACCCTACCTACCTACTCTACCCTACCCTACCCTACCCTTACTACCTACCCTACCCTACCTACCTACCCTACCCTACCTACCTACCCTACCCTACCCTACCTACCTACCCTACCCTACCTACCTACCCTACCCTACCTACCCTACCCTACCTACCTACCTACCTTACCCTACCTACCTACCCTACCCTACCTACCTACCCTACCTACCTACCCTACCCTACCTACCTACCCTACCCTACCTACCTACCCTACCCTACCTACCTACCCTACCCTACCTACCTACCCTACCCTACCCTACCTACCTACCCTACCCTACCTACCTACCCTACCCTACCGTATCCTATGTCCGTCTCCTGGTTCTAAGCTACCTCCCTGCCAATTTTCAGCTAAATCGGTTCAGCCGTTCTTGAGTTATAAGTGAAGTAACTAACACGACTTTCTTTTATATATATAGATTATAATCATGTAGGCAGGTCGTTACTATGGAGAAAATTAGATTCATCAGCGGAACTGAATTAGTTCGCATAACTTTTTCATGGTAAGTAATTGGTCTACAATAAAACAAAGGCTTTTTATTTTAAACAAAATTGTCATCACACAATTGCGTTTGCCGCCTTCACAATGTTTTTGCTATACCTTAGTTTTATTCATACCCCGATAATCGATTACCACAGTACCAAGTTTCAGTCACCGGTGTCACTTTCAAACTTCATCTTATGAACTCTTTCAATAAAAACAAAACATAAAATTAAATATCTTAATTCCATTCATAATTAACGATCTCCATAACTACCAAAACAAAAGCAAAACACCTTTCTTTCAAAGAAAAGCAATACAGCAACCGCAATTCTTTTAAAAGAATAGCGGAAATATCTGTGAAAGTTTCATCGGTATAAATATTTATAGACGGTCCCGGCTCATAACGACTATTGTTTATAGGGCAGATAAGGGTGGTGATGTAGCGGGAATGGACTGTGATTGTACCTGCGTAGAGGATGTGGGAATATATTGTGTCTGAATATTTATGTGGCCGAGATCGAATATCATAGTCATCACAAAAAATTCCGTCGGCGATACAGTGGTTGGTTCATTTTGCGCTTGAATGATGGTGTCAGGAGAGATGTTTGTTAACATTTTTTTTGTGAAATACTGTGTGGAAATTTAAAGGGTCTTGGTCAAAATGGGTGTAAGTCTAACAGAATTAAAATATATCTCAAGTCTTAGCTTATAATTAGTACTTCAATTCATACTATTGCGATTGTAACATGGTCTCGCTTTGAGTAGATTTCCTTTTAATTTTTTTTTTTTTTTAATTTTACATAGGCCTTCATGGGCACTTATAAAACGTCAACGAAAAGGTGCACATTTCGGGTTGGTTGTTTCATATGGAGGAACCGGCAAGAAACTCCATGGTTACTCTTTTAAAATCATTTGGTTTTACAATATTTCTATGTTACAGCGTTAGTACTTAAGTATGGGAGGACATTGTAGGCCCAACAATAATCCGTTGCTTACTACAAAACGTAGAACAAGATAAAAAGTTACCAAGGATCTAGGAATCTAAAAGGCCTACAATGTCCACACATTTACAAACAATCGGCAAATAAGAAAAAGAGTCTATACAAAAGCAAAGACAAAAAAAAATACAATGTAAGATCCGATAAAATTGGTTGCATAGCTTGATTTGTAGTCGTGCGTACCAAAGGTACAGGAGTTGTTTTTAATGCAGATCATGATGAAAACATTGTGCTAAAGCGCACATTATTCCAAACTCAAACCTACAATCGACATAGGACTGCGTACGGATATGTTACGGAACCTCCTTGCTAAACTAGGTTTATAATTTGTGTGAATATACATCAAAATCTTTAGCAAAATTCAAAAAAAGGCAACATATTTTTTTCTGTGCTACGGCGACTTACGTAATTACCTACTTATTTGTTGTTTTAGTATGAAGTATGTATGAAGTCATGATAAGCCGTAATTTGAGACATATTTTGGTACTGTTGGTCCTACGCCAAGATGTCTTAGAAAATTGCCCATGGTCCTTTAAAATACAAGATGGCTGGGTTAGTTTCTCTTAAATCTGCGCGCTTAAAGATTTAATTTAGTTTTTTACAATTCTTGTCTGTCTGTCTGTTTGTTCCGGCTATTCTCTGGAATGTCTGGACCGATGTTGACGGGACTTTCACTGGCAGATAGCTGATCTAATAAGGAGTAAATTTAGGCTACTTTTATTTTAGAAAAATAAATAATAATTAAAAGGCAAAAACGAAAAAAATAAAAACTTAACTTTTTTGTTAAATTCCACGCGGACGATGTTGCGGGCTCAGCTAGTAAAACATAAATCATCACGAATGTAATCCCTGAAGTGTCAGGCGGTGTATTTAAAATTCACATAATTTATACATGTTATTCTTAAGTTCTATGCAAGTAATCGGAGAGGGACCTCTAGAAGTATGAGACAGCCAGTACTCACGTGAAAAAACAATTATAAAACTGTAAAAGCCGACTGTAAAGCAACAAACCGTCCAAGTGCGAGTCGGACTCGCGCACGAAGGATTCCGTACCACTATTTATAAAAACGAGCAAAAAAATCACTTTTATGGATCGGAGCTTCCTTAAATATATTTATTTTATTCTGTTTTTAGGATTAAATTTGTTGTTATAGCATCAACAAAAATACATAATCTGTAGAAATTTCAACTGGCTAACTATCACGGTTCATGAGATACAGCCTGGTGACAGACGGACAGCGAAGTCTCAGTCATAGGGTCCCGTTTGACCCTTTGGGTACGGAACCCTAAAACCAAGCGCAAATGCACTTGTTTTATGCTGATAAATACATTACCATCCCGCAGACGGTTAAAAAGGTCTCATCACACTAAGAAGACTAATTTTAATTTCTATGAAATGAACAGAACAGAGTAAAGTTTTAGAGGTTACTCCTCTGAGCTTGGTGTCTCCTCTGAGATTATTCATGATCTGTTCACGTAGTTACCTCAAAACCCGCACAAAGTTTGTCTCTTGGCGAATGTGACACTAATTGGATATACTCGTGATTAACTATTTTACTAACTCACAAAGTAAAGGTGTACCACTGGGGTCAAAGACTATTAGACGTTTAGATAAGGCGGTGTATATTCTGGCTAATAGTGGGTGTAAAAAAACATGAAATAAAAATTAAATAAAACATTTAAAAAAGTTAAGTAGACCGGTCAGCGCAAGCACAAAACAAAGCGGACCCCCAAAGCAACGACGCTTGGATTTATTTATTCTTGTTTTTTCTATGGGTTTTAGGTGTCGGGGTTTTTTTTTTAAATTTATTTAATTTTTGTTTCATCCTTTTTAAACTACTAGCCTTGACTGTCTTACTCCTGGGCATTGGCCTCCCCCCATTTCTTCAATTTTTGTCTAATTAACGTAAACAAGGAAGTTACCCACGGTGAGAACTGACAAGAATTCAAATTTCGAATCGACCACACCTGTGGAAGTTGTTTATATCCCTTCATCAACTAGAATATAAATGACGATGTTCAAACGGCAGAGCAGATTTTCTCCACACATAACTAAGATCACTAACGATTAAAACACCTTTCAAACGAAACCAATTTTATCAAAATCGGTTCATCCGTTTAGGAGCTACGATGGCGCAGACAGACACTCAGATACACAAACAAACTTCAAACTTATAACACCCCTCTTTTTTGGTCGGGGGTTAAAAAGACAACTAATGAAACTGAAAAGCACTTATTTTCCCCGTCATCGCGATCATTTGTTTGTTCTGGACCATACCTGGGAACCTTTTAGTTACGGATATAATGTGACAAGTTTTAATGTTATAACTTTACTTTAAATAGATTCCTAGATCCTTGGTAACTTTTTATCTTGTTCTACGTTTTGTAGTAAGCAACGACTTATTGTCGGGCCTACGATGTCCACTCATACTTAAGTGCCAACGCTGTAACATAGAAAAATTTTAAAGCCAAATGATTTTAAAAGAGTAACCATGGAGTTTCTGGCCGGTTCTTCTCCATAGGAAACGAAACGACCAACCCGAACCGAGCATTTTGTCGACGTTTTACAAGTGCCCATGTAGGCCTATGTGAAATAAAAATATTTTGCTTTGATTTGAATACCTTCATGATTTCTGTACTATTCAATCCACCAGCACAATTTTTGTATCCTGTCGTAAACTGTGTTTCATCACTTCCAAAAAAAGTTATTTCCCAGACTTTCTTTTTGTTTAGAGTTACTTAGTTCTTGGTTGACGATTTCGTGAAGAGGCAGATTACACCTCGTATTGTAAAGGTGAAAGTGAGTGTTTGCCTGCACCAATTTCAATGAAATTTCGTGCACCTATAAAATATGACCATCATCATCTGCCTAGCCTTTTCCCAAACTATCTTGGGGTCGGCTTCCAGTCTAACCAGATGCAGCTGAGTACCAGTATTTTACATGAAGCGACTGCCTATCTGGCCTCCACAACCCAGTAACTGGGTAATACCCTTTAGTAAGACTGGATGTCAGACTTTTGACTTCTGACTACTCGTAACGACTTTCAAAGATCTGCAAATGACAGCCAGGATCACCGGCTTAACGTGCTTTCCGAGGCACGTAGGAAACTCGGTATGTAATTATGGTCACCCATCCAAGGACCAGCCTCGGCAAGCACGGCTTAACCTTAAAGATCGACCCGTGCGGCTGAAATTATATTAAGCCACGAGCTCGTCAAACAATGCCTCAACCAATTTCAATAAAAAGTTTACTCCGATAAATTATGACCGGGGTTAGGAAATGGGATATTTTTATCCCATATTATACACATTATATACCACTATAATACGCCGCACATTCGAGCTAGGACAAGCGCTGCTTTCTACATTTTTCACAATCTTTATCTTTCTAAATACACACATGTAGATTCCTATGCATCCTACACTCAGCTCCTAAAAAACTCCCAAAAAAATGCAATCACCATTACCAAGTAGGTGAAAAACACCAACGAGCAACGTCCGATGTCCTGTGAATATATGGGCTGAAAACCTAAAATGCGACTCAGCCACATATTTCTACCTACAAGTTATGATCGAAAATATTCGGTGTCTAACTTGAGGCTAGTTTAGTACTGGACCTTTTTCACAAGGTATTGTCTGTTCAATTATTACGATTTACTAGCCTTGAGGGACAAATTTTTTAGCAATCTTGCTAGCGGCTAGCTTTGAAAGAATTTGTTTCTTAACTGTAATTAAATAAAAAGGATAATTTTAAGTTCTTACCAAAATAACGCCATACATGAGCTATTATAAATAAATTATGCTGTAATAATGAGCTATAATATTTATGAATCACGTTTTTTTGAGGAGCTCGTGGCTAAATAATAGTAGCTGCACGGGTCGATCTTTAAGGTTAAGCCGTGCTTGCCGAGGTTGGTCCGTGGATAGGTGACCATCATTATACAGTATGTTAGTTTAAACGAGGGACATATTCAAACCCATAATAGTACATGCTAACATGATACTAATAAAGATATAAACAAAAAAAAATCACTGATAAATAACAGACAGAACCATGCCAAAATTTTCGCAAATGTCACGCAACGTGTATACACCCTTGTATACACGTTGCGTGACATTTGCGGAATTTGACAGAACATGTGAGCGGGTCAATGACTCTTAGGTATAATCCATTTTCCCTTCATACTTTAAACTTACCTGGCTTAGGACAATCCAAAATATCTAGGCACTAAACAAAATATTAAGAATTCTTCTATATACGTTATAGGTTTTTTACATATTTGGGACGAGAATCGAATACTGAATACCCTCCCTCAATATGTCCCTGTTTTAACCTAACATACTGTATACCGAGTTTTTTTTTTACACGCCTCCGAAAGGACGTTAAGCCGTTAGTCCTGGCTGTCATTTGTAGATCTATGACAGTCGTTACGAGTAGTCAGAAGTCAAAAGTCTAACATCCAGTCTTACGAAAAGGTATCGTATTACCCAGAAACTGGTTTGTGACGGTCAGATAGGTAGTCGCTTCATGTACAATACTGGGACTCAGCTGCATCCGGTTAGACTGGGAGCCAAGATAGTTTGGGAAAAGACTCGGCAGATGATGATGATAAATCACTTTAAAAACCTTGAAATAGTCACAGACCCAGTTTTTATCATGAATTGTTAACTTTTAACGTAATTTATTTTATTACCCTAATATGATTCTGCTAGAGCGGAAATTTTAGGCCCCCTGAAATCTGCAGTAAAGCTATTAAAACATTTCTTTAATCTTTTTTTTTCACAGCTCATGAACAAAATAAAAAATATTCAAATATGCCATACTATCTAATGTTGTGTGGTGGTTCAATTATAAGAATTTAGTAGCCCCTTGGGCTTCCTGACGGCAGGTAGATAGTCATAAATTTTGCATCCCCCGTTATAAGAGATAGGTAGAAAATCTATTAAGTTTTCCTATTTCTTTGTTATAATGAGGTGGGAATTTTATCAAAAAAAAAAACTAACTATCCCTTGTATTTTTATGAAATGGCGATGGTATGGAATTTTTCAACGCTAGCTCGAATAGGGATGATGACTGGGTAAAGAAAACGAAATTCTATTTTGTCCGTCAATCAGGTAATACAAAAATATTAGATACGTATTTTTTGTTTTATCAAGATACCAAAAAAATACTTAGTTAAAACGCATTAAAGTTGGAGAATGGGGGCTAACTACGTCAGAACTAGGTATAAAATGTACTAAGCCGTGACGTCATGCGCCATTTCAACTCAAAATATCTCCGTAATTTTACGATTACGTGAAAAAAGAAAAAATACGTGTCAAATACTTTTTAATAATCTACCCGACAGACAAATAAAAAAAAATGAGTCACCATCCCTATTACCGAACGGTAAGCCAATATATTAGAAGGAGTAGATAACGATAGTTTTTAGCATTTTTTTTCCTTGTTTTGATATCTTATTTTGGTTTTTTTGAACATTTTCGAAGTTTTTTGTAAGGACCATCACTTTCTAGTAAAATAAAGAAACATTGCCACACTAGCAGTTTCTCATGTTTTACTTATTTACTATTTTACAAATATTTAAACCCACACAAACAGAACCCGTAACAATTGTAATAGGTACAGATATTGATTCCTTGCGGGGATCGAACCCGCGACCCGCGGCGTAGCAGCCAATCGCTTAGTCACTGCGCCAACCGAGCCACCATTTGTTACCAAAAAAGATTCCATAACTCGATTTATAGTTGCCATTACTACAACAGTCCGAAACGGGGAATATTTGCCATAACATGAAAAAAAAGTAAGTAAGTTCGGGGCCGTTGAGACTAATGATCGCACATTTGGGAGGTCCAACGCATATTGTCCTGATGTGATGAGGAATGATGTGGAGTAGACTTTGGTTTGTAAGAATTGAGTTACGTGTTTTGGAACGAAGTTCCTTATCGCGCGTTGTGAAAGGGGGCTAGACGGAAAAAATTCTTACGAAAAGTTGTCACGACACTTTTTGCTATAGTAAGCTATTGTAAGCTTTATTTCTTTAAAATAAAGTTGAAATTTCCTTAAATTACGTACAATTGGGGTGTGTATGTGAGTAAGGATAGATATGATTATTATTTTGAGTGACCGAACTACAAAGTACAAATTCGGTTGTGCAGTTAAGTAAGACGTATTGCTTCGATTTAAGGATTAATCTTCTTAAATTAAATATTTTATTTTTCGCACACTAACTTAAATCTAAAATGTATTGATATTTTTAGGTACGTGAAAGGAACTTCGTTCCATCCGGGTGTCCCTTGACACCTCTCAAGTATTTTTTTTTCACATCCAAAGGTCAAAGCAAAACATCTACCTTTGGAAAGTAAACACGATAAAGGTCATGGTTCTTAAATGTTTCTGAACATTCCCCTTTTTCTAGCGGCTGTTTTCACAAAATAAATGTACGTATGTCACTTATCGCGCAAAGGAATTATTTCAAAGAATGCTCCCAATTACCAATAATCTGTATGTGCAAGTTTTTTTTACCTGTACCGGGTTTTTATACTGACGTGGGTCGCGTTTCAACACACGCTTAATAGAGTATCTAATACTTTTCTTTTATTCTAACCCAAAGAAAAAATCAGCGAACCGAATCTAAATACAAAAATCCTTCATGCTTACAGGTTCTTTTTTAAATTGCAAAATTTTGCAATAGGACAGCTATAACACCACCTACCTAATGCTACCAGAAAATGATCAGCTGTTTCGACTCCATGCCTTCTCTATTCCATAGGAACATGTATAGGCAGAATTTTGAGCCAGGCGCGCTGTTTTCATTTTGATCAGTCATTCCATTTATCAATCTCTATGTTATTGTCTTAAAAAGCTTTTTCTCTTGGATTGCAATAAGTAATACTGTTATAACGATATGAATGGATTTGGGGTGAGAACTTTCTTATTAGTCTCATTGGTTAAGTATTGGTCGTTTTCTTATATACTAATATTAAATAAATAACAAGGTAAAGTTTGTTTGTAAGTTTGCATGTAGGGGGTTATCTTCTGGCCTACGTTGGACTTACTTTTAACAAAAAAAAAACTGACAGCGCTGTCAGAATTTTTTGTTACATCACTTTCGTAGCTACATAATAACAGCCGCACAGGTCGATCTTTAAGGTTAAGCCGTGCTTGCCGAGGTTGGTCCGTGGATGGGTGACCATAATTACATACCGAGTTTCCTCCATGCCTCGGAAAGCACGTTATGCCGTTGGTCCCGGCTGTCATTTGTAGATCTTTGACAGTCGTTACGAGTAGTCAGAACCCAAAAGTTTGACATTCAGTCTTACCAAGGGGTCTTACTATTACCCAGTTACTGGGTTGTGGAGGTCAGATAGGCAGTCGTTTCATGTAATACTGGTACTCAGCTGCATCCGGTTAGACTTGAAGCTAACCCCAAGATAGTTTGGGAAAAGGCTAGGCAGATGATGACTTTCGTACCTAATTGTAACGTCCCCAAGGCTCTGACACAAAAGAAACAATTTGTCAAATGCGATTTATTTTATACTGAAAACTAACAACAAAAAAACACATTCTGTTTTAAAACCCGACCATATTTTAAAACGCCAACTATCAAATAGCCCGCTGTATAATTTTTATTGTTACAAACAATAATAAACTTGATCTGAATAATAAATTTATTTCAGAGTAACTTTTTAGACCTATGTATCTTGCATAAGCATATGAAGTTTCATTACAATCGGTTCAGTCATTTCGGAAAATTAGGACTTGAAAGTTAATTGTATAAAATGACCTAAGTCATAAACGCTCTTATGTAGTTAGTAAAAAAAACGATCTCTTTTTAAGGTCCCGTTGTCAAACAGCAAAAAACGGAACCCTTGTAGATGCGTCTTGTCCGTCTATCTGTCCGTCCGTTTGTACAACCATTAAACTCTGAGACTATTGGCACCACACACACACACACACACACATATTACCTACATTTAGCACAATTCCTTTTAAAAAAAAATCCAATAACACCTTGCCCGAACTGGAAATCGAACCTTGGATCTCATGCTCTGCAGTTGCGCGCTTGCGACCACTAAATCTACGGCATTCAGTAATTATTCATTATCTTCTAATTACAGCTTAAACAGCTCACATATAACAGCCAGTGATACAGCATTATCGCTGATAATTCTATCGCATGCATTAAACCGCATCACGGTAGTCAGTTCGACTAAATTTGATTTATATGCCCAAATTGCCAATGAACTGTGATCGGGCATAGTGTAGTCACGGGCTCGGAGACCGGGCATTTAATTTTGGTGGCTTGGTTTTTACCTACAACCTCTTTATACCTCGTTTTGCCTAGTAACTGGTGTTGTGGATGTCAGAGCAGTCGCTCTTTGTAACATACTGCTCTGACTGGAAGCCGAAAAAACGAAGTTCAGAAAAAACTGAGGCAGATGATGGTTTTACTTATAGGGGCCAAAAAAATATGTCAAAGCCCCTTTCTGGGTCCCTACTTACTAGATGAGTTGTTTCAAGCGGATGTTGTAAAGACTTAACAATAATTTTCGAGTATTTACATTTTAGAAAGAAAAACAAGAAACTTGATTTTATTTGCCATTAATAACACCTACATTATACAAAATAAATTAAAAAACAAGACTAATAATGCCAAAAAAGCTTCAGCTCAACATAATGCCAGATGGCAACACAAGGTGTACCACCTGACGCTGATTTCCAGCTGCAGCCCATGAGTGCCATATACTCGCAAACATAAACAAATAGGTACATATTTAAAGTATTAAGTTTTTACATAACGATCACACGAGTGCATGCCTTTCAGATCATTCTTAGTTTCACTAACAAGCAGCATCGCTGATACAGATGCAGATTTACTGCTTGAAGTGTGTTCTCAGCTTTTTCGGACATATTATGCGTTCTTCTAGGCATTGTCTGAAAATGCTAATAATACTGGGCCGAGCAAAAGGAAAACGCACGCAAGGCAGGGCACTGCTGTACCGAAAAGATGGTCAGACGCGATCAAGAAGGCTTTTGGAGGCAGTTTGTACCGAGCGGTTCACACTGCAGGAGACCGCATGGTTTGGAGACGTTTTGTATGTGGTCGCGATTCTCAGCAGTGAGTGAGCGACGAAAAAGAAGAAGCATTACTGAAATAAGATTTTTTTTTTTCCTCCAATTATAACTTTAAATTATACAGATCAAGGTTGGAAAAGAGTGTTGTATCTCCGAAGAATTGACAAATTCTTCGAAGATACAACACTCCAATCTATTTGTATTTAAATCATCCTCGTCTCTAGCTACTAAAATGTAACCGCATCCAGCTACGTTACACTTTGAATGTTCTCCAACATACTCGCAATTTGCTAGCAGAGCCACTAAAATGTAGCTAAGTGTCCGAGCATACTACATCACTAATTGATACTGAAACTTACATGGCACGATGGTAACGACATTTTAGGACCGTTAATGCACTTGCTGAGCAAATAGCTTGGACCTGTTTAGTAATTAATGAGAAGTTCGAGCCAAAAATAAACGGGGATTGTCTTTTGCACTTTGCTGGGTGGAAATGACGTCATTTATTTAAGAGAGGTGCCGATTAGTGCAGTCAAAGTCAATTAAATTGTTTTAAATCGGCCAAATATGGACAGACTAGCTTATGCCCGCGGCGTCGCCCGCGTGTAGATCGTAAATTGTCCCACGGGAACATACTATCAGGATAAAAAGTATCCTAAGTGTTAATCCAGGTCATAAACTACCCGTGTGCCAAATTTCATCCCAATCCATTCAGTAGTTTTTGCGTGAAAGAGTAACAAACATCCATCCATCCATCCTCACAAACTTTCGCATTTATAATATTAGTAGGTTTTTTTTTGTGAATAAGACTTGTAAACAACAATTCTCTTACCGACTATTGCGTTTTTATGCAGATAACGAAAGACTGCACGCCCGTTATCCCCGAAAGGTTAGGCAGAGGTGTACCTAATCGCACACCCGCATTTCGCCTTTCATGTTTAAAAGTAAGTCCCATGTAATAAAGGGCGAGCCTATTGCTATCTCTCTCTGCCTGCTCTCTCTTCTCGCCACCTAAAGCTGAGTGTAGGTCTCTTCCAAATTTCTCCACTTTTGGCGGTTATGTGTCATGCCAGTTTCTTCCGGCAACTTTAAAGAGATCGTCTGTCCACCTAGTCGGTTGTCTTCCCATATTCCTCCGTCACATCCGTGGTCTCTCGCAATTTCTTCCCCCATCTTCCATCCAGTCTACGGCATATATAGCCCGCCCACTTCCACTTTCTTTTTGCTATCACTTCTATTGCTATCAACCGCGCACAAATCAAGGCTCTGTGGCTGCTATTGAGAAATTCCTAATGGAAAAACCCAATAACACTTTGCCCAACCCAGGAATCAAACCTAAGACGTCATGCTCAGCAGTCGTCAGTGCGACCACTCGACCAACAAGGCAGTAGTTAAATAATCTAAAAAACATTTCATTACTGATTGCTGATTGGCTGAAAAACCAATATGAACGTCTGTTCTTACGAACTTAATCTATGTTTAAACAGTAAATCACATCAGAGCAATTTTGTCAGTTGCTGTAGTGCAAATCGTTCTGATATCATGCTGCCATGCGTTAGGCATAAATGATGGTGGCTTTTAAGTTGCTGAAATTGTGCTGTAGATATTTGTGAATGAAGCCATAAATTAAGATAACTTTGCACCTGTTTCTCCTGAAAAATAGGCAGAGGTGTACTTAACCGAAGAACATACATTCTACCACAAAAAAAATACCGATTGAAAAACCTCATCACACTGACGGACCTGGAGCTTGCAGCAGCGCTTGCAAACACATAACAAGAACAACGAGGCAATAAATGAACTTGGCAGTTTGCAAGCAGGCGTACATACTCGTATCATTAATTAATTATCATACTATCGCATCTCTCTCGCAGTTTCATTCTAATAACATTACATCACGCCTGTCATTCTCGAAAGGTTAGGCAAAGATGTACCTACGTCTACGACCACTGGCACTAGTTTTGAGCACTTTATTTTGGTAAAATTCTTCAAGTCCAAATGCAATGATTTTTTGTCCACAAGCTCATAAGAAAGAATATTATACTGAAAAATCCTGTAGTTGCCTCTCTTAGGTTTCAGTTTTCCAGCTAGGTGCTTCGCTTAGGCTTCGGTCACGACTGTTTGCGATGCGGATTGCGTCAAGCAACCGCGTGGGCCCATTGTTTTTCTTCGCGTGCTGGAGTTAGTCACCATCTCGACATGAAAGACTGACCATTTGTTAAAATTAAAAAAAGAATCACTTATTATTATGCCATCTGGACACGCAAAGACGCACGCGTTATCTGGACGCGTGTCAAGATAGTGAAGCTTAAATTAAATCACTTTTATGTTTTCGCCAACTGGACACTTTCGCATTTTACCGAAGTCATGACAAAGTACACTCTATTAATGTTATGTGTCACAATCGTCATGGGCCACTTTGATTGATGAATGATTATTTTTGTAAAATTACCCATTTTTGTATTTATTTATTCATTAGTCTTACTTAATTTTTACATATTCATCTTTATCATCAGCCTATAATGTTCCCACTGCTGGGATGCAGGCCTCCTCTCTATGAGAGGGAATGGGCTGTAATCCACCACGCGGGACCAGTGCGGGTTGGTAGATGTCACATGTCTTCGAATTTTTAGTTCTAAGACATGCCGGTTTCCTCACGATGTTTTCCTTCACCGTTTTGAGAGCAGCGGTGATGAAATAAATGACACAAAGTAATGCGCCTGCCTGGGTTCGAAACTACGACTTACTGCTCGTAATTCGGGGCTCCCACCACTGGGCCACCGCTGCTTTACATATTTAAATATTCCTAAATAGAATAAATAAATAAAAACCTATTTTTATTTCTTTCTTTTTCATTCAAGTCGCGTCGCGTGTGTCGTTGCATGCTCCTTAACCACTTATTTTATTTTATTTTTTTCGCAGTCACTGTCGCAACACGCTATACACATTTCCTATATTATTATGACATGGCCTCACTGTGTATAAATTTCCAGTACAATGGGATATCCGCATAAACTGGTTTTGTATTGTTAGATTGGTCTCGATTCGTACATCTTTATTCAAATTGAAGCTAAGTCACATACATAACACGTAACGTAACTGTGGGCTTCTGTGGAGCGGCGCCATTACTAATGCAATGATTCTACTGACGCTAGCTGACTAGTATTCATGTTTAAAGAAAAAATGAAATAAAGCGGACTTATTTATTTGTCTCGCACAGGTGACAAATTAAAACTTACAACCAAAAAAAAAGGTTTAAAAATGAAAAAAATAAGACAAACTAAATCGTTCCTGTACGAAGCTAGAAGGCCCCTATTTTAGCATCGTGCTGGAACATTTAAAAAATATCACAGCACTGGTTTTCTAATAGGGCTCAAAGTGATGCCACGGTCAGACACGAATAAAAATGCTGAAGATGTTTGAGCTACTCCCCAATCCCGCGAAGCGAATAGTAGCATGAGCCTTATAAACAAACAATATAAGAATAAAACCTCCCGTACGTCATCTAAGTAATGTGAGTTTCAATATCTCGGAGTGCAGAGATGGCTGTCGGCGATATTTGCTTATGGAAAATGCCGGCTGCATATAAGTGGGTCACTTTTTTTTAACTGCACTAGGAATGCTTTATTTAGTCGTTACATATTCTGTTTCTTGATAGATTATATTTCATACTGAGTATAACTGTTTGAAGCCGTGGGTCCGAACCTAGGCAGGCATTATTTTGTAAAATTTATTTCATCACCGCTGCCCTCCAAAACGGTGAAGGAAATCATAGTGATAAAACCGGCATGTCATACAACTAAAAATTCGAAGACATGTGTCATCTACCAACCCGCACTGGGCCCGCGTGGTGGATTACAGCCCACGCCCTCTCATAGAGAGGAGGCCTGTGTCCTAGCAGTGGGAACATTATAGGCTGATGATGATGATAACTGTGTTATTTTCAGAATACCTCGTTGGTCGAGTGTTCAGAAGCGCAACTGTTAAGGATGAAGTACTGGATTCGATTCGTGCCCGGTTGATGGCAATAGGATCGCCCTTTATTTCATCATCATTCCTGCCCTAGACCAGTTTTATTTGGGGTCGGGGTCAACCAGCAAAAATCCTTCACCACCAACCCTATTCCATCTATGTACATATTATAGATAACCTCAGCCACTAGAGCAATCGGTAAATATAAATTCATGCAAAACTGATGCTGATTTTAAAAGCACTTCAATATACTGTAAACACCATTATACAGGGTGTAACGGAAAGGCTATATACATACTTAAGGGTGCAGACCATCGGACAAACATTGTAATAGTGAAAAAAAATATCAGCCTCCCCATACATGTGAGTCAAATAGGTATTGCAATTTTGTATGTGGCAGCAAATAATTTTTTCGCTGAAAAACATTTTTTATGATGAAAAACCTTTTCAGGACTTCACACTCTTAAGTATGTTTATACCCTTTCCGTAACACATGTCTACTTTTACATTTATTGCTTTTTATGATAGCTTGACATAACAATGTTATGTATTTATGATGTTATGATAACATCAGGCCTGTAATCCTCGAAAGATTGTAGGTGCATTATTTGTTACATCTATATATATAAAAGAAAGTCGTGTTAGTTACTTCACTTATAACTCAAGAACGGCTGAACCGATTTAGCTGAAAATTGGCAGGGAGGTAGTTTAGAGCCAGGAGAAGGACATAGGATACGGTAGGGTAGGGTAGGGTAGGGTAGGTAGGTAGGATAGGGTAGGTAGGTAGGGTAGGGTAGGTAGGTAGGGTAGGGTAGGTAGGTAGGGTAGGTTAGGTAGGGTAGGTAGGTAGGGTAGGTAGGTAGGGTAGGGTAGGTAGGTAGGTAGGGTAGGTAGGTAGGGTAGGGTAGGTAGGTGGGTAGGGTAGGTAGGTAGGGTAGGGTAGGTAGGTAGGGTAGGTAGGTAGGGTAGGGTAGGGTAGGTAGGTAGGGTAGGGTAGGTAGGTAGGGTAGGTAGGTAGTAAGGGTAGGGTAGGGTAGGGTAGAGTAGGTAGGTAGGGTAGGGTAGAGTAGGTAGGTAGGTAGCGTCGGGTAGGGTAGGTAGGATAGGGTAGGTAGGTCGGATAGGGTAGGTGGGTAGTAAAAAGTGCATTGCAACGCATGCTGGGTACAGCTAGTAGCTTATATGTATTCTGTACATCAAACTAAATGACTGTACCTAAAGGGTGTAAAACACCTCTTAACGAAGCCGAAAGGCACTGGTTCTCCCTGTCATTGCGATCATTTTTTTGTTCTACACCATACCTGGGAAGCTTCTAGTTACGGAGATATTAGGGGTCAAAGTTCCAACTTTTTGTCAAGTATTTTTGTAAATACTAGTTTTTAATGTAACATTTTTACTTTATACACCTCCACGACCCCCGTACTATTCAATCCGTCCATCAGCACAATGTTTTGAGTGCGTTACATTGAGTTCTACCACAAAACATGATTTTACACCCCCCAAAAAAAAAGTCGATTCCCAGCAATAATTTTTGCGTAAAGTTACTTAGTTTCATGTACAGAATGCTTGGTTGATGGCTTCGTGATGAGGTGATTTACACGGTGTATACAAAAAGTATGGCTTGAAAACGGTTTTCTTTTTAGGGTGAAAAATCATGGTTTACGGTAGGATTCAATGAAACCCACTTAAAATATTGTTGTGATGGATTCATTCATTGGTCTTGGAAGTGTGTAAAGTAAAGTAATAACATTTAAAACTTGTATTTATAAAAACAACTTGAGTAATAGTTGGAACTTTGTCCTCCAAAATACTAAGTTTAGACTTGTTGACTTTGGGTTTGGACTAGTATGTATGTATAGACTTGGTAACCTTCTAGTTACGAATATATAGAGAACAAAAAAAAATCGCAATGACGGGGAAAACAAGTGCCCTTCAGCTTCGTTAAGGGAGTATTTACAACCTTTATACGCTTCTTCGGCTTAAACTAAGGTTAAGTCCTTAATAAGACACTTCACTTCACTTTTTAACTTTTTACATACAGCAAAAAGTACTACAGTGCCATCTATGAGAAAATAGAAGAACTAATAATAATTATGGTCTGAATCTCGCAAGCAAAGTTCACATCAACTTAAGAGTATATAGGAAGACCCGAAAATAACTGTCGGGCAGTTGCCCACCAGACATAACACTTGTCTAGTCGGGGGAGACTCACTTTTCTATAGGGTATGAAGAACTTACCCCCTTGTCCTCATACCCCTAAAAGGTTAATCTTAACCTCTCCATTTATCGACAATTTATTAACAAACACCAAAATACTTTTATACAGGGTGTGACGGAAAGGGTATATACATCCTTAAGGGTGTGCTACAGACCATCAAACTGAACATGTTTCTCATCATAAAAAAATTTTTGCTGCAAAAAAAAATATCAGCTGCCTATACATTTGGGTCGAATAGGTATTGCAATTTTCTATGGGGCAGCAGCTATTTTTTTTTGCTGCAATAAAAAAATTATGATGAGAAACCTGTTCAGTTTGATGGTCTGTAGCACACCCTTAAGGATGTATATACCCTTCCGTTACATCCTGTATAAGACCTATAAACCAAAGTGAGGCCTTTTACAATCCAAGTGGGCTCATTATGGTATCGTATCCTTAAATTAAAGTAAATAAATAAAGCTGTAATACCGCGACGCCCTTAATTTGTACCTGCTGTTGGCATTCTACGCAGATCTAAAAAGGACTAGAAGTTTCTAGAAGGAGCAGAGAGGCTAAACAAAGTAATAATCATTATGATGGTGATGCAAAAGTCGAAAATGTATACAACTGACATTGTCGAAAAGTTAATGTCGATCCTGTTGCATGTCGTTAAAGAATAAAACAAAAACAATGGAATTACTGTGTTCTTTTTTGAATTTTGACACATTATCTGTACACAGTACACAGGCTGGTATACTTAGTGTCGCTAGTCTGGCACAGTATGTCACGAACATGTCGAAGTCATCGGTAACGCGAACCCATGGTTTTTCCCCTACTAAAAATCTAAACGCGGCTAAAGAAGTCTTCAATTAAAAAATGAATTTGAATTGAATTTAGAATTAGTCGTTTCGAATTACTTTTAAACATTTAAATTACAATTATGTTGTTGTAATCACTTTTTACAAAAAAATTGATTAGAAGAAAAAAAAAAACGAACTTCGCAATATTGCACCCAAAATCTACAATTTTATTTATTTTTCACTTTCCTTTTTTACGTATTATTTATCTTGATTGGTTCATCCGTCAAGTAGTTACGAGGCCACAATGGAACGGACATACAAACATGCGTGCGAAAAACATTACCCTCCTTTTGGGTCAGTCAGGTAAAAATACGAAACGCATTGATAGCGTCTTGTCTATGTCATCAAGGTTGTTTAGCAGTCTACCCATGAATATTTATCTCTTCTTTTTTAATATCTTCATAAGGTGCCACTTAGCAAATTAACTTTAAGCGGATTTCAATGAGCTGCATAATTTAAAAGTAATTCTAACATTATTGTTTGTGATGAAGTTTTTTGTCTAGAGGTATCTTTGAATATACAAGCTGTATGTTGTTTTGCATCCTCGTCAAAATCCAGGAGGTTGTCACAAAAGACATAAATAATCAATTAAAATCTACTACTACTAGGTACTATCTATTAGGTACTTAGTTAATTATTAATAAACGTCAATTTTTTTGGTTGTTTATGTATGTCAGTATTTAATAATAATAACCCCCTTCACCTGGTTTAGGAAATAAGAAATTATAAATTAATCGTTAGAGATTCTTTGTATGTCTGAAAGCGAGGCTATGGGGCGAGGATCAGACGGGCCTCGTTTAAAACACGGGTGGTTTATACTTACTGATTTCCGTAAATGAGATAAAAAATAAAAATTACCTACCCATTTTGTTATTGATTCGGGACTAGAATCATTAGCATAGTTACGTCCTTGAATTTGAAGATTATAATTGGATCAGCTTGTTACATTTTTAGCTAGCCATGCAATAATGGCAACATGACATAAGCTTGTGATATTTTGAACCACTTTTCACTATTTCTAGTTTTCATCAAATATCTGATAAACAAATTAAGGCACTGTCTCTTCTAGTAACTCTACACACAATACATTTACCACAGAACAATTCGCCATGGTCGTAAATCGCCATAATTGGAGGGAACCGTAGACGTATCCAGTATACACCTTACATGGGAGTGATAAATCGTGTCATCTTGCTCACTCCTACTGAAACTTGGCAGTAGAAAAGAGATGGAAGATGCCAGGTTGAATAAAACAAGACGGTCATTTGCAATCATTGACATCAATTGAAGCCAGGAATTGATGGCAGTTGTGTAAGATTCAGGAGCTGAAGTCAGGTAATGGATGTAGGGGCTTAAGATAAAGGGTAAGGTCGAATATGTTTTGTTGTGGTCTTTCTTTATCGAGTGGTTAGTACCTAACCTGATGTCAGACATTTAATGCGCCTCTGACTTGGCGTACCATGCCAAGTCAGAGGCGCAGTCCAAGTCCCAAGTCAAGATATATCTCTCAAGCATGCTGGTTTTCTCACGATAATTTTCTTCACCGAAGCAAGTGATAATTATAAAACGTTTTTACAAAAAAAATATTCGACTTCTTTCTTGGGTATTTCACATAAATCCTAGTACAGTATCATTTTTACATTGTAACGAGACACCAGCACATCGTGAATACATACGACAAAGGACAAAATGAATAATAAAGAGGATGACTCAAGAAGTACCATAACAAAGATAATAAAATTGAAATGGGCCCATCGGGCAAGCTTTCTCTACGAAATGAATGAAGAATCATCCAAATCGGTCCAGTAATCACGGAGAAATAGGTGTACAAACGTGAAAAATTTACATATATAAATAAAAAAAATGTTCATAAAATGAAAACTCGTAAGCTAAACTATGTTACATTTTTATGGGACTGAATGGCAACTATTCTGCATCAAATTATAGTAGAATCACGTAAATCGGATCATAAATATAAGCGTAATCGGTGTACACACATTAAAAAAATACCCGTCGAATTGAGAACCTCCTCCTTTTTTAAGTCGGTTAACAATACGCACATAACAATATAACACACATACAATACGTCCACATTACTAGGTTATCAATGCTTTGTTGCGGTGATTTTGTTAAATAATCGGCATTGCCATTCAAACAGGCAATCTTGCCAGTATTGTAGGCACTTTTCGAGTTGCCAACGATGCATACAATTTTTTAAGCCCTTATAATGTCTTCCTCCTTTTGACTTCCATAGATGGCGGCTATTTCCATAGTTGAGGGTTTCATAAAGTCACGTAGATTAAGTAAATTGACTTAGCATTTTTCATTAAGCCAGTGTTTAGCTGAAAATGTTTTCAGTTGCTATTCTAACAGTCTATGGGATATAAAAATCCTGCTATTTTCCTTTTGAACAAAAAACAACGAAGAAAATGGGGTATAATAAAAACAGAAAAGATGCAATCATAAGACGGGGATGTTCATTGTTAGATAAGCTGCCTTTTCCGTGATTTTGGGCCATGAGGGGTAAGCAGTAATGTGACGGTGGTTTTTGTATCTTTTTTCCTTATGCCCTGTTTCAAAATCGAACGAACGTTTTCAACCTTAGCTAGAACTAGCTAATTTGGATTGGTTAACGTACTAAAAGACTTAAAAAACAGCTAAAAAAGTATAGCCACGAAGTTATAATTTGCAAAAGTTGTTGATTATTATGTTAGTAACATAGTCTTGAGAGTTTTTAAACTGACATGGTCACTAACACTATTAATAACATTTACTACGGGATATTTACCATGTGTATTATTTGTTTCGAGTTTTGTTTTTTGTTTGACTCGAAACAACTAATACACATGGTAAATATCCCGTAATAAATGTTATTAATAGTCTTGAGAGGTTGTCGGTGTTTTACAAATAACCCTGTATATTTGTGCCCAGTTGATTGCCATAGACTCGCCCCCTAGTGCCCCCTTTTTGGTGATCCCATCCCATAAAGAGGGCTCTTTATAGTATTTAAACATAACTGGCTAAATGAAGACGTCTCCTTTGACTAACTATTCTGGGTTTACAGTCGTGTTGTAATGATAAAAAAAAGGAAACTAAACGTCACTGTAACTGTGACGCAACGTGACTTGCAGCAACGGTACTCACACGAGGAAAACAAGGGACGCGCGCGCGTCGCATCACCCGAGGACATGAACAGTCCCTTATATGAAAACTACCTTCGTATTAATGTAATTAAACACGTTATTATCCATCGCAGATAATTCAGGCTTATATCGCGCTATAACAGTGAACTAGTAGATGCTAATAACTATAGATACCCAATCTAGAATGAATTAATTCGCGCTGGATTTGTAAGGATTATCTGGCGATGTGTCAGGCTTTAGTTTCGAATTATATTTTGGGACTACTTTTTGGGTCTAGTTTTGGGGCTGAAATATTGAGTGTGAATTATTTACTAGTGAGGAGAAAATTTATTTTGTATATTACATATGTACATTATTTACAAACTACAAATAAATATAAAATAAAAATAAAATATGTACAAGTTTCAAAATTACAGGGCGTCAAAAAATTCGTCGACATCGCTGTCGACAGGAAAAGTGCCCAGAGGGCTGGCCGCATTGCCACGTTGGATGGCAATGCTGATTCTTTGACCAAAAAAGAGGCCAGCCCTCTGGTCCCGTGAAGCGTCGACAATGATGGCGATCTCGAAGAGATTTAAGCGTCTTTATTATTATTATTTATTATGCAGTCAGTCAATAAGTAATGTAGTCAGCTGTTAATTGTTAAATTATGTAATAAGTTATTAAGCTCTACTTAGGTAGAACGTTATATTTTTTATTTCTTTTTCAGTTTAGTTATATTTTCTTCATCCTACTATTTGCTTAATTCTATTTTAATACTAGATGTGTCCTGCGATCTTCCTCCGCTTGAAATTTCGTCCGATTTTGTTGACAATTTCAAGGGTTTTAATTTTTTTGCAGAAAATAAAAGTAGACTATGTTAATCTTTTTTTATAACATCAGCTATCTGCCAGTAATAGTAGTAGTAGTAGTAGTAGAAATCGGCCGAGCCGTTTCGAAGATTAGCTGGAACAAACAGATAGACACAAAAAAAAGTGTATTGTTTTTTGGACGCAAGATGTTGATAATTTATTTATTGAATGAATATTTACAATATTCATTCAATAAATAAATTATCAACATTTTGCGTCCATTTGACAAAACAAACAAATACCACTTCACATATACGTATGCATCTGCATATCCCCACTGCGACAAGAAAACAAAATAAAACCAAAAATCGGCAATTTACCTAAACGGTACCACTAATGTTGCCATTCCTAAAAAAAAAACAAAACTAGAAGGGGAGATTGCGATCCCGCAATCTTGCGACAATGCAGACAATATTCCCGCCATAAAAACCGGTTTAAAAGAAAAACTGTTAAAGAGAATCAGCAAAATCCAAACGATAAACAGAAAAGAAACGTCTTAAAGATATTTATCGGTAAAATATTCGTCCCACAAACCACTAGCTTGGGTAGAAGCTCATAAAATCCGTAAAGGCATGGATACACGAGGCTGTGCTAGGCTAGAATAGTATATGGTACTTTAGATGTTGGGGAACCGAGGTTAGCACTGCAGGATAGTAAATATTAAAGCAGTAAGCTAATACTTTATGCTAGGCTTAATAAAACCTTACGGATATTATAATATATTAATTTCACAAGCTACTTTTGTGTCGTACTAATCCCAAGAAATGGATTCTTGGGATTAGTACGATTAGTTAATATATTGCTATAAACGTATGTATTTTATTAGGTCAGGCCATATTTGGTTGATCTTAGAAAGTGACAGAGCTTTAAAGCTAAACCTAAAAATTGGAAAATAACTTTATTTTCGAAGTCAAAAAAGTTCATGAAACAAACAAAAGTCACCGACTTCCGAAAGTATAGTTCTTATCCACTTTACAGTGTTTTTTTTTTGGAAGTCGGTTCCTTATTTCTTTTTTAACACACTTATTTTGTGTAAATTAAATCAACATTATTTACTGAAACCTTTCTTCGTTCTTTCCTCACAAGTTTAAACTCAATCTAAACAAAACCTTGCACCGAAAAATTCTTCCTACATATTCTCAACCATGTTGACTTTCCTCTCGTGTAACCCCAGCTCAAGAACGAATGCTATTGTTTCCCGTAGCGTTTCTGCTCCGTGTACTGAGAACTTTACATAATCAGATGGCATCGACAAACGGTTTTGAATAGCATTGGAAGGGTTGGCGATGACTGCGAGTTTTGAATTTTTTTGCCATTTGCGTAACGTTGTATTGTTGGGTATATCCATGGGGATAAAGGTAGGGCTAATTGCATCAGTAGAAGTAAAGCAGCATAGCATTACAACACGCCTGATTTACCATTTTTAGTTCATCGACATTTAGCCGGTAAAATTTATTTGCGAATCCCAATAACAGCCTTTTTTTTCGAATGGCGAATCATCAAATGACTTCTCCCGCTCTGGGCGGAGCGGAAGGGAGTGTCAGACTTGTACGGACTAAAACCCATCCATGTTCCTTCTTAGCCCTTTGTGTTCCAAGGCCACGGTATCTCTTTCGAACAGTCCCGCAGCCCTGGCAGGATTCGGCCCTCTCGGACCCCTTACGGTTTGCTGACATCTCCTTGAGGTGCGCGTGGAACACGAACGTGCCGTCCACACGGCCTGTCACCCTAAGACGGACGGACGGTGAGATTATCCCAATAAAAGCTTAGAGTCTGATTTATGCCCGATCGATGGCAATAGGCGAAAGAGTTAAGTCCCATGTAATAGGTGCTTCCTTTCGCACACCCACATTTCGCCAGTTATTACACATACTTTGTAAGTGTAATTTAAGTCCCATGTAATAGGGAGCGAGCCTATTGCCATCAACCGGGCCGAAATCCAATCTCTATGGCTGCTACTGAGACATTCCGGATGGAATAACCTAATAAAACTTTGCCCGACTGAACCTAGAACCAAATGCTCAGCAGTCGGACTTACAACCACTCGACCAACAAGGCAGTCAAGGGGCGGGCCTGTGGTTTGTGAGTGATGGGCTAGCTCACCGTCCGTCTTACGACGACAGGCCGTGTCGACGGCGCGATCGTGTCCACGCGCGCCTCAAGGAGATGTCAGCAAATCGGAAGGGGTCCGAGAGGGCCGATGGGTGCCAGGGCTGCAGGACTGTTCGAGAGAGATACCGTGGCCCTGGAACACAAAGGGCTAAGAAGGAACATGAATGGGTTTTAGTCAGTTCAAGTCTGACACTCCCTTCCGCTCAGCCCAGAGCGGGAGGAGTCATTTTGATGATTTCCAATCCGAAAAATAAAAAATTGTGCGTGGAGTCTTTCCGCGCGGAAGAAGTGAAACTTCGTAATACTACACGCATGCGTTCGAATGTCACGCATTCACTCTCGTTATTTTATTGAGCTTCGAAATAATATTTTATTGTTTTATTGTTGTACACTTTTTTTTTACATAATTTTATCGAGGTTATTCTACTCATGGAAATTGAGCGAAGGGTGGTCACACCGAAGAGTCGAATGCATGTCTGTTTGCACGCCATCTTGCGTACCTAGTAGAACTACATAGTCACAAATCTTGTAATAGCGCCATCTCTTAGTGGGTAATAGAAAATATTCCCCCTTCCTTTAGAACGTTAAACTTGTTGGAAGTCGCATAAGAAGTTTCACTTCAAAAAGGTAGTTAAGTTTCACCAGCATTCTAAAATCTCAATACCTTATAATCCATTTTACTAAACCAAAGTCCAATAACTTAAAATTCATGAAGCCATAAATTGGCCAGTAAAGTGAATCTCAATCTACCTGCTTAGTGCTTAAGTTCGAGTTTAGAACTTATGAGCGGAATGCGATATGCAAAGCTCATAAATGCCAGCAAGTTTCTCTTCAAGTTATTACTGAGTAGGATTTTCGCTTGAAGTACGAGTATGACTGGTGAACTCGGCTTACGTATTTTTTTCTGGATTTATTGAATAAGTGAGCTTTTAGATTTAGTTTGACTGTGATACATACATTTGTGTGTTCATTATCATCATCATCAGCCTGTAATGTTCCCACTGCTGGGCCACAGGCCTCCTCTCAATGAAAGGGAGTGGCTGTAATCTGATGTAACTATGCGGGCCCAGTGCGGGTTGGAATTTTTAGTTCTAGGACATGCCGGTTTCCTCACGATATTTTCCTTCACCGTTTTTGAGGGCAGCGGTGATGACATAAATTACACGAAGTTATGCGCCTGCCTGGGTTCGAACCCACGTCTAACTGCTTATAAGTCGGGGCTGCTACCACTGGGCTACCGCTGCTGTCTCTCATTAAAATTTGTGTGTTAATTAACTTCAATCAAACAGTAAAATGATGGAAGATGTTTACTTTGAACAGTCTTTTTTTTTCATGTATGTATGTTCACCGATTTCCGATTTATGTTTACTGGTCTGATTTAAGAGATTCTTTTTTTAACTTTGCTTCCGTACTTCATGCGTGATCCTCTAGAATATGCATTTTTCTTTCTATGTGTAAACAAAACTTTTTTGCAAAGAAAATGAGTAAAATAGTTCATTTAGTGACTAATTGTAAAAAAGTCATTCAATGGGATTAAAAATGAACTAAGGGTTGTATTGATCTCGTAGCGGCGATTGGTGGCAGCGACCTCTCGCGTCCGGCCCTGGTTCAATCCATGGTCCGGAGTGAGAGGGAATGGGAAGTCGTCGCCTTCTTCTGCGAAGCAGTCATGCTAGCAAAAGAGGTGGCGGAACGTGAGAGGGAGAGAACCTCACGTCCTAGTCGCTGCGGGAGACGCCCCGGGCGTCGGGGGCCATCGACTGGCCCCCGGCGACCGTAGGCGCGGACCGTAGATGTCAGCAATCCGGAAGGGGTCCGACAGGCCGATGCCTGCCAGAGCTGCGGGACTGTTCGAAAGAGATACCGTGGCCCTGGACCACAAAGGGCTAAGAAGGAACATGAATGGGTTTTAGTCAGTACAAGTCTGACACTCCCTTCCGTCCCGCCCAGAGCGGGAGGAGTCATTTGATGCTTTCCCATCCGAAAAAAAAAATGGGTTGTATTGATGATTTAAATGAGTATAATTCTATAGCTACTTATAATATTGATACTTCGATTCATGGGTCGAGCAGGGGGCGAGTAGATTAAGGTTGTATTACTAACACTAGTTATAATTGGATCCTAGTCTCGTATCTTAAATTAACGTTTATTGTTCGTGTTACGGTCACAACTCATGTTTTGTTTTAACATACAGTGAAATGTGAATTTCGTGGACTACCATTGGGGCTTAACATAACATCACGCCTCTAATCACCTAAGCGTTAGGCAGAGCTGTACATAATAGGAGGTACACCCACATTTCGCCAGTTATATTTGATTCCCAAGTAATAGTAGTAAGTTTGACGGCACGGTTCGATCCCCGCACGGAACAAATATTTTTATGGCCTACAAATAGTTGTTCCGGGTCTGGCTGTTTGTGTATGTAAGTTTAAATGTTTGTGACGCACCCACGATACAGGAGAAATTCCTAATAGAGGGAGGAAAAATTAAAAAAAAAAATGTGGCGCGCTTTTTGTCATCAGTCGGGCGCAAACACAGACTCCGTGGCTGCTGCTGAGATATCCCAGATGGAAAAACCCAATAACACTGTGCCCAACCTTGGAATCGAATCCAGGTCCTTATATTCAGCAGTAGCGAATGCGACTAGATAGACTAGACCAACGAAGCAGTCCCCTTAATTATCTCTGTACTTCCCAAATCGTTTAGATCGACACCTTTTTAAAAATTTAAACGAGAAATGGCTGTGAATATTTTCTCTACACACGGTCCGGTGGCAAACAATATTGAATCGAGATATATTTTCAACCCTTTTTGATACTTTCATTAGAGCCATAATAGGGTTCTGTAATAAGTATTGGCTTTTTAGGAACGTGATAATTTATTTGGTATTTACGAAATTAATTTGATAGATTTTGCGATGTGGGTATTTTCATTTTGTTATTTGGTATACTTACATCATCATCAGTCTTTAATGTTCCCACTGCTGGGACACAGGCCTCCTCTCTATGAGGGGCTAGGCTAGGCTGTAATTCACCACGCAGGCTCAGTGCGGGCTGGTAGATGTCACATGTCTTCGAATTTTTTGTTCTAGGATATGCCGGTTTCCTTACGATCAATAATGTTTTCCTTTGTAGTTTTTGAGAGCAGCGGTGATGAAATAAATTACACAAAGTAATGCGCGTGCGAGGTTCGAACCCACGGCTTACTGCTCGCAAGTCGGGGTTGCCACCACTGGGCCACCGCAGCCTCAATTTTTTTGTTAACATAAACAACAACTCATTCATCAACTAGAAAAGAGGTGATGACCATCAAATGGCTGACCAGATTATCTCTAAACATTGCTAAAAACACTCTCCATTAAAATACCTTTCAAACGAAACCAATTTTATCAAAATCGGCTCTCCCGGAGCAACGATACCACACGCCAAACTTATAACAACACTCTTTTTTGGTCGGGGGTTAAAAACAAATCAATATGTCTAGCTAAGTCACAAAAAAAAAAATATCTTTGAAGCTCGAACCAAATTCGAAACATATCTTTAATAAAACTCTTCATCATAAAGATTCCGAACACCTTAAGCACACTACAATAAACAATTTAAACTTAACAAAAGCGTTATAACAACAGATTGTTTGTAACGCTTTTGTTAAGTTTATCATAGGTCAGTTTTCACCAAATCCTATTAAATCAACTCATGCATGTAAGTTTCAAACAATATTTAATGTTTACACTTGAAAAACTCGGAGCTTTATATTATTTCAGCATAAACGCCCACGTAATGTGAATTTACGACTGCTGATTTATTGTCAACTTTATTTTTGAAGCAGTTAAGTGGATATTGTATTGCAGGACAAACTAACAGTCTACTGAAATAGATTTTAACGTAGTTTTATGTGTTGATCGCGTTCAGTTTTGAATCTGATTCGTTCCTACGGCGATAATGCTTCAGTACTTTAGTGCCTACCTTCGGATTTAAATTCTATGCAAAATTTTAGACCAAGCGGCTTGTGCGTTGTGTGTAGTGAATATAAGATTCATAGCCTAGTGGTGTGACCGTCATACTGTCAAATCATAGGTTTAGTTCGAACCCAAGACCTCCGCGATTTTTGAAGTGAAAACCTATTTAGCGGCGGCGTTGTGCACTTTTGTGATGGGTAAAAAATGTTAAACTCGCGTCAGGCCTCGCGACAGGACACTTAACCGTCAGGTCACGTAGGCTGCGAAGGAATTTGAACTTTATGACATCTGTCATTGAGTTTGGGTTTCCAAAACTGGATAATTCGTAAGACGGATTGACATTAGGTGACGAAGGAATTTGAACTTTATGACATCTTTCTTTTTGAGTTTGGGTTTCCAAAAGTGGATACAACTTCTTGGATCTTATGCACAAACAAAACCTTCGGTTTCTCTAAAGAGGTAATATTCGTAAGACGGATTGTAATAGTTTTGAAGTGTTAAATTTTTAATGTAATATGATCATGATTGTGTACGATAGCGCAATTATTGAATATTGTATTTTACCACATAAATGATAGTACTTTTATACTGATAATTAAAGCAATTCGTGCAATTCCCTAACCATTCCAAAATATCAAAAATGCACATCGTTAATATTCAAGTTTACACTTCTGCCGGCACTCCCGGAGTGCAACCCGTTTTTTTCCTTCAGGAAATAATTGTGAGGAAACCAGCATGCCTGAGAGATTTCACGACGGCACGTAAAGCCAAGTCAGAGGTCCATGGCATATAATAATGCGTTCAGGGTATTGTTGCGACTGCCACGCTTCTGTAGTGCAACAGCAATGTTTGGCGACGCGCGCACTGACAGTTTTGATGCGTTGTGGCGTAAAAAATCTGCCTCGCTACTCCGCAGGTTGCGTGGCAGTCCCAACACTATCCTGCAATCGATAGCCCCCCGGGCAGACAAGCCGCTAGTGTGGGCGCTAACTAATCGCACTCGATGTCTTCTATTTATAAAGTACTAACATAAGCTATAAGTTATATTGTTACTAACACAGTTGGATCTTTTTATATGCAGTCTGATAAATAAATGTATAAGTAAACGAAATATTATAATACAAGTTGTTGTTTTGCATCCTCGTCAAAATTCTGGAGGTTGTCACACAAGACATAAGTAATCAATTAAAATTACGGTACCTAGTTAATTATTAATAAACGCTGATTTTTTGATTGTTTATGTTTGTCATTATTTCAGAATAACCCCCTTAACGTGATTTAGGGAATCATATATAATAATTATACGTTAGAGATTGTTTTTATTTGTGGAAGCGCGGTTATAGGGCGAGAATCAGACGGCCCGTGTTTAAAACACGAGTGGTTCACACTTACCGATTTCCGATTAAGAAAAGAAAAATACCTACCCATTTTATTATTGATTCAGGACGAGAATCATTAGCATAGCTACCTCCTTGAATTTGACGAGGATGCAAAAGAACACCTTGTATAAAACTCTGACACCAAATTAGGCACAAATCACAAGATTTTTTGTTTTACTTTAGACTAACAAATTTAAATATCCAAATGTCTCATAAAACAACTTCACACTTAAAAGAACAAGAAAGACCTAACTTTTATCGCAAGTTTTAGAACAAAAGGCAAAATACTAACAACAAAGGCTTCAAGCGATAACCTTTCTTTAATTAATGTAACTTTATAGTTACAACGACTTGTTTCCTTTGAAAGATATTGGAGGTCTTGTTGGAATATAACCTTTGTAAACTAGAACTATTATGTTTCCTATAATTTCTGGTAAGTATTAACATTTAAAATATGGTTTTTAAAAACGTTTTGTATTTTTTTACCGACTTCAAAAAGGTAGAGGTTTTCGACTGTATGTAATTTTTTATGTAAGTTCACTGATTTCTCCTACAGTAATTTTGGACCGATTTTCAATATTTTGAAATCTGATGATGGGATCCCAAGGAAATCGAGGGCAATCAATCCTCAAATTTTATAGGCACATTCAATGTTTTTCATATACTTTCTCTTTCTGGTTTTTGTGTTTTTTGAAGTCGGTTTTATAATTTGAGGAGCTAAAGGGAGAAGGTTAAGCCGTGCTTGCCGGGGTTGGTCCGTGGATGGGTGATCATAATTACATACCGAGTTTCCTCCGTGCCTCGGAAAGCACGTTAAACCGTTGGTCCCGGCTGTCATTTGTAGATCTTTGACAGTCGTTACGAGTAGTCAGAAGCCAAAAAGTCTGACATCCAGTCTTACCAAGGGGTATCGTATTACCTAGTTACTGGGTTGTGGAGGTCAGATAGGCAGTCGCTTCATGTAAAATACTGGTACTCAGCTGCATCCGGTTAGACTGGAAGCCGACCCCAAGATAGTTTGGGAAAAGGCTAGGCAGATGATGAAGTCGGTTTTATTTTTTGCAATAAAAATTTCTTATGTAGTTTTTCTTGTTATCTGAAGTTAACAACAATGACATAATACAAACAAGCCTCCCTATGAAAGGGAATGAGTCGTTACAGCTAGTCAGTGGAACCGAAAGTCTGACAACCAGTCTTACCAAGGGGTATCGTATTAATCAGTACTAACTGGGGTGTGGAGGTCAGATAGGAAGTCGCTTCACGTACAATATTTGTAATCAGCTGCATCCGATAAGGAAAAGGATATCATCATCATCAGCCTATATTGTTCCCACTGCTGGGACGCAGGCCTCCTCTCTATGAGAGGGAATGGGCTGTAATCCACCACGCGGGCCCAGTGCGGGTTGGAAGATGTCACATGTCTTCGAATTTTTAGTTCTAGGACATGCCGGTTTCCTCACGATGTTTTCCTTCACCGTTTTGAGAGCAGCCGAGAGCAGCGGTGATGAAATAAATTACACAAAGTAATGCGCCTGCCTAGGCAAACAAATCTCCTTCAGCAAAGAAAGGAATACAGAAGAAGTAGACCGTAGAGTGGCAATCACCTGGAAAAAGTACTGGGCTCATAAGGAAATATTTAAATCACAGTTCCCATTGCCAACCAAGAAGTTAGTTATGGACTCTGAAATTCTACCATGCCTCACCTACGGCTGCCAAACCTGGACGTTCGACCTCAAAACCAGAAACAAAATCCAGACCACTCAAAGAAGAATGGAGAGAAGTTACCAGGGTTTAAAATTAAAAGACAGAGTGAAAAATATAGTCATCCGCAAAAGAACCAGCATAACAGACGCACTAACTTTTTCTCTACAAAGAAAATGGAACTGGGCAGGGCACGTGGCCAGGTACGCTGATAACAGGTGGACTTTAAAAACCATAAAATGGAGGGGACCTCAGGGCACCAGAGCGAGAGGCAGACCTAGTGCTAGATGGGTAGACGAAATTGTGGCGGCAGTGGGTCGAGAATGGCCTGAGATGGCTAAGGACAGGGAGAAGTGGAAATCTTTGGAGGAGGCTTTTACCCGAAGGGGGTCCATACAAAAGTAACAGTGAAAACTTTTCGATAATTACCTACCTATTTAGATTTCTTTTTTAATTTCATCGAATTACTTATTGAATGTTATGGATTATTATTGTTAGTTATTGTCTATTGTTATTACCAATTTTTATTGAACTATTTATTCGGTGGAATTAATTATTGATTATTGTTATAATTTTTTCGAATTATTTATTGATTGTTAATGATTATTGTTAGTTAATGTTAAATAGGTTGAATTATTATTGATTTTTATTTTGTGTTATTAATCTTTCGAATTAGTTAACGATTATTGTTATTAATAATTTGTTGGATTTAATTATTGTTTCAGTTATTTTATAGTTCTTTTTTAATGTCTTTTTATTGTTATTGAATTTCGATTACTGTTATTTTTAATATTTATTATTGATTTGATAAAATTATTTATTTGTTATTGATGATAATTGTTAACTAGTGTTTAGTATTTATTTTTATTAATTGTTAATGTTATTTGTATGGAATTAAATAAAGCTTATTCATTCATTCATTCATTCAATGCGCCTGCCTGGGTTCGAACCTACGACTTACTGCTCGTAAGTCGGGGCTGCTACCACTAGGCCACCGCTGCTCTGTCAGGAAAAGGATATGCAGATGATGAATTTAAATACGAGTTTACAGTCATTATCGTTGGGATCGGCTTCCAGTCCAATCGGATGCAGCTCAATTTACGGTATGGCTTAATTATCGCATAAAACCGGTTGTAGCTAATTTTTATCAAGTGTTTATCATAGAGGGTCCGATACAATATAAGTCCAACGAAAAAATTAAACAACTCGAGTTTTTTGCTTTATTTCATTCCCTTTTTAAAATTCAAATTCGTCCAGCTGCTTCCCGAGATCAGCATAAAACAAGCGTATGTTTTAATAACACGGCACAATATCCAAAACGGGGCAATAACAAGAGCTCAGAAAGCTATTACATCGGTGGTGGAGCAATTTGGGGCTATTCCGCCGTGAAAATCGCCAGCCAGTTTACAATAAATCCACATTTCACGTACTATTTGTGCTCGAACACACTTGGCGGAGGAGCCGAGTGAAAACGTGTGTTGTGTGTTGATACTAGGGTAGTGGAGCTTTCTGGTGCATTAAGTGTGGTTGCTTTACTTTAGAGATATTTTGTAAGGACACAATATCCAGAAAAAAGTAATAATCTTTATGACCTATTAATCGTCATCTTTTGAGAGCAGCGATGGTCCAGTGGTGGCAGCCCCAACTTACGAGCAGTAAGCCGCGGGTTCGAACCCAGGCAGACAAATTACTTTTTGTAATTTATTTCATCACCGCTGCTCTCAAAAACGGTGAAGGAAAACATCGTGAGGAAACCGGCATGTCCTAGAACTAAAAATTCGAAGATATGTGACATCTACCATCTAACCCGCACTGGGCCCGCGTGGTGGATTACAGCCCACTCCCTCTCATAGAGAGGAGGCCTGTGTCCCAGCAGTGGGAACATTATAGGCTGATGATGATGATGATGAATCATCATCTGCCTAGTCTTTTCCCAACCATGTTGGGGTCGGCTTTCAATCTAAAAGTCTGAATACCGGTATTTTACACAGAGCGACTTCCTATCTGACTTCCACAACCCAGTTAGTACTTTGATAATACCCTTGGTTGGCCGAAAGTATGGCAACCAGTCTTTGGTTGCCATACTTTCGGCACACTGATTCTGTAAGGACTTTCAAAGATCTACAAATCACAGCCGGAACCAACGGCTTAAAGTGCTTACGTCACGTTATGGCATGATCTAATAATCTAGTTTCCAATATCTTTTTCTGAAATAGAAATTATGTTAAAAGTATTGGTATCACGATTGTTTTGTACTGATCCAGTTACATGTGGTCCTTCTCACAAAAACCGTTCCTCTGTGCCTGTTGTTGGGAACATAATATCTACGTTTTTTCTTCCTTAATTCTTACACAGTGCAGGCATAACCAAGCGGAAAAGTATCTTTTCACACCACCTGCTCGATAATGTCAAATTATATGTCATGCAAACCCAACCTAAAGTAAGTCATTAATGACCTGAGGTCTAGCAGGGCAATAATATTGTACTGAACTTCATTATGACCCGCTGGTCAATAATGTGATTTGAATTTGGAACATAAATGGCATACGAATATTAACGCATTCACCATTATTATCTGCACAAAAAAATAAATTGTTCAAAAATCGAACTGGCCACCACGAGATAGATATAATTAAAAGAAAAATAGAACACAAATTAAAAAGAGGCGCGAATACTGGAAATTGCTTTGCTTTGTTCATTGTTATACAACAAATTACTTAAAATATTGCAAATTCTCACAAAAATGTCGAGTGACGATAGTGATTTGACTCCGGAGTACTTGATTCTAGTACTACTGCTTTTATTCTCTCGTAGATGGTGTGAAAAGTAGAGTATTCACCTCGGGGATAAAGGTGCCTTCGTCTTGGGCGACCTTGATTCCCACGCTGCACTCAGGATTCTTGTCTTAACTGCCTCGCTCCGCTCGGGAGTTAACGCTAGAATCCTTCGTTTTGCTCGGGATTCAATACGGCGCCCGCTACATAAGACACTACTTTATCCCCTTGGTGCATAATCTACTATTATAGGTTGCATGCATCTGCAGGCCAAGATAACTGTACAGTTTTCTGCTACACAGATTTATGCATGCCTGCATAGATTGACTGTACAGTCAAAACTTAACATGCATAACCTATCGCCTTTTGCCGGCTCTAAGCGTATAGGTCGTGGCGAAACGGTTAGGTACACACGACGTATACATCACTGTCACTCCCAATGCTAACAATGCCAAAAATTCGTCCTCCAGTTCAAGCAATTGACCATAAGTAGGGGTCTCCTACAGTTAGCATCTACAATGCCACACTTCGGCTGATTTTCGAAATTGCAACGTGACGCGCCAACAATAACGCTTCTGTATTTTCAATTTGTAAGCGCAGTACTCGAATATTTTTGCCGCACATTTTCAATGGCTCTTGTCTGGGATTATAGAAATTTAGCAGACGTGTTTTAAAATTTAAAGCTGCTGAAATACCTAAACTTGATATTATCGTTTTGAAAACTCGGCTTTATCTGCTGAATTGTCAATTATTGCTTTTTACTTCTTACCTTTTGGTCACGAGATAAGCGCAAAAGCGACACGCCTATTGCAATAGTGACTGCGGAACAAATGAAAACAGTTGCCATCAATGTCGCAAGTCGCATCGTCTAATGGTCAATTTAGACAATACTGAAAAATGTTCGCGCATTTTACTGGCTGCATTCAAAATAGGATTGTATTACCTTTGTTAAAGTAATAAAAATTATGAATAAGTACTTGTATCGACGCGGACATCAAACGTCGCCTCGCGCATGGTCGCGACACTGTCGCACAGTTTAAACAATGCAAATGCAGTCCTATTTTCAATACAGCTAGTTAATTGCTCGCGCATTTATTCGTTCTGTCTGCACTGACCGTTAGGCCGTGATACCACAGGCTTAGGTTTTTCCGCCAGGAATTTTGCAGTAGCAACCCAGGATTCGTGCCTAGTTAATGGCTCCACCCCTAACTTAGATTTTACTGGCTGAATGCGATTGTACTATGTAGGGTGAAAATGAAAAAAAATCAGCCTTTCGATACATTTAGACGTGTAGGTGTTGCAGTTTTGCAGAAAAGAGCAGTTTTTTTTTACCAATGATAAGTTTCTATGCCGGTTGACAGTCTTGACGTCATGTTGCATGATTTGCTGTCGACAAAAAACTGCTGTATATGCCGCATCTCCCATGCTTCTACTCCAAGTTGATTCCGTTAATGATGGACATCCGTTCTCGTTTTATCTCCTATACGTATACCGCCATTAATTGTTGCGCTTTTTACGTTTTTCGGCGAAAATATTGAGGATGTTATTCCGGTATTAAGCTTGATGGATGCGCAATTATTGCGTTTTCGGCAAAAAATGGTGGACGGTTAAGTATTTTGGGATGAAACTGAGACAAAATAAGGTTCAGATTGATGGTTTGCACCTAAATCACTCTAGTCAACCGTTAAGTTCGATTATAGTCAGGTTAAGCCACGCTTGCCTAGGTTGGTCCGTAGATGGGTGACCACCCATTACGTATTTAGTTTTCTCCGTGCCTCGGAAAACACATTAAACCATTGGCTGTCATTTGTAGAGCTTTGAAAGTCGTGGCTTTAAAAGTCTGACAACTAGTAAACCAAATCTATATATATAAAAGAAAGTCGTGTTAGTTACTTCACTTATAACTCAAGAACGGCTGAACCGATTTAGCTGAAAATTGGCAGGGAGGTAGTTTAGAGCCAGGAGAAGGACATAGGATACGGTAGGGTAGGGTAGGGTAGGTAGGTAGGATAGGGTAGGTAGGTAGGGTAGGGTAGGTAGGTAGGGTAGGGTAGGTAGGTAGGGTAGGGTAGGTAGGTAGGGTAGGGTAGGTAGGTAGGGTAGGGTAGGTAGGTAGGGTAGGGTAGGTTAGGTAGGGTAGGGTAGGTAGGTAGGGTAGGGTAGGTAGGTAGGGTAGGTAGGTAGGTAGGGTAGGTAGGTAGGGTAGGGTAGGTAGGTAGGTAGGGTAGGGTAGGTAGGTAGGGTAGGGTAGGTAGGTAGGGTAGGTAGGTAGGGTAGGGTAGGGTAGGTAGGTAGGGTAGGTAGGTAGTAAGGGTAGGGTAGGGTAGGGTAGAGTAGGTAGGTAGGGTAGGGTAGAGTAGGTAGGTAGGTAGCGTCGGGTAGGGTAGGTAGGATAGGGTAGGTAGGTCGGATAGGGTAGGTGGGTAGTAAAAAGTGCATTGCAACGCATGCTGGGTACAGCTAGTAATGTATAAAATAGTGAATGATTATGTGTTGTTGTAGCTGGTGCTAAATAATTGCATTTTTTTTCTTTGTTCTTTCATTATTTTTTCATTGTTTCTTATTTATATGTCTTATGTATGCAATTAAAAAATTCGTGACCAAGCCTTTGACCATAAAAGATACCGTATCTTTCTTTGTCACCACTTAATACAGCTCTTATCTCTTTTGTTAGATATCGCTAGGCCACACTTACTTTATTGAACACCAAAATGATGTTAGCGTCTATGGTGATCAGTACAATCATCATCGTTCATCTTCATCTTTTATTAAATACTTATTTTTTTATTACTCGTCATCTCATTGGTCAGGTCCTTTGTCATCATATCATATAAGTACAGGTATAAATTATTTCCATCTTCTAGGCATAAGTCATTCCCCGAAACTCCTACACCTAAAACATAAATGCATAGCATTATTAAATCACGAGGCTGTTTCATGTTCCCGCTAAGATATCTCAACAAACATAGGTATTAACAAAGCATCTGGTTTAACTCAACTTTTGTTTCCTTACCCTCTTTCTGGCCCCAGTTAGGGTGCGAGCATGGTGACTAGGGCGATAGCGGACGCGGTTACTGCTTGCCACAAGCACTGTTACGGCAGCGACTCCAGACAGGAAACCAACGGCAGAAATTACTTAGAGCAAGCGATGTGTAACTGCGACTCGAATTGCGGTTAGATAATGCTCTTCCCAGTTATGTTGGCTCCTCTTACTGGATGCAGTTAAATACCAGGATGTTACAAGGAACGGCTGCTTTGCGGACCCACATGGCTCAGTTATGGGGTAACACGATAGCTGTAAGGGTCGGTTCATATCTGACTGAAAATGAGTCGGGCGTATCGTTGTTAGTATGACCGACGTAGTAACGCATCATCGGTTGTGTGTGTAAAGTTGGATGTTTTACTATCTATTTGTCTGTTCTGGTGTTACGCGACTGACGATGCGCGGCGTATTTTCCGTCAGATATGAACCGATCCTAAAGACTAGCAGACGCAGGTTGTCAGACTTTATCGCTTGCAGACTATCCGTAATGACTGTCCAAGATCTACTTATGATATCTGGGACCAAAGGCTTTACGTGCTTTCCTATGCATCCAAGGCGTGGAGGGGTTTAAGGACTCATTAACGGAGAAACAGCGCGTTGTGCAGTGCGATGTGCCGCGCTTGCATGTTTTTTCCGTTTACGAAAAGGCGGCGCGTGCAACGGCCCGCATTATCACACGCGCAAACACAAACATATGACAATGTACGATGTTGTTTATGGAAACGCGAGGCATGAAGCCGCCACCGCTTCTAATGACACCACTTGTGATGCTGCGGCCTACGCTGCCTGCGACGCCGCGTGCTCCGTCGATAGTATAAAGTATTAAAAGAACTGGCTGGCTGCAACGCTGCGGGCTGCACCGCGAGTAACTCTGCATTTTAAGCAAACGCGCATAAATTCGTTAAAATATATTGCCGCAAAACGCGCCGCGTTCCTGTAAATGAGCCCTAACTACATTAGAGATGGGTCGCTTTTGAAGACCGAACTGTGTGGCTGTTATGCACCCGAGACCTTATAATGTTTGAAATGTGGCGCTCGCCTCAGCACTCTGACCGAGGCCTCTGGTGCAATAATTAGATACGTGCGGCTGGCTTGAAAGCCAGGCTTCCAGAAGTTTGTGTGTGTTGTCTTAAATTGTCTATTTTGTTGTGTATTGTCAAAGAGAAAATTAGACTTGTGCCGTTTCGTTGTGTCGAGTACTCGAGTGTGAATAATCTCAGAACTTGAGACGTGTATGCAGAAAGATATATGTATTGCTATGTTTTTTTGGGGATTATGTAGTGTATACTAGATAGGTGTGGATTGAGTAGACCATATTGAAGTTTATTTGGGACTACTGATTAATTTTTAAGATTAAAATGTTAGTTCGGCTTCCTTATAACTTGATTATATTTGTCGGATACGGTCATTAGTACGGATAGAAAATGAATCAGCAACCGCGCAAAAGGTGGCATCACGCGACCTACTTACCAACACCCACACGTAAAACGCGCTTCCGCAGAGTCGTGATGTTGAAAGCTCGCAAAAAGGACGACGCTTGAGTGTCTGATCACGGCGGAGTCAAGACGTCCCGGAACTGTGTGTACTGTTTCAAGTAGTATGTTGGTTCGATAAAAGCAGTGTACCGTATGTAGTGTGTGTTTCCATAGCACGAAGCCCATATGATGACTGAGTTTAACTGAATAAATCATCATCATATGACATAATAATATTCATTACAGCAGTAAAAACTACGATCGATCACTATCCTGTCAAACAATAGGGGATGATCCAATTTTTTTTTCTTTGTCCGTCGGTTAGTTTATTGAAAAGTATTAGACACTTTTTTTTTATTTTTTCACGTGGTCATAAAATTACGGATATATATTGAGTTGAAATGGCGCATGACGTCACATGTAGGTAAGTTTTATGGTGTCACCTTGTTTCGCAGATAGAAGTTTCACAGAATTTCGTTTCCCAGAAAATGTTTCACATAATATTTGGTCCACGTATTTTTATTTCGAATATTTTTGTTTCAACTACTGTTTACTTGAATGAAACATATTTTACAGACACACACTTCAATGAATTTTATAATCACATTTTTTTATTTAACAAATTTATCAAACAGTAGAATTACTTTTTAACGAATATTGTTTGTTCGATGTATGTTTCCATGGTATTTTATTTCAACGAAATTATTAATCTTAAATTAAAATATTGGTCTTAAAAGTCAATATGTTGTACTACAAAAGTTAGTGACAAAAACGAATGGCTTCAAACCAGACTCCACGTAGTCTTGTCTGCCCTACCCCAAGAGTGTAATTTAAGCCCGCGTAGGCGCGGAGGGATGAGGCGGCCCGCGAGCTGAGGAGCAGGTGGTATCTATCGGTTGCCGCCGCGGCTGAGGCTGGCCGGCTTGCCGGTCAGCAAGCCGAAGCTGCGGTGGTGAGCGTTAATACCATCTGCGACGATGAACTCGCGTGGGGCTGCCGAAGCCCCGCAGCGCCGGAGCCGTGACAGAAGCCATGCTTGTTGCATGCTGTATGCTTGCTTGCACGCTGCATGTTGCATGCTTGCTTGCATGCTACATGCTTGCTTGCATGCTACATGCTTGCTTGCATGCTGCGTGCAACAGGCATGAACACCATTAGTGAGAATAAAAAGACTGTTTCCCTGCTTGACAAGAATTTAACCGCATTATTTTTGTGAATGCGGTGTTGTAATTTTATAGGAGGGTATGTATTTTTCAAAGGTATGAGTTTTAGAAACTGTCACTCGTTATAATGTAATTCTTCGTAATAAGTTTTATGTGAAACAAACAATATGTGGATAAAGAATATTTGATTTGTTATTCTATGATATGAATATTCTAACATTAAACTTTATTTGAAACAAAAATTGATGATTTAAATTTCTTAAAAGTAAGTATTCTGCGTATTGATTATTCTATGAAATGATAATATGAGAAACAATTTATGTGAAACGAAATTCGATTAAACAATTAGCGACGAAACAACGCACAACCAAGTTTTATACCTACTTGTGACGTAGTACCACTCTCCAAGTTTAATGAGTTTTAACTAAGTATTTTTTTATATAACACACATTTCACATTTGATATTTTGATAAAACAAAAAATACGTGTCTAATATTTTTGTATTACCCGTCTGACGGACAAAATAGAATGTCGTTTTCTTTACCCAGTCCGCATCCCTATTGTGGTGATATTGCCAATTACTCTTTTTGGAGGTCACGTTTAGCAAATAATCATACAGGAGTTATTCTGATTTCGCTATTATTTTATGATTCACTTACCTTTTAATTACACAGAAAAACGTATCAGTTGCAGCCTTATTCATTCACCGTGGTCGCCTCTTCTTTGATTGGTCATTCTTTCCACGCCATACCAGGCAAAATTGTAACCTCCAACTGTTTTCTCAACTCATGTACGACTGTGAACTAGAACAATGGCGTTTATGGTGCCTAAATAAGTTGCAAATGCCACACAACTCGATCTTTTTGATTATCATTAGCTATATTCATGTTGCGCAAAAACCCAGTTTCGGTACTATAGTAAAACCCAGTTTTCAATAGGGCATCGAAACCCGAGTTCTAGTATCTAAGTTGCACTAGATACCCTTCATACAAATTGCGTCAGCCGATGCGATAATTATTTTCATAACAGGACGACATTTTTTTTTTAAATTTTATTCTTATTTTCCTTAGAGAAAGCGGTCCTGTTTGGGTGAATTGCCCAAGCAAAAAAATACACGGCAAACCTGAGAACGGTAGTGCAATGTGCTGATTATTAATTTTATATATTTTTTCTCAACAACGTAAGTATTTCTCTACCTTGGCAAAAAAAAATCATTGGTATCTACCCTCTAATATACCCAAAAAAAAAAATACAAAGTGTTATTTTATCATCACGGTGACCTGTCCTGAACCCAATTCCGCTCATAACATACCTTCTCCTGCAAATACATTCGTAATATGGATTTAAATTGATTTTGTTATCATTAAATTATAATATATTCGATCAAATAAAACAATTTTTGTTTGTTTATCTTCTTTCTCATGGATTTGACAGGCAGTCAACTTTTGTCTGGAAAAAAGTTATCATTTCAGAGGACAGTAAGTTTTAGTAGAATAGCCACATCAACATTGCGTTGTTACGCCCCTTTCACCTTTTCTCACTCCGGATCAGTCCGGCTTAAGCTCTCGGCGCGAACGCACCGGTCCCAACGTCTTGCGGTTTCCCGCCAAAAAAGTAAGTTTATCATTTCAGTAATATGGGGACAAAAATAGTTTCATTTCGGTGGCTGTTATAACTCGTGCTAGATTTGTTTAATTTGTTTCAAAATTGTGTATTAAATTCGCAGTAAGTACTGTTTTGTTTGAGTAGTGTTCATATTTTTTAAATAATTTTTTTTCGGAGTTAAATGTAGAACTAACCTCTATTTTATCATCTCAGTGTTATCATTTCAGTGGATTCGGTGGACTGTTATACCAATTACAGTCCACCGGAATTAAAAGTATCTCCGAAATGATAAAAACATAAAGTTTTAGAGATCCTGGTGTCAAATACAAAGTCATAGTTTTGTAATGTACCTACTTTTACCTAGAGTGTCGATTAGATTATTTAGGTGTATTTGTTGTGTAATTTATTTGTGTTATTGTATTATTTGTGCTTAAGATATATAATATATACATATATCTATGTAGTTAGTACATGTTTACTATACTTTAGATACACATTTGTTCGGCTCAACGAAAATGTGATGAGTGTGTGGGTCACCACAGTGTAGATTATTATACCTACTAATTGTCAACAAAATAATTATTTCGAGGGTTTACCTTCAATATAAGTCACTTACCTTTATTTTTATATCATTTATTACGAGTAAATAACAATAATAAATAATATTTGATATAATTACAAAATTTCTTAATTTTACAAGATATAACAAATAAGTTAAAGAGCATTTAAACGTTATATGAAAAAAAAAGAGATATACCTATGTGATGAGAAATTGCCTGTGAGAGTGTTTGTCTGAGTCAATGCAAGAGAGCTAGTGTGTGAGCGCGTGGTGTATCTGAAGGTATAGTATTTTATAGGATCATAGTATAGTGTGTATGAATGTATGTCTGTGGATATGAGAAAGAAGAAAATTGAAAAGCGTGTATTTTGATTTTAGGATGCCGCGGCCTAAGCAACAGACTAGAGAAGAAAGGTTGGAAAAAAGGAGGTTGTATGAAAGAAGAAGAAAAGAGAGAATTAAGAGCAATGAAGTCTCACGCGAAGAGTTTTTGAGAAAAGACAGAGAAAGGTATGCCAGAAAAAAAGCAGCGGGATTAATTGTTTCAAGGCATCTAATGACCCCTAAAAAATTAAGAATCCTAAGAAGAAAAAACAAAATAAGTGCTGCTGCTTATTACCAAAGAAAAAAAAATAGAGCAGCTCCAGCTCCTATAGCGGCTCGTGCTAACCCTCTGGATGAGACAATTGGGGATCAAAGTGATGGTCCTGGACTAAGCACTTCCTGTCACAGTTCCTTCTTGCCTACTTTACGGCGCAGCTTACGATTGAACAGCAATAGTATTAGTACGAATATCCAAATCCAACGTTCTAATACTACAGAAGCTAGAAGCTTTCATCGGGTATACACAAGCAGTCCACGACAAACCCTGCTATCAACGCATCAAAATTTTGTAAATTTTGACTATAGCAATCCTGGTCCAAGCACTTCTCGTCAAGGGAATCCATCTTCGGCTCGGCGCTGCTTGCCGATGAATAGCGATAGTACAATTGGTTCCAATATTCAACATCATATTGATGACAATGTAGTAACTGGCACTCATTGTGTACAACCAAGTGGCGTACAACGAATAACATGTCCATCAAATCTAAGTAGTATCGAGTCAACATTATGCCCCAACAGCCCTGTTTCAGACTCGTCAATTAAATAAATAATAAAAATAAAAATAAAAATAAAAAATAAAAAAAATAAAAAAGCCTTATATTTCCAGTTTAACAATTTAACATAAAGAAAAAAAAACTATTTATCTACCTCTAATATCTATTTATACATAGCAACTGAAGAATTTAAATCTGAGTAGTTTAATTTATTTTGATACAAAATTTATATTTAAGCAGGTAGGTACAATTTATTTATATCCACTGGAACCCCTCTCAGGTAAAGGCCTCCTCCAAAGCTTTCCATTTCTCTCGGTCTTGGGCTATTTTTTGCCATTGCGGGCCAGCAATTTTTTTAATATCATCGTCCCATCTAGTGAACGGTCTTCCTCTATAACGCTTGCCCAATGGGCCTTTCCATAAAGTCACTGTTTTTGTCCATCTACGATCTTCAAGACGTGCTATATGACCGGCCCATTTCAACTTTAACTTTTGACTATGGCTGAGGGCATCTATTGCCTTTGTATTAGATCTTATCTTAGTGTGGTTTATCTTCTGTATTCTCTTAATGTTTAGCATACTGCGTTCAATTCCCCGCTGACATGTATTTATTTTATTTTTTATTTTGGTTGTGAATTTCCATGTTTGGCACGCGTATGTTAGACAAGGAATGAGGCAAGAGTCCATCACCGTTTTCTTTAACTTGATTGGCATTTCACTTTTAAATATCTCCTTGTAACTCCAATATTTATTCCAAGTATGTTTGACTCTTCTCTCCACTTCTAGTTCATTGCTATCTCTGTTGAATCCAATTTGTTTTCCCAAATATACATAATGATCTACATAATCTAATCGATCGTTTCCGATAGTTATTTCCAATTGTTTGGAGTTGGTCATGACTTTGGTCTTTGAGATATTCATTTCTAAACCCACTTGTCTGCTTGCTTTGTGTAGAGTATCTAACATGTATTGTAGTTGCAGGCTCGATTCCGATAGCAAAACCAAGTCGTCTGCAAATCTTAAGTGATTTAGGTATTTACCTTGGATATACAAACCTCGGTTTTCCCAGTCTAATTTGCTTATGATAGATTCTAGTACTGCAATAAAAATTTTTGGGGATAAGGGGTCGCCTTGTCTGACTCCTCTCTTGACTGGAAAGCTTGGCCCTGTCGTTTCTAGTTTGACTCTACTTAAGCTGTTTCCGTATAGATGTTTGAGTATTGTTATATATATTTGGTCTACATTTTGGGCTTTTAGAGTGTCCCATATACTTTCGTGTGAGATAGTGTCGAAAGCTTTTTGGTAATCAATGAATGTGATGTAGAGTGGTCGCTGTTGTTCCTGGTATTTTTCAATTATCAGCTCTAATGTATGGATGTGGTCTATTGTAGAAAAATTCTTTCTAAATCCCGCTTGTTCGATAGGTTGTTTTTTTTCTAATGTTGTACTTATTCTTTGATTTATTATTGTGGCGAAAAGTTTATAAATACTAGGCAAAAGGCTTATCGGCCGGTAGTTGCTGATGTCCTTTGGGTCTCCTTTCTTGTATATCAAAATAATATTGGATTCAGACCATTGAGACGGTGTGACACCGGTCTCGAATATTAAGTTAAATAATTTTGTTAATGGAGCAGCTAGTATGAAGGATGCGGTTTTTATGGCGTCGTTAGTGATATTATCTGATCCCGGGCTTTTATCTGGTTTCATTTTTTTTATCGTTTCAATAATTTCTGTGCAATCTATTGGTTCTATGCTGGATTGCGACGTGTCAAGTCCGGTGTATTCATATACAGTATGGTTAGTGTCTCTGGCTAGGTCTGACATACTATAAAGTTGTTTGTAAAAATTTGTTGCGATGTTTATTATATCTTTTCGGTTATAAGCAGTTTTTCCTACCTCATTCAGGCCCTCAATCCATGTTTTGTTTGTCCGTAGTTCTTTGTATCCCTTTTTCAGGCTTCCCTTTTGCTCCAGATGTTTTTTAATGATATTTATTCTATGGATCTTATAATCTTTTTTTATATATTTACTTATCAATTTGTACAGGGCTTTGAGTTCATTTTTCATTGCTTGCGTTTTGTTTTTAGTTTTTTGTAGCTCTTGTCTTCGTTTTAAAAGTCTTTCTGTATTTTCTGTGAGAACGGTGCAGTCTTTTGTTGTATTTGTAGTTCTTGCGATTTGTAAACTGTCTGTAATGTAGTGTATTATTTTATCGTGGTAATCTTGTACTGTGTCGTTTGGCTCAGAGTGGAGTAAAGACATTTGAGTTTTTAAGTTTTCCTTATATATTTGTATTTCTTCTTCGTTTTTTAGGGTACTGTTTTGCTTATTTACAAACCTGGTTCGTGTTTTCACTGGTTTTGTAAGTGATAGTTTTGCTCTGAGTGGTCTATGGTCTGATGTAAAATTAATACTTAGTGTCTCGATGTCTTGAAATAAATGAGGGCGATTAGATAGTATGAAATCTATTTCATTTTTATATTGACCATTCGGGGACTGCCATGTCCACTTTCTTTTCTCTTTTTTCTTGTAAAAAGTGTTGATGATAGCTAGTTTGTTTTCCATAGCAAAGTCAATAAGTCTTTGACCTCGTGCGTTTCTTGTTCCATACCCATACTGTTTCATTACTAAGTATTCATCTTTTTGTGGCGTACCAATTTTGGCATTGAAATCACCCATTAAAATAAAATCGTCGTATGCCTTATCCATTGCCTGGTAGACGGTATCATAGAAAAAATTTACTTCTTCTTCGTCTGCTGCTTCTGTAGGGGCATATACTTGTATGATGGTGATATTCCTTCCTGGTATTTTTAGATTAAGCAGAGCCACACGTTCAGAGATGCCTAGGTAACTTTCCACATATTGTTTCAGATATTTTTGTATTACAAAACCTACTCCATGCTTGCCCTGTGTTTGTCCTGTACTGCAGAGAATAAATTCTCTGTATTCTTCTATGTTATTTCCGAGGCGCCTAACTTCCGACATGCCTATTATGTCGTATTTTATATGTGTTATTGCTTTTTCCAGTTCTATTATTCTTTCGTATGACAGCAGAGTTCTAACATTATAGGTTAATATGTAGAGTTGATTGTTTCTTATTTTTAACAATTCTTCGTCATCTCTTGGTGATGCCTTTGGAGGGTTGTGGTCATAATCTTCCACGGAGACCAGCCGGCTTGGAAGATGGGTTTCGTTTTTTGTTGGTGGTTTTTGTATGTGATTCTTGAGAGGGGGGGCCGGTAGTTGCTATGCGTTATCATTTTCCTTATCCTGCTGTTTAGGCACACTATTTGGGTGCTTGGTAGTTAAGAAATTAAGCATGCCTGGTTTTAAAACTCCTTCTGACAAACTGGAACTTCTTTTAATTGGTGTAGCGGTTTTTTTCTTCTTGTTGACTTGCTTTTCTTTTCCAGTTTGTGCTGGGCGGTTATTTTCCGGGGATATTGACAGCATTCTCTTATTGTTGTTTGTTGTGTTTGTATCTTTGCCTAGTATTTTAATTTTGTCGTACCTTATTATCGCTAGATTTCCTTTCTCTCTCTCTATATTTACTTGTTCTTGTAATTCTTTCCTTTTCTCTAATACGTAGTGTGGATAGTCCTCTTTGAAATAGTACGAGGTATCGGTAAGTGCCTTTCTCTGTTTGAAAATATCTATTTTTATGCCTAGTGTGGCAAAAGTAACGGTTATTGGTCGGGGTCTTTCCCCTTTCCTTCCCAATCTCTTTATTTCCTGTATGTCTCGTCGTTCGAGTTCTATAGAAAAGTATTTTTTTATAAATTCAATCAGGTTTCTTTCCAAATTTGAATATGATGTTTCCGTTTCCTCCATTCCGAAAAAGACAGCATTTCTCTGCCTTGCATGTTTTTCAAGGTAATATAATCTTTTTTCTTGGTTTTCCACTTTTTCTTGGAGGTTTTCATATTTTTCTTCCAAAGCTTTGAACTTTTCTTCCAACATTATGTTAATATTTTGCGTTACTTGTTCGGTCACCTTTTCTGCGCTTTGTAAGATCGTATTTTTTTGCTCTGCGATCTCATTTTGAATTTTTCGGAGTTCGTTCATAATTCCTTCCGAGAGACTCGTCAATTACATCTGTAGAATTCAAGCGAGGACTTAAAGACAAATTTCGAAAATATCAAAAAACTAAAACTAAGCTAATAAAAGAATTACAAAACAAATTATTACAGGTCACTAAGGAAAAAGAAATGTTCAAAAAAAGGTGTAACAGACTACAAAGCAATTATATGATTTTGAAGAAAAGTACCCAAAAAGGAGAAAAACCAGCAGTAGAAGTCATAAAACCTGATGAAAAAAAAAATCGAATTCTCAGGAGGGTGGTGAAATTTTTAGAAGATGATGAAAATTCAACACTGTGTCCTGGAAAAAATGACACCATATCTAGACATGGATTAAAAAAACAAAAAAGACTATTGACAGACACACTTAAAAATTTACACTTGAAATATTTGGGATCAGGAGAACCACCGATAAGCTATTCAACATTTTCAAGAATGAAGCCTTTCTGGGTCACTCAACCAAATGTGAATGCACGAAATACATGCCTATGTGAAAAGCACGAAAATATGAAACTTTTGATTGAATCTATGAAAAGAAACCGCCTTATCAAAGAAAATACAACATCCGACGTTTTAAGTAGCCTATGTTGTAGTAAAGATAACATCGATTGTCTGCAAAGAATATGCTCAAGTTGTAAAAATAGACACATTGATTATCAAGAGTTTAATAATGAAGTGAACATAGCGTATTGGGGTTGGGAGAAGAATAAAAGCATATATGTCAAAAATAATGTAGAAAAATCTGCTATTAAAGTTGAAAAAGTAAGGCGTTGGGTGAAACCACTAGATTTAATAAAAAAATTCGAAGATAGCCTGAAACCATTCCTTAAACATTGCGTCAATAATAAAAATCAAAATCAAGCTTTCAAAACGTTAAAAGAAAATATGACTACGGAAGACTGTATTATACAAATTGATTTCAGTGAAAATTATAATGCCAAATATGGATCCGAAATTCAATCCCTTCATTTTGGTGGTAGCAGACAACAGTTCACTTTGCATACTGTCGTAATATATTTCAAACTCGACAACGAAACTTGCAAAACTCAGTCATTTTGTACTGTAAGTACCTCTTTAAGGCATGATGCTGCTGCAGTATGGGCACACCTCATTCCTGTTTTGCAAGAAATTGAGATAACTGCTCCTCTGGTTCGTAAACTTTACGTTATTTCTGACTCACCATCTGCGCAATACAGGAATAAAAATATATTATATATAATAACTCAGTTATCCTCCTATTGTCCGATGCTGACCCACATAATTTGGAACTATTGTGAGTGTGGTCATGGAAAAAGCGCAGCAGATGGAGTGGGTGGAGTATTAAAGAGAACGCTAGATAAACAAGTCTCATATCAACATGATATTACCAATATTGAATCGCTGGTACAAAACCTACAGTGTTATGTTAAAGGTGTGAAAATTGAAACAGTTGAAGATTATCAGGTGACAGAAAAAGATTGGCTCTTGCCCAAAGACTTAAAGACTTTTCCGGGAACTATGAAAGTTCACCAAGTTGTTTGGTCTAAAGAGTCAGGAAACCGTTTGGCACTTCGACATCTGTCCTGTATTGAAAGGGAATGCCTAAATAAAACTATTAGGTGCCCTCACGGCAAGCATTTAGGTTTTCATGATTTCACTGGGATTCAATCAACGAATTTTGCAAATAATACAAATATAGCACATCTGCGTCCAATTCAACTGTCAGAAAAATTAGTACTACGTCCCAAGCCATTCAATGAAAAGAATCTTTCCAAAAAATTACAAAGGAATAGTTTCATACATGAACCACACACACACTCAATCACAAACATTGAAATATCAATTATTAAGCCCTCAACATCCCATTCCTTTGATGGAATGAATAATCAAAAAGGAGAGAATGAGCAGGAATCATCGATAATACCCAAATCATTGCTCGAAAAATATGAAAACTTCAATGAATTTAGCACTCCATCGTGTTCATTTTTTGAAAACAATGATACTGAAATTATTGAAAAGTATGAACGGACAAGAAATATTGACAGCGAAGAAGAAATCATGATTACAGCCAAGAAGAGAAAAGTAAGAAGATTATCTTCGTCTTCGTCCAGTTCTGATTTGAATATTTTTTGATTTTTGTTATTGTATATTTAGTTTTTTAAATATTTGCTGTCATTTAATGGCATGACTTGTTTTAGGTAGGAAGTTAAACTTATTAAAGAAGACTGATGACTATAATAATTATAGTAAAGACGTGCTGTGGTGTGATAATTAAAGAAGATTTGTTTTTTAGGTACATATCTAAATTAAAAACCTATATTTATAGTCATGAAAAGAGGCTGATTAGTGAATTTGAGAAATAATTGTGTGATTTAAAGTGACATGATGAAAAATTAATCTTTAAGCTACATACTTGAACCTACTCTTAAATACGTACCCAGAAAGACTGTTTTATTGGAATAACTATAATTCGCATTAGGTATAAGAATTACTTATACATAATTGCGAATTATAGTTATAGGTAGAACAAAACTTTGTTGTTTTTTGTTCTATTTAGATATGTACGTTTCTCTATTGTTGTAGTAATTTAAGAATAAAGTGATCTCAATCTCAGGTTTCTGTTATGTTTCATACGTTTATGTAAAAGGATTAAAAGTACTAAGCTATTACTACTAAGATATTTTTATAATGTTTCTTATTCATTTATTGTATTTTAAAAATATAAGAGTTGATTTAATTTTAGAAGTTTTACTGATATACCTGTAGAAACACTATTCTCCTCTCGTTACCAATTTAACTAAATTATACCTAGCATTTTTCTCTTAGTGCAATAGGTAGACATTAGGTATTACTATTAATGGCATAACTTACAAATGCAACCATCATATTAATCAGAAACTTTAAGCTTTCTAATCGCGATACGTTGATTCTTTTGAAAATATATCAAGTAAATTAGTATTAGTACATAAACAAGCAAAAATATTTATTTAAGGTTACCAGCATTTACGATAAAGTTTTCCAACATTTTCACACAACAACAACCACAAAAATTACCAAAGGTTATAAAAGTAAAGAAACTATTCATTCATATCATAATAAACATTACATTACATTAATATCATTCTTTGAGGTTATTGTAACCTCAAAGAATGATATATGTAATAATACTAACTGTAATATCTGTATATTAATGATGATATTAAAAAAACTGTGTACTGTCCTGTCTCAGTGTTTATCTAAAATTTGTGGAAATCAAACCTAACAAAGTACGGAACCCTGGCTGGGGGCACGGTTGTTCTTAGCTGTATCATTTCGGTGGATTTATCATTTCGGTGGTAATTTTTATCATTTCGGTGGACACTTTTAATTTCAGTGGACTCTTAAAACTTTATCCTTAAATATTTATGTAAGTTTTGATAATATTTGATGTCCACTCACGCACAATGTTATAAAATAGACTAAAGTATTATTTGTCACTAAAAATATATAGATTGCATTGAAATAAAAAAATCCCACCGAAATGATACATAAAAATCTCTTGTTGAAATTCACCCGTTTGATGGTTTGAATCAGGAACTAAGATGTATGGCGCTATTTGCGTTACACCTTGTATTTGCGTCATTCTTCGATACCGAGAGTTATTGAATACACAAAGTCCTATAGGATTTTGCACCGGTACGCATGACGACCAAACAAGCTATACAAAACCAAATTAAGCTGATCTTTTTTATATACTGTACCGTACCGTATTTTACCGCAAGCTCATACAAATCGAGTTCAGGTTTTACTGGATGGTGTATTGTGTATAGCTTAATGTGTCACCGTGTGTGCCGCCCATGGGACTCTGACTTGACTTTACATGCCGTCGAGAAATATCTTTCAGGAATGCTGGTTTCTTTACGATGTTTTCATTCACGAAAGCAAGTGATAATTAAATAATGCGCACACGAATCCGAAAACTCAGAGGGTCTTGGGTTCGAATTCGATGAGACTTATGACTTGGCAGTTCGAAGAAGAATAGATTTATGTTTTTTATAGCAACAATACCCTATTGACACCACCAGTCAATGGGGGAGGCACTGTCAAAACACAATAAAATCTGCCAATTCTGCCTTGAAATCCTTCAAAATTGCAGCAAAGCACATTAACTGCCTTTAATTATAAACCCTCAAAATATAAATCAAAATACTACCCAGTATTTTGATTTATCTTTTAAAGGTTCCGGACAATGGGCGCTTATGGCCGGCATTTCACCCCCGGGGTCGAAAATACCCCGGCATGTAATAACAGGACCTTACTAATTTCAGCTATCAATTTCGTATGTTCTAATGGTTTCATATTGTTTCGCTTTCTTGTGCAAATCGTGTGTGATATTTCGTTTGGTTTGGGTTTTTTTCCCTGTTATTTGGGTATTATTCTTGCTTGATTAGTGAATGTTCAGATGATTAATACAGTGTCAAATGTAGGATTTTATTTACTGCAGCCAAAAATACTTCCACATTTTGCCTAGATCTGTAGTTCATTATCATCATCTGCCTAGCCTTTTCCCAAACTATCTTGGGGTCGGCTCCCAGTCAGTATTTTACATGTAGCTACTGCCTATCTGACCTCCACATCCCAGTAGCTGTGTAGTACGATACCCCTTGGTAAGACTGGCTGTCAGACTTTTTGGCTTCTGACTACTCGTAACGACAGTCAAAGATCTACAAATGTTAGCTGTGAGCAACGGCTTACGGTGCTTTCTGAGGCACGAAATGTATGTATAAATTATATGTATTTATGATCACCCATCCACGGACCAATCGTGGCAAGCACGGCTCAACCTTAAAGATTGACCCGTGCGGCTGTTATTATTTCCTAGATCTGTAGTTATTCGCAAGATATTATACCATGTGTGTCCAGTTGCTGAAACTCAAGATTCTCAAGATATCACTTAGTATCACCAACTGGTCACAAGCGAGTCCAGTCTCTCGTGTCGAGTTGGTGACGAACCCCATCAGTGTTTCTCCAAGGATCGTTATTAAAAACAACCGAAAATAATTTTAAAGTCTTTATTTTTCTATTTCAAGGTGTTATTTTTTACATTTCATACAATTTCACAAATAAAATAAATATTGACAAATAGTTATCTGACACTTTATTCATTAAAACTCTATTTTTACTCACGGTAAGGGATTTATTTAATATTCACGCAAACTCTCATTTACAAATCATAAAAAATATAGAATTAATAAAATTGCCACTTTATTATTATTAAATTCAAAATTAAGTTTTACAGCTGTCGCTTTTTTCGAGGCACCCTCGGTATGAGTTTAAACGCCAATCAAGCTATGCAAACCAGTTTATGCGGAGCTCTCATTGTACGTGAAGTCTATACAAACCCAGGCCATATTATACTGGAAATGTATAGCTTGCTTGTTGTACTTTTCCTCGTATGTTCCTCGACAAAGGAAATAGTATCTACATTTTTGAATTGTTTTGCTCAAACCGAAGCTGCTTTCAGGAACAGCTAAACAGTCGTTAAACAACTGCCTCATATAATTTAGTTTTATATGATACGCATTAGATATACAAACTATCAGTATTATACGTTGTACAATATAATTTGGCATATTTCCATAAATCTATTTATTACAACAATACAATAAACCATTCAAACGCTCTAATGTATAATCTCTACGTACAAAAAACCTTTCATTTTTAATAATTAATAAACTTTTTAGACTAATTTTACACTTCCGTAACTTCACTTAGTAATAACTTACTTTAAAACACAAGTAAACTGTCCTATATAATTCCTATTTTATAATTACTTAACTAATTTAAATAATTAACACATAAGGTCAGTCAGTTCTTTTACTTAAGTTCTGTTTGAGACTGTTTATCATTTTATCAAATCCTTCAATTCTACAGTGTCTTCAAAATCATACTGAACTACTTTGTCGGGAACGAAATCAGGTGTGCCAACCTACATTGGAGTGACTCTTTCCGGTTCTTTCACCTCCTTCAAGGTATACACTGTCCGTCTAATCGCACCACCTTCGTACCGGGCATTCGAGACATGGTGCAATACCTCTGGCAGTGATTCCCCATCAGAATGCATCACTGTGTCATCAGTCAGGTTCCCGCTTTCGTCTCGTCAAGATCTGTGAAGGAACTCCGAAGTCAGAACCTTCTGGTTGTTGGCTTTGAGGACCTTCTCGTGATGCCTCAGTCGATGGACAATCTCGTCATGAAGAACATTGAAACACATTGCAGTGAGAGCTAGGCCAGTCATGATGTATATTGAGCAGAACCAAACAGTTCCAGAGGAAGCTCCATTCTTCTGTGTCGCACCTGGAGCCAAATGTCCAAAACCAATCGTACTTAGACTCATGAAGCAGAAATAAACTCCATCTATGGGGCTCCAACCTTCCAACTGGTACAAAACTAGAGCTCCAAAGAAAATGTATGTGAAAATCGCCGCCAAACATAATGAAATAGGAGCTAGGATGGAGAATCCTCGAAGAGAGACTTTGGAGTCTGTGTCAGTACAACTCATGGAATCACAGTCTCTTAGAAAGCTCAACCCTTGAGTCTTGTCCTTCATTGAATTTGTGCTAACACTGTGTGCTTGGGATGCTGAGATTATTGTCCCTGATGGTGACCTGACGTAGTATGGTTCTTGTAGATGTAAGGTCTGATGTCTGTAGTCATCCTGTCTCCTGACCTTCTCCTTTCTTTCTTTACTGGTCATAGTCCGTTCGTCGAGGCAGCAATATCCGCACTTTGTGCATAGACAGCAGCATAGAGCTCTGCTGAACACGCTCCTGGCTAGTCGTGATAGAAGAGCCCCTACTACGGAGAGGTAGAGGAGTGTTAAGGGTATGCCTATGACGGCATACCCTATTGTGACTGCTTTTCCTAAGGCTGTCCTTGGCGCTACGCTGCCGTAACCTGCGACAAAAATATTTTATGAGACTTATTTCTGTAGGAAACATTTCATGGGATCCAAATAGTTTTTGGCTTAAATTAACGGAAAAATTAATTTAGCATGGCTCAGAATTTACTGCTGCTTTCTAGGGTAGTAAACTAGAAGTATTTGCACAATGATTGCGTGGTACGCATCGATGCATTTTCATGAGTCAAGAAATGTAATTTCTGGTGAAACAAGTTATTAAAGGCATTTAACTGCTAGCAGCAAACCGAAAGCCAGAAAGTTTATTCCTACCTTCTTCTACTAGATCCTTAAAATAATAAATTTAATGTTACCTATAGTAGTGAGGACAGTCAGAGAATAAAGGAACGCCTTCGCGAAGTTCCACTCATAGTCATCCACCACCAACGCAGGCGCCGACTCCAACGCCCTCGCCCCTCCGTACTGCGCAGATACGTCAGCAGCTACCCTCGCCACTAACTTCTCCTGAAACCTGGCAATCTCCTGAGCAGCCAATCTTGTCCAATTCTCTTTATACAAAATGTTCAAAGACACCGTGATCTCCCAAATACTTTCCACAGTCTGTGACCTCAATTCTGCACTCGCTTGACTTATAGTCCCATTTAATTTCGACAGAGGCACTGACTTCTGATTATCAGATGCTTGATACGATGTGGTAGCAAGAGTTTTCTGGTGAATCTTAGCTGCTCCGCCTTCGATAGCCAGGAATATAAAAGCACCGACTAAAGTGTAAGCTAGGAGTAAAGTGAAAATGCCCAGATTTGTCACACATCCTGCGATGAAGCTCTTTTTCTTGCTCTTTTTTGTCTTGACGCAAAGACAACACGTTGTGATGACATCTTCGTCGATTCTGTAGTTCTCGGATTTCCCATTCTTCTTATACTTTCCGTTCGCATGGTTCTTTTTCTTCAAACCCTTGTCCATGTTCGTCTTCATGAGTGCGAGAGCTCGAGGTCGTCAAAGAATATTAAGACCACTTTGATTAGAAACCAATTTCTCGTGACCCTTATGGAGAGGTAGAGACAGAAATCCATCTGAAACAAAAGAGAACACGTTTATTTACTTTTCCTGGATTTTTATTAGTTTCGAATGAGCTTTGGGCTTGGAGGTCTATATAAACCCAAATTCAAGGGAATAAAACTGCTTTACCAGAAAAAGGCGGGTGTAATAAACGGAAAAGAAAGGATAAAGTAAAAACGGTAAAAATAAAGTAAGATTTATTAGCATATGTGGTGGAAAAATATGTAGGAAACCGGTTTGAATGTTTTGTTAAGCCTTTTGTGATTATATCAAAATGTATGAACACAGTTTTGTATATTTAAGTAGAACAGCTATATCAATAAGACGTTCTTTGCTTTACTGCTTAGTTTTTCCTGTTAGAGTTAATGTTTTGTTTAGTCTGTGTCTTTGGATTTTAGCTGACATTGTACTGGATTTGTTTTTGTTGTCGACTTTATTTCAAACTTGGCTTAGGTTTATTTTATGACTTAAGTGTACAGATCAGTGTCTAAATAAGATTCCGAGACTTTATAGGCGTAGGAGAAATAAAATTGAAAAAGGTCATGGCTGTATGTTTTGCTACTTCTAGAGCCTTTTGTCTCAGACTAAGTAGACCCTATCTACCAAATAAAATTGAGTTGGAACAGAATATCTATGATTCTGTGTATTTCATTTTTATTGTGTTTTTTTTTCATTAGGAGAGGTGCCTTTCTCTGTTCATTCAGGCTGGACCTCTTAGGTTAGGTTAGGTTAGGTTAGCAGCTTTTGTGTTCGGTTGATGATGCGGCAAAAAGCTCGGGACCTGGAACTTAGACATATCTAACAAAATATCAGTGTACTGTGGGAGCACATTTGACTAACCGTGAGTGGAAAACAGTCATGATGTTAAGTAATATAAATCTAATCTTCTTATTTATAAAAATCTCGTGTCTCAGTGTTTGATAGCGAACCCCTCCCAAACGGCTTGACCGATTTTTATGTTATTTTGTATTTTTGGTTGGCCTGAGAATAGGTCGTAGGCTATTTTTTTTTTCTCATACATCCATTTCAAAATTTCATCGCAAACGAAGTCGCAGGCAACAGCTAGTACCAGGGCTGCGGGACTGTTCGAAAGAGATACCGTGGCCCTGGAACACAAAGGGCGAAGAAGGAACATGGATGGGTTTTAGTCAGTACAAGTCTGACACAAGTCATTTGATGATTTCCCATCCGTAAAAAAAAAAGCTAGTAATAGTACATTATGATATAAGTGCGGTAAGTTGAAAATTACAGCCGAGGCGATATTGCTAGCCCGAGCCATAGGCGAGGGCTAACAAGAAAGCAGAGGCTGTAATTATCAAAGCGCACGTATGTCATACGACGTTTTATAACATATTTGCGAGGAAATAAATAAAACTCGGACGACATTTTCAAATAAAAACTAAACAGCGAAAAGAAAAAGCGCGCGGAATAATTTTTACTCGTTCACAAATTATGAAATTAGCGATGCGCGCGCATCAGCGCTTTTTTTTAAGGCAAGGGCACAGAAACAGCCAGTATTACTAATAAAGTAAATTAATATTTTTGTGTTTTGTTACAGATTTGAAAGAAGGTTGTAATTTATGGTCAAAATTAATTAAATTAAAGAATTAAATGTTTATTGATTATATTTTATCTCCCAACTTAATTTTATTCATAAAATGTTGACTAGTTTTCTGACATAAAAACTCTTTGCTAAGATTTAAAAAAGTACCGTTCGTTTTAGACGGAGCATTATGATAAGCCGCGCGTTTTACTTTACATTACCGCACTAGTGCGTAATGTGATACATTACGATACTGAACTTGGTGCAATAAGAGACCCTTTACGAGCAAATGTGTTATAAATATATTTTTCATCACACTTGCACGTAAACAGTATCATTACATACAGGTTAACTTGGCTGTAATGCCCCATATAAAACCCTAGGGCGGTAAGTAATTTTTTTTTAATTTACAGCACAGCATGACAGCACACAGGTCATGCAAGTTCAAGCAAGGAGTTTACACGCAATTGAAAATTTGTCTTAAAATGTTATCTGAACAGGAATTTCATTCAATCTCGCTACATGTTATTTAATTACTCAACTAATGTTCTTAAATCTAAATAATCGATAGTTTTTTCTATCAAAACGTCGTCTTTTTTTTTATGCTCCGTCATGGCTGTATACCTAGGTAAGTATTTGCCTTTAACGTTTCTGTCTGAACAAAACATTTGTATAATCTGTGGTGTGGGCAAACAGCCCGCCATCCGCAAATCAGTTCACGTATTTCGTAATAATAATATGTGCTGACTTATGTATATTCATAATTATTACCTCGCAAATGTGATGAAAAACATTGTATGTTTCACGGGCGGTACGGGAATTACGAACCTCGACTCAGAAAGCCCTCAGTCTTCGACTTCGGGCTTCTACTAGAGCCTCGATCGTAATTCCTTACTTACCGCCCTTAATACACAATATACTATTATTTAGTCGACCCTGAAATCGATCGGCGAGCATTTATTGAGTGCATTGATTAAGTTTTAATGCTAAAACTTTACTTTAAATACCTACATGACCCGTGGTTCGTTACATTGAGCCCTACCGCAAAACGTGTAGAAGTTGCACTTTTTTTTCTTTGCTTTTTTTTCTGTTTGCTCTTGACTCAAAACTCTTTATTTACTACCAAAAAATAACTTTTGGCACTATATATTAAATTCTATGTATTAAAGGTTTCTGTTATACGTGCAACTTTAATTAAAGTAACATTAGTATGACTTCTGTGTTGCAGATTATTTGAAAAATTACTTGAATTGGGGTTTCAAGTGGTTACTTTTAGTAAAATGCATGGTAGCTAAGTGAATCTATATTGTTAATCATCTCTGAAAAAAATGAGCGCAGGCCATAGGTAGATGAAAATATGGTTAATATCAATGGCGTGCCCAAAATATTGTGTCGTGTGCCATTGGTTCGCCATCCCTGCCCTACGGGAAAAAAGCCTGAGTTCATGTAAACAATTAGATATTATTCAATCAACCATGTCTTCTACCCCACAGTTAAATAATAATTCTGTCAACAGATTCTCCGTACATATGCAGTTAAACTAGTTACAAGGCGTAACAAGTTGCTGGATTACAGCTCTAGTGCACAACTCGGGGCGATATCTTCGCGTATATCTGCATTAGTGACACAAATTACCGAACTGTGTGATTGTCGGCACAGCTGTGTATTGTGCGAACTGTGTGCACTGTGCAAATTGTATGTTGAGATGTCTTGAACATTGTACGAAACATGGATGATTTAGTTAGAATGCATTTTACAGTTGCTATGATGTTGACTCATTTCTTTTTCGTTCAACTACAAAGTAACGTTATTATTTATCACTACAAAACCGATCAAAAAGGATGTATTTTTTGCTTAGAACCAAAACAGTGCAGAAATGGTTTCTGAAATCTCATTATTGCACAGTTTTTCATTACTGCACTGCTTTCTATTTTTATTTAGATATAAATTTACCACAGAGGTTTAATGTCTCCCATTAAGTTAATATAAAATGTATGCATTAGATCAAAAAGATACTGGCTGAAAATAAAAATCGGCTGAATAAAACCGACTTGGTGAAAAAATAATAGAATAAATTTTCCTTTCTGCAAAATTTACTTTTAATAACTGCACATTTAGTTATTGTAAGTATTAAATGTTTGAAGGGAAGATGAAATAAACTTTGTTTCATTAACTTGAGTTTTTAATTTGAGTACGTATATTTTATCACGGTAGTTGAAAGAAAAGTAGATTACGCACCTTGCTAAAGTGAGTAATTAATGCACTCGTGTTAATTTAGTGCCCTCGCATGTGCTCGGGCACCAACATAAAACTTGTGCATTAATAACCCACTTTGCGCTCGATGCAACAATCTGTAATTAATTGTACTGTTACGAAAGCAAAATCGTTGGTTTGTGATGTGTTGCTAGTGTTGGTTGGCGATTTATAAAACAAAAGTCTGTCGCACACTAAAACCCCATACTTGACCAACCTCCAGGTCAAGCGTAAACTTTCTTAAATCTTGATGTCATTTGTTTCGAGAATCGGCGTAGGGGATGAGATGGGACTTAACAAACTTAGGCGGGTTCGTACGGTTAACGTATGACCACTTTAAGTGCGCAGTTCAAGATGGAGCTGCTTGTCAGGAAAGAGGATCGATATGTCAAACTTGATGCATTAATTTTATTTCTGTGTTTTCCCGCCTATACAGATAAGTTGGCCGAAGTATAACGGTATTTTCCCAATTATGTTGGGGTCAGCTTGTAGTCAAACTAGATGCTGCTGAATATTATACAAGGTGTTGTTTTGCATCCTCGTCAAATTCAAGAACGTAACTATGCTAATGATTCTCGACCCGAATCAATAATAAAATGGGTAGGTAAGTTTTTTTTTTCTTGTTTACGGAAATTGGTAAGTATGAACCACCCGTGTTTTAAACGCGGGCCGTCTGATTCTTGTTCTATAACCGCGATTCCCCAACACAAACAATCTCAAACGTTTATTCGGTAATTTCTTATTCCCTAAACCACGTTAAGGGGGTTATTCTAAAATACTGACTAACATAAACAACCAAAAAAATCAGCTTTTATTAATAATTAATTAGGTACCGTAATTTTAACCTGAATTTCGACGAGGATGCAAAACAACACCTTGTATTTAACATAGAGCTACGTCCTATTTGACCTGCGCAATGCAGTTACTGAGCGACAAGGTACCCGATCTTGACTGGTTCAACCACAGCCCGAAGCGTCCATCCGAAGGACGGAGGGGTATAATGTGAAAGGGATAATCACCCATTATAAGCAGTGATAGCCTAGAGGTATGACCGTCGGACTGACAAGTCATGGTCACGACTTCAAACCCAAGGCACGCACGTCTGACTTTTCGAATTCCACTACTAATTGTTCATTATTTCATCATCATCTGCCTAGCCTTTTTCAGACAATGTTGTGATCAGCTTCTAGTCATAAGTGCATATTGTAAAATTATTACTAGTTTCGGTGAAGGAACACATTGTGAGGAAACCAGCATGTCTGAAAAATATTTCTCGACATTTTAAGCCAAATCAGAGGCCCGAAATAAAAAACTCTGACACCAGTTTAGGCATTAACCAAACAAAAAGACATATCGTGCGGGTGTTATTATTCAGCCAAGAGACCTTTCAGTTAAAATCGCAAACAAAATAACTGTCACTATCATTTGTCTACAAAACGTCCCATAAATAGTGCTCAAAATCCTACATTTCCCTACAAATTGAGACCATAACTTAGGGAAACGCGGGCGTAAATAAAACCTCTTTAATCACCTTGGTATTTATTAAGAGGCAACTAATTTACAAAGTTCAGCCATTAAACGCTTTATATCAATGTCCTGGAAATCTCTTTGATTCCGCTACATTACATTCAAAAGATATTTTCTGTAAAGGTCTGTCTTTATACAGCGCGAACATTCATACGGGAACTTTGGTTGGCGAATATATTGTGAGCATGCATTGAAAAGCGAGCGTTTAGGTGATTTTGAAAATGTCATCGGGACTCAATCTTTCGCCAATCAACTGATTCGAATGGAAGCACACCATAATCAAGAGGACAAATTAATGTACCGTAAACAAAATTCTACAGCCATGCGTTTCTCATGTGATAACGATTGAAATAAAAGAAGTACGTTACAACATAAAATCACCATCAATACAATGGTAGAAAATCAATTTTAAAAGTAACAACGTGGCAGTGACTGAGGTATAGTTTTACAGTAAAAAAGCATGAAAAGCAATTTGGATCTCATATGTATTCTATTCATTAACATTTTAATGTTCCACGATTGGTAAAAATGTTTGGCAAATGTTGCTGTTCAATGTAGATACACTTTCAAATGCTTCCAGGCGAATGCTCGTAACGGCGGTCGCAGTGAAACCGCACCTTTAAAAGCACTTTATTAAAATTGGTTACCGGAATGAAAATTTTAAACTTGATACTTTTGTTTTTCATGATTCATTGGTTTACTCATTAATTTGTTCAATTGCTCATTCGTTTTCGAAACATCGTGGTTTTAACGCTTTCCAGGTGGACGAAAATGGTCGCATGATGGATTTTTTACGAACTCGGTAGTAAGAAATAATTCAGTCAGCTCAGTGTACCGAAGTCCACTGCTTTGTGTAAGGCCAAGCTTCCAAGCGCCCAAGTTTCTCTACAATACTCTGTCCTCCGCCTTCTAAATGCAGTCTATCCTGGCCACCTCTTTAAAGCGTAAGTCCACCTAGCCGAGGAAGGTCTCATACTACGCTCTCCCATACGCCATCTTCACTTCAGGAGTCATTTGGTCCCTCGACAAAATTGGTCAGCCTAATGCAAGTTCAGCACGCGTAGCATGACCACTGTAGAAACGAGTTTTGTCTACTGAAGAATGGTCATAATGACAGATAGACAATAACAATTTGTCATTTTGTCAATTGTTCCGTCGACATAACCCGTTTCCACAGTGATCATGCTACGCGTGATGCTTGCTTACTCTACGATATATTTATAAATGCATTTTTGCAGGATAATTCAATGTTATCCTTCAAAGAAACTTCGAGCCCAAGGGAGTCTTATAAAAGCACCATCTAGATATTTAATAAAAGCTCCTAACTTGCTATTTTCGGTACCTTGTTAGGCGGAACAACCGCATCAAACTCGTTATGAAACCGCCCGAAGTTTCCTCAGAAGTTCGCTTCTTGTCGGAACACCGTTTTTACTTCAGTTCCGGATTTGAGCTCGGAACTAATCGGCAAGTTCCGCCAAACTTCGGATGCTCCTCCGTTTAATACGTCATGTAAGGAAAAAGTTGTTTAGTGCTGTAGTTTTGGAGATGGGAAATATAGGTATAATGATAGATGACTACCTCATTGGTGGAGTGGCCACAAGCGCGACTGCTGTGCATGAGAGGTCCAGGGTTCAATGGCCGGTTCGGGCAAAATGTTATTGGGTTTTTCCATCAAGAATTTCTTAGTAGCAGCCAAGGAGTCTGGACAATTATACCCGGATAATGGCTATCGGGTCGCCCCTATTACATCGGACTTAAACATATGTATAATGTGGGTCTACTATTAGGTACAACTTTGCCAAACCCTTCGGGATTACAGGCGTGATGTTTTGTTGTATGTTGGATGAATATAGTAACAAAACTCAAATGTCTCATAAATATTTATGACGAGGGGGGTTACTATGACGCTTAAAACATTATTGTTCCATTCTTATTCCAGAGTGGGAAAGAGATGGAGCTAGACGACCTGTATAGCTCCGTCTCTTTTTCACTCTGGATTAAGAATGGATTAATAATAGTTCGCCACTTGGTTGCCTACCATGACGTCTTAAAACATTATTGTTTTACTCCTTTTCCAGTGTGGGAAAGAGATGGCGCTAGACATCCTGTAAAGCTCCGTCTCTTTCCCATACGGGAAGAGTAAAACAATACTGCTTTAAGAGGTCATGGGAGGCCAGCAGGTCTTGGAATCTAGAACTAGTTCAGGATTTCATCTCAAAGCATCCAACATGCTACATTGGAAATCTCTCAGGAAACCATCTTGTAATGTAATTATATACGATGAGGAACTCTATTGCAAAATATTGGGTTCGGGCGAAACCCTTCACCCGGCTTTTCTATAAAAAAATATAAATCTATATCCAATCCACCAGTATAATAGTTATCAAAGATTTACGACGGAAGTTTTTCAAAAAGGGAGTATGCACTTAATTTGCACCAACAACGCCAAAATACCTCAAATTCCTTTCATCTATACATCTAGATCCATACATCTATACATACATACAATACAAATAAATACAATTGAAGTGTCTGTTTTTAATATTATATATATATATATATATACTAATAACCGCTTTTTGCTGCATGCATATTTCAATGTATATGCGGTACATATACCAAAATATTTTTTTACAAGTTTTGTCTGTCTGTCTGTTTGTTTCGATTAATCTCTGGAACGGCTGGACCTATTTTGACGGGACTTTCACTGGCAAATAGCTGATGTAATAAGGAGTTACTTAGGCTACTTTTATTTGAGAAAAAATCTAATTCCACGCGGACGAAGTTGCGGGCACAGCTAGTCAAACATAACACCCTTTGTTCTCTGAAAATCCGCATTAACAAACACTGTCCCTGCTCCCACCTACCCACAAATCCTAACGATTGAATATAACATTGAACATAATGCGATCCTACTTAAATTTTATTATCAATTTCTGAATTTATGCGCACAGATCCCAGAGAATCCTCGCCCGCAAAGCGTAATGAAATAAGTCATTTAAATTGAAATAGAGTATTCAATTGGTGAACATTAGATATGGCCGTAGGTAAAATGCGGCATTATAGGATTAAAGCATTGATTTATGCAAAATCTTTTATCGTTGTCACCTGAAATTGGATTTCGGGTAAAGTAACATTGCTCTGTGGAAAGGATGTATTTTTCTGGAGATTCTTTGGTTGAGAATTAAATTGGATCTGGTGGAAGATGATTTAATTTTAATATTGAACGGTTCTTATTGAATGTCCATTGTGATTGCATGGCTGAGGGGTTTTTATTTTAGTGTCTTTCTGATAGTTTTGATGCGTTCTTGTTGCAGAGTTTGATGCCTTCATTGTGTACCTTTACAGGGTGGAAGCTTTTGTAATTACTGATGAAAAATTTATAGGCCCCTCCCCCATACAAATTTCAGTACTACAAAATTACATTACATCATTCTGAGCCGGGGGGGCTCATAATGTCAAAGTCAAAGTCAAAGTCAAAGCATTTATTTCAATTAGACCATTACAGGCACTTTTGAAAGTCAACAAAACAAAATAAAACGCGAAGCTACAGTCCCAGTCACAAGGCATAATAACTTGTGAAAGTACTGTAGTTGCCCATTCCGTAGCGTAGATCTCTATGGAGAAGAACGGGCAAGAAACTCCATGGACACTCTTTTAAATCAAAATATGTTACAAAATCTTGGTTACATCATTCATGTTTAGAATTAAAAATATGTGAGAACAATGTAGAAATACGGGCAAGTTAAGAGCGTCCAGAGTAAAAGATTATCAGTAATTAAAAAAAATAAAGTAATTAAAATAAACCGTGGCAGCTAAGAGATGACCAGTCACAACTGACAGCGCCCGTTCACGAACATGACGCATGTATCAGCCATCATTCAACTCAACTATTTTGAAGGGAACTAAACGACCCGACACACCCGATGATGTACTGAATACGTAGTGATATTGGCACGTCCCTCGATCTCGAGCGCTGTGTCACCATCGAAGATCAACACGACGTCGTCTGCGAATGCCTGGTAATAGTTTTCCTTTGCTTCCAGGCTCTTGAGAAGCGGATCCAGCACCAGATTCCAGAGTATTGGTCCCCCCCCCTATGGAACCCTGAACACAGCCCTTACTTGTGTCTTTGCAGTATTCTTCGCCAGCGTATCTTACCCGAACCCTTCTGTTATCAGAGAGCTGTCGATGACCCTCCTCACGCCGATCGGACACATTTCCTCAGCCAAACAGACCCTTATTGCTGGCCACCAAGCGCTGTCGAAGTCTCCCTCTATGTCCAATGATATGACGACTACTATTAGCGTCGGTGTCCCTTCCACCTTGTGCTAAAGCTTATTCTATTCAGCTGCATCTGGTTAGACTGTTATCCGACCCCCAAATTGATAGGAAAAGGCTAATCTAGAGATGTGAAAAGCTTATTTTATGCCTCGATTACATAGCTAGGATCACCATTTCATGCATGTTTTAGTTTTCCTTTTATTATCTACAATGTATAAAAGTCTTAGTAACTACTACTTTTTAACCCCCGACCAAAAAAGAGGGGTGTTATAAGTTTGACGTGTGTATCTGTGTATCTGTGTGTCTGTCTGTGGCATCGTAGCTCCCAAACGGATGAAGCGATTTTGATAAAATTGGTGTCATTTGAAAGGTATTTTAATCGAAAGTGTTCTTAGCTATGTTTGGAGAAGATCTGCTCAGCCGTTTGAAGCTCATCACCTCTTTTCTAGTTGATGAAGGGATTAAAACAACTTCTACGGGTCTAGTTGATTGGAAATTTGAATTCTTGTCACTTTCTCACCATGGGCATCGCCAGGGGGGTAGGCTGCACACCCCCCCTCCCCCCTATAAGCTCAAGTTTTTTTTTAATTCATAACTTTCCTTTTTTTCGTTAATAAGCGAGAAGAGGCGCAACACCAAGAAAAGTGGAAGGAATGGGAGTAGACCTATGCCCAGGAGTGAGACAGTCAAGGCTAAGAAAAAATAATTTAAGTTTAAAAAGCATGAAATAAAAATTAAATTAAAAATTTAAAAAACCCCCGACGGACAAAACCTCTAAAAAACCAAAAAATAAAATTGATACAAGCGTCGTAGCGTAGAGGTTTTGTCCGTCGGGGGTTTTTATTTTTAATTCCGTAATGTCCCTCCAAAGGTTGTCTGGAAGATATCGCTATAAGCGATAAGACCGCCGTTTTAACCATAAAATTTTAAGTTTTGTAAACCCGTTATGTTTGATTTTTGGTGTACAATAAAGTATTATTCTATTCTATTATATTCAACCCTTGCCCCATCGATCAGTTTGCTTCAAAGAAAACAGTATTTTTCAGTGAAAAAAAAAACGTATGTTTCGAAATAGGTACCTAAGTTATTAAAATTTATTTGTTAGTAGTCTATAATAGCTGTGTTGGGAGTATTCTTTTATTTTGAAAATATGTAGATTGAAATAATTCAAAATATTTCAATCTAAATATATTTCAATGTAAACAAATTCACTATTGAATCTGAACGATATTCTAAGAATCCATTTCTATAAACTAAGTAAATTGTAATATTAGAGATTGCTACTTTTCGTAAAAAAAACTAAAGGTCATGAAAATAATAGTTCAGTTATAGGTTCATAGGCAAGGGCACTGAAAAACATTTCAATTTGTGTAAATTCATATTATTAGACTCAGTTTATTTATATTCTCACTAGCTGGTGCCCGCGGCTTCACCCGCGTGTATTTTGATAATTGTCCCATGGGATCTTACTACCGGGATTAAAAGTATCCTATGTGTTAATCCAGGTTATAAACTATCTGTGTTCCAAATTTCATTCAAATCCGTTTAGTAGTTTTTGCGTGAAAGAGTAACAAACATCCATCCATCCATCCATCCTCACAAACTTTCGCATTTATATTATTAGTAGGATTTATTTATAACTCAAAATTAATGAAATAGGTACACAAACTTACCCAGAATTGGGTTTTACCCATTATTATCATCATCTCCCTGCCCTTAAACCATGTAATTTAGGGTCGGTGCGTTTTTTTCTTCAGTTCTCCCCTTTCATTCGTCATGTAACCAACCTGCACTGGGCTCGCGTGGTGGATTACAGCGCACTCCCTCTCATAGAGAGGAGGCCTGTGTCCCAGCAGTGGGAGCATTATAGGCTGATGATTATGATGATGATTCGCCACGCTATCATTTACTCCTTTTTCCTTCATATTATCATTTCTCACAAAATCCATCCATCTTTTTTTTGGTCTTCCTCATACATTACATAATTCCCGACTGTCAATATTTAAAAAGCCCCTTCGTATAATTTCTAACCTTACGCGAGTATAGCCGCGATCAAAAGCTAGTTTCTATATCAGCCGTTTGAGTAAACCTAATCCATAGGTAGCTGCGTCTAAGCCAATCATTATAGCGCCTGAATCTTATTGACGCCAAGAGCTCTCGATATGCCAGGAGCTAATGGTCTCGTTGCCAGACGCTGTACGACTATTGCTATCTGCCACGCTGCATTGCTCTTGGCAGTAAGGGTTGGCGTAATTCTATTGATTGATTTTGGGAGACTTCAAATTAGTCAAATTTTAATATGTTAAATAAGTATTTTTTCGACGAGAATTGGAGAGTAAACAGAATTTTACACAAAATAAATTGTATAGTATTTCAAACTGTTGTCAAGCAAAATGACTGGTAATATTTATAATTTTTTATCAATATTATCAGTCATTTTGATAATATTTTGCCTAATTTAAGTCTCTATCTCTCCCAAAATAGCCCTCCAAAATTCTTTCTAACTTTTGTAGAATAATCTTCTCAAAATTTAATTTCGCCGAACAGCGACAAAGCTGTCCACTTAAATTGTATCTGCAGCAAAAATGAGCTTAGCCGTTGCATTTTTAAAAGTCCAGCAGTCTGTGTTGTTGGTTATAGTACATTGAAGAGGTAGTTTAGACTTCAGCTACGTCTAATAGTTACAGTTCTCAATAGAGGGAGCTGCCGACCTGCTGTAGAATGTGGAGAATGGTCACAAGGTATTCGTAGTTACTGTTGGCTTTCTCACGACATAGGCGAGATGCAGAAAGTCCACTTATCTGAGTGGACGTAGAAGAATGCGTATAGTATTTTGAGTTACAGTTTTATGCTTGTACTAAAGTGTCTGAAATGAAAGAGGTTCATAAGACATATCCAAACTCACTGGAAACATTTTACAGTCAATGGAATTTTATATATTTATTTTTTGTTTTTGATGAGCCTACCATATCCAAAACGGAGATCTCTATTTTAGACTCCAGCCTTTAATTGGGCATTCTCCTTTGTTGGCAATGATAGTTTTCTTGCAATTGTCATGTTTAACGAAATAATCTCTTCGATATTTTCTGGTGAATTTAATTATTTTGAATTATCATTGATTATTCTCAGTGACAACCTTACTATGGATTTTTGTGCTCGTTTTATTTATATTACCACTAGCTGTCCCGCGCAAGTTCGTCTGCGTCATATTTTCCCCGTTTTCGCAACATTTTTCATTGCTGCTCCGCTCCTATTGGTCGTAGCGTGATGATATAGAGCCTTTGTTACTTCTAATACCTCCAAAAATATGTGTACAAAGTTTCATGATGATCGGTTCTGTAGTTTTCGCGTGAAAGCGTAACAAACAAACTTATTTTCGCATTTATAATACGAGTGTTATAGTTAAGATTCTTTGCATTACCCTTCGATTTAATAATAATTCGATTTAATTTCATTCTCTTTACTATTAGTTTATTCATGAGTTTTACTATGTGGATTTTCTGCACTATTCTGATACATTGTTGTGTGTTTTAGACTCTAGAGAGATAATGTTTCTGAGGGTGCTTGGCGTTGGCTGTGGGTTGCTGTAATTGTGATCTAGGAATGCAGCACCTTATTACAACTACATACGACGTTGTTTGGGAGAATACGGATGATATTTTTAGTAATATCAAACGGAATTTAAAAGGGAGTTAGAGGGAGTCATTCGGAGTCTTAGCTTCTGGTTAGTCTCTTTAAAAGTTTAAAATTGTAACGCATTTGGGAGTGTTACTTGAAGTCAAGTAAAGTAAGGTGTGTTCTGTGCCTCTTTTAACGTGCACGGCTCCTTAAATTACCGAAGTAACCCGAATTTGTATTTTTTTATTTTTTATTTAAAAGAGTGTCCATAGAGTTTCTTGTCCGATAAATTTGATTATTCGATCGACGTTTTAGAATGAGCAATCCCTCTCTCTTAAAGCATTTTTTTTTTTCATTATTTCTCAATTTAGAAACGTTTTTTTTTTCTTTCAGTTGGCTTTCTCTACAGTACGTTCACAGTTATAATATTTGATGACTGGGACTGTAGCGTCATCTTTTTATGAACGAAGCTTACTTTGACTATTCTAAATATTTGACTTTGGCAGTTGGAATAAATTATTTGAGCATGAATTCGTTTTGTTGGTAGTTAGTAGGTTGTTAGCATGGAGGTCCTGTGTTTGATTCCCGGGCGAAGTGTTATTGGGTTTTTCAATCAGGAATTTATTTATATTTATTTTTTTATTTATTTTATAATTTATTTATATTTAGTAGCAGCCACGGAGTCTGGAACTGTGCCCGGTTGATGGCAATAAGCTCAACCCGATTATATTGGACTTAAACCTAACTGGTGAAATGTGAGTGTACTAATGGCTACACCGCTGCCTAACCCTTTTGGGATTACAGGCGTTGTGATGTTATGTTGAGTATGAGCAACACCTAATTTTTTTATAGCATGCGACCTGCATTCGAAGTACACTCGTCGTGATCCCACAAGATTAAGAATACATTCACATTACTGCATTTAATCACTGCAATATTTTTTTTAACAACATACCAAAAGAATTAAGAAAACTCCCTTTAAAATATTTTAAATCCAAATTGCAGAAATGGCTCATTGATAATTGTTTTTTTAATGTAAAAGTATTTTTTGAAAAAAAATGTTACTGATAGATATGGTTACTGAGCTTTACAAAATATTTTATGTTGCTGCGATTAATTTATTTTTTATTTTTAAGCTTATATTTATTGTTTAAATATTTCGAATAGATACGAATCCTTAAATTGTAAGCGTTATTACCTAGACATGCTAAAGTATTAATATTTTAACAGATTTATGTCTCATATTAAAATTCATGTTTAACATGTTCAAATATTTTTACGCCATTCTATGGTAAAACATGTAAGTTCACAAACCTATTTATAAGACCTAAATGTACCATGTTTTTACACAAATAAAAATTATTCTATTCTATTCACACATTGTTATTCGCAGATACTTATGTAATAATCTAGGGAATTATTTTCTGTACCTAAGCTTTTAGCTTTATTTGAGAAGCAATGAGGAATACGAGTAGTAGACCATTTCAGAAGAAAAATATGACTTATCTCAAAAGTGATATCTCATATTCATGTCCTAAGAATCCCAGAAGGTTTCAGGCAAAGGATCTCGGTGTCGGATGACGCTGAAAGATGATATTTTTCATGAAAATATGGCACGGTAAAGTTTCTTACTTTATGTGTCAAGGATGTACCTTCCAATACCCTTACCCTTTCGAGGAATGTATATGAGTAAGGTATGGATTCCAATTCAAATGAATGTTACTTTTTTTTAATAAAGAGGAGTGTGTTTTGAGGGAAGTTTTTGTATAAATGTGGATGAATCAAAGAAATAATGGATCAACTGTGCGAAAGATAATTATGACTAAAAAGGGGGGGACTATCATCATCATCATCAGGCTATAATGTTCCCACTGCATGGCCTCCTTTCTATGAGAGGGAGTGGGCTGTAATCTACCACACGGGCCCATTGCGGGTTGGTAGATGTCACATCTCTTCGGATTTTTAGTTCTAGGACATGCCGGTTTCCTCACGATGTTTTCCTTCACCGATTTGAGAGCAGCGGTGATGAATTAAATTACACAAAGTAATGCGCCTGCCTAGGTTCTAACTCACGGCTTACTGCTCGTAAGTCGGGGCTGCCACCACTGCGCCACTGTTGCTCACACAATTGCTAACAAATTGGTATAGGAGATGAAAATGTTCAAAGTTTCGTAATTCTGTGGTCTACCGCAGAATTACGAAACTGCGCTTAACCTACAAGAAGAAAGCAGACTGCCTAGTCTAGGTCGAAAATTTGCCTGGTGAGCATAAAGCCTTGGCTTCGATTGCCAGGTCGGGCAAAGCATTTTTAGCAGCCACGGAGATTTATTTGTACCCGGTTGATGGCAATAGGCTCGCCCACTTTTTCATTTAAACATAACTGGCGAATAGGTGATGAAAAATTTTTTTTTTTCTTTGTCTGTCGTGTAGATTATTGAAAAGTATCGGACACGTATTTTTTCTTTTTTCACGTGGTCATAAAATTACGGAGATATATTGAGTTGAATTGGCGCATGACGTCACATGTAGGTAATTTTTATACCCACTTGTGACGTAGTGAGCCCCCACTCTCCAACTTTAATGAGTTTTAACTAAGTATTTTTTTGATATTTTGATAAAACAAAAAATACGTGTCTAATATTTTTGTATCCTGTCGGACGGACAAAATAGAATGTGGTTTTCTTTACTCAGTCTTCACCCGGGTACACCCACAATAGGGATAGTGATAGGGATAGGGATTACGCGTGATGTTATTTTACAGTATATTTCCACAACCTAAGTGTTCTGGTTTCCATTTAAATGTAGACTAGAATATCATTTGCGTTTCGTGCCAAGGATGCCTCTGATCATCATACACTACCTATCTGCATTAACATCCGTTCCTTCAAAGAACTTTCATACCGTAACACCAGGGATAGGCTGTCAATCTCCCATGACAAATAACTTTTTTTCCAGTCGTTCGTTATTCAGTCCTAATCCACTTAGTGAAAATGGAGCGAGCCACGCGTTGTTTGCTGTCTATGTGTGCTCGCAAAATGGACAAAAATTATGTAAGTCTTTTATTATGATCAATAACTTTGCTTACTTTTTTATATTAAATAACTACTATATTATACATTACTACCATTAACAAACTAATGAATTATATAACTAAAATAACAATAAACTATAAATGGGCGTCAAAAAAGTCCTACTCAACGCCAACGTCTTAAGCGCTTGGTTCCGGAAATGCGGAGAATCGAGGTGAACCCCGATAAGAGCCAGGCAGTTCTTTTCTCTAAACAGCGTAAAATTAAGCCACCCGCGCTCAGCCCGATCACTATGTATGGTAAGCCTATCCCTTGGGAGAAGCAAGCCAAGTACTTAGGAGTCTTACTTGACAACCACCTGTCCTTCGCGGCGCACATCAAATCAAAGCAGCTCGCGACCGAGCTGCCTTTGCTATGGGTAGGCTTCATTTCATGATTGTGTCAAGTACAAGTTGCGCCTTTATACCGCGGTGATCCACCCCATTATGACATACGCTTGCGTCGTGTACGCTCACACCAAGCCTGAGTACATCCATAGGATGCAAATCTTACAGAACCGGTTCTTACGTAGAGTCACGGGAGCCCCTTTTTATGTCCGTAGTGACCGTCTACACGTAGACCTTAGAATGCCCACCGTCCTTCAGTTTATGAAACGTCTTTCGAAGCGTTTCTTCGATAACGCCATTAAACATCGCACATTCCCCTGATCGCAGCGGCCGCCCGTTACGAACCCTCGCGCATTAGTACAGTACGCCGTCCTAGGCATACCCTCGTCACTCCAGATGATGCTATCACCCTCCTCCAGGAGAGTAGCAAAGAGACTAGCACTCTTAAAAAGTTCCGACTCAAACTGCCGTCTTTCCGACCTCGCCGTCGAGGTCCGTCTCGACGTCCCGGTCCATGCCCTCCCCGACCTTCGGTCGAGCCAGCCCGCGATGCTGTGCCAGTAGTTTTAAATCAGCCCCTTAATAATGATACGATTCAGATCCAGTCCCCATGCAGTCCTCCCCCAGCGACGCCCTAAGCCGAGGTTCGTACCCCACAGGGGGTGCCCGTAGCGTGCAGTCGCTTAGTTTGTAAGTTTTTATGCCCTGGCTGGAGGCCTTACTCTTAAGGCACCCACAGGATAGTCCGGTTAAGCAGACGACAACCTCATAGGTTGAACTGCGAGATGCCATTCACAGAAAAAAAAACCTACTCAACGCTGTCAGCTGGTAATGTGCCCAAGAGACTGGCAGCATTGCCACGTTGTATGGCAATACTTAGCGTCTGGTCAAAGTAAAAGCCAGCCTTTGGGTCACGGGAAGCGTCAACTAGGGGTTTCGAAATTTCCTTAAAAAGGCTCTGAGCACTTGGACCTCACGACCCCAGAGTTTTAACCCCAAACGGCTCGCAAAATACATGGATTTCCTTATTTCAATAGAAGCTTTTTTACAGCGGCTACGTTCGTGCGGAGTTCGGACATTATTGGTTAAAAATAATATCTTAAGACCTAATCCAGGCTGGGGACCTAATCCAGGAATATAGGTTTAGGGGTATGAGGAACAGGGTGTAAAGTTCCTTCATAATCCGTTGAAACGGGAGGATCCTCCGACCAGATGGATGTTATGTCCTCCATCCTCCATCAGACGGGTGTTATTATGTCCATCCTCTCGTGTCTATTTGTATATTTTTACTTATTATGCTAGTTTTAGTGTTTTTCTTTTGTACCAATTTGATTATACTTGTAGTTGTTAATAGTTAAATTTTATTTCATAATTTTAATGTCCTAATGAAATTGTGCTATGTAAAGTGATGGCCTGAAACACAGGTTTAAATAAACCTAGTTCGGGCAGGTCGCTACCAAACATCTGAATTGAACATTATACGCAACATATATATCATATCATATCATTACTTGCAACTTTTGAATATGTTTTAGTTATAGTTTACTTATAAATACTAATTATACCATTGTATGAAAAATATTACTACTGCGCTTAAATGTACACTTTTTGGAGTACTTTTTTTTAAATAAATTTTATTATTTATTTAATTTTATTATTATTATGTCTGGTGGACAACTGCCCGAAATTTGCTGTCGGATTTCTCTATATACTCTTAGAACGATGGAAACTTTGCTTGCGAGATTCAGACCATATTAGTTCTTCAGTTTTATATCATAGATGGCGGTGTAGTGCTTTTTGTTATAAACTGCTTTTTGTAGGACGCTACATAGGTTATATCAAAAATTACATTATAATTCTCCACAAGCACTATAAAGCATCCTACAACACAAATGTATCATTGTGACACTGCATATACAGGATGTACCATTATGCTAGTTACGTATAGGTACAGGGTGTATTCGCAAGCTGCCTCTCTAGCGGGAGAGCGGAACGAGCACATTATGTATTCAAGATACAAAGCCTTATTGTATTTTCTGACACACCACTTCTCGACGCATCCAGTTTCGTATTTAGAGTTGTGTTAACGTTTATTTTGTTTGATTTTAAATTGGGATTAATTTTCTAGGGATCAGTTGATTTATTTTGGCTATTTATAAGCAGTTACTCTCCATCCAAAAGTGCAATCTCTCTATCAGCGATGAGGCGGTCTCACCGCTGATAGAGATAATTGCATAGATTTTAGAATATTTTTATTTATCAAACAATAAATAAAAATCTTTATAAATTCAAAAATCTTCAACATTGCTTAAACACTAGGTAGCATGAAATTCAGTTAATTAAAGGTCATATAGATTGAGTAAACCCTGAGTCTCAAACTAAAGTGAGGTGAGTGTTTTTGTTAAAGAGTTGTGTAAAAATTATGCTACTTACAATAAAATGTACCACAAATCTACAATGTTTCATTTCGAATATTCCCATCATCTATAACTTATTTTGTTCTGAAAATTCGTAAAATAACACGCTGGCGACTGATTTTGTGAAATATTGTGATAGGTTTAAAAGATTAATACATTTTCTTATCTAATCAGTACCTATGAATTTTCTCTACTATAGGTTAAAGGGCATCATCATCTTCTTGCCCTTCTCCTATTCCACTTGGGATCGGCGCAAAACGCTTTCTTCTTCCAAACTCTCTATAAGGGACCTTTTGCCAAAAAACTAAGAAACCGAAAAAAAAAACTTGAGAGGTGTCAGTCAAGGGACACCCGGATGGAACGAAGTTCCTTTCACGTACATAATATCAATACATTTTAGATTTAAGTTAGTGTGCGAAAAATAAAATATTTAATTTAAGGAAGATTAATCCTTAATTCGAAGCAATACGTCTTACTTAACTGCACAACCGAATTTGTACTTTGTAGTTCGGTCACTCAAAATAAAAATCATATCTATCCTTACTCACATACAGACCCCAATTGTACGTAATTTAAGGAAATTTCAACTTTATTTTAAAGAAATAAAGCTTACAATAGCTTACTATAGCAAAAAGTGTCGTGACAACTTTTCGTAAGAATTTTTTCCGTCTAGCCCCCTTTCACAACGCGCGATAAGGAACTTCGTTCCAAAAAGTATGCACGACTTTCAAAAGTCCACTATTTCAATTACCACAATATCTGTGTAAAGTCCCCTGCCGACGAAGTCTCCCGGAAAACACGGAATGTTTAAATGCAGAAATTCCAGAGTACCTTGCGGAATATTCGCGTGGCGATGCACGAAGTCTCATGTTGGACAAGCGGCGTCGGAATGCTAGACAGGGTTCAATTTAATTGAACAGTAGCCACGGACACTCGAAACTGTGTAGTATTCTGAAATTGGACTCGTGGAACTGGGGCCTTTATGTATTGAGCTGTTAGGTTCGTTTCCAGTTTTATTTTAAAATATATTTTTTTAGGTGAACGCGAATTTTAAAATGGAATTGTGGGATTAGGTTTGCTTTATAAGAAAAATAATATAAAATAAAATATCTTTATTTCAGACCTATATCAGTCCATAAGTTGTTTAATAGGATCTTTTTGTTTTTATTGGATTTCTTTTTATTGTTAAAAACAGTGATTTTTTTCATTTTGTTTGGTAGAAAATCCCGGCCTATTTGGTTTTCACGAAGCTACACATATTTTAACACAAAGTAATTACTTGATTGCCTTAAAGTAAGTTGGACTCTCCACTAAAAAGAAATATCTCCAATGGAAATATCTCAATAACAACCCGGAAGGTAGATTTGTTCAAAATTGGCTCACATAGGACTTAAAAACAACTAGCAAAAAGTCAATCGAAATCAATTAAGACAGCTACTCACAATCATTGCACAAAAATACAACACCCATTCTATACTCCTTCAAATCCTCAACAAATGAAAACGCCCATAATTAATTCAACGCCTTTGAGATGCCTGTAGTTAAAATTTAAATCAAGCTCAATCACCCGTGTCAAAATCAAAGAGAGCGACTTTTTGAAAGCTCCTTAGTATTGGTGAATCTATACAAATAAATAAAATTGAAGTGTCTGTTTGTAATTTCAAAATAACAGCTTTTTACTGAATGCATATGAAAGTATAATGTGAGAGTGATGAATATATATGTTGCTGAATGGAGAGGGAGAGGAAGAACAAAGAAAAGACAGAACAGAAATATCATTTCCCACAAAATCCATCTAGGACTGTGTGAGAAATGATTTGTGGCAAAAAGGAGTAAATGACAGAGTGACTAAAAACAGAGGAGAATGGAAGGAAAAATACGAGTTGCGCCGACCCTAATATAACTTTTATTTTAGAAACTAGCAGTCCTGCGCAACTTCGTCTGCGTCACATTTTACACGTTTTCGCAACATTTTTCATTGCTGCCCTGCTTCTTTTGGGCGCAGCGTGATGATATATAGCCTATAGCCTTCCTCGATAAGTGGGCTATCTAACACTGAAAGAATTTTTCAAATTGGAACAGTAGTTCCTGAGATTAGCTTCAGCTTTATTATTAGTATATTAGATTAGATAGGTTTAGGGTTCATAAAATCCGATTCAAATAGGGAAGTAATATATTTATAATAATTTCACGCGAACGGAGGTCGCGGGGCACAGTTAGTCTTGACTATACCAGAATCTTTGGTACAGTTCCTACATCAATTGGTCTTCAAAGTATTGAATGAACTAAAGCTAATATGATTTTAATGTCCTTTTGATATTCCAAACCCAAAGGTGGTAAAAAATTGTGCCTCTATTATCTAGTATTTTACGACCTAGATTGCCCAAAGGAATAAAATTGACTATGGTTAACGACGGACATAAAAATGAACATTCAAATCGGAGTTATTGGCCAAGATTTAAGTGGTTTTAATGTCGTTGTTAATCTCAGGTTTTATTGTTACCTGCCAGGGTTGCGGGACTGTTCGAAAGAGATACCGTGGCCCTGGAACACAAAGGGCGAAGAAGGAACATGGATGGGTTTTAGTCAGTACAAGTCTGACACTCCCTCCCGCTCCGCCCAGAGCGGGAGAAGTAATTTGAAGATTTCCGATCCGTAAAAAAAAAGGTTATATTGTTAGGCTAATTTTCATACTGATTTGAAAAATTTTTTGTTAATGATTATTTCTTTAGTGTGTGTAATTTGTTTCAGAACCGCTGCTCTCAAAACGGTGAAGGAAAACATCGTGAGGAAACCGGCATGTCCTAGAACTAAAAAATCGAAGACATGGGACATCTACCAACCCGCAATAGGCCTACGTGGTGGATTACAGCCCACTCCGTCTTATAGAGAGGAGGCCTATGTCCAAGCAGTGCGAACAATATAGGCTGATGATGGTGATGATTTCTTTAGTATGTAACTTTGCTAGTACATTGTCTAGATAAACGTAAGATCACGCCTGTAATCCCCCGAATGGTAAGGCGTCAAATTGTGTGACCTATTTTTATTTGTTTTCGACTTAATTTTACTTTTGTTTTCCATTTGCTGATTAAGCTTTCGGAGTTGAAAGATGTTCTTTTTATATTTTTTTTACGATATTATTCTGGGAGGAGACATAGTTATAATTTGGATCTGTATGCTTTTGTTCCTATTCTTCATTCTCATAAAATAAAGTCTCTTTTCATTTTCATCATTGTTTAAAGAGTTTGTTCCCGAAGGTAAAAAATATATTAAAATCGAACTTGCTCTAATGAATTTTGCTAGTGTAATCAAAAAGATACTTTTCAGTTACACGCTTGCGCCATTAAGGAAATTAAACGACATCAAAAAGAAAGTAATCCACATAACTACCAAAGTCTTACATTTAAAACAATATGTCTATGGGAAAGTGAAATATTAAAAAAGATAGGACGAAGTTTTATAACAGGGGCTACCCGGGTATTCGTTATCAGTGCAAACTCTGCCTCGGATACTGAAAAAAGATTTTAAACGACCTTATGTATGTACCGATTTTGTAAATCAGTGCAAACTCTGACCACAGACACTGAAAAAAGATTTTAAACGACCCTCATAAGAACCGATTTTGTAACGATTGAAAATATTTCAAATGGGCATTAATTTCTGTTTTTGGTGAACCCAGTTTTGAGTTTTGTCTTTTCTGTAATTTTGAAAATAATGTTAGTAGCAGCTTATGCAAATTATTACATTCTAGGCATAAGGTTCTTAGAGGCAAAAGGGCTAAGACGTTGTCGCTGTAGCTACAGCACTGGCAGCTGTAAGAAGTGGTTGATTGACCATAACTTACCAGTTCAACCACCTCTGCATCCTCATCTCCTTACCCCATCCTATTTTCTTTCCTACTTCTCTATTAGTCGCAATCTCAGATCTGACAACCAGGGGTAACCAAACCAAGGGGTATCGCATAACCCAATATTATCTGACCACACCTAATCTACCTAAATCATCTTACAAAACTCAGTGATAGGCTAGTAGTATGATCGTCGGACTGCCTAGTTGGAGGTCACGAGTTCGAACCCAAGGCGGGACGGACGGACGGACGCACCTCTGTTTTTGTTAATGTATTGTGTAATCACTAGCTCCGGTGAAGGAAAATATCGTGAGGAAACCAAACATGCCTGAGAGATACTTCTCGATGGCATGTTAAGGCAAGTCAGTCGCCCATTGGCTGCATAAAAATTCTGACACCAGGTTAGGTGCTAGCTACACGAAAATGCCCAGTGGTGACAGCCCCGTATTACGAGCAGTAAGCCGTGGGTTCGAACCCGAGCAGGCGCATTACTTGTAATTTATTTCATCACCGTTGCCCTCAAAAACGGTGCAGGAAAAAATCGCGAAGAAACCGGCATGTCCTAGAACTAAAAATTCGAAGACATGTGATATCTACCAACTCGCACTGGGCCCGCGTGGTGAATTACAGCCCACTCCCTCTCATAGAGAGGAGGTCTGTGTCCCCGCAGTGGGAATATAATAGGCTGATGATGATGATGACACAAAAAAGAAAGAAGATCTTAAACACTGTCCACTGTCCATCTTTTGACTTTCCTCTACTATTACACGATCTACAATGACACTTAAAACTTTCTTCACGACATGAATCATTTACTAAGGAAATCTTCCTAAGATAGTCGCGGGAGTTGGGCAACGGTCACGTGTTTTGGTAACGACTTTAATACCCCTAGGAAAACCAAAGGTTGAATACACGTCAGAAAAGGAATCGTCAAGGAATGAGGTGTGATACGGGAATATTCTCTAAAGAGATTGGTACCAGTGGATATGAAATTGATAGTAGAACACAAAATGCTAATATTCCAGCCGCGCAGGTTGATTTTTATTGCTTGCCGAGGTTGGTCCGTGAATGGGTGACCATCTTTACATACCGAGTTTCCTCCGTGCCTCGGAAAGCACGTTAAGCCATTGGTCCCGGCTGTCATTTGTAGATCTTTGACATTCGTTACGAGTAGTCAAAAGCCGAAAGCATCAAGGGGTATCGTATCACCCAGTTACTGGGTTGTGGAGGTCAGACAGGCAGTCGCTTCATGTAAATTACTGATACTCAGCTGCATCCGGTTAGACTGGAAGCCGACCCCAACAAAGTTTGGAAAAAAGGCTAGGCAGATGATGGGTCACAACGCAAATACTAAACTGGCTAGCACTGGAAACTTGAAATTTTGCACAAGCGGTCATAACGAAAGACGGATATTTATGAATGTTGATGAATTGAGAGGGAGAGGTAGACCAAAGTAAAGATGGGATGGGTTGTGTGAGGAATGATATAAAAGAGAAAGGTGTAAATGGTGCTGTGACAGAGGAGAATAGAAGGAGTAAACGTGTTGCGCCGAGAAGTAGAATGGGACAGGGAAAGGAAGATGATGGTCCTAACATAAGTGAATACAAATTTTTGAAGAATAAACACCATAAGAGCGTTTACACCATACGGCATTGCATACAAACTTTCAAGACCTTATTTTCCGAAATGACTGAACCGATTTTAATTAAACTTCATACGCATAAGCACAATACGTAGGTCTAAAATGTTACTAAAAAACATTTTTGAAATGTATTCAATTTTTAATCGCTCTAATGTAGCTGTAGCACTATTTCTCGAAAATATTTTTTAGTAACTTTTTGGACCTATGTGTCCTGCGTATGAAGTTTCATTTTCGCTTTAGTCAGGTTGGAAAACAAGGATCATACAAACTGTCAAGAGTTTGTACGATCTTAATAATAAATAATAAATAAAATAAAAAAAATCTTTATGAAAAAAGAGGAAATACATTTAACACTTATCACAATATTGTCACAAGTACAGTAAGTAAATAAACAGATCAAAATGAACCCTAACGTCTTAACTAGGCCGAGCCTGTATCTTAGACGTTAGTCGCTTCCAATGTTGTTACAATCCGAGTTATGCTTATTGTGAACCTCTCCGACCTTCGGGCTCTAACGGTAAATCTCCCAGCTGGCCTCACAATGACGTCATCGAGCGTGTCAAGTGTAACATTACAATGCAAATATTTTTTATTTAATGTCACCTATGCGTGACATTAAATAAAAAATAAAAAAAGGTTTAAAGTTTATATGAAAGCTCGATATTTTTGCCGATAAGAAGTTAACTAGTCAGTTACTGCAGTAAAATCTTGTACCAATTTAAACACGATGATAATGTAATTTCAAAACACAATATTAAATCCATTGTTTAGCAAAGTAAAACACGCGATTTATAAGGAGAGCACACAATCTATAAAGGCAGCATCAGACAGCCACCTAAAACAATACAAGCACGCAACAAAAGCTATTGTATCGACGACAACGCTGAAGTAAAGACGAATAAATTTCGTCCTGTTCCTCGAAAACTCGTTTTAGGGAGCAAGTAAATTAATTTTATTATCAATTTTGGTCCATTTACTCAGCTTAAGGACATTACTTTGGGCTGTTATGAAAGTCAAATTGATAATCTCTCACCGGTTCGAGTCGCGCGAAGTCGTTCTGATAGTCTGGGAGGGCCGTTACTTTTTATAGAATTACTGATGCGAAAATTTAAAATGGAGGTTGCAGGGGTTAAGTGTGAGAGTGTATGGGGATCGTAAATGTTGATGGTGATTCGTTATCTCTGTATCCTGAAAGGGTTGGATGGTGATTAATATGAGATTGTCATTTTGAAGTGGTTATTATTAATAAGTGTCATTTGTGCCTCGAATAAGGATTTTAGGACACAATTAATGAATGGAACCTTTTTTAGATAGGGAATACCGTAAAAGATCATTGTCATTATATTAACCAGGTGGTTTTTCAGTCATTACAAATTGTAGTCGTTATCAGCACCTATTAAGTACTCGGAAAGGAGGATGGGTGAATAGTACCAACCAAGGATACCTGTAATGTATTCAGATATCCTATTAGCAAGCGTAATATGTTCTTATTATGTAGACATCTCGAAGCATATAGAAAATAGTCGGATTCATCTTCATCGATTTTTTTGGGAACAAGTTTGTCAACAACATCATCATCTGCCTAGCCTTTTCCCAAACTATCTTGGGGTCGGCTTTCAGTCTAACCGGATGCAGTTTACCAGTATTTTACATGAAGCCACTGCCTATCTGACCTCCACAACCCAGTAACTGGGTAATACGATACCCCTTGATATCGGGATGTCAGACTTTTTGGCTACTGACTACTCGTAACGACTGTCAACGATTTACAAACGGCAGCCGGGACCAAGGGCTTCAAGTGCTTTCCAAGGCACGGAGGAAACTCGGTATGTTATTATGGTCACCCATCCACGGACCAACCTCGGCAAGCACGGCTTAACCTGAAGATCGACCCAAACGGTTGTTATTATGTAGCCACGAGTTCCTGTGTATCAGAATCGCATTTAAAATTTACACTAAAGTTGCCCGTAGGTGTGTCCTAATTGCAACTGTAATTCTTATAACATACCGAGTTTCCTCCGTACCTCGGAAAGCACGTTAAGCCGTTGGACCCAGCTGTCATTTGTAGATCTTTGACAGTCTTTGCAGGTAGTGGCTCGGTAGTCTTACAACCAGCCTTACCAAGGGGTATCGTATTACCCAGTAGGAGGTCAGATAGGCAGTCGCTCACTCGCTCCATATAAAATACAGGTATTTAACTGCATCCAGTTACACTGGAAACCGACCCCAACATAGTTTGAAAAAGGCACATCTGCCTATCCTTTAAAAAAACGTGTGTTATCATCATAATATACCTACGTATTTATTTCTTCAAAACAAAAGGTTTATAACAAGTCATACCACTGTAAACAAAACCAAAGCAGATTTAAAATAGCTACAGATCTCATAAAGCCAAAGCCTACGCTAAATAAGATTGAGAAAGCTCAAAGTAATGTGAAAGCAGACTCGTACCGGTGAGTGAGCTCTCAAAGATCCGATTTGAAGAATACGTAGAATACTAGTAGCTATAATTTATGGAGGTAGATAATTTAAAAAGTTATACAAGATGTTGTTTTGCATCCTCGTCAAATTCAAGGTGTGTATGCTAATGATTCTCGTCCCGAATCAATAGTAAAATGGGAAGGTAATTTTTATTTTTTTCTTATTTATGGAAATCGGAAAGTGTGAACCTTCCGTGATTTAAACGCGGCCCGTCTGATCCTCGCCCTATAACCGCGCTTCCACATAAACAAACATTCTCAAGCGTTTATTCGATAATTTATTATTCCTTAAAGCACGTTAAGGGGTTATTCAGAAATACTGACAAACTTAAACAACCAAATAATCAGCGTTTATTAATAACTGCCCCGCGCAACTTCGTCTGCGTCACACTTTCCCCATTTTCACAACATTTTTCATTGCTGCTCCGCTCCTTTTTGTCGTAGCGTAATGATATATAGCCTTTGTCCTTCCCCAGGTTGAAATCTATCTTCTTGCCAAATTTCATTAAGATCCGATCAGCCGTTTAGTCGTGAAAAGGTAACAAACAAACAAATAAACATACAAACAAACAAACTGAGTGACATTCGCATTTATAATATTAGTATGGATTAACAAGATACCGTAATTTATTTATAATTAACTAGGTACCGTAATTTTAATTGATTATTTATGTCTTCTGTGACAACCTCCTCAATTTTGACGAGAATGCAAAACAACACCTTTTATAACCACTATGCCCGACAAGATTTTGACACATGACACATCAGCTGATTCGGCGGGGTGATTCGAATTGTCATGAAATTCACGAAATTTTCATCAACTTTCAGGATTCAATTTTACTGTGAAAAATATGTCATGGGATCTGTTTCATACGATAAATTTGATGTTAATATCTCCAATATCGTGTTGAAGTCGCTAAAACTGAGTCAGTCTATTGCGAAATATGTGTAAAATACATATTACTACACCCTTCCAAAAAGTAGGTACCTTAGATGCGCTGGAAATAATGTACATAGGCAAGCTTCTCATATGCTAAAAGAATTCGAAAAGGCAAAATAAAAACAGTAACATTCTACCTCCGTTCTTATATTTGCCATTATTCATACACTATTTCAAATAAAAACACAATCTAAGTATTGACAAATATTACTAAAAACTATGTTGTTACATAACACTTCTTAGTGCTGACCGAAAACCCGGGTTTCATAATTACGATTAATAAGTTGCATTCAGCCTAATCGATAATCGTAATCAAATCGAGTTTCGAAAAAAGAGTTGAGACTGAATAAAAACTCATTGGTATAATTTCAAATAATTATTTAATGTAGAAATAGGTCATAAAATACTATCTTTTTTTACAATTTCATTAAGTAATTATTAGATCGAAAGCATCTTATAATTCATTAATGAACGTTGACTTCAAGAGAAGGAGATTTATTTAGGAGATTTACCAAATCAACATTTTGATGATTTTCTTTCTTTGAGAAACTTAAAGATAAGAGAAACTTTCCGTTGAACTAGCAGCGTGAAATATAACAAGAAATTAAGTCTCAAAGTTCAAGCAAAGAAAAAACCAGAAAACGGAATGATTTTCAAATTTAAGCACAGACAGCACCTTAGGCTTAATTCGCGCCGATTATTTTCTATTTCAAAATTTAAATTAAGAATGCGCTCGCCATTCTCATAATTAAATAAGTATTAATTTTACTACATAATTATTGAGAATTTGATTGTGTAATATCTGATGTTTGGTTAAAGAATGACCAGGATCTTGGAAGGAATCTTAGCTAATATTATAAATGCGAAAGTAAGTTTGTTTGTTACGCTTTCACGCGAAAACTACTCAACCGATCATCATCAAACTTTTTACACATATTCTTGGAGGTATTATAAGTAATATAGGCCAATGGGGTATAGTAGGAATTATCAGCACGCTACGACCAATAGGAGAAAACGGGGAAAATGTGACTCAGACGAAGTTGCGCGGGACGCGTATTGCCAAACTGTATACTGACCCAGACACCCGTAGTCTGTACTGAACTACATCGTACTTATTAAAATCACAAATAAATTGGCGCAAAGTGCATACGAGCTCAGAGCAATCTGAGAAGGTATGCATTTTGCTCGCAACAAATTGGTGCAAAGTACCATCGGGAAAGTGAGAATATGGACACTTTTCAAACAAAATCCCGTGCACTCGATGACATCTGTTTAACACCCTTATTAATATTGGTCCGCACAAATACTTTGCGGACCAATAGCGGTAAAACAAAAAAAAGACTCGACCGTTTTTTAAATATGTATTGTTTTAAACACAATCTCAAGCTCTGTTAATGATCCCAGATGTTTGACCACAGTTTTTTTTTTCATTTACGACACCAAGGGACTCGGCAAAAAATAGATGCTGCGATGCTATTGGTAGCTGAGCGTTAATAAGCGCTTCTATAGCGGCCGGACGGAAGTCGGGGTCTTAGTTCGCTCGCTCCGCTCACTCGCTAGACCCCGCCATCCCCTTCGAACCTAACCTGACCGAGTTGGGGTGCCCCAAGTCCAGAGCTCGCTTCGCTCGCTCTTGCATCCAAATTCTCCTGGATGTGTATAATAGGGATGGTGACTCATTTTTTTTTATTTGTCTATCGGTTAGATTATTAAAAAGTATTTGACACGTATTTTTTTTTTCGCGTAATCGTAAAATTACGGAGATACTTTGAGTTGAAATGGCGCATGACGTCACGGCTCAGTACATTTTATACCTAGTTGTGACGTAGTGAGCCCCCCACTCTCCAACTTTAATGCGTTTTAACTAAGTATTTTTTTGTTAACTTGATAAAACAAAAAATACGTATCTAATATTTTTTGTATTACCTGATTGACGGACAAAATAGGATTTCGTTTTCTTTACCCAGTCATCATCCCTTTTGTCCGTGCACTTTCTTTGAAAATATCCAGGCAAAAAGCTAGTCCATTTGAGTAAATTTTTTTACTGAGATAGATTAGGTTTTGGCGAGTAATATGCATAAACAAAAGCTCATCTATTAGAGTCTGGCTGGTCACTCAAAAGCCTTTGTAAATTCGCCGTCTGGACTCGTATGTATTTTGCTCTAGTATTTTAAAGCAAAATGTATATTGATTCAGACACTCTCTGAATAGGTATACAGTTTGCTCTTCAACTAAAAAGGCAAACTGCGATCAAACTCAGAGCAACCCCAGTCTGGGTCAGTATACAGTTTGGCAATACGCGCGCGGGACAGCTAGTAGGTAGTAAATAATTTTTTTGATCCACCAAAGATAAATTATATTCTTTCAATATTGTGTATCGTATGGTTGGGTTATTGTTATGTTACAGGTAGTCAGTGGCCCGAAAGTATGACAGCCAGTCTTACCAAGGGGTATCGTGCTACCCGATATTAACTGGTTTGAGGAGGTCAGATAGGCAGACGCAGGTCGCTCTATTTAATGTACGGGTATGGAGCTGCATCCGGGTAGACTAGAAGCCGACCCCAACAAAGTTGGGAAGATGCTAGACAGACAGATGATGATGATGGTTGACAATCAGCAATGCATAAGCCGATTCAAGGAAGATTTGTTTATTCTTTCAAAGCGGGTCGCTGTACAGTCTAAAAAGGTTTTTTTTTTTATATCTGCCAATTTCAGGTTATCCATCATAGGCCGTGAACATCCGTGATATGAACCAGAACCATCAGGACACGAGTCTTACTCGTATATTTTGTAGAGTTGTGTTTAAAATTGTATTTTTAGTTTTTGGGATTGTTATACCCAAGCTTATCTAAGTAGGTATCAAAAAAATAGTATCGATTAAAATTATTGGTCGGAGAACGCAAAAGATAAACAAAATTGGAAAGACATGGGCGCTTTTAACCAGCAGTGGGACAGAGCAGGCCGATAAAAGAGTAAATACCCATTAAGCAACCCAACCTCCTAACCAATAATCAAACTACATAATTCTTTTTTACTATGCCTACCGAGATCCTCGGCATTCTACCAACCTTCGGATAGTTCAAAACAAAATTCACAATAAATTATCTATAAGAAATTTTAATATAGAAATAATAACATATAAATAAATAGTAAATTTAAATACCTACAAAATAAATTGGAACAGAGAACGAATTCCTAATTTAAATTTTGAAATGGAAAAAAAATCGGCGCGAATTTAGTCATAATATTTGTTTGTGCTGTTTATTGTTGGGTCAGAATGTACGAAATACAATTAAGATTACCATTATAAAGCTTAAAAAAAATATTATAATAAATATTTATTGTATTTACGCCCAAAATAAATTAACTTTAATTTTCATCCATAGATTTATTAAATTCCTTAATTTAATTACTCGACTAAATCGTTGTTTATAAAAAAATAATCGATTGGAATAATCGCTTTCACACATCACAATAATTAAAAAAAAAACAAATGGTCGTCTATTTCAAATTCAAATTGAGTGGTGGTAATGAATATTACGTGTTATTGGTCCTGTTTTAGTAAATAACGCTAAGATCTGGGCACTTTCATGTGGTTTATAATATTTGGAATGATATTTGTCATAATTGTTATCGAATCTATGCACGTGTTTGTGTTATATGTGAAATATAAAAATGTAAACACGCACGATTGGCGCGAAACTTCGGCTTTAGATATCAAAATTCATCATTACCACTGCTTATTTAAATTGAACTATGGATGAATTCTCACCATAATTAAATGACGAGATCATTATTGTCCATTTAGTGGAGATAGAATGTTCGAAAACCACAATTTTCATGATTTTTAGCCTCGACCGGCACTGCCGCCAAAATGGCGATGACCGTATTTATGCACTTGCATTTTATAAGGGCAAATTAAGAAACTTGCGCGCTAAATACAGAAGTTTTAATGGCGTTGATATATGAGATTTTTATCCAACTCCCTTAATTAACGCACACTCGTAGTATTTGATAATCAGAATATTAAATATTTACATAAATAATGAGGACGACGAATGACTTAATTGCTAGCCCCTTTCGGGGCCGATACCAAGCCAGCGGAGGTATGAGCGTCGAGCCCCTTCGGGGGCCCGTACCGAACTATATGGTTAATCTGCAGGTTTAGGTTCATAACTAAACAATAACAGTTGCATGGGTCGATCATCAAGATTAAGCTAATGAGTTTTCTTAGTTCAGCTCGTGGCTAAATAAGAAAAACATCACAAATTTAAAAAATATCGCCATCATCAGCCTTCTGTAGTTCACAGCTGAACATAGGCAAAAGCCTATTTATTAGAAAGCCAATAGCACGTCTTAAAACTCGGCAACTCTTATCCAGCTGCCAGAAGGTGCTTACCTAACGTTTGCCGATTCGCAGAAAGAATCTAATCAGATTATTTATTTGCCCATAAAGTGGCTACTAGCTAACAGTAAGTTCTATAAACTTGGGGAGTTACTATGAAGTCTTAAAGCAGTATTGTTTAACTCTTGTTCCAGTGTGGGAATGAGACGGAGCTATACATGATATCTAGCGCCATCTCTTTCCCACACTGGAAAAGAAGTAAAACAATAATGTTTTAAGACGTCATGGTAGGCCACCAGATCCCGCCTTGACAGATTTGCAAAGTATCTATTACAAAGAAAATATTTGATAAATAATGTATTACTAGCCTATGTCCGCGGTTTGCCCACTTTTCTTCATTCAGATTACAAGTCTATCGATTTATCAACCTATAAATTTTCAACCTGATACATAAAAGCCTCTTTCCCAAACGGCCTTTGTCACCATGTCTTGGCCTGTGCATGAAATTACCTCAAATGTCACGCCAATATTTTTCACAAATAATTTGAAAAGAAAACTCTCAGAAAATTAAAATCCTCAATTTTCCTGTACCAGTAAAAGCTATTACGGCCATCAATTTATATCATCAACATTAATATTATAAATAGGGGAAATTTGTTCGATCGTAACGTTTAAGCGCTGAAACTTTTAGTTCAATACAAACTCGAGCTTACCTGTAGGTATTTTATTTGAATGATGTACATTAAACTTTGGCTACAGCGCGTTTATTGTGCCTTTTGATGTTAATAGCTGTTGCTATAAAGCTTTTTAGGAGCTGGGAATTTTAGAATTTTGTTGGATGTTTTTGTCTGTTAAGAGAGTTCACACCTTATGGCATTTCAGACAAACTTTCAAGTTGACGACACGGTTGGCGCAGTGGTTAAGCGATCGACTGCTGCGCTGCGTGGCGCGGGTTCGATCCCCGCACGGAACAAATATTTGTATGACCTACAGATAGTTGTTCCGGGTCGGGCTGTTTGTGTTTGTGAGTTTAAATGTTTGTAAACGCACCCACGACACAGGAGAAATAACTAGTGTGGGGAAAAGTTAAAAAAAAGTCCTTTTTTTTCCGAAATTATTGGAACGATTTTAATAAAACTTAACACGCATAAGCAAGATACACAAATAAATTACAAAAAAACATTTTCGAAAAATAGTGCTACAGCTAAATTAGATCAATTAAAAATAATTTATAGAAACAGAACTTTCCAATTATCTTTTTTTTACATTTCGAAAACGGTTTTGTTTTTAAAAAAAAGTTAATTGGAAATTTCTGTTTCTATAGTCGGCCGGTTGGTTTATAACAATAGGTCTAATTTAGCTGTAACACTATTTTTCATTGTTGTGGGTTAAGAATATCTACAAAATCTGGTATTGAACATAATTGCGAAAAGGCTAGGCAAATGTCTGTGGTCATTATATCAGGTTCTTTTTCTGGATGAGGTATTATATCTGTCCATCTTTGTCCTTCTGTAACATCAATTTGCAACTATATAATTCCGTTTGGCCACGCACACAATAAAGCGATATGCGTGTTGCGACAACGACTGTGGAAAATAAAAACAAATCAGAAGGACATGCCACGATTTACCAACACCCGACTTGCGACACAACGGTACTTATCATTCTCCTGACCTTGTCCCAATTTGTGGTCGGCACAGCATGTCTTCTTCTTCCATACTTCTCTATTACTAGTCATCTCATCAGACACCTCCTTTCCAGCCATATCATCCTTCACACAGTCCATCCATCGTTTCTTTGGTCTTCCTCTACTCTTATACTCATCCACATTCATACTCAACACTTTCCTCACGATCCTTTCCTCATTCCTCCGCATCACATGCCCATACCAAGCCAAGCGATTCCCACCTAACTTTTAAGTCACCCGCGTCACTTTCAGACTTCCTTCTATGTACTCATCCCCTCATTTTATCCTTTTGCGTTTTTGTTGTTAATGCGCCACATATCCCCTTAGCATTCTCGTCACAGCCATTTAGCTTTTCATTCATCTCTTTTGTGGTCCAACCCTACACTGTTTGGCCGCACACACATTCAAGCGACATGCTGCAAAAAATGCGTAAAAGAAAAAAAAATTGTGCGTGGAGTCCCTCCGCGCGGAAGAAGTGAAACTTCGTCATACTACACGCATGCGTTCGAGTGCCTCGCATTCACTCTCGTTATATTGGGCTTCTAAATAATATTTTGTTGTTTTCTTTTTGTATTATTTTTATTACATAATTATTACATAAGTTTATCGAGGTTATTCTACTCATGGAAATTGAGCGAAGGCTGGTCACACCGAAGAGTCGAATGCATGACTGTTTGCACACCATCTTGCGTAGGTATGCTTCTAGGTAGTAGAACTACGTAGTCACAAATCTTGTAATAATGCCATCTTTTAGTGAGTTTTAGAAAATATTCCCCCTCCATACCATGGAGGGGGAATATTATACGTTAAACTTGTTGGAAGTCGCATATGAAGTTTCACTTTAAAAAGAGATCACGTAGAACATGCCACGAGTTACTACCACCCGACTTGCGACACAACAGTACTCATACGTTGGAAACAAGTGACGCAAGTCGCACAATCTGAGGTCGAGAACGAAGTCTAAAGTAACTAAGTAATTGCGTTGCCACGAGCTGTTTGAAATACTCTTGTTCCCTCACCGTTGCTCAGTTGTCACTCAGGGATTCGTCTTGATCATTTACATGTATATTAATTAATTTATTCATAACGTTATGATGAGAACGCTTTATTGTTAATTACTGTTCCCCGCTAGGGAACTCACATGAGTCTAATTTGATTGTAATGCTTCCAAGAGCAGAGCTTTTATGGAGTATGCAGCTTTTATGCAAAGAGCGGACTTGTTTTTCATATTTATACTTACACCCGTATCTACAGTCAAGTTAAGTCAATTGCTTGAATTTAATTTTTATTACTGGTGCAAATATTTTTTATACGCTGTGCTGTGGGTCCCCCATAACACAGCATCATGCTGGGTAGGTTACTTGTCGCAGTCATGACGTCTAATTTTTTGTTACGTCTTATTGTACTTGCAAATGTTTGTTATGCTTTGTATGTTTATTGTTTTCATTGTTATTTTGTATGCATGCCATGTTCCTGCGACAAATAAATATTTTTGTTTCTTTCTTTCAATAGACCAAAATTAAAACGAAGTATGAACCGTCAAAGAAAGCAAAGCTATTTTCTTTGTTTACCGAGTTTTTTCTTTCACGTAAAGATAAAATTACAAATATATATTGAGTTGAAATAGTGCATGGCGTCACGGGTAAGTAAATTTTGTACCTAGTGGTGACTTAGTGAGTTACTCCGTCCGTCCGTCCGTCTGTCAACAGCCTGTATCTCATGAACCGTGATAGTTAGCCAGTTGAAATTTCTACAGATTATGTCTTTCTGTTGCCGCTATAACAACAAATACTAAAAACAGAGTAAGATAAATATTTAAGGGGGCTCCCATACAAAAAAATTGTGCGTGGAGTCCCTCCGCGAGGAAGAAGTGAAACTTCGTAATACTACAAGCGCATGCGTTCGAGTGCCACGCATTCACTCTCGCTTTCTATTCCCCCTCCATGGTAGCGTAAAACGTTTAACGCAACCTTGTTGGAAGTCGCATAAGAAGTTTCACTTCAAAAAGTGATTTATTTTTGCTCATTTTTATAAATAATAGTACGGAACCCTTCGTGCGCGAGTCCGACTCACACTTGGCCGTTTTTTTTCTTAATTTCATAAAACAAAAATATGTATCTATTGTTTTGTATAATCTGACTGACGACAAAATAGAATTTCGTTTCCTTTTTAACCAGTCATCATCCCTATTGTTACAATTGTAACTTTAAGCAATTACTAAACTACAGGATAAAAATCGTATCATAAACTAGCTTCTGCCCACGGCTGCGCCCGCGTTTTTTCGGTAATTGTCCCGCGGGATCACACTACCGGGATAAAAAGTATCTTATACTATATAGCCTATGGGGTCTATATAAAAAGTATCTTATACAGGCTACTCCAGACTATTATTATATTTCTGTGCCAAATTTCATCCAGATCCATTCAGTAGTTTTTACATGAAAGAGTAACAAACATCCATCCATTCATCCATTCATTGTATATAATATTAGTAGGATAATTACTTTTACGCAAGTGCCATTTGTCTTTTTTATAGACGCGGGTGTTTATGTCCTTTAACGTCGTCCACGTTCATGTATCTGGTTGGACACCCAGGTTGTATACATATGCCACATGACTTAATATGCCACATGACCTACTATGCCACATGACTTAACATCACGGTTGTTTTCTTGAGAAGTTAAGCAGAGGTTTACGTATACAAGGAGTTGTTTTGCATTCTCGTCAAAATTCAGGAGGTGGCCTCTTTTTTGTTGTTAAAATTTGTCAGTGTTTCAGAATAACCCCCATAACGTGGTTTAGGGAATAAGACATTATCGAATAAACGTTTGAGATTGTTCGTATGTGTGAAAGCGCGGTTAAAGGGCAAAGATCAGACTGGTCGCGTTTAAAACACGGGTTCACACCTACCGATTTCCGTAAAAGAGACAAAAAATAAAAATTATTTAACCATTTTATTGTTGATTCGGGTCGATAATCATTAGCTTACCTCCTTGAATTTGACGAGGATGAAAAACAACACCTTTAAGTACACACCCACATCTTTGTTTATATCCCATGTAACAGGGGTGAGCATATTGCTATTTAAACCGAATCTCTAGATTTTTACTCAAAATTAATCACTCTCGGCTACTTCGGTCTAGGCCGTACACCACATCTGTATTCCATAATATACCCGGCGGTCCAAAGTAATAAAATACAATTACTTACAGAAGTAAAAGAAAATTCTTTAGAAAAGCATGGTAAAGCATAAAGGTGTTTCTGAGTTAATAAAAAAGCTCATAAAATTGTTTATAACGAAATATTTTATGATTCCGTTTACGACCTTATTCATGAATACCTAGATCTTTATTGGGATATTTACACTTATATTGGGTTAGCATTATAATCACACAAGAGAATAGGATCTATTGTTTTTCTGATGAGTATCCTAAAAATCTAATAAGGAGGCTAAGTTCATACTAACATACCATAACATAACATCACGCCTGTAATCCCCAAAACGTTAGGCAGAGGTGTACCTAATAGTACATCTACATATCGCCAGTTATAAGCATTTTTAGGGTTCCGTATCCAAAGGGTCAAACGGGATCCTATTACTGAGACATCGCTGTCCGTCCGTCTGTCTGTCACCAGGCTGTATCTCATGAACCGTGATAGTTAGCCTGTTGAAATTTCTACAGATTATGTATTTCTACTGATGCTATAACAAAAAATACTAAAAACAGAATAACATAAATATTTAAGGGGGCTCCCATACAAAAAAGTATTTTTTTTGCTCGTTTTAATAAATAATGGTACGGAATCCTTCGTGCGCGAGTCCGACTCGCACTTGGTCGGTTTTTCGGATCCAGGTGCGTATTTTATAATCGTAACACTTGCTTCAAAGGAGTGAAGGAAAACATCCTGAGGAAACCAAACATGCCTGTGAGATATTTCTCTAGGCTCCATCGGCGGCATAAAAACTCTGACAGCAAGTTATACACTAACATGTCAGAGTGTAGCCTTAGGGGCACTATGAAAAAAATACATAGAAAAGTTTGGCGACCAATTTCGAGGTAGCGTAGTTGGTCACAATTCTAACCTAACCTATGGATATCTTTGCGGGGACACAACGCTATAAATATAGGGGCACTATGAGCAGCAAAGAAAACAAAAAAATTTTTTTTTCGTTAAATAAATTTTTTGGGACTATTTATGGAAAATTTGAAAAAAAAAAGACAGTTTCGGGTTAACCTTGACCATAAAAACCATTTAGGCTCTGAGAAGTATGGACCCAAGACGCACCGTTTCCGAATTATGGGCCTCCGAATTTTATTTAATTTTTATAAAACTATCTATATTTCCAAAGTGGTAGCTCAAATGAAAATCTTTTCTGGAAAGAAACTGTTGTTTTAGTAGAAAACTATGAGATGGTGTATAAAAAACAAAATAATTTGAGAAAAAAGTCCTCGCGCCATAGCGCCCCTAAGGCTACACTCCAACCCAATTTTCCAATTGTTTTATTTTAAAAGACCTTTCGATAATGTTTTTAGTAACTATTTAGACCTATATATCCTGCTTATGCGTATTAAGTTCAATTGAAATCGGTTCTGTCATTTTGGAAAATAAGAACTTGAAAATTTATATGAAATGCCTTAAGGTATATAAACGCTCTTAAGGTACAGAGTTTAATCTATTGTGTACAGATTTCTGAAGCATCATAATGTTCATGAAATTATTCTATGTGGGGATTCAGAATTATGTACTAAATACGTTGTAAACTTTTTAGCGTTGGTGTTCTTTCCTCCTTGTATTTTTCATCCTCCCTATCTCTGTTTAGACATTAACTCTTTCAATTGACAACTGTACTTATCCATAGACAAGAGACTGCTCGTTATCTTGACATAATCCCATTGTCACCTTTCACAACACAAAGGCTGGCCTATTTACTGTCAGAAGCCAAACACGTTTAATACCTATATCTGTGTAAGAATAAGTATATTTACTAAGGAGTTCGGACCAATCGTGTCTTCGTATGTAAGTTGGTACATAAATTGATCGTTGATATTCGTAAAAGGCTCGGAATGGTGTCAACGAACCTTGTTGTTAAGGCAAAAGAAACGTTTAATTTGAGTCAAATTAACAAATAAACCGTAGATATGTATAAATAATTTGCGTACATAAGAAACCTGAGAATATTTCCAATAAAAATGAAAAGTAAAACAAATGAAAGCAAGAAGTCACAAAAAAAATACATTAATAAAAGAACGTAGCTCTTAAAACATTCGTAAACTCATTTTTTCCAAACAAAATTAAGAAAATTTTCAATAATCTTCTATCATTAGTTAATATGGATGGATCTTATAAATCATAATGATTAGTTAAGATAAACTTACCTTATAATTTCATAGTCTGGGTTGATCATGTCCCAGAACACGATTCTTGATTACATTTTCATTAGTCCTTTACAACATCAATGTCCTTTGCCAATCGTATTAACTGTACTCGAATTTCAATACTGTTACATCCAAATAAGCGTAGAAACGAGTACTTTAATAAAAAATCTGTAGAAGCACATCTTTGATCATTTTCACAGAACTGTCAACACACAAATATCCACAATTAAGTCCAATTAACACTACACATTTCAATAACCGTCATTGCTACGTCATCGAACTATTCTTCAATTGTTCTGTTTTCAAATTCCAATTCTAGAACGCAATTCAAGTTTTATTAGCAAAACATTCTAGTTGGTGTTCTCAAATCTGGGAGAGTCGGCCATTTTGCTTGGCGCACTACGCAGGCGTCGAATCAAGAACTAACGCATGCGTGCAAGGATGGAATGAAACATTAAAAATGGCATTGTTTTTGGAAACACGTGTATGAAAGATTAAAAGCATTTCTCGCTGTTAATTTATAAGACAGATCTTTTAAGGAAGTTCTCGGAAAAGAGAAAAGAGTCATTTAAATAATGAGAATGTCTCTTTGCTTGAAATAAGAACTGAAATTATGTTAACGTGGTTCTGCCGCATCTTTCACTACGGTACCTTTCATTAAAGTAAGTTAATATTAATTGGTATTGATACAAATATCAATATAGAAGCTACACATATTAAAAGGTCAGTCTGCTCTTCCATTCCGTATGGCAGTTTCTATATCAATCGGAAAACTTTTGAAAGAAACTAGCTTAGCATGAGCTTTCCGGTAGATTTTACGTCAAATTTTAATTTGGGACTTTTCTGTAATCGCCATTCAGTATTTTTTGCGTGAAAGAGTAGCAAACATCCATACATCCTCAAAAACTTTCGCATTTGTAATATCAGTAGGATTATTTTACTGATATTACAAATGCGAAAGTTTGTTAGGTAGCAAAATACATTTCGTACAGTGTGATATGGTCAGTTTAGTACTTTTTTATGTAGAGAAAAGTGACCAAATTATCATAGTATATTGAACAGAAAATACTCGTTCAATCGCCAGGATTATTGACATTTTATTATACCGCTTAACCCATTTATGGATTTAAAAAATAACAGTCGGAAAAGGATTGCTAAAGAAAAACGATGCAAGGTCTTTTGGTTTCGATTCAAGCAGTTTGCGTCATTAACTCTTTGGCATTGAGATATTATTTCATTTATTTATTGTTTTACAAATTAAACCCTTTCTTAAATAATCCTAACTAAAATAAAGTATATTTAAAGTATTAAAAAATAGTTACCCACCAGCATCGGGAACAAGAGCAGACAAGAGCAGCGAAGGCCCAGTGGTGGCAGCCCCGACTTACGAGCAGTAAGTCGTAAGTTCAAACCCAGGCAGGCGCATTACTTTGTGTAATTTATTTCAGCACCACTGCTCTAAATGCGGTGAAGAAAAATATTGTGAGGAAACCGGCATGTCCTAGATTCGAAGACATGTGACATCTACCAACCCGCACTGGGCCCGCGTGGTGGATTAAAGCCCGCTCCTCTCATTGAGAGGAGGCTTGTGTCCCATCAGTGGAAACAGTATAGGCTTATGATGATGATGATCGGGAACAAGGTTCGAGCTACCGGTGATTAGGGCTCTTGAGAGAGGAACCTCCTAACGAGTGTTCAGAAGAACTATTTCCTAAATTAAGCCCTTGATCCAGCTGCCAAGCGAGAAGTGTTGGTCGAAGCTATTTGCAGGCTGTGAAGCCGTTAAATAGAGATTTAATGTTTAATAAATGCCCCGATTCTGCGTGTCAATTTTGAATCGAGATTTAAAGACAAATAGTTAATAATCAGGAGTACGTGACAGACAGCGTTAGTCATCATCACTGGATTCGGCTGAATACCAGTATTTTACATGAAGCGACTACCTATCTGACCTCCACAACCCAGTAACTGGGTAAGACGATACCCCTTGGTAAGACTGGATGTCAGACTTTTGGCTTCTGTCTACTCGTAACGACTGTCAAAGACCTACTAATGACAGCCGGGACCAACGGCTTAACGTGCTTTCCGAGGCACGGAGAAAACTCGGTATGCAATTATGGTCACCCATACACGGACCAACTTCGGCAAGCACGGCTTAACCTTAAAGATCGACCCATCATCATCAGACTATAATGTTCCCACTGCTGGGACACAGGCCTCCTCTCAATAAGAGGAAGTGGACTTTAATCCACCACGCGGGCCCAGTTCGGGTTGGTTAAAGATCGACCCATGCAGCTGTTATTATTTAGCCACGAGCTCATGCTGTTACGAGCACAGACAACCTAATTATTTAACACATGAAACTATTGTCTAGGTGATCTCACCTACTAAATTAAACCGGTCACTTTACAACCAGAAATTCCTAATATTTTTAAAGTACCCCATATAACCCTCTATGGCCTGCAAAAACAGGGTCACAAAGATGTGAAACCGCAACTGTCCGGGGGCCTTTGAGACCCCAACGAGGGGTTGATGAGTGTTTAACAAACGGAATACCCACTGCATGAATAATTATATATACTCTCAAAAGAGTTGGTAGACGAAGGGTTAGTAGTATACTTAGCTAATGTCACGGTAACTGCATTGGGGGTTGATAAAATAGATTTGGGGAGTTGTTTTGACTTGTCCCGCAACCGAATAGTGTAACTAGTGAATAAAAAAAAAAACAGTGCGTTGAGTCTCTCCGCGCGGATGAAGTGAAACTTCGTAATACTACACGCATGCGTTCGAGTGCCACGCATTCACCCTCGTTATTTTATTGAGCTTCTAAATAATATTTTGTTGTTTTCTTGTTGTATTATTTTATTACATAATTATTACATACGTTTATCGAGGTTATTCTACTCATGGATAATGAGTGAAGGCTGGTCACACCGAAGAGTCGAATGCATGACTGTTTGCACGCCATCTTGTGTACCTAGTAGAACTACGTAGTCACAAATCTTGTAATACTGCCATCTCTTAGTGAGTTTTAGAAAATATTCCCCCTCCGTGGTAGCGTTAAACCTGTTGGAAGTCGCATAAGAAGTTTCACTTCAAAACTGCCTAGTTGGTCGAGTCTTCGCAATCGCGAATGCTGAGTATGAGGGCCTGGATTCGATTCTCAGGTCGGGATATTGTTATTGTATTTCTCCATCAGGTATTTTTTGTAGCACCCACGGAGTCTATATTTGTGCCTGGTTGTTGTCAATAGGCTCGCCCCCTATTACATAGAACTTAAACATAACTGGCGAAATGTGGGTGTTCTATTAGGTACACCTCTGCCTAACCCTTCGGGAATTACAGAAGTGAATGAAAAAATAAAATATAAATAACATGAATTAAAAAAAAAGTATTTGATAAAATATAAATAAAAAAATAAAAAATCTATAAAATAATAAATAAATCAATTCTCGATATAAAGCATTCGGTATCGGTATTGCAGAGCTTAAACCGCAAATGTATGATTAAGTATTTAACTTTTAAAGCTGTTTAATGGCAACGTTTTATTCATACTGGATGTCCGAGTTGCCTGTGGCCTCATGTCTTTAAATATTTTATGAGTGATAAATAAAAATCAAAACAAATTTATGTCGTGAAGTGTATTCAACCAACTTAACTGTGCATGCGACAAAACACAGAACTAAAACAAAATGTATCAAGTTTGACATATCGATGGAATTTTTCTTGACAAGCAAGGTGGCCCATGAACTGCACATCATCACCATCATCAGCCTTTGATGTTCCCACTGCTGGGACACAGGCCTCCTCAATTCACCACGCGGGCCCAGTGCGGGTTGGTAGATATCACACGTCTTCGAATTTCTTATATGATTTCTTATTCCTTCTCCGTTTTGAGAGCAGAGTTGATGAAATAAATTACACAAAGCTATGTACCACCAATGTACGTGAAGTTTAAATAAATAAATAAATAAATAATGTGCCTGCCTGTTGTAAGTCGGGGCTGCCACCACTGCGCCACCGCTGCTCCGCACACTGAACTGCACAATTAATACTAAAATAACGGTATCGGAAAGAGGATTTTTTTCAATCGTGCGATTTTTCATTCTAATAATGCAGCAGATTGCACAATCAGACTGTATCGTTCCCATTGCTGGGGCACAGGGCACAAGCCTCTCCTCCGGGACAGGAATTGGACCCGTATACAATACGCAAGCTCAGTGTGAGTCTTGTCCCTTCCGGCTATTGACATTTACGTAATTACTTGTTTGGAGCTGTTATAAGCCCAAAAACTCGAGTAAATTATCTCAGAGTACCTAATTAACATCTAAAAACCTACTCACACGGAGCTTCATTAACGACTTGTCCTGGAGTGTAAATGTGGTGCTGTTCCACAACGATAGGGCACTTGATGTCGTGTCCTGTGTTTTCTACTGTTAGTTAATTACAGGAACTGATGGACGCTACAGAGGGCGCCAAGCTAGTGGCTCCGTTTTTGTGCTGACACAATTTAGATTTCCATCGACACGCTAGAAGAAGAACATATAAAGCACCAAAACTTTGTCATCTCTCTTCGCATCCTGGCTATTCGAGAGCACACCTCAAAGTACTCTCAACAATAGGAATAAAGTAATAAGTAAGTAGAATACAGCTAGGTGCTGAAAGTATTTTTTACGTGTAAAACAAAAAACTATGGAATGAACGTATCCCTGATAAAATGACATAAGGTCCGTTGGTTTCCGGTTGTTAGTTTGATCATTGAAATACGAAACAAATATTTCGTTCCGGGTACAGGAAAATACTGGCACAAATTTCTCAGATTTTTGTCCGTAAAAGAGAGAAAAAAACACTGTTCTTTGACCCCGATTTGTTTTCGATTGTAGTGCAGTGATTCGTTCATAATGAATCATAATCATGGTGTAAGCAATAGCTGTACTGGGGAGGATCTTTGCATTGTGTCCTCTAAACTGCGCTAGAACTTTTAATCACATTTCACATGAAAAATTGGTGAAGGTTAAATTGATATTATATCGATCCTACAAACCTCAGTTATCCTTCGACCTATTGTACCGATACTGTACCGACCAATGTACCGTTTTAGGAGTATAAGGATCAGGGTGTAAAGTTCCTGAATACTCCATAGTGAAGGGAGGATCCTCCGACCAAACAGGTGTTATGTCTGGTGAGCAACTTGTAACCGATGCAACCTTAGCCTGCGAGATTCAGACCATATTAATTCTTCAGTTTGTGCTTAGATGGCAATGTCATACTTTTTGTTATAAGTTTCTTTCTGTAGGTCGCTACACCGTCATTTCCTGTAACGTTACCTCAGTTTATTTCTAGGGTTTTAAACTAAAGTTAAGGTTGTCATTTTAAACATAGGTTGGCTTAGTTTAAAGTTTATCCTTCTCTAAACCCACCTTCGTACGCGCAATGAAAGCAAATGTCTGCAGTTACATATTTAACAGGCAGTTTTGAATCCGCCTTAAATCTACCGTGCTTAGGCCTTAGCACGAGCGCGCGGTGTAAACTTAAAATAATAAATGATTAATAATTGATCTTCCTGCCCTTGTCCCATGTTTCTTGGGGTCGGTGCAACACGATTTTTTCTTCGATTCTCCTCTGTCAACCGCCACGCTATCATTTACTCCTTTTTGAAGTGAAACTTCTTATGCGACTTTCAACAAGTTTAATGCTACCATGGAGGGGGAATATTTTCTAAAACTCACTAAGAGATGGCAGTATTACAAGATTTGTGACTACGTAGTTCTATTAGGTACGCAAGATGGCGTGCAAACAGTCATGCATTCGACTCTTCGGTGTGACCAGCCTTCGCTCAATTTCCATGAGTAGAATAACCTCGATTAACATATGTTATAATTATGTAATAAAAATAATACAACAAGAAAACAACAAAATATTATTAAGAAGCTCAATAAAATAAAGAGAGTGAATGCGTGGCACTCGAACGCATGCGTGTAGTATTACGAAGTTTCATTTCTTCCGCGCGGAGGGACTCCACGCACTATTTTTATTTCTTTCATATTATTCCTCACACAAAAATAAAAAACGGACGATTGAAAATGTAACGTAAATAGGACCGGATTTTTAAATTGAAATTCCTCATTTCACTTAGGTATAACATTTACTTCATTTTAAGATTGTAGATAATAATTGTGGGAATAAGAAAGCAGCAGTGGCCCAGTGTTGGCAGACTTACGAGCAGTAAGCCGTGGGTTCGAACCCAGGTAGGCACCTTACTTTGTGTAATTTATTTCATCACCGCTGTTCTCAAAAACGGTGAAGGAAAATATTGAGAGGAAACCGGCATGTCCTAGAACAAAAAAATCGAAGACATGTGACATCTGCCAACCCGCACTGGGCCCTCGTGGTGGATTACAGCCCACTCCCTCTCATAGAGAGGAGGCCTGTGTCTCAGCAGCGGGAACATTATAGGTTGATGATGATGATGAATAATTGTGGTTGTCGCAACAAATTAATATTTTCGATAAAAAAAAAGTATTTAAGTTACGTTTACAACGCGCGCTCGTACCAGGGCCAAGGACGGAAGAGTCGAGGCCTCTTGTTTTGATGATGAAGAAATATTAATTATGGGGCATATGGTTTAGTAGGCAAAGGATCCATTTCATTAGGACGTGGTGGCTTTACATCTGCGTGCATAATGTATCATATCATCACGCCAGTAAGGTTCAAAGGGTTAGGCTATTGGTTCAATACCCCGGTAAGGCAAAGTGTTATTTGAGTTTTTCCACAAGAAATTTCCCAGAAATAGCCCAGAGTGAGGATCTGGGACTGGTTAAACAATAGCTTCCTAAAACAAATTTGTAGCCCGGACTCCACCAAACTTAATACGAGCGGGCGGAGAAAACCTGCAGGATTCAACCAATCATAGAAGAAAGTAAGATGCGACGTGGTTTTCAACGAATGTGATCACTTGACGCTGATTTTCAGCTGCAACTCACGAGTGCCATACGCTCGAAAACACAAAGATACACATATCTAAAGTAAGTTTTTTTGCACAAATACCAAACGAATTGTATTGTTACTATTTCATTCATTAAGAAACGATAAAAAGTAAAAAAAAAGAAATATATATAAAATTAATAACATCGGTAAAAATTTATTAAGCGTCAGCTCACACCGAGACGCGACGCGACGCGACGCTGCGCGCACTCTTTTAAAGAGCGATTCAAAATATAACTTTATTTTCTACAAGAAAGGATACACATTAAATATAATAACTAAAGTTAAATTTTGAATCGCTCTTTAAAATGTGCGCGCAGCGTCGCGTCTCGGTGTGAGCTGACCCTAACGTGTAAAAATAATAAAATACTTTAGCAAAATGATAAAATCGAAAAAACTATAAAATTGAAAACTATAATAAAATTAAAATTGATGACATACGCTGATAAAACGTAAAAATCATGGAATGTATAAAATTTATTAAATTAAATTAAATAATCATCTGTTGAGTCCCGCACGTCTCCTGTCCGCTCCGTCCAGCTCCGCTTAAGGGGTGTCCAGGCCTACACACGCTGAAAATAGGCTCATCTGAAACGCTCTGAAGTTTTCTGTATAAATAGAATAGTAGAATTACATATACCTAATTTTTTTATATGAACAAATATTTGTATGTACGTACAGGGAGTTGTTCCAGGTCTGGATGTTTGTGTATGTGAGTTAAAATGTTTGGTATATTGGTTACAAGTAAACAAAAATCTTCCTTGTATATAAATACGCCCACGACTTCGCGACCCGCGTGGAATTTAAGAAGAAGCCTAAGTTACTCCTTATTACATCAGCTATCTGCCAGTGAAAGTCCCGTCAATATCGGTCCAGCCGTTCCAGAGATTAAAAAGACAGACAAAAAATTTAAAAAATGATATTTTGGTATATGTACCGTGTATACATTTAAATGCATGTACCAAGTAAAAAAACGGTTATTTTAATATTACAAACAGACACATCAGTTTTATTTATTTGTATATTTATATAGGTATGTACAAATAGATTGTAACACTTAAAAATTAATCCAATCTAATTTCGTCTCTTTTTGTGAGATCTCACTTCATACTAATCAAATTTTATTCAAAAGTTATACGGAATTTGCATACCTCTAAAGTATTTCATCGCCTTTTCAGACCCCACGCAAAAGCTTTGACTGCCTAGGAGTCTTAAAAAGGTTCCAATTTTCCATAAGTTATTATTTTATTACTTCGCCTACGCAATTTAGGTTTCCTTTGTCCTTTTAAAAGCTAGGAAGACAGAAAGGCTGGTGAAGGATGAAAAATAATGGGACCGTAAAATAAAGTTTATCGTCTGTTGAAAATTAGCACCTTATAATAGATGTAATAATGAAGAGCTTGTGGCTAAAAACAACAGCCGCTCGTATCAATCTTTATGTTAAGGCGTGCTTGCCTAGGGTGGTCTTTGGATGGGTATTTACATACTGAGTTTCCTTAGATAGATAGATAGATAAATCATTTATTTAGTGCACACAAAAGACATAGCACAACACACAGAAGCACAATTAATTACACAGATTACATATATATACCTATATAAAAACAAGGTGCCAATATACAAAAAAAAACATATTTACGAAACAGTTATAGTAACACCATGACATACTTCAAATAAAATAACGAGTATACAAGGTGCGGTGTGCGTCCTTCGTGCCTCGGAAAGCACGTGAACCCATTGGTCTCGGCTGTCATTTGTAGATCTTTGACAGTAGTAACATGTAGTCAGTAGCCCAAAGGTCTAACACCCAGTCTTACCAAGGAGTAAAATTTGAAATACCAGTTCAATCCCTGCTTATTTGTAAAAAACTCATTACCCTACTTTAGATTCCGCCGCAGCCAGGCAAATTTTTTTTGCAATCTTGCATAGTTCCATTTCCAAATTAAATCTTTTATAATTAAACACTCTGTTATACTTTGCACTGTAGTCCAATTAATATTAAAATATGAGCAGGTAATGAAAATAGTTTAAATGAGTTAAAACCTATTGCATCGAATATTGTAACTAATTAAATTCCAAATGGCTGAATAGTAAATCAGCTCAGTATTCGGCCTAGCAATAAAATGTGACCATTCCTAAAATATGCCGAATATTCGCAGACAAAAAGGGTTTCAAAACATCGTTATTGAAAAGCTTTATAACTTACGCAAAAGTTCGTTACTTACTTTTAAGATGCCACATTTACCACATAAGTTACCTATTGCCATCTTCAGACTCCGTTCCTGCTGCTGGGAAAATTCCTAATGGAAAAACTCAATAACACTGCCCGGCCTGGGAATCAAACTCAGGGCCACATACTTACCAGTCGAGCTTGCGACCAATCCACCAACGAAGCAGAGATGTAATTAATATATATTAAACGAAAATTGACAGTTCTTTCAAGTCATTATACATCATACATTTCAATATGCCATTTTTTTCTCCACGGGGCGCTTATGTGGAGCACATTTATTCTGAGAATGTCTGGAAAATAAAAATTGACGTATTCGTATGAAATGATAAAATATGCGTGGGTTTTAAATTAGAGACGTGAAGGTTTTATAATGGATCGTACTGTATTGAAAACGAATGACGTATATCGACGTTTACGGTCACGAGCCATGCGATTTGCGTCAAGTTACACGAGGCATGCGTTAATCTATTTGTTATTTTTAGGGTTCCGTACCTCGAAAGGTAAAAGCGGAACCCTTATAGAATCACTTTGTTGTCCGTCCTTCCGTCTGTCTGTCTGTCAAGACCCTTTTTCTCAGGAACTCGTGGAGGTACCAAGCTGGAATTTATACCAAATACTCAGGTCTATCCGTACTGACATCCAGTCTTACCAAGGGGTATCGTATTCCCCAGTTACTGGGTTGTGGAGGTCTGATAGGCAGTCGCTTCATGTAAAATACTGGTACTCATCCGGTTAGACTGGAAGCCGACCCCAAGATAGTTTGGGAAAAAGGCTAGGCAGATGATGACTCAGGTCTATCCGTCCCTTGGAGCTGCGAAAAAATTTAACTTCTAAGCCAACGCAATCAAAAGATACCGCCGTTTATGCCGCAAATTTCCGAAAATTTTCGACTCTCGCAAGGGAATCAAACCCTAAGGGGTACTTCCCGTGAACTCAGAATCTTGAAATTCGGTACGAAGCAACGTCTTATAGCTTAGACAAAGGAAAAATTCCGAAAAACGTAAATTTACCGTTTTTATAATGAAAAATTTTCAACGAAAAGATTAAAATTAATTTTAACTTTTACATACATACAGGTTTGTACGGAACCCTCGGTGCGCGAGTCCGACTCACACTTGGCCGGTTTTTTTACAGCGCAGTCGCTGTCGCTTAACGTTGGGAAAACGTTGGGCTTAAGGGCTCCCACACATAAACACGATACGACGTCGCAACGTGCCACGTTGCACGGCACGTCCAGTATTTTCTTTGTATCTGTTTCTTCTTCATCCGTCTTCTTAATATTAGCAGGAGGAGAACACGTCTAGTGTGGTCCATTTCTCGAAATTAACTGCGGCAATTCTACAAATGCGCCACCGTCGTTCAACGTGGCACGTTGCGTCGTCGTAACGTGTTTATGTGTTTGAGCCCTAACGCTTATCGTAAAGGCCAGACAGATGATGATGAGCCTGTGCTCATCATTATCACAGGCCTAGCCTTTTCCCAACTATGTTGGGGTCAGCTTCCAGTCTAACTGGATGCAGATGAATACCAATAAATTACATGGAGCGACTGCATATCCGACCTGGAAATCTCTAAATAGACTTCGAACCCAAGTCGTCCGTAGCAAAGACAATGTCTTTAGATGGGGGTTCTTGGATGGGTTTTTTTTTTTTTTTTTTTTCCGGATGGGAAATCATCATATGACTTCTCCCGCTCTGGGCGGAGCGGGAGGGAGTGTCAGACTTGTACTGACTAAAACCCACCCATGTTCCTTCTTCGCCCTTTGTGTTCCAGGGCCGCGGTATCTCTTTCGAACAACCCGCAGCCCTGGCAGGCATCGGCCCTTTCGGACCCCTTCTGGTTTGCTGACATCTCCTTGAGGCGCGCGTGGAACACGTACGCGCCGTCGACACGGCCTGTCGTCATGAGACGGACGGACGGTGAGCTAGCCCATTACTCACCGTCCACAGGCTCGCGCCTACGGTGGCCGGGGGCCACTGGTTGCCCCCCGACGCCCGGGGCGTCTCCCGCGGCGGCTGGGACGTGAGGTTCTCTCCCTCTCACGTTCCGCCACCTCCTTCGCTAGCATGACTGCTTCGCAGAAGGAGGCGACGGCATCCCATTCCCTCTCGCTCCGGACCATGGATTGAACCAGGGCCGGACGCGAGAGGTCGCCGCCGCCAATCGCCGCTACGAGGACACGGCGGTGCTCAGCCCAAGCGGGGCAGAGCTCCACGGTGTGCTCCACCGTGTCCTCCGGCCGATCCTCGCAATGGTAACACCCGGGCGTTTCCTCCCGCCCGATTCGGTGCAGGAACCTCCCGAAACAACCGTGTCCGGTGAGGACCTGCGTCAGGCGGAAGGTGAGGGCGCCGTGCCGCCTCTCTAGCCACTCCTCAAAGAGGGGACTTATCGCCACTATTGTGGCGTGCCCTGCACGTGGTTGCGACAGTCGCTGTCTCCATGTCGCCATGAGATCGTGCCGGAGGTCTGTCCGCTGAGCGACAATTTGCCGCGGCAGCGGAGTTTCCCCCCGGCGTAGTGCCTCCGCGCGTCATTCATGCAGGCGCGCGAGGACCATCGCCTCCAGATCCCATGGCGGCAATCCGGCCAAGAGGCTCGCCGCCTCGCCGGAGATCGTGCGGTACCCCCGGATCAGCCTTACGGCTACAACCTTCTGGGGCGCGTTTAAGTAATGGGCGGCTCGCCGCCTCAAAGAACGCGCCCACACCGGGGCCCCATAAAGGGCCATGGACCGCACGACTCCCGCGTAGAGCCTCCGGCAGGAGGCGTTTGGACCCCCCAGGTTGGGCAAGAGCCGCTTGAATGCAGCCCCTGCCCGTTCCAGTTTTGGGGCCAAACGTCGGAAGTGCTCAGGGTTCTTGGATGGCTCAGATCTCAATTGTGTATGCGGCGTGCCTCCACAGACAATGGCTCACCTTCTATCTTGCGCTGCATGCCCCGTCACCTGCGCACTTGAGGATCTTATGACTGCAACAGCGAGTGGAGTTCGCTTGGCTGAGTTTTGGGCTAAATTTAGCGATTTTCCATCGACGAAGAAGACTGCATATCTGGCGTCCACAATCCTGTTAGTACTAACTAAACGATACCTCTTGGCAAGACTGGTTGTCAGACTTTCGGGCCATTTATTACCTGTAATGACTGTCAAAGATCTACATATGGCATACCAACGGTTTAGCGTGCTTTCCGAGGCACGGAGGAAACTCAGTGTGTAGTAGACCCATCCACAGACCAACCTTGGCAAGCGAGACCTAACCTGAAGATTGATCCGTGCGGCTGTTATTCTTTAGCCACTAGCTCTTCCAAGAGGACAGGTTTAAAAAAACAAGTATGTGACAGTGTCGATGTTTGTTTTTGGGTCTATTACCGCAGTTACTTTCTTCCACAGCAATTAATGTTGTTCAAAATATATATAATGCTATCTCTAAGAGTGGGTCCCAAAATACATGTAGTCTCGCCCGTCTCCTTTAAGTTGAGGGTAGTTACTATAATGAATGCTACCTCTAAGAGTGGGTCCCAAAATACATGTAGTCTCGCCCGTCTCCTTTAAGTTGAGGGTATATTTACATGGTTTCACTCCGCGTATAAATAAATCTTTCACTTTCACACACAACACCAATTTATCTCGTCTTCTCGACGTCCGTATGTCACTACAGGGATCCAGCAGAATATCAGCGTCAGGTGCATGCCTGACACATGCTGAGCTGGACTCCCATTTGGTGCAACCTTGAGACGCACACCGCACCTTGTATACTCGTTAGGTATTTTATTTGAAGTATGTCATGGACTCATGGTGTTACTGTACTGTAACTGTTTCGTAAATATTTTTTTTTCTCTTTTTGTATATTGGCACCTTGTTTTTATATGGGTATTTTATGTAAACTGTGTCATTTAATTATGCTTCTGTGTGTTCTGCTATGTCTTTTGTGTGCAATGAATAAATGATTTATCAATCTATCTAAAATACTGACTACAAAAAGTACCCTGAAGTAGTTTTCAGCTATTTCCGTGCACTGTATACCATTATAATCAAACATCCCCTGCATGCAAACCTCTTTAAAATATCCTATTTACCCACCTCATGACAAGGTTTCTCTCAAAACCTCAGTAAAGTCAAACATCAATAATAAGTATCTGCATAGCGGTCCCTCATGTCACTGTGATCTTATTTGACATCGGCAAAGCGTGTCTTTTGCACCCCTGGGTGTTCGTCCGTGATGCGATCAAATAGAGTAAAGTGGGGGAGTATTGGAGAGCGATGCGATGTTGGGCGGTAGTATGCGATATTTTGATTATTTTTTTTGTTTTTTTTTTCTCAGTAGACAGCCATGAATCTGGATTTGTACCTGGTTGATAGGAACAGGAGTACCCTTCATTACATGAGACTCAAACATAACTTGCGAAGACTCGTGTATCTACTATTATGTTCAGCTCTGCTTAACTCTTCGGGAGGTTATAGGCGTGTGATGTGTTTGCTTTTCTTTGGCAGTATGAGACTCGCAGGGCAGAATAATAATAGCCGCACGGTTCGATCCAAGCTAGCGTAGATAGGTGGCCGTTCCTCATATAAAAAAACCCTCCATGCCTCAATGCACGAGTTTAAAAAAAAAGTTTTTTGGGAAAGTTGTTTGTTATCATTAGAGCAATCACGTGTTTAAGTATCGGTCACTAAATACCATGCGGATGGGAAATCATCAAATGACTTCTCCCGCTCTGGGCGGAGCGGGAGGGAGTGTCAGACTTGACTGACTAAAACCCACCCATGTTCCTTCTTAGCCCTTTGTGTTCCAGGGCCGCGGTATCTCTTTCGAACAACCCGCAGCCCTGGCAGGCATCGGCCCTCTCGGACCCCTTCCGGTTTGCTGACATCTCCTTGAGGCGCGCGTGGAACACGTACGCGCCGTCAACACGGCCTGTCGTCATGAGACGGACGGACGGTGAGCTAGCCCATTACTCACCGTCCACAGGCTCGCGCCTACGGTGGCCGGGGGCCACTGGTTGATACCAGTCACCCTGTATACCTAATAGCGTCCTAATAACCAATACCTATTAACTTTCTAATTCTAGTAGGTACCATGTTGTACTCAAGAACACACGCAATTAAAAAACTTTTGCAACTGTAGCTGCACTACAAAAAGTACTACAGTAACATTGCAAAAAGCACTACTGTTCAAGTTACTCATTTATTTAAACTCCATGTACAATAGTGGTACATAGGCGGACTTAATGTCACAAGGCTTTCTCTACCAGTCAACCATAGGGTAAAATACGACAACATTATGATAGGGTACAAAAAAATATTTATAAATACATACTAGTTTTAGAAAATATATACACTTACGCAGATACTAATACACATTATACAAATAAAATGTACTAATATATATTATAACAAATGCCAACATATAAAACGAGAAACCTTATAATAACTACTATGACTAGACTTTAAATTAAAAGATATCCGCGTCTTAAGACTATGAAAAAAAGAACTGTCAAGCAGTAGCCCACCAGACACAATACCCGTCTGGTCAGACTATCTTCCCTTTCCTAAAGTGGATATAGAAACTGTACACACTGTTCTCCATATCCCTATACAACCATCGCATTGCCTCGCTGAAACTGGACTATGAACTTTATCTGGCAGCCCGCAGTTGCCTGTTCATAAGTTAAATAGCAACGTTTTTGGGATGTTTCTGTCTGTTCGGGAAATATTGACATCTGCCATTAAGAAACAGACAACGGTACGTAAAAGTGTTTTGTGGCTAAGTATTTAATGCGGCTTTGGAAAGAGCTCGAGGCTAAATAATAGCAGCAGCTTGGATCAATCTACAGGCTGTCAAATAGGCAGTCGCTCCATGTAAAATACTGATATTCAGCTAGATTCGGTTAGACTGGAAGCCGACCCAAACATAGGTAGGAAAAAGCTAGGCAGATGATGATGCGGTGACAAGACCAACTTCTATACAAGGTGTTGTTTTGCATCCTCGTCAAAATTCAAGAGGATGTCACGACAGACATAAATAATCAATTAAAAATACGGTACCTAGTTTATTTAAACGCTGAATTTTTTGGTCGTTTAAGTTTGTCAGTATTTATGTGGTTTTGGGAATAAGAAATTATCGAACAAACGTTTGAGATTGTTTGTATTTATCAAAGCGTAGTAATACGACGAGGATCAGATGGTCCGCGTTTAAACACTGGTGGTTCGCACTTACCGATTTCCGTAAATAAGAAAAAAAAAAAAAATTACCTACCCATTTTATTATTGTTCGGGACGAGAATCATTAGCATAGTTAGCTCCTTGAATTTGACGAGGATGCAAAACAAAACCTTGTAGACCAAAACTCAAAAAACCATGAGCAATTTTTATTAGGTACTGCTATAAAAAATAACATAATAATTTAATTCACGACAACAGCAATACACAGTGTAGACTCTTTGCATAGGAATGTCTCAAGATGCATAAAAGAATTTTCATATTTGCTTCGCTTTAAATATTTTACATACTCTTTTTACATGAAGGAAGGAAGTAGTATTAAGGCAGGAAATATCAAAATGTCGGCACGTAAGTATATAACGAGGGAGTCGACTGTATTCTATGTAACACGTGGAAAATCTCTAGAAATCACGTACGAAATACTGAGCTGTAAAATAGCTAGTTTATTTGGCTTCAGAACCGCTATTTTTTGAATTAGCAGTTTTTTGTATGAAAGGTTTTGAAATTTTAGAATGGTTTGCTACAGCCTGCTTAATTTTAAAACTACATATTTTGTTTAAATTGTTATACAATTTGTACACACAAACATTGTGGGTTTTTTCTTTATTTATGTAAGAGTGACCTTTTTTTTTTACGGATGGGAAATCATCAAATGACCCCCCTGCTCTGGGCGGACTTAACTCTTTGTGTTCCAGGGACACGGTATCTCTTTCCAACAGTCCCGCAGCCCCGATGGAAGTATGACCTCATGTACGATTTTTTTCGAGGCACGAAGGCAACTCGCTATGTGATTGTCACCAATCTACGGAACGACCTTGGTAATACTACTCAGCCTCAGAAACGGCTGCAGCTGTTATTATTTAGCCACGGGCATACTTGTATGTTGCAACACAAAATATGGATAGTTAACATAATACTCGTACTAAGTTCAGAACATTTTTTCCCAGTGCCCTGAACGATCTTACAAGCTACCAACAATAAATTCTACTTAATGAAGTATTAACAAAATATACAAGAAACAAGGGTCCACTTAGCATAATCAGGGACTCGGTCGTTGCGACAAGTTTGCGGACCGTTTGCCAAAGCCGGCGTGTTCAATTGAATCTCCTGAAGGCAGTCTCCCGTTGCCGTGTTCCAAGTTTCGTGATAAAAAATTCGAAAACGAAGATGTATTAGGTTTGGTTTCTAGATGCGGTATTTCTCTGAAACCGATGTCAGACTCACAGTGTGTGTGTGTGTCGCAAGCGCGTCTACTGAGTATGAGGTCCTGGGTTCCATTGCCGGCTCGGGCAAAGTGTTTTTGGGTTTTTTCATCAGGAATTTCTAAATAGTAGCCATGGAGTCTGGATTCGTGCCCAGTTCATGGCAGGTTAAGTCTCATGTAATAGGGGGCGAGCCTAGCCCCCTGTTACATGTGACTTGAACATAATTATTGGCGAAATTTAGGAATACAGGCATCATTTTATGTTCTGCTCATTTTTCGTTAATTTAATCTTTCATTCGACATCTTAATAATCGAAATGAAACTTGTGGGACGCAATAAGAAAAATGAAATGGTTAGTTAACTGATCGATTCGTAAACCGAACTAAAAAATAGAAAAATAGACTAAACTCCCCTCAGTTTGTTCCGCCACTTCGTCTTCCCAGCTAAAACACTAGAAAGTGGCTAAGGGCGGCGTTTAGGGAGACTGTCTCTTGTAATTTTGACGATCAAAAGTGCTGAGTATCAGCCTAATTTGAATAAATGACTTTTGATTTTGATAATAAACTCGTATCCACTTAACACATCCAGCAAGCCAACATCTATGAGCCAAACAAATTCTTAGTTGACTGGATTTGAAAATTGTGGCCAGGTGGACAGTACGACACCCGCTCGTGATTACCTCTGAAACACCAAGAACTCATTACCATATATTAAAATTAATTGTTAAAACTAAAAGAGGATTACATTTCCAACAGATTTCGAGGAAAGGAATAACAATGAGAGGGCGGCTAGTGATACCAGTTATTCATTGTGAATTTTAGGAAAAAGGTTTATGTCCTTGCTATTTTTATATGACGGAGGAGGAGCTTGTGTCTAAATAATAACAGCCACACGGGTCGATTTTTAAGGTTAAGCCGTGCTTGCCGAGGTTGGTCAGTGGATGGGTAACCATAATTACATACCGAGTTCCCTCCGTGCCTCGGAAAGCACGTTAAGCCGTTGGTCCCGGCGGTTATTTGTAGATCTTTGACAGTCGTTACGAGTGGTCAGAAGTCAAAAGTCTGACATCCAGTCTTACCAAGGGGTATCGTATTACCCAGTTACTGGGTTGTGGAGGTCAGATAGGCAGTTGCATCATGTAAAATACTAGTACTCAGCTGCATCGGGTTAGACTGGAAGCCGACCCCAAGATAGTTTGGAAAAAGGAGATGATGATCCTATTTTTATATGACGACATAACAGAGGTCCTGGTTTTCTCTTCCTGTGTCGCGCAAAGAGTTATTGGGGGGTTTCTCAGTCTGTAGCAGCCACGGAGTCTGGATTTATACCCGTTTGATGGCAATAGGCTCGCCACTATTACATGGGACTTAAAACCTGCGAACTGTGGGTGTACTTGTTACGTACACTTCTGCCAAACCCTTCGGATCTTACAAGCCGTGATGTTATTACATAACATAACAGGCGTGTTTTTCCCCATGGGTAAGACGGAGGTGTATCTATACTTAGTCTACCCACATTTTTCCTGATACATACATATATGGGGTGTCAATCTTCGCAGGTCAGCTGGTAGCAACTAGATGAGAGTTGCCGAGAATCGGGTTAAGTGGCGAGCGATTGAAGAGGCCTATGTCCAGCAGTGGACTGCGGCAGGGATCACCCATACATCGTTATACATCATCATAGCATATCATCATCATCAGATGATGATGATGATATGGGGTATTGGTGGCGCCCCTTGAAAGAAAGAAAGAAAGAAAAAATAGTGCGTGGAGTCCCTCCGCAATGCCTTCCTCCGCATGCGTGGGGTATTACCTTCGTATACCCCACGCATGCGTTCGAGTGCCACGCATTCACTCTCGTTATTTTATTGAGCTACTAAATAATATTTTGTTGTTTTCTTGTTGTATTATTTTTATTACATAATTATTACATAAGTTTATCGAGGTTATTCTACTCATGGAAATTGAGCGAAGGCTGGTCACACCGAAGAGTTGAATGCATGACTGTTTGCATGCCATCTTGCGTACCTAGTAGAACTACGTAGTCACAAATCTTGTAATACTGTCATCTCTTAGTGAGTTTTAGAAAATATTCCCCCTCCATGGTAGCATTAAACTTGTTGGAAGTCGCATATTTTTTTGTGAGTAGCATCTCGCAGTTCAACCTATGAGGTTGTCGTCTGCTTAACCGGACTGTCCTGTGGGTGCCTTAAGAGTAAGGCCTCCAGCCAGGGCATAAAAAGTTACAAATTAAGCGACTGCACGCTAAGGGCACCCCCTGTGGGGTACAAGCCTCGGCTTAGGGCCTCGCTGGGGGAGGACTGCATGGGGACAGGCTGGATCTGAATGGTATCATTATTTAGGGGCTGAGTTAAAACTACAGGCACAGCATCGCGGGCTGGCTCGAGCGAGGGTCGGGGCGGGCATGGACCGGGACGTCGCGACGGACCTCGACGGCGAGGTCGGAAAGACGGTGGTTTGAGTCGGAACTTTTTAAGAGTGCTTGTCTCTTGTCTCTTTGCTACTCTCCTGGAGGAGGGTGATAGCATCATCTGGAGTGACGAGGGTATGCCTAGGACGGCGTACTGTACTAATGCGCGAGGGTTCGTAACGGGCGGCCGCTGCGATCAGGGGATTATGGTGTTTAATGGCGTTATCGAAGAAACGCTTCGAAAGACGTTTCATAAACTGAAGGACGGTGGGCATTCTAAGGTCTACGTGTAGACGGTCATTACGGACATAAAAAGGGGCTCCCGTGACTCTACGTAAGAACCGGTTCTGTAAGATTTGCATCCTATGGATGTACTTAGGCTTGGTGTGAGCGTACACGACGCAAGCGTACGTCATAATGGGGCGGACCACCGCGGTATAAAGGCGCAACTTGCACTTGAGTGACCACTTGCTTTTCGCCGAAATCATGAAATGAAGCCTACCCATAGCAAAGGCAGCTCGATCACGAGCTGCTTTGATGTGCACCGCGAAAGACAGGTGGTTGTCAAGTAAGACTTCTAAGTACTTGGCTTGCTTCTCCCAAGGGATAGGTTTACCGTACATAGTGATTGGGCTGAGCGCGGGTGGCTTATTTTTACGCTGTTTAGAGAAAAGAACTGCCTGGCTCTTGTCGGGGTTCACCTCGATTCTCCATTTCCGGAACCAAGCGCCTAAGACGTTGGCTGAGGTTTGGAGGGTGCTATAGATAGCGTCGTGACTGCGGCCAGTGTAATAAATGGCCGTGTCGTCCGCGAACAGGGCAAACTGAGCCTTCTTGCTCTTGGGGATGTCACTGGTGAACAGAGTAAAGATAAGGGGAGAGACGACGGAGCCCTGAGGGACTCCAGCTCTAATGGGGTGGGGGGAAGATAGTGCCTTCCCGATGCGATAGCGGGAAGTCGCATAAGAAGTTTCACTTCAATAAATATTTATTAGTCGCAGGGACATGACATGCACACAAAATTACAAAAATAAAATAAAACAATATACAAATGTACGGAAGAAAAAAAAATTAAAAGCTTGTTAACCGGACACAAATCTAGACTATAGGCGTCTTCTAAGAGAGTGAAACTTCATAATACTACACGCATGCGTTTGAGTGCCACGCATTCACTCTCGCTCTGTCTCTCCATGGTAGCGTTACCTAAACGTTTAACGCAACCTTGTTGGAAGTCGCATAAGAAGTTTCACTACATAATTTCTCATGGAATTCTTTGGCTGACCTGGGAATCGAACTCAGGACCACATGCTCAGCAGTACCATTTGTGACCATTAGAAAGGTGAGACGTGAATTTTAATTACAAAATCACTGAAATTTTTATTCATTTTGGTTATCTACATCTTCAATCTCTTACTTGTATCCCAATTTATTTGGGGTTGTTAAGTACAATTTGTTTTTTTTTACCAACCCTAGTTTTAGTTTTAGGCCTTAAGACAATAGATGAACGGAATTCACGACAGAATTCGTTTTCTTCGTGAAGTTTCTCTTTTATTTATCCTGAAATGTTGAAAAGCTTGGTTGCTCTAGTGGTCACCATCTGTTTTGATTTAATATTAATTAGATTCATCTCACCATTAAATCAACATGCTCATTAAAAATGCGTGAATCTCCTTGTTATATCAGCCGTTACCTTTAACGAGACTTAACGAGAGATTTAAAATTGCTAACAGCTAAGGTCGTAACGCACTGAAATAAATACAGGGTGTAAGGAACAGGTGGCGTACCATGACGTCTTATAACATTATTGTTCCATTCTCATTCTAGAGTGAAAAAGAGACGGAGCTATACAGGTCGTTTAGCTCCATCTCTTTCCCACACTGGAATAGGAATGGAACAATAATGTTTTAAGCGTCATAGTACCCACCCAGGTGGCCTACCGTGACGTCTTAAAACATTATTGTTTTACTACTTTTCCAATGTGAGAAAGAGATGGCGCTAGACACCCTTTATAGCTCCGTCTCTTTCCCACACTGGAATAAGAGTAAAACAATACTGCTTTAAGACGTCATGGTAGGCTAGCACTCCTCCGCAAACTTACAGGGTGCATTCAACTCCTTATCTTGAATCATATTCCACTAATTTTACTCCAGAAATTTTACGAAAAATATTAATGCAACAAGCAAAAGTAACCGACTTTCGAAACTACCTAAAGTTAATTTCCAGATTTTTGTGTTTTGTAGTGGAAGTAAGTAATAACCTCGTTTTTTCCAGGAGACTGATGTGTGCTGACAGATGTTGACTCACAAATCTCAGACACCTTTAAAAAAACAAAGAATACCGTTTAAAGACATGTACCTCACAACGGACCAATAGGAACATGCAATCATAGCAGCACGCGTAGTATGACTGCCGTAGGAACGGGCTATGTCGACAGAAGAATCGAAAAATTGACACAATCATTGTCATTGTCTTTAGAGTTTGTTCTGTAGACAAATCTCGTTTCTACAGTGGTCATGCTACGCGTGCAGGGGGTTACGACATCTTAAAACATTATTGTTTCATTCTTATTCCAGAGTGGGAAAGAGACGGAGCTATACAGGTCGTCTAGCGCCATCTCTTTCCATCATGGTAGGCCACCAGGTCGTTTATTCCCTTTAAACGAAACATTGAACAAAACGGTGGTTCACCGTCGAAAAAAGTCCAAGAGCTTAAACGAGCGCTATATAAGACCATTCGGATTCGGATGGCAGCGCCATTTTTTATTGGCGCGCGATATTTATGTACCCTGTCCCTGTTGGACACAATTGATGGAAGCATTCGGTCATTGTCTTGGTAACGTTTTATTTAATTCGATTTTGTATCTGTTTTTCTAGATTTGTGGCTGCTTCTAAATAAATTGAAGATTAATGTTGCTGATCTTACTTACTATTCATGCTATACGCCCATAATTATTCTACAAAGTTACTCTGTGTACTTGTTATCTCTTTTCACGACTTAACGGCTGACCGGATCGTTATGGAATTTGGCAAGTAGATAGATTATATTCCGGGAAAGGACATAGGCTATTTTTTTTTCACACTTAAACTTTTTAACTTAAACAATTTCCACGCGAACGAAGTCGCGGGCAACAGATAGTGATCTATAATAAAATGCGATGTCCACGAACAAAACGCTCAACCGAAAGCGTGTAACGACAATGAGTGTGGAGAAAACATACGAAAAAAATTGTGCGTGGAGTCCCTCCGCGCGGAAGTGAAACTTCGTAATACTACACGCATGCGTTAGAGTGCCACGCATTCACTCTCGCTATGTCTCTTTCTATTCCCCCTCCCCAGGAGCGTTGAACGTTTAACGCAACAGTGCTTTCATACACCCTCCATGGTAGCGTTAAACGTTTAACGCAACCTTGTTGGAAGTTGCATAAGAAGTTTCACTTCAAAAATAGTTTAGTGCATTCCACACAGTCGCTTCGCCTGAGGGCGTCAACGAGGCTTAAGTTTCTGACCTAATCTCTAGCCAGCAGTAGGACAATATAATGATATAGGTAAGTTTTTAAACTGACATGGTCACTAACACAGCTATCATTAACATCATCATTAGCCTATAATGTTCCCACTGCTGGGACATAGGCCTCCTCTCTATGAGAGGGAGTGGGCTGTAATCCACCACGCGGGCATTGCGGATTGGTAGATGTCACATGTATTCGAATTTTTTGTTCTAGGACATGCCGGTTTCCTCACGATGTTTTCCTTCACCGTTTTTGAGAGCAGCGGTGTAGAAATCAATTACACAAAGTAATGCGCCTCCTGAGTTCGAACCCACGGCTTAGGGTCAGTTCACACCGAGACGCGACGCGACGTGACGCTGCGCGCACACTTTTAAAGAGCGATTCAAAATATAACTTTATTTTCTACTCGAAAAGATACACATTTCGTTGTGAGAATTCAGAATACGTTGCGCCATGCAGCGCTGCGTAGAACGGCCTCGTGAGGTAGATTTCAGTAGAAATCAGAATACTTTGCGCCATGCAGCGCTGCGCCGCGATGCGCCGCGCGGCGCCTCGCGGCGTAGAGCGACGCAACGCGAAATCACTGGCCTCTTCAATTATCGTCGCGTCGCGTTGCGTCTCGGTGAGAACTGACCCTTACTGCTCGTAAGTCGGGGCTGCGACCACTACGCCACTGCTGCTCTCCATTAACACTTAAAACGGAATTTTTACATGTTTAATGTTTGTTTTGGGGTCATGGTGCTTGCAACAGCCTCGAAATATCGGGAACTCAAAAAAAATACATGGTATATATACCGTTTTCAGTGTTAATGAAAACATAATCATAGAAAAACAAACAAAAAACCTCTTGATTACTTTCGCTCATTACAGAATATCGCTGATCCTGAAAAAGAAATTCAATAACTTACAAAAGTCCCAAGCCAGAGATGATTTCAAAAGATTTAAGTTTTCAACTCAATGAATCATAAATTAGATAATCAATGGAATCGGATTGGTATTGTGTTCAGCGAATTTTAATTTAAAGGTTTCTTACCACTTGCCAGGCGAACATATACAGCATTTATTTCAGCATTTATTTCTCATTTATTTCGTAGCGAGCATCGATGGTAACATCAAACTTACTGCTCATATTTTAAATGCAAAAGTTTATGAGGATGTCTGAATATTTTTGTTACTCTTTCACGCGAAAACTACAAAACGAGTTGAGATGTTTGGCACACGGGTATTTTATAACCTGGATTAATACTTAGGACATTTTATATCCCGATAGTACAATAGGACAGTATTACTGAACTCCACGCGTGCGAAGCTGCGGGAATAATCAATGACGCAAAGTAAAGCTCATTGTCTGAAAGCTCGCTGCCGATGTTACACGCTGATCTAGACAAGACCTTTATATAAACTTCTGAAATGATAACAAGGTCTGAGCTCACGACTTCATACTGGTCAGCAGTTTAATGATCTTTGGGCTATAGAGGAGATTGGGCACTTGACTGAGTTATACAGGGTTTAATTAAATTAACTAGCAGAACTTGATAGTCCTAATGAGCATCTATATTGGCGATTTTCTTTTGTATTTATCTAAAAACAAATGAAAATCGCCCATTTGAATATGAAAATGGAATGGGCTCCGTCTGCTTCCAACTTTGGTTTAATTAAAATGTACTTACTATTTGTTTATTCCTTGATGAAAGGAGTAAACAGATTTATACATTAAAAAAGTAATTAGGGGAAAATGAATTTAATAAATGATGAAATGAAAAATACAATAAATTAGTATAAAAGTGAAGGGCAGGTTAACCGAGAACGTTTTAAATATCTCCGCAAATCTCTGAGCGTGATAGTAACTGAAGACAAACTTGCAGTCGTAGAAAGCTGGCTTGATTAAGATGAGCTTGACCACGACGAACTTGATGCAGGGCGATTTGGTAGGACCCACCAGCAGACACGTACCGCCCAATGCCAGGCTCGTCAGCTCGAAGAGCAGCTTCCAGCAGACAGGTAATGAGCCCCAGTGCCAGGCTCGTCAGTTCGCAAAGCAGCTTCCAGCAGACAGTTAGCAACAGCCACGGCAGCACTTAACGAAGGCCGCTCTTTGACTCCACCAGGCTGTGCTCAAAACTCAAGATATGACAGATCTTGACTCCAAACTAGACTTAGCTGTTTTCTTGATTTTAGACTATACTGATTTCTCGTGTCCAGACTGAACCGACTCTTAACTCCAGACTAGAACCAGGGCATCTGTCAGAAATCCCTTTTATACCCTGATCTTCCGTTTCTTTTCTTCCAATGTCTTTTTTAGATTCAAAACTGCTGCGCTCTAGTAAGACGCAACCTGCCAGTATTAAAAACAGCCAGTAACAATGGTCAAAAACTCTGCACATAATATTTTTAGAAATATAACTCAGAATATCTTTACACAGCAAATATTCGCAATTAACTATAAAATACAACAATTTGAACTGACGAATTGATGATAATAATTTTTAGTAATATATAATCTAAATGAAACCTTCATAGAGAGTTTGGCTGGTAAGAATCAAAAATAAAAGTAAATGACATCTGACAAATTTGAAGTAAACATGTCACAACAAAGGATATAAAGAAAATATTTATAAAAACGAAATGATTGGTAATATGCTAATGTAAAACCAATAAAAGTATGAATATGGATGATAAGTGTGAGTATAGAGTGTCTGTAGTAGGCAGATACTATATTTCCCCAACGACCCCGAGAAAATTTTTGGCCTAGAACAAAAATTTTGGTAAGGTTAAAGTATTACAACATTCACAAAACTTTCATAACTCATTCAAACACACCGACATCTTACGAAGTTAGGCCAGGTAGGATTCACATTCAATGATCACTACTCCACCTGATAAATCAATAACAGTAGGCTTATTTTTGGAGTTGTAATCCGCTCGCGTCTAAAACCCATAATAAGATGAAATATAAAGACTTTTAATAAGGGATCCACCCCAATCAACCTTTAGAGTTGAAGATTAGCGAAGGCTTATTTTAAGGAAGTCGCAACCCGCTTCAGTCAACTTTTAGAGTTGAAGATTAGCGAAGGCTTATTTTAAGGAAGTCGCAACCCGCTTCAGTCAACTTTTAGAGTTGAAGATTAGCGAAGGCTTATTTTAAGGAAGTCGCAACCCGCTTCAATCAACCTTTAGAGTTGAAGATTAGCGAAGGCTTATTTAAAGGAAGTCGCAACCCGCTTCAGTCAACTTTTAGAGTTGATAAGAAAATAGTATAATAGAAGGTTAGGTAACTTGTACCTAAAAGCACTTCAAAGAGTTATCTGATAAGATCAGATATAGAAGAAGATTAAAAATAATCTTTTAATGGTTTAAGAACCAATGAAAGAACATAGAAAATAAAAACTATAGAGTTTAAATAGACCGAATAAAACTCTACAGTTAGAAGAAGGGAAGAGGATAGAGATGAGTCATGAGTAAGTATAAGATAAAAAAGTTAAAAATAAAGTGTCTAAAATTAAAAGGGAGAGAGAGAGAGTCAAGACAGTCTGAGTTATTATTAAGAAAGATTCTAAAATAGCCTACTTGAAATATTCAAGAGTGTTGAAGGACTGTCATGTGTGGTAGTCTATACTTTTGTGCTGAACCAGCGCCGATAATAGTTCGAGCCCACGACACTAAACCTTTTTTGATGAGATTCATAGAAAATATAGATAAATATATGAATTAAGTGTTTAAGAGTATAAGTAGAGATTTAGTGATGTAATATGATGAAAATATGATGAAAATAGTTACCAAATATAATCTCTTGTGGAAGTTGTTTTAGAATTTAGGGAATATGGTTAAGATCAAGACTTGATTTTGCGTTAGGCGCCAAAATGTAACAAACTTGCTTATTCCTTGATGAAAGGAGTAAACAGATTTATACATTAAAAAAGTAATTAGGGGAAAATGAATTTAATAAATGATGAAATGAAAAATACAATAAATTAGTATAAAAGTGAAGGGCAGGTTAACCGAGAACGTTTTAAATATCTCCGCAAATCTCTGAGCGTGATAGTAACTGAAGACAAACTTGCAGTCGTAGAAAGCTGGCTTGATTAAGATGAGCTTGACCACGACGAACTTGATGCAGGGCGATTTGGTAGGACCCACCAGCAGACACGTACCGCCCAATGCCAGGCTCGTCAGCTCGAAGAGCAGCTTCCAGCAGACAGGTAATGAGCCCCAGTGCCAGGCTCGTCAGTTCGCAAAGCAGCTTCCAGCAGACAGTTAGCAACAGCCACGGCAGCACTTAACGAAGGCCGCTCTTTGACTCCACCAGGCTGTGCTCAAAACTCAAGATATGACAGATCTTGACTCCAAACTAGACTTAGCTGTTTTCTTGATTTTAGACTATACTGATTTCTCGTGTCCAGACTGAACCGACTCTTAACTCCAGACTAGAACCAGGGCATCTGTCAGAAATCCCTTTTATACCCTGATCTTCCGTTTCTTTTCTTCCAATGTCTTTTTTAGATTCAAAACTGCTGCGCTCTAGTAAGACGCAACCTGCCAGTATTAAAAACAGCCAGTAACAATGGTCAAAAACTCTGCACATAATATTTTTAGAAATATAACTCAGAATATCTTTACACAGCAAATATTCGCAATTAACTATAAAATACAACAATTTGAACTGACGAATTGATGATAATAATTTTTAGTAATATATAATCTAAATGAAACCTTCATAGAGAGTTTGGCTGGTAAGAATCAAAAATAAAAGTAAATGACATCTGACAAATTTGAAGTAAACATGTCACAACAAAGGATATAAAGAAAATATTTATAAAAACGAAATGATTGGTAATATGCTAATGTAAAACCAATAAAAGTATGAATATGGATGATAAGTGTGAGTATAGAGTGTCTGTAGTAGGCAGATACTATATATTTCAGGTTTTTCAGTCGGGTTTTTTACTTTTCACAACATTATTTTTTTGCCAGCTTTTTAGTTGAGTAACAGGTCGTCACTAACATACTGTAAAATGTTTTTTTTTTTTATTTTAGTTTTCGTTGTACCTACATATGAATGTGATCAAAAGATAACTATTGAAAACCAGCCTTAATTGTCCTTTTTGTTGTACTATCGGGCTTCCCACAACCCCTACGAAATGGCAAAAAAAAAAACTATTCATAGAAAATACTCTTTATTTCTAGGTACTTATACTTTGTTCTTATCAGCTAATTAATGTAAGTCTTTTATCTAGATGAGGCTTGATAGGTGACGCTTTTCTAATGTAGCATTCAATGACGTCACGATCTAATCCTACGATTGTTAGGTTGCGGCCATGTTCTTTGAACATCTGGAAGAAAATAAAGATAAATATTTAACAGATCCCTTTAAAAATTTGCTGACAATAATGTAATTTTCTAGTAATTTTTCAAAAATGGTCGTAGTAACTTAGCAAATGTACTAAATTTCCCAAAATATCCTAAGATTTTCTATCAACAGATTTCTAAGCATCTTGTAATGAGAAAATACTTTTTAGTATTGTTTTACATAAAAATTATTCATGAATAGTTACACCAGTTATTGATAGGTAAGTATTTTTCTATCAAACATAAGACTGTGCTATTTTCTGGTAAAGTTTGTATAATTGTAAATCCGGAACATTTTGCGGAACATATATTCCGGTGTTTTGTTAGGTTTCCCAAGCTATCACCCCCTGTCGTAATATTTACTGGACACCCTGTATACAGATTATTTATAAGACACTATACTGGAAATTATTTGAGGCTAAAAAAATGCGTTAATGCTTACCGTAAATCCATTTCCTCCTCTAGCTAGGAAATCCAAGGTGGTGACCTGATAGTCCCTATCCAACTGGAACTCCTTGTACTCATCACCTTCTTTCAGAAATATTTCCATTATTTCCGGTAACGACGTGTCAATTGTCACTTTGAGACCTTGAAAAAGGATTAAGTACATTTTTATAGCCTTTTTTTTTTAATAGACAACGTTGGCCTACACTAAGAATTTCGCCTGTGCTGTGGGTGCGTTCACAAACTTTTAAACTCACATACACAAACAGCCAGAACCGGGATATCTACCTGTAGGTCATACGCGTCATAGCGGGGATCAACCCTCAGCACTGCGCAAAACGTGTCGTCATTACCATCAGCGCAAAACGTGTCGTCATCACCATTCGCGCAAAACGTGTCGTCATCACCATCTGCGCAAAACGTTCCCACTGCTGAGGTGCAGTTCTCTCTGTGAGGAGTGCGCTATAATTTACAACGCAATCCCTGAGGAGACCGGTGGTTGTCACATGTCTTAAAATTTACTAACTGAACACTACGATAACTATAGTATGATCACGTGACGTTGATTGTCAAGAAAAGTTGCATCGATATGTCAAACTTGGTACAATTTAGTTGTGTATTTCCCATCTGCACAGATAAGTCAGGTTTTCGTTCTTTTCACTACCCATATTGACTGAACAGAAAGAAATAGGTACAAACCTGAAAAATGTGGCGTAGAAGGACCAGTGTATGGTTTAGCCATCCACGGGCGTGTGACTGAGTGCATCAAAGCTTCTATGAAGTACTTCCCAGAGATCACGAATGTCACCACATTATTCGAGAACGGTGACATATTTATTATAGAACCCTTTGTAATATCTGAAAATTAAATTAAATACAAAAATATACTCATTACTAGCTCGTACAAATGTGACGAGGAGGAACGAATCGCATGTGACTAAAAAAGTGATGCATATAAATGTCGATAGAGCGGTAGAGGAAGACCAAGGAAACGATGGATGGATTATGTAACAAATTCATCATCATCATGAGCCTATAATGTTCCAACTGCTGGGACACAGACCTCCTCTCTGTGTGGTGGGTGTGGGCTGTAATCCACCACGCGGGCCCAGTGCGTGTTGGTAGATGTCTTATGTTTTCGAATTTTTAGTTCTAGGACATGCTAGGTTTCCTCACAATATTTTTCTTCACCGTTTTTGGGCTGGGCCACCGCTGCTCTCACAGAAGATCTCTTGTGTAAGAAATTATGTGAAAGAAAAATGACTAAATGCTAACGTGACGGATAAAATAGTAGAATGGAAAAAAAAAACGTGTCGCGCCAACACCAAGTAACATAGGACTAGGGCAAGAAGATGATGGTGGCTTTAGGGACTTTTTGAAAGGTTCTTCTTGGAAAATTCATGCACTTCAATTAAACAGAATAGAATAGTTATTTATTTTTGTTGTGGGTGGGGATCAAATAAATGTAAAAAAAATTAAAACAGCATCTCTTTATATACCCCGATGAACTACAATCATGGAAAAAATCAATGCAAATAAATAAAATTGAAGTGTCTGTTTCTAATTTCAAAATAACAGCTTTTTACTGAATGCAAATTAAAGTATTATACAAGGTGTTGCTTTGCATCCTCGTCAAAATTCAAGATGATGTCACAAAAGACATAAAATGATCAATTAAAATTACGGTACCTAGTTAATTATTAATAAACGCTGATTTTTTTGGTTGTTTATGTTTGTCAGTATTTCAGAATAACCCCTTTAACGTGCTTTAGGGAATGAGAAATTATCGAATTAACGTTTGAGATTGTTTGTATGTATGAAAGCGCGGTTATAGGGCGAGGATTAGGCGGGCCGTGTTTAAAACACGGGTGGTTCAAACCTACCGATTTTCGCAAATAAAAAATTACCTACCCATTTTATTATTGATTCGGGACGAGAATCATTATCATAATTACCTTCTTGAATTGTACGAGGATACAAAACAACATCTTGTGCGTATAACATTTTTTTTTTGTCATTCTGTCTGTCTGTTACGGCTATTCTTTGAAACAACTAGACCAATTTATAAGGGACTTTTACCTCGTACATTGGGATAGCTACTTTTGATCAGTTCCACGAATAATAAAATCGTACTCACACACCTCCTTTTAACATAGAACTGCGCATCGTAGTTCTAATAGTGAAAGCAATTGTAGGTAGCGTTGTTGGGTATAACTCGCGCGTCTGAAAAGAAGATGTTTTTTTATTAATGAATTGATAATTAATCAGTGTTATTAATTTAGCAAACACATACAATAAGTAGGTGACTTTTAAATTCTAAATATGCCTGCGTTTGGCTCCAACTCGACTGATGTGAAGCGATGATGCGACCTAGGATGGAGCACGCTTGCCTAGAAGAAACCGATTCACTTGACCTTTAAAGAGATCCAGATTATAATGATCGAGAAACAGAGAAGTCAGCTGGAAGAGCTGACGGTAGGTCGTGGGTATACTCGTATACAACAGAAACTCTATTAGCAATAAGTTGATGAAAACGTCAAAAAATGGCTCATGTTGAACTTGTTGCGATTTCTACTTGTAAAGAAACAAAGAATAAAATATTCAATTGTGTCAAACAGGACAAAACAAAATGATTAAATTAACAATAAACAAAATTATGTCAAACTAAATGTAAGAAAAATTTAAAAATAAGACATTTGAAACTTAATTATTGGTGGTTTTGGTTTGTACTTAGCGACGCTTTGTACAAAAAAAGCCAAGATCGATTATCCCCAAGAACATGATACGCACGAATGCGCGGCAGACAAATGAACCACGCAGCTACCGTAGCAAAAATCTCTTTCGAAGCAGTGTACGCTCTATTCTGATAAATTATGTAAAATACTTACGGTATGTAAGTAAGCCTCTGCAACCAAGTTACCCAAAGCACATTCCTCTGATGCACATGGGTCCATTTCAAAATCTTCTTCTGCATAGCCCACTACAACGTTGACCATTTCGTGGAGTTTGTCCGCGTACGGTTGAAGGAGAGCTTTGATATTTGGATCTGAGGAAATAATCAGTTCAGTTTCTAATACCTCAGCATATACAAGGTGTTGTTTTGCATCCTCGTCAAAATTCAGGAGGTTGTCATAAAAGACATAGATAATCAATTAAAATTACGGTTTCTAGTTAATTATTAAAAAAACCCAGATTTTTTTGGTAGTTTGTTTGTCAGTATTTCAGAATAACCCCCTTAACATAGTTTAGGAAATAAGAAATAATCGAATAAACGTTTGAGATTGTTTGTATTTGTGGGAGCGCAAATATAGGGTGAGAATCAGACAGCCCGCGTTTAAAAGGCGGGTGATTCACACTTACCGATTTCCGTAAATCAGATAAAAAATAAAAATTACCTACCCATTTTATTATTGATTCAGGACGAGAATCATTAGCATAGTTACCTCCTTGAATTTGACGAGGATGCAAAACAACACCTTGTATAAGTTTTTATACTGGCATGGCCATTAACACTAAAAACGGGATATTTACCATGTTTAGTTACATTATATTTAGTTAACCGTGATCATGGTCTTTTCAACAGCGCCGAAATATCGAGAACACGGGAATAATAAACATGGTAAATATCCCGTTTTTAGTGTTAATGATAACATTGTTCTTATTTCTGTTATCAAATATTTATGCTGTCTTGGCTTCCGTATGTTATTTCACGGGTGCCCACTGGAAACCAGCGCTATGCTGTGGGTCCCCCATGGCACAGCATCATGCTGAGTGGTAACCTGTTTATCGCAGTCACGACGTTGCAAGCAGTAAACATTTTTGTTCCGTCCTGTTTGTACTTTTATTTTATTTTTCGTGCATTTTACATATGTTTATTGTTTTATTTTATTTTTGTCATTTTGTGTGCATGTCATGTCCCTGCGACAAATAAATATTTTTTCTTTCTTATTCTTTGTTGTTATATGAACAGATTGTGAATAATAAAATTGCAATAATGAAACCGACAGGCTCAAGGATTGGTGATCACGCCTACTTGCTGAACGGATTTTGATGTAGTTTGGCACACAGGCAGACCATGACCTGAGTTAGGACATAGGACTTTGAAACCCACTAGAACGATCCCCTGGGTTAATTTTCAACCTCCATGCGAGCACAGCCGTGGATAAAAACTACCTTAAAGGGAAGGTCCAAAAGTTACCAAAATTTTCAAAAATAATATTTAAGATTAATATCCAAAACAAAATTTGATATCGCCAAGCGGTTGGTCGACGCTTCACGGGACCAGAGGGCAGGCCTCTTTTTTGGTCAAAGATTGCCATCAGCATTGCCATCCAACGTGGCAATGCGGCCTGCCTTCTGGGCCCTTTTCCTGTCGACAGTGATGTCGACGAATTTTTTGACGCCCTCTAATTTTTATACTTGTACATATTTTATTTTTATTTTATATTTATTTGTAGTTTGTAAATAATGTACATTTATGTAATATATGAAATAAAAAGAAAAAAAAACAAAATGTACTGAAATAAAAGGAGACTGTACCGAACAAAAATGGATAACTAGATAAAAATTCAGTAATTTAGTGACATGATGATAGTTTAATTCGAATATTGGACCTACGTAATACAAGACAAATATCTGATATAATTATGTACCTTCAGGAATGGATCTGTTCAAAAAGACAGGTGACCCCTCGTAGGACTGCAGCTCTCCGTGCTGATCGAAGTATGCTGTCATGTTCCCGAGGTATTTGCTGAACGCAGATGCTGTTACTACTAACACCTGGAAAAGAGTTCACAAGTTATCTTTTATTGCCAGCTGTAACCGATGTCACGGCTCGCAGCTGGGCTCCTAAGTGTATTTAGAGTGATGTTCAATAGATTACAACCTCTTTCGAAGTTTGGGCTCACAAATGAAAAATGAAAAAGGTTCCTCGTATTAGTTTTTATTTATAAATTAGTACAACAAAAAGAAAACCTATCAAATTCGAAGTGGGTGCTAAATTTTAAGAGCTGGCTACGCTCATTCTTCTTCACTTTCTTGTATGAGTCGACAAAAAATTTCCCTTTCCATGAATCGACACCGAAAATATTACATATCCGTGGTGGAGTATAAGTTCTTTTCGGGAAGTTAAAGATGCACCCCCCACCGGAAATAAACTTCTCGATGCCCATGATTGTTTTGTATAGGTAAATCCTGGGTGTCACCTTGTTTCGCAGACAGAAGTTTCACAGAATTTCGTTTCCCAGAAAATGTTTCACATAATATTTGGTCCTCGTATTTTTATTTCGAATATTTTTGTTTCAACTACTATTTACTTGATTGAAACATATTTTACAGAAACACACTTCAATGAATTTTATACTCACATTTTTTTATTTAACAAATTTATCAAACCTTAGAATTACTTTTTAACGAATATTGTTTGTTCGATGTATGTTTCCATGGTATTTTATTTCAACGAAATTATTAACCTTAAATTAAAATATTGTCCTCAAAAGTCAATATGTTGTACTACAAAATTTAGTGACAAAAACAAATGGCTGGCTGGCTGCAAATCAGACTCCACGTAGTCTTGTCTGCCCTACCCCTAGAGTGTAATTTAAGCCCGCGTAGGCGCGGAGGGATGAGGCGGCCCGCGAGCTGAGGAGCAGGTGGTATCTATCGCTTGCCGCCGCGGCTGAGGCTGGCCGGCTTGCCGGCCAGCAAGTCGAAGCTGCGGTGGTGAGCGTTAATACCATCTGCGACGATGAACTCGCGTGGGGCCGCCGGAGCCCCGCAGCGCCGGAGCCGTGACAGAAACCATGCTTGTTGCATGCTTACTTGCACGCTGCATGTTGCATGCTTGCTTGCATGCTACATGCTTGCTTGCATGCTGCGTGCAACAGGCATGAACACCATTAGTGAGAATAAAAAGATTGTTTTCCTACTTGACAAGAATTTAACCGCATTATTTTTGTGAATGCGGTGTAATTTTATAGGAGGGTATGTATTTTTCAAAGGTATGAGTTTTAGAAACTGTCACTCGATAAAATGCAATTCTTCGTAATAAGTTTTATGTGAAACAAACAATATGTGGATAAAGAATATTTGATTTGTTATTCTATGATATGAATATTCTAACATTAAACTTTATTTGAAACAAAAATTGATGATTTAATTTTTTTCAAAGTAAGTATTCTGCGTATTGATTATTCTATGAAATGATAATATGAGAAACAATTTATGTGAAACGAAATTCGATGAAATAATTAGCGACGAAACAACGCACAACCTAAATCCTGATAAACCTATAAACTTTTTCAAAATATGTTCCTAATAGTGTTTAACACAACAAGCAAAATGACAGCGGGGGGGGCGCCGCTTTCTGCCTTTTTTATTCGGGGAAACCCCTCCCAACCAATTTTCTGGTTACGGATCTGTGTGACCCACCCAAAGTCTTTGGCTGGGACCACGCCTGGGACCTAACTCATCCACGTTTTTTTTTTATATGCAATAAAAAAAAATCTGCTGCTCCATACATCTTGACCGTGTAAGTTGTACAGTTTTATAGGAAACAGCTGTTTTCTTTTAGAGTGAATAGAGATTAGAGAATTATGTACTGAGAACGCGTTTAGCGTAACTGTTTTAGCGTCTTTGTTTCACCCTGTAAAATAATAGGAGGGAAAACATAATATTTGACAATAGGTATTGCCTGCAATAATCTTCGCAAATCATTTTCCAACTAAACTATTTAATAACAGTTAACTGATCGCTAATTAATATTGCCTCTATACATATAAAGCCTGTTAACGTGATTATGGAGTATCAGTTTTAATTAATTAATTATTAATACGCAATAATTTACTTGACCTAATCAGATCGCATTATATTCTAATTAACGGGTTCGTCTCACATTATGTTGGTAGTCGATTATTAGATTTGATTTGGGTTCCATACAAATTAAAAGTTGACTTTACCAATTAAATCGAATGTGCTGTTCGTACATCTAAAGTGAGTACAAGAGTAGCTTTTAGGAAAATCTCATACGCCACTGCTCGTCTGCGCGGTTGTGCGGAGGCGTATGAGTAATGCACCGTGCGGAAATGCAGTACGCTCCGCTCTATCAACGGATTTCATACAAGTCTGTCTATATGCGACGTGAGATCCGCTTCACCGCCCGTCCGCGCGGATGAGCGGTGGCATGTGATAACTGGCATAGATTCTTCGAGTTTCAATCGATTCATCATCATCATCATCATCATCATCATCATCATCATCATCATCAGCCTATAATGTTCCCACTGCTAGGACACAGGCTTCCTCCCAATGAGAGGGAGCGGGCTTTAACCCACCACGCAGGCCCAGTGCGGGTTGGTAGGATGTCACATGTCTTCGAATTTTTAGTTCTAAGACATGCCGGTTTCCTCACGATGTTTTTCTTCACCGTTTTTGAGGGCAGCGGTGATGAAATAAATTACACAAAGTAATGCGCCTGCCTGGGTTCGAACCCACGGATTACTGCTCGTAAGTCGGGGCTGCCACCACTGGGGCACCTCTCTTTACCACACATTCCGCACACATACCAGACTGGCTCGTTGGTCTAGTGGTTACAACCGCGACTGCTGTTTATGAGGCCTTGGGTACCATTTCCAGGTCGAGCAAAAGTGTTATTGGGAATTTCTTAGTAGCAAATCGTAGGTACAACCTACGACTTACTGCTCGTAAGTCGGGACTGCCACCACTGCGCCACCGCTGCTCCATCGATTAATTGCTTGCATCATAGACTCTACATGATCAAATAAAATATCATCATCATCTGCCAAAAGGTTTACCAGCTATGTTGGAGTCGGCTTCCAACCTAATAAGATTCAGCTGAATACAAAGAGTAAACAGAGCCTTTACGAAGCCGTTAACCAAGAATTCTATACATGAAACTAAGTAAGTCTACGCTAAAACTATTGCTTCCTCTCAAAGATATGGCCTGTGTCCAAGCTGTGGATGTCTTAGGCTAATTTATGCTTATCATTTCCTTAGCCTATTCCCAACTTTATTAGGGTCGGCTTCCTGCTCTACCTGGTGCACCTGAATTCCAGTATTTTACATTGTTCGACTGCCTATCTGATTTTCCAGTTAGTACTGGGTGGTCCCATCCTTTTTAACGCATATGGAGAATATATTATCAGACGTACCTGTGAGAACTGGGAAGGTGGTGTGACGATAGGTGGAACAAAGTTAACAAATCTCCGCTACGCTGATGACACTAAGAGTAGTGGCTGCTAGGAGAGCCTAGCAGCCTCAGAGTCTGAAACGGTAGAACTCCTTGGAAGGATGGAACGCATCAGCAGGGAACTGGTCCTATAAATCAACCACGCAAAGACCAAACTAATAGTAGTGGACCGTGCATATAAATTAGAGCTTACTGGCGCTCTTAATCTCGAAACTGTCGATGACTTTATTTACCTGGGCTCTAACATATCCAACACAGGGTCGTGAAAAAAGGAAATCCGTAGACGCATAGGCATGGCCAAGAATGCTATGTCTCAGCTCCACAAAATATGGAGAGATCGCAACATTCCGCGGAATACCAAAGTGAATTGGTCAACACGCTGGTCTTTTCAATTTGCGGATACGGAGCAGAAACGTGGACCTTGAGAAAGGCGGACCGAGCTCTTATAGACGCCTTCGAGATGTGGTGCTGGAGGAAGTTACTTCAGATACCCTGGACTGCTTTCCGCACCAATGAGTCCATCCTACGAGAGCTCAAAATAAAGACCAGGCTCTCTACGATCTGTCTTCTTAGAGTCTTGGAATTTTTGAAAAGATTTAGATCTTAAGAAAAAGATGGCAATAACCTCGAAAAACTGATGGTTACCGGCAAGGTGGATGGTAAACTGCCAAGAGGTCGCAGCCCTTTGCAATGGTCGGACCAGATAAGCTCTGCTTTTGGTACAAAATTCCGCGATGCGCTTCACTTGGCCAAGAATAGACAGAGATGGCGAAACATAGTCAGGAAAATTATGTTTGCAAGGGTGGATCACGACCCTCAGTAATGAGGAGCACGACTTGAGGGGGGGGGGGGGGACTGGGTGGACAGACTTTCGGGCCACTGAACACCCGTAACTACTGTCAAAGATCTACAAATGACATCCAGGACGTTGGACTTAACGAGCTTTCCGAGGCATGGAGGAAACTCGGTATGTAAGGGATGGTGACCAATCCACAGACCGACCTTGGCTAGCGCAGTTTAACTTTGACGATCGACCCGAGCAGCTATTATTATTTAGCCTTGAGCTCTTAGATTACCCGATTGACCGATTATCCTATCGAAATAAAACAAAGTGATCATCTATAGCAAAAGATACAAATTCAATTAAAAGGAAACAAATAAAGTGACTTGCGTCAAAGTCATCTTCAATCTGAAATAAACACTGCAATTATAGGTCATTATTATTCCCCAATTCAATTGTTGAGCAAGCAAAAACATTAAACAACACTTTTTGTAGAAGTCGGTTGGTGGAGTCAAGGGTTTAGGGTTTTTTTACGGTAAAAAGTGGTTTTCACGGTTTAACAAACTGCAGCCATGGGATATAACAATAACAATGTCAGCTGATCGCCTGATTGCATCTAAGATAAAATATTTCATTAGTTTATCCACAAGCTACGCGATCAAAAGGCGTGCGTTTTCGACAGCGACAGCGGAGAGATCCAATGAAAGAAATAAAATGCGCATGCAACAACTCATCGCAACGCAAGTGTGTGGTTCGCACCAAAGTAGGTATATTTTATACTTTGTGTAATTTATTTACAAACAGATGTTTTCGGACGAGCAGAGATACATCATCATCATCAGCTTTTAATGTTCCCACTGCTGGTACACAGGCCTCCTCTCTGTGAGAGGGAGTGGGCTGTTATCCACCACGCGGGCCCAGTGCGGGTTGGTAGATGTTACATGTCTTCGAATTTTTAGTTCTAGGACATGCCGGTTTCCTCACGATGTTTTCCTTCACCGTTAAGCAAGAGATACGGCTTCTACGTACTTCTTATCAAACTATCATCAGTTTTAAAATGGCTGATTTAATTTACTTTATATATTAGCATGACCGCGTGTAGGTAGAAGGTGACACGTGTCGAATTAGTTTAAAATAATCTGAATCGATCACGTTGAATTGTACTACGTGCCAGTCCCTACTTTAAGCAAGTGATTATTTAAGTTAAGTTCGTTTTCCACGAAGCCTAGATGTACATAAATAAATAATACAGTACATTAATAATTACTTAATTACTTCTTCTCCTCGTCATAACGATTTTTTTTAGTGAATCCAACCTACGTCACGTTCGACACGCATTAAAAGTATACTATGTCCTAACCCCGTCGTTTCAGTTATTTTATAGTTCTTTTTTAATGTCTTTTTATTGTTATTGAATTTCGATTACGGTTATTTTTAATATTTATTATTGATTTGATAAAATTATTTATTTGTTATTGATGATAATTGTTAACTAGTATTTGGTATTTATTTTTATTAATTGTTAATGTTATTTGTATGGAATTAAATAAAGCTTATTCATTTATTCATTCATGTCCTAACCCAGTTTTCATCCGCATGCCAATTTATTTAAATCCGTGGCTGCCACTGAGTAAACTCCTAAAGCAAAAACCCAATAACACCCAAAAACACTATCGCATTAACATTATTAGTAGCTATGGGTAACCTTCATCATATTGGCGGTCACTTGATGGTTTATGTTCAATGATTTTATCTGCCACGGCAAAAAGCAAGTCAGTAATTAATCGCATTACTTATTCAGTTACAAAGTTTAAATTATAAAAAGATAATTATGTAAAAAAGTATTACCTTGTTGGTCTAGGGATCGTAAGCGCTGCGGTTGAGCAAAATGGGTTCCGTACGAAAAAAAACTATCAAGCCCTGTTTTCGTACCCTTAAGGGTGGGTGTGCATTTTATTTTTCAACTAGCTGTGCCCGCAACTTCGTCCGCGTGGAATTTAACAAAAAGTGATTTAATAATTTTTTTCGCTTCAATTTTTATTTTAATTATTATTTATTTTTTTAGAATAGAAGTAACCTAAGCTACTCTCTGCCAGTGAAAGTCCCGCCAAAATTGGTCCAGCCGTTCCAGAGATTAGCCGAAACAAACAGACAGACAGACAAAAATTGTAAAAAAAGTTATTTTAGTGTATATATACCGTACATACATTCAAAAAACATTAAAATCGGAATTCTCTGTAAAAATATATGCGTGGTCATACATAAAAAAAATATACGCGTCGAATTAAGAACCTGCTCCTTTTTTTTCTTTTGTAAAAAAAAGTACTAACCTTATGCCCTGGCTGGGCTTTGCTCTCAACTAGTATTGGATAGGGTCCTGATACTTGTTCTTTGCTGGGAGCTTCTCCGTTCCAAAGTAAACTGTGTGTGTGGCCTCCCACGATAATATCAATGTTCTCTCCTACTTGTTTCGCAATTTGTCTGAAATAAAAATGAAGTAAGTTATAAAGCACACTTTAGCGAAAATTGAAAAAAAAAGCCAAGTTCGAGTCGCGCACGAAGGGTTCCGTACTATTATTTATAAGAGCGAGAATAAAAAAAAACACTTTTTTGTATGGGAGCCCCCTTAAATATTTATTTTATTCTGTTTTTAGTATTTGTTGTTATAGCGGCAACAGAAATACATAATCTGTACAAATTTCAACTGGCTAACTATCACGGTTCATGAGATATATCTAGCCTGGTGACAGACGGACAGCGAAGTCTCAGTAATAGGGTCCCGTTTGACCCTTTGGGTACGGAACCCTAAAAAACTACTACAAATAAGACCCTGTCTGAACCATCCTAGCGTTTTCCTAACTATGTTAAGTTTGTCTTCCAGTCTGCCTATCTGACCTCCACAACCCATTTACTGGGTCCACAATAGTAACACGATACGCCACTGACTTCCTGTAAGGACTGTCAAAGATCTGCAAATGATAACAGGGACCAACGACTTAACGTGTTTTCCAAGACACAGTGGAAACTCGGTATGTAAATGGATAGTCACCTTTGCACGGACCGACCTTGGCAAGCTTTGCATATCCTTGACGACCGAAGATTTGCATTAATACAATCAGTTCGCCTACCATGACATCTTAAAACATTATTGTTTTAATCCTTTTCCAGTGTTGGAAAGAGATGGAGCTAGACATCCTGTATAGCTTCGTCTCTATCCCACACTGGAATAAGAGTAAAAAAATTTGGTAGGCCAGCTGAAACTGAATCCCCCTGTGCCTTTGCCTTCCTGCCTCGTATCCCCTATCTGTTGTTGACTATTATAGCCAATCTTTGAAAAAACCATGACTATCTATCAGAACTAAAAATGAGAAAAAAATTAATTAAAAATATGAGGAAGGTAGGTTTCTTGTTGTAGGTAAAATGGTAATTACCAAGAATTCTACACTGCAAAATATTCTTCACTTCTCCGAAAATCTTTTTTTTTCCGCCGTCCAGCATAACTACTAAGTAAAAAAAAATACTTTTAAAAAAACCGGCCAAGTGCGAATCGGGGTCGCGTATGAAGGGTTCCGTACCATTATATATAAAAATGAGCAAAAAAAAACACTTTTTGTATGTGAGCCCCTTAAATATATATTTTATTCTGTTTTTAGAATTTGTTGTTAATAGCTGCAACAGAAATACATAATCTGCAGAAATTTCAACTGGCTAACTATCACGGTTCATGAGAGACAGCCTAGTGTCAGACGGACGGATGGATGGACAGCGAAGTCTCAGTAATAGGGTCCCGTTTGAACCTTTGGATACGGAACCCTAACAAGATCCACATTAGTTTTTATTTCTTCCAAAGTTAATGTTTCAATTCACAACAATACTTTTGCACCTAAACGACTTTAAGCTCCATTAAGTTTAACATTAAAATCTTGTTTATTTCCTACCTACCCACATTTTCTTCTCTTTTCCAAGAAAATGTTACAAATAATCCAGCATTCATCTCTAGATCTCATCATCTGCCTAACCTTTTCCCAACTTTTTTGGGTTCGGTTTCCAGTCTAACTGGATGCAGCTGAGAACCAGTATTTTACATGGAGCGACTGCCTATCCGACCTCCACAACCAGGGCCTCAAGTCTGCTAATACAATAGTGTCAGAATGGCCTATCATTGATTTCATAATTGTTGATTTTGACAAGTTTGGTAATCTACTAATATAATTGCGTCATTATGACTTCACAATGGTCAACCACTGACACTCCATCACTCCATCCTGAAAGAAATGGCATAGAATTTGAAAGACCATTATGAATTTAGCAGATTACGGACTTTTAGCAAAATGACAATGGGATCGTGTTGGAATGACGATGTTTATAAAAATAGCAGACTTGAGGCCCAGTTAGTACTGAGTACTACCATACCCCTTGATAAGACTGGTTTTCAGACTTTAGGTGCACTGACTTCTGCAACGACTGCTATACAAGGTATTGATTTGCATCTTCTTCAAATTCTAGGAGGTGACTACGCTAATGAATCTCATCCAGAATCAATAATAAAATGGGTAGGTATTTATTTTTTTTCTTTTACAACAACAATTAATTTGTGAGTGGAGCAATGAAGAAAAGAAAAAAAGAAAGATATTACATATTTAACATATGCAAGTAAACAAATTAACACAGACAAGATTGGCATAAGTATAGTTTATGTGTGTGTGTGTGTGCGTGTGTGTTGTGTGCTTGCGTAGGTGTTTGTATGCCTGTGTGAGAGTATAGATTGGAGTAAAACAATAATGTTTTAAGACGTCATGGTAGGCCACCTGTATAATAACAACAAAATTAACCGCTTAATAACAAAAGTCAGCACTATCAGTTTTTCTGGACATGAGCAAAGCCTTTAATTTTGTCTCACATAAACGATTACTTTGCAAACTTGAGAGATATGGTGTAAGAGGTAAGGCGCTTGATTGGTTTCAAAGTTATTTGTCGAATCACCAGCAAAGAACATTAATATCAAAAATATCAAACAACACGAAGATTAAACATAAATCTGAACTTAAAACTAACAGCTGCGGTGTACCACAGGGGAGCATTTTAGGGCCTCCTTTATTCCTAATCTACATTAATGATCTCGATGAGACCCTGAAACACAAATGCACATTGTTTGCTGACGATACGACATTAACCATTCGTTGTTTAGATAAGAGTAGCATAGAAGCCGAAACTATTAATGAATTGAAAAATGCAGTACAGTGGCTACAGCAGAATAATCTACATGTCAATCTAAATAAAACTAAAATTGTACAGTTTCAAACACATAAAGTGCAGTATCATTTACTCCGATTTCAATACTTTACGACAAAACCGTTATAAAACCAGTACAATCACCTACATTTTTAGGTATCAGTATTGATAACAAATTAAACTGGAAAGAACATATCGATAATATAAGTAGTAAACTGAACAGATTTATATTCGCTCTTCGTAAATTGAGTACGTATAGCCAGTAAAGAAACAGTCCTTAACGCATATCATGGATATGTCTCGTCGGTGCTGCGTTATGGTTTGGTTGTATGGGGCAACTCAGTGGATGTAGACCGGGCTTTCATAGTGCAAAAAAAAATGTGTTAGAGCCATATGTGGAGCTGACTATTTAGACCACTGTAAACCATTATTTAAGGAATTAAAGATACTTCCCTTACCATGTCTCTACATATTTGAAATCTGCTTACTTGTAAAAAGACATTCCTATTTATTTCCCATAACTGAACATGTTTCCAAAAGAATTGAAAAAAAAAAAAAACCCAAACAGCTACTATAACTAACTAACTAGTAACTTTGTTTTGACGTGACAACGTCTTATAAATTGGTTTGCCGGGTGACACTTCAAGAAACTGCGTTACGCTCCGCTCACGTTATGCGCTCACAATGAGAGCGAGTGAGAGGCACGCGTCCCTTCCACTCGGGCATGGTTAGCCCGCCTAAGAGCGAGAGAGACAGACATAAAAAGTGAAAGGCACGCGCAAATAAATGTTTTAAATTGTTACTATTATTTCATCCTTCTTCCTACTATACGAATGAATATTCACATTAAAATTATTTTACCACTCAAAGTCGTTGTCACGTAAAACTTTCGCCCGTATACCGACTTTACAGGCAACCAATTTTTTTTTATACTATGTAGTGATATACAAGTTATCAAGGCATATCACTCTCCGACGTGACCAAGACCTCAGGAAAGCAATAAATCATAAAATCCAATACACAAACCAGTTCACGAGTTGAGCATACAGATAGTCACAACTAATAGCACGTCTACACAGTACGGGAAGTATGAGTAGACTAAAACGTACTCGTACTGTGTACACCGCCTTAGCGATAATTACTGACCAATCGCAGTTAAAAAATTGTGTGAGTGAGATAGCGCTCTACTAATTAACTCTTCTCCGTGAATACATAGTACCAGCCCAAAGACTTAGTTTGTATAGTCGAAATGCCTACTGCATGGCTATAAAGATTTTCAATAAATTGCCATCACATATTAGACAGCTGCCTATAAATAAATTCAAACGTGCAATATTTTCGTGGCTTCTGGAAATGTGTTTCTACTCTGGAAGCGAGTTCATTAATCATAAGTTTTAATAATTAATTTATAATAATAATAATTAAAAGAAAATGTAAATGTATTGCAAATGTACCTATATTTTTTTTTTCTTTAGTTAATATTGGTGTATATCCACATTATGATTATTCTAAAATTCTAATATTTCTACACCGGCAACGGTAGTATATGTGAACTATTATAAATTGAAAGATCTTTATGTACCTACCATATACTCAGAAATAAATGATATTCTATTCTATTCTATAGCAAACCGCAAATTGTTCTACACGAACCTAATCGTATATATTTCAGCCAAACACGATAAAAACTTGGAAATAAGCTAGCTATACATCAAGATTATATTCTGACAAAGTTGCTTTATCGACTTATGGACAATTTAAATGCATAGGTAGCGACTAGCGACCATCCACTATATTTTCTAATAAAGTTGTCATAAGATGAAGCACTGCATAAGACGGGTTTCCAATCATAGAGCAAGGAATCGCCGAGGAGCGTCTAGAGGCGAAGTAGTTAAAGTTGTGCCACATCTATCAGTACCGCTGTACCGGCACTACAGCAACATAGAACCAAAAGTACTACAGCGCCTCTATGACTCAAATAAAGAACTAACATCAAATTCCTAAAATGCGCAAGTTTAAGTTATCCGCAACTTGAGCGTATATTATATGTTACCGGCCAAACCCGATTTCCGGCTAAACTAGTTTGTCCTAGGCCAAACTAGGTTAGGTTAGAACTGTGATCATAACCGCGCGAGCCGAGCGAGCGTAACGAGCGTTGCCGCATCCAAGTTGGGTGCATTGTAGATGTTTTGTAACTGTTTGGGTCAGTACAATATGTGTACTGACCCAAAACAGTACAGTAAACCGGTTTGGCCTCGGACAGACTCAGACATAGAAAAAACCCTAACCTAAACCTTCCCTGGACTACGACAAACATTAAGAAACCAAAATCAGCTAAATCGGCCCAACCGTTCTTGAGTTATAAAATTACAACGAAATGTGGCATTGATTTTTATACATAACTAGCTTATGCCTGCGGCGTCGCCCGCGTGGAGTTCGATAATTGTCCCACGGAAACATACTATCGGGATAAAAAGTATCCTATGTGTTAATCCAGGTTATAAACTAACCGTGTGCCAAATTTCATCCAAATCCATTCAGTAGTTTTTGCGTGAAAGAGTAACAAACATCCATCCATCCATCCTCACAAACTTTTGCATTTATAATATTAGTAGGATTATATAGATGACAGTTATTTTGTCATTAAGTATGAAAGGTGAAAGGTACACCAATGCACAAACGCTCACCACGCCAGCGGCCGCCGATGCGTCCCCGTACTCTATGGTTCCTATAATACCCACAGATAAAATATCTCCTAGAAGAGAATCGGGTGGATGGTGGAAATGATGTGCTGCGATGGCGTTCGTATAATGGAGGATTTTAATATCTAAAGATATTTTATCATGATCGGGGTCGGAATTTGGTGTCTGTGTAGAGTGCATTATGGACAGACTTTTCCTTTGAATGAGATAATAGTTAAATGTTATTGAAGACTAGCTGTGCCCGCGACCTCCGTTCGCGTGAAATTATTATAAAATATTACTTTCCTTTTTAGGGTTCCGTAGCCGAATGGCAGAAAACGGAACCCTTATAGATTCGTCATGTCTGTCTGTCTGTCTGTCTGTCTGTCCGTCCGTATCACAGCCACTTTATTCCGAAACTATTAGGACTACACAGCTGAAACTTGGTAGGTAGATGTATTCTGTGAACCGCATTATGATTTTTGTACAAAATTTAAAAAAATATATAGATAAGGATATCCTCCCATACATGGAACTAAAACAAAAAAAAAACGATCAAACCTATACGTGTGGGTCTTTAAAAATGACATAGAGGTTCCTAATACCATTTTTATTCAAAGTCAATCTTTTGAAAGATAGACACTTCCAAAGTAGTAAAAAGTGTGTCCCCCCCTCTAATTTCTAAAGTAAGAGGATGAAAATTCTGAAAAAAAATATGGGGATGTAGAACGTAAAAAAAACTTTCAAAGAAAATTGGTTTGAATAAGATTTGATATGTAGTTTTTGAGATATGGGACTTTTTCACCAAACTGCAGCAGTAACTTTGTTTTTCATTATCTTACTATGAAAAACAAATTTAGTTTTGCGGTTGAGTGAAGGTTTACTAATGAATGACCGTTCAAAACATTGTTATTATATTGTTTGGGGCTATGGAACCCTGTGTGCGAGTAAGACTCGCACTTGGCCCGTTTTTTTTAATCAGATTTAGTTGTTGTTGTTTTTGGAAGAATTTCAAGGGTTTTAATTTTTTTCATGGTCCCTTATCCTTTTTTTTTAAAGTAAGTATGTAATCGGTTCAGTGGTTTCGGAGGTTAGCCGGAACAAACAGACAGACTAAAATTATAAAATGTTTCAGTGGCCAGAAAGTCTTACAACCAGTCTTACCAAAAGGTTATTACCCAGTACCAACTAAGTTGTGGCTTACTTATAATAGGCAGTCGCTCCATATTTAAATACTAGGTAGGGTAGGTAGGTAAATACAAGGTATTCAGCTGCATCCGGTTAGACTGGGAGCCGACCCCAACATAATTGGTAGAAAGAGCAGATGATGTTGACAATATTACAATAAACTAGCTGTCCCCGGCATGCGTTGCAATGCACTTTTTACCTACCCTACCTACCTACCTACCATACCCTACCCTGTCATTAACCTAACCTACCCTACCCTACCTACCTACCCTACATACCTACCCTACATACCTACCCTACATACCTACCCTACATACCTTAACTACCCTACCCTTAACATTCCCTGGACTACGACAAACATTTTAAAACCAAAATCAGCTAAATCTAAGCCGTTCGTAAGTTATAATATTACAACGAAAAGTGGCATTGATTTTTTATAAATTATTTTGATAAACTGAAATGTTTAAATGGTTTACCAGTTTTCTGTCTTTTCATGTGACATGAAATAACCGATTTTGAATTGCGAATATTGAACTGAATTTTTAAAACGAACTACTTACTAATTATATCAAACTATTTCAACTGACAAATGCGGTTTTAGATTCAATTATGCAAGTTAAATTGTTACCTAATAACCGCAAAACCACAAATAAATTGGATCTAGTTTTGGACTACGAGCAATCAAGGGCTTTAATTTTTAAAAATTGCTTAGATCCTTATTGTTTACTCCCATATTTACAGGGTATCGACGACAATAAATTAAACTGCGTAATGCTGTGTGCTACCTCAAAACTTTCTGATAAGTATGCGGAACAAGTAAAACAACGGATAAGCTGGTAGCACACTAAGTTAATTTAGCAAGCGACACAACTTATACAAGGCTTAAGAAATGATGAATGAGAATGATTCTCGCCCTATTACCCCGCTTTCACACATTCAAACAATCATAAAACGTTTATTCAATAATTTCTTATTCCCTAAACCACTTTAAGGGGGTTATTTTAATATACTGACAAACTTTAAACAACCAACAAAATCAGCGTTTATTAATAATTAACTAGGTACCGTAATTTTAATTGATTATTTATATGCCTTTGGTGACAACCTCCTGAACTTTGACGTGGATGCAAAACAACACCTTGTATAGGAGTGGATGCAACCACCACTTATAATACAGTATGTTAGTTTAAACGAGGGACATATTCAAACCCATAATAGTACATGCTAACATGATACTAATAAAAATATAAACAGAAAAAAACACTGATAAATAACAGACAGAACCATACCAAAATTTTCGCAAATGTCACGCAACGTGTATACACCCTTGCGCTAGCGACTTAATACTATCGCAGAACATGTAATCGGGTCAATGAATCTTAGGTATAATCCATTTTCCCTTCATACTTTAAACTTACCTGGCTTAGGACAGTCCAAAATATCTAGGCACTAAACAAAACATTAAAAATTCTTCTATATACGTTATAGGTTTTTTACATATTTGGGACGAGAATCGAATACTGAATACCCTCCCTCAATATGTCCCTCGTTTAACCTAACATACTGTATACAACATTCCTCCCTGTAGCGTAGCTTGACAACATAAACATGATACGATTTTCCTAGTAAAACTGTTTATAATCGAACCTAGGTACAGTTTGCCGTTTTGTCCCGTCACTAATTTGCCTTTCTGAGCTCATAGGGATCTGGCCTGACCTTGCCTCCACGAGACTTTCATCATAAGTCCCGTCTGTTGCCTCATGGAATTCGTCGTCTTCTTTTGATTTGCCAGCCGGTGTTTCTGTATCCACTATTCCATTTCTCTCACTATTTCTCTCCATTTCTCTCACTATTTCTCTCCCCTCCTGTGTCTGACTCCTTGTCGTCCACTGGGATAGTTGGGTTTGGTGGTAGAGTTCCTTGTGGAGTGACGTCATCAACTTCAATAGGTCAATCCCCTATCCCGTGGGAAACTCGTGCTGTACCTTTGTGTGCTATTAATTGATTTTTGTGTTTTTTAACATTACACGAAGTTATGTAATCCTTAACGATATACACGGTGTAAATCACCTCATCACAAAGCCGTCAACCAAGCATTCTGTACATGAAACTAAGTAACTTTACGCAAAAATTATTGCTGGGAAACGACTTTTTTTTGGGGGGTGTAAAATCATGTTTTGTGGTAGAACTCAATGTAACGCACTCAAAACATTGTGCTGATGGACGGATTGAATAGTACGGGGGTCGTGGAGGTGTTTAAAGTAAAAATCTTACCTTAAAAACTTGTATTGAAAAAAATACTTGTCCTAAAGTTGGAACTTTGACCCCTAATATCACCGTAACTAGAAGGTTCCCAGGTATGGTGTAGAACAAAAAAATGATCGCAATGACAGGGAAAACCAGTGCCTTTCAGCTTCGTTAAGAGGTTTTTTACACCCTTTATATTACTTTTCCGTGTCTTTTAATTACTACACCATTGCTTATTTAGGTTTTTTTTTAAACAATACGTAGTCTCCAATCTTAGATATTTAAATAACTTGTTTATTTATTTTTTTCAAACTAAACGATCGAGCTCGTCGTTTATTTTATCTTTAAGTGCGAATGCTATAAATATTATTTTCCTTTGAAAAAAAACCCGTTTCGCGTTTCCGTTTCTTTTAATTGTAGTTTTACCTTAAACGTCGTTAATACACACTTCGTAATACGAAAACGAAGGATATTGTACTTTCAACCGTGACAGTATTATTTAACTGACAATAATTCATTTGCAGCATTTATAATCTAAACAAACAAATAAAATCTCTGCGTAAAATTGGGGGTCCACCGTCACGTACCACCGCACGTAATTAGTAATTGCGCTGTACCTAGACAGTTGATAATACGACCTGTATACGTAAATAATCGATCCGACGTGGATATTATTAAGTAAAGATTCAAAATATTTTTTGTAAACCTTGTCGGAAATCGCTGTGACTGCTGATCCGGTGTTGACTTCACACTTTGGCATTATTTTTTGTATTGAAACTATTATCTTCATATGAAAAAAAAACTACTGTTCGATATATTTTTACCTTGTATACCTGCAAGATCAAAATCCACTGTTCGATACATTTTGACCGTGATACCTACGGTCAAAATTTATCGAAAGGTCAGGATGTACTGTACCGAACAGAAGATTTTCTACAATTTATCGATTGATAATTTTTATGTTCAGAATGATGTACGGAATACGTGGTAACTGTTTGCAGTTTTGTAGGAAACAGTAGTTTTTAGGGTTCCGTACCTCTAAAGGAAAAAACAAAACCCTTATAGGATCACTTTGTTGTCCATCCGTCTGTCTGTCTGGCAAGACCCTTTTTCTCAGGAACGCGTGGAGGTATCAAGTTGTAATTTAAATCAAATACTAAAGTCTACTATCCCTTGGAGCTGTGAAAAAATCAAATTCTAAGCCAACGCAACCAAAAGATACAGCCGTTTATGACGCAAATTTCCGACACTCGCAAGGGAATCAAAACCTACAGGGTACTTCCCGTGAACTCAGAATTTTAAAATTTGGTACTAAGCAACGTCTTATAGCACAGATAAAGTAAAAATTGCGAAAACCATATTTTTTTAGTTACATCATATAATAAAAATATTTTTAATAATTACAGTTGCATAAGTACGGAACCCTCGGTGCGCGAGTCTGACTCGCATTTGGCCGGTTTTTTTTTAATATCCAACGAAATCTTTTGTACGTGGGTATCAGAACGATACGTGATAATCGTTTTAGCCTCGGTGTCACTTTCACCCTCTATACTTATGAAAGAATAAACAGCTTTTTATGTATTAATATATTCAATAAAAAGCTGTTTTTTTTTTCCTTAATTACTAACAGACACATCAATTTAAATGTATGTATAGATAAATACTCACTTATCGACTTCCAATCCACAATGAGACAGAACTACAATGATATCCACTCCTTGGTCTGTCAGTAACTTTGCTTCCTTCTGTACTACCGGAATTGGCTCCAAGAATGTAACCCCTGCTGCATTTGATAGTTGCTGAAACAAAAATTGCGATATAAAAGAGATACATACTGGTTAGGGGGGCCAAAGGTAATGGATCATGTTACCCAGTTACTGGGTTGGAGAGGTGAGATTTTGGCTCTGGCTGTTTGCGTCCGGTGCGGAGCAACGCAAAATAAAATACATAGATTAATAAGTCTGCGTGGGTTCGAACCCACAACCTGGTGGCCTACCATGACGTCTTAAACCAGTATTGTTTTAATCTTATTTCAGGGTGGCAAAGAGATGGAGCTAGACGTCTTCTATAGTCCGTCTCTCATACACAGTGAAGTGACATTAAAACAATACTGCTTAAAGACGTCATGGTAACCCCCTAGCAACTCGTAAGTCAGGGACGTTCCCACTAGGTCACCTCAGCTCTGGCTAAGCAATGAAGTTATTCTAGTATTTCTTGCGATCCGACGATCCATTGGTGATGACATTTTCATCATAAAACATCCTACAGCCCTGTCGACATCTCTAAATATACATGGTGTTGTTTTGCATCCTCGTCAAATTCAAGGAGGTAACTATGATAATGATTCTCGCCCCGAATCAATAATAAAATGGGTAGGTTTTTTTTTTTTTTCTTATTCACGGAAATCGGCAAGTGTGAACCATCCGTGTTTTAAACGCGGCCCGCATGATAACCGCGCTTTTTCACAGACAAAAATTCTTACATAATTATTTGATAATTTCTTATTCCTTAAACCACATAGAGGGGGTTATTCTGAAATACTGACAAACTTAAACATACAAAAAAACAGCGTTTATTAATAATTAACTAGGTAACGTCATTTAAATTGACTATTTATGTCTTTTGTGAATTTTGACAAGGATGCAAAACAACAACTTGTATATGCATGTATGTTCATTGTTCACACATCAACTTCTAAGTTTACACATGTCAATCCTGTTATCGGAGATTTCACAATTTGTTATGAGAAAAAATGGCATGAAAACATCAATATTGCTACTTTTAAATACCTACTATCAATTGACTTTCATTGAGGACAGCATGAGAAAATCACCAAGGATTAAAACTTTGAAATAGAAATAAGTATTGAAGGATTGGGTGAAAGAGGATATGACAAGACAGGAGGTGTCTCATGAGATGACGAGCAATAGAGAAGTATGTAAAAAGACGACATGCTGCGCCGACCCCAAATAAATTGGGATAACGGCAGGAGATTGATAATGATGGACTGAGTGAAAGGTGACATGTCTTTTGAAAAAAAAATGATCTTCATGGACTGATGTTGTGATAATGAAGTGAGTGACGCGGCCCTTGTTTGCTGTTACGAGAACCCCTGAGAGACTTGATAGCTCAACGCGAACTGAACTAATTAGTATGAGTTGAAATGAATGCGGCGTAAACTGCTGAATTGCAGAATGTGCGGTTGCACCGTACAGGTGTTTTTTGTGAATTAGATGGCAATCTTTCGTCGGATGGTTGTGGGGAGTTATTGACACATAACTACATCTCAAATACCCCTAGGAATCTGAAATATCCGTTGCTATCCTAGATACAAGGTGTGGTGTCGATGTATGGGCTTTAACATACATCAAAGCCACACTATAGGAAACAATACCAAAGCCAATACATGATTAGAACATATATTTCTCATATTTTACATATAAAAAAAAGAAGAAATATTCGTTATGGTGTTTGAAATATACTGTATCTTATTGAAAAATACAACTGCTTTCTGTAAAATACACGTATCCTTCGTGCATTTTTCATCGCTAAACGCAAATGACGTCGAAGCCAATTCTCTTATTAGTTGTGTGTTGCAACTAGAGTGAGCGTGTCACTTGTGGCCGGTGGCCAAGTATGCTATTCCAATCTCACCTCTGTAGACTTAGTAATAAGTCCAATGATTCCAATCTTCCTCCCATTCTTCTGCACCACAACGTGAGGCTGGTAGAGGCCGTTCATTGGGGACTTTTTGTTGCTGATGAGGTTGGCGGCTACCACTGGAGCTCTTAGTGCTTTGATGTAAGGAACCAGGCCGGATATGCCGTCGTCGAACTCGTGGTTGCCTAAAGCCTAGAAACAAAAAAAACCTGATTCTTTTATTCCCAGTAATTGGGGGTGACGCCTTTTGCCATCAACCGGGCCTAAATCCAAATTATGGGTTACTTCTTGAAAATGAAAACACTCCAGAATCGTCACTTATGTGATTAAGCAGTGTAGTGCAGCCTAGTAGCGTGACCGTCGGACTGCTAAGTCTGACTTAGAAGTCCGACGTCGTCGTTGATGTCTCAAATTCGAACCCACGACACACACCTCAGATTTTTCGGATTCACTATAAAAGGTGTTGTTTTGCATCCTCGTCAAATTCAAGGAGGTAACTATGCTAATGATTCTCGTCCGGATCAAGAATAAAATTAGTAGGTTTTTTTTTATTTTTTGGGGAAAACGGTAAGTGTGAACCACCCGTGTTTTAAACATAATCCGTCTGATTCTCGCCTTCTAACCTCGCTTACACACGAACAAAAAATCTTAAACGTTTATTCGATAATTTCTTATTCCCTAAACCACGTTAAGGGGGTTATTCTGAAATACTGCCAAACTTAAACAACCAAAAAAAAACAGCGTTTATTAATAATTAACTACGTACCGTAATTTTAATTGATTATTTATGTCTTTTGTGACCTGAATTTTGACGAGGATGCAAAACAACACCTTGTATATAACTATCACTTGCGTTGGTGAACGAATACATCGTGAGGAAATCAGTATGCCTGAAAGATATTTCGCGACGGTACATAAAGCCAATTCAGAGGTCCATGGGCAGAATAAAACCTTGTCATCAGGTTAGGCATTAACCACACAATAAAGAAAGAAGAAACAAAGAAGAAAGAAAGAAGAAAGAATGAAGAAAGAAAGAAAGAAGAAGGAAAGAAGAAAGAATAAAGAAAGAAAGAAGAAAGAAAGAAAGAAGAAAGAAAGAAGAAAGAAAGAAGAAAGAAAGAAGGAAGAAAGAAGAACGAAAGAAGAAAGAAAGAAGAAAGAAAGAATGAAGAAAGAAGAAAGAAAGAAGAAAGAAAGAAGAAAGAAAGAAGAACGAAAGAAAAAAGAAAGAAGAAAGAAAGAATGAAGAAAGAAGAAAGAAAGAAGGAAGAAAGAAGAAAGAAAGAAGACTTACGTGAGCATCATTCGGCAGCATATTAATAAACCTCTGCGTCACATTCCACTTCAGCAGTGTATACCAGTACGTCCCCTGGTATGTGTCCCCTGCATTCAGGAGCAAAGCCCCTGGTTTATCTTTGAGCAAGGCGTGGATCTCCTGGTAGAGACGCGCGAAGCCTCCCAGACAGGACGTGTCGTTGGTCGTGCATACTGGATTCACCACTGAGGTTTCTTCAAATCTGGATTAATGAAAAATACTGTTAAAGCTGGGTGATCTAGTAAGAGTCTTTTGATGGGTTTCAAGAATTTTTAGGTGCCTGAATGACATTGTTGGTAAACATTTGTGCAAATGTTGGATGAAATTGTAAGTCTGTACTAATATTTTAAAGAGGTAAAACTTGTTTGTATGTAGGGGATAATCCGATTCCGATTTTTTTCCCTAACGTATTTTCCCCGAGTGTCATCGGCTACATTCCTGTAAAACGTTCTTTTGTGTTATTTTCTGTTTATAAAAGCTAGTATAAAGTTGAAAAAAGTTTTTTATTTTTATTTTAAACCAAAACACCAGCAAAAAAGCTGTACACAAGACATCGATGTCGAAGTTTTAGATTTTCGCGTAACCGAAAAGAAAAGTCGTTACTTAATTTGTCATATAGGCAATACAGATTCGTATAAATAAGGAGATAACGATGATGACATTAAGAGTATAAGAGAATAGAGTAGAAAGTACGGAAGAAGAAATCATGCTGCGCCGACCCCAAATCAATTGGGATAACGGCAAGAGAATGATGATTTGAGGGATCGAACCCGCGAAGCGCAGCCTGGCAGCCAGTCGCTCAGCCATTGCGCCAACTGTGCCGATCCGAATCTACTTGAATGATGACCGTAACTATTCGTCCATTGTCATTCTCAAGGACAACCAATGTAAAAATGTTTCGGAGGAAAACATTTCGTTACGCTTGTTTGTCGACATTAAGGATAAATACGTAGAAATTATTTCGGTTTGCATAAAATCCAAAAAACTGAAATGAGCAGGCATATTTTTCCTAGAATTTCGTCACACACAAGGAACATTTGAAATAGTTTGTCATTGTGTAAATATGGTTACCATTAACTGAATAAATTACAAAACAATAAATTACGAGTAAAATATGACAGTATTGGATGTAATTAACAAAGAGATTTATGGTACTATAGAGGCTGCCAAAAGAAATGATAAAGAAATAAGGGAACCTCATGCCACAGCACAGGGTGGCCAATTCTACCGTGACGTTTTAAAGCAGTATTGTTTTAATCTTAATCCAGTGTGGGAAAGAGATGGCGCTAGACACCCCTCTATATCTTTCGCACACTGCCCCCCTAGCATGACCGTTCTATCTCTATTCTACCAAGAAACGACAAGAAATCTTTTCTTTACAACTTGACATTTCTTCTGCCCGAGCATGGCGCGCACCGTCGACTCACGTTTCTACGAAGACATAGACAGAAATTCTTTCCATAGCAACGGGGAAGTATCACGTGATGTTTATATTCCCTGAATATTATTACGTTATTAGTTAACAGTTGCTTTTCATTTTTCGTGGGCGGGATGGTGTTGCTGCATCCTGGATCCAAGCCTGGATCTTTTTCGCGAAATTAAACCTAAATATTTTACTCAGCATTTCAACCTTTTGAACGTAACTCAACGCAACCACGGAATGTATTTCTCGTATTTTTTAATTTGACATTTATCAGAAGTAATGTTTCTACCCCCAAATGTCAAAAGAAGAGAAAATATGGTCGTCATGCTCGACGTTGTAGACTTGTGTCAGTTGTGTCGACTGAAGCAAAGAAACATTTCTTTTCTACATTCTTAATATCGCCATGCTTGGGACGATAGAAATATCTGTCAAATTGTCGATTCTTCCGTTGACATAGCCCGTTTCTACGGCAGTCATGCTAGGCCGGCTGGAATGACAATAAAACCCCACAGGTCACAGTGACGTCATAAACCAAAATACACTATGACCACTTTATGTTTGCAGTTTAAGATGGCGCTGCTTTTCAAGAAAAATGTTTTGTTGTGTCTATTGGTCTAGACGAATGTCTATGACTAGTGTGTGTTGCCAGTGATTACATACGGGACCGAAACGTGGTCGCTCACAATGGGCCTCATCAGAAGGCTTAAAGTTACCCAAAGGGCAATGGAGAGGGCTATGTTCAGAGTTTCCTTGGATGATCAAATCAGAAATGAAGACATCCGCAAGAACAAGGATTACCGACGTTTTCCGAAGAATTACCAAACTTAAGTGGTAGTGGGCAGGGCACATTGCTCGCAGAACGGATGGGTGATGGGGCCGAAAAGTTCTGGAATGGCGACCGCGAACTAGAAGACGATGCGTTGGAAGGCCTCCCACTACGTGAACCGATGACCTGGTGAAGGTTGCGGGGATCCGCTGGATGCGAATCGCACGGGACCAGTCAAGGAAGCAACACTTGGGGGAGGCCTATGCCCAGCAGTGGACGTCTTTCGGCTGAAATGATGATGATGATGATGTCTATTGGTGCATTTTTTTTAAAGAAGGGTTACGTTTTATCGCCCAGTTTCATTTATTTGTTTAATTGAATTCTTGTACCTGTTTTCACTATCATAAAGAGATAACTGTAACATTAAAAAAAATGTGAAAATGCCAAAATGTACCAACCCACATCAAAATGTATCTAATTTCCGAAGTATTTTTAATGGTTTGCGGCTCATTATGGAGGAACTAATTCCAATTCTGGAAAATGATCGGTGACCCGACACAGGCTCGCTCGCCTACCTCAGACGCCGTGCCGGTGCTAATCTATTATGTTGATTGTGCCGATGTCAAAAAAAAATCGTTTCTACTGTTTTAACGATTATTTACGAAGGTTGGTTGGAATAAAAACAATCGCTTGGCGGTAGAGAAATAAACATTTAATTTTATTTTTTTCTAAAAACATTCTATTTTTTAATATTTCAAACTAAAAGCATTAAAAAATTTAGCCCACCAGTATTATTTGTTAAACACTCTTGTTTACGAAGGTTGGTTGGAGTAAAAACAATCGCTTGGCGGTAGAGAAATAATTTTTTTTTACTAACATTCTATTTTTTAATATTTCAAACTAAAATAGCATTAAAAAATGTAGCCCACCAGTATCAGGATAAGGGTCTAAGCTATCGGCGGCGGCGGTCAGTCAGGGCTCCATAGAGAAGAACCTCCTTACAATACAACAATTATTATTATGTTTACTAGCCCAAAAATCCAGCTGGTCATTGGTCAAAAAATGATGTGAAAATTGCATTGATGGTAAAGAAATCTATGAATGTAGCTCGAAGTATATGATCTAACCGAAAAATTACGAACAGTCTTGTAAGACAGTTTCCCTGTAGATACAACGGTTAATACAGGGTGAAAGTAACATCTACATCATTCCACATATAAATCGTCGGTTATTTAAATTGCAATACCAATACTGTCAATGAATGGAACAGCTGATTTTGTTTAGTGATGAAATATTTGCCCTCACTGCTCCTTATAGAAATGAGTAAAGTCAACAAAATTGGAAGTAAAAGAATTCCTAGAATGTCCCAAAAAATCATAACAAAGTGGGATTACCAAACAATCATTGTTGGGTGTTTTTTTTATGGATAATTAATACGGTGAACACAATACCGGTGAAGGTCGGAACGCAAATGTATGCAATTAACTCGCATCCGTTGTGAGTTTGACATACTTCCCGGTCACAGCTACTGGTGATGCGATTTACGAACTGTGTCAAGAAAAACGCGCGTGCGTTACTTGTTAGCGTTAAGGAATAACGCTGCAAATCGCGACGCGGTGACTTACGACATGCCCAAATAAAAATAAACTTATAAAACTCCTTTAATTTAGTTGTTCTGGCGCCCTACCATGACGCCTTAAAGCAGTATTGTTTTAATCTTATTTTACAGTTGGAGAGAGATGGCGCTAGACGTCCTATAATATCATACACACAAAAAAAAACATTCGACTTGATAACCTTCTCCTTTTTGTGTCGGCTAAAAAGTACACGCACAAGTAGGTTTCATCATCTGCCTAGCCTTTTCCCAAACTAACTTGGGGTCGGCTTCCAGTCCAACCGGGTGCAGCTGATTTTATATGAAGCGACTGCCTATCTGACCTCCACAACCCAGTAACTGGGTAATACGATACCCCTTGGTAAGACTGGATGTCAGACTTTTGGCTTCTGACTACTCGTAACGACTCTCAAAGATCTACAAATGACAGCCCACGTAGGTTTCTTCACTTTAAATAAAACTACGACCCTTTTAATATTCACTGCATCCATTGTTCCAAAATGTTTTGAGTGCGTTACATCGAGTTTTAATGAACGATCACCCAAAGAAAAATAGTTGGCTAGCAATTTTTTTTTTTAATATTCTAATGTCCCCGAATGTAATGCCATTCGAGGACAAAAAAATATATTGCTGGCCAACGCTACGCACGCAACGCAAATGTAGCTATACAAAGGTTTCTCTGAAATACTGACAAACTTAAACAACAAAAAAAGCAGCGTTTATTAGTAATTAACTAGGTACCGTAATTTAAATCGATTATTTATATTTATGCCTTATATGACAACCTACTGAATTTTGACGAGGATGCAAAACAACACCTTGTATATGGGCCAAACTTGCCTGAAAATAAAAGTATGTTGTTGTTGTTGGTATAGCTTCCTTTTAACGAAAGAATTGTCCTCATTATAATATTGTATGGATATGCATAAAACCAATTAGCTTGGTTCCAATTTCGTGCTTGACCTCAAGGGCTAAGTGCTCATTATTTAGGCGCCGGTAAATACCGAATCCATTCAGAGGCATCCCCAAAAAGCGCGTGACTCAAGACACCGTCACTGAATGAATGAATGAACGACGGAAAGAACGATTTCATTCGAAATAGAATTACACTTTTTATTTTTAGAACGTCGCGTCGTAAGATAAAAGCGAGTACATTCATTTATTTTGGCCTTTCACTATTTGCTACGTCTTTGTTTTTATGATTGTCGAGTTATACATTTTAAAATGTCTATTCTACAAGTTTCTTTCTAACTAACATAATATTAATCAGCCTATAATACTCCCAAATCCTGGAATGCAGGCCTCCTCAGTATGAAAGGGAATGGGCTGGAATACACCACGTGGACTCTGTGAAGGTTCTATACAGTAGAAACTTTTTTTTATGAAGAACCAGTAAATTTTTGAATAATCATAAGAATAATGTCAGTTTGAGAGAAATTCAATGGTGATTATAGCTCAAGAGCAGAAAAAAATATGTAAACAACTTGATATCTACCGCAGTAGGCCATAAATATATAATGGTTATAAAAAAATATAAGTAAAGAAATAAATCTTACCGGTCATGGAAATCGTTGTAGTGCACAATATCCAATTGAAACAATTCATTCCCGCGCAAAACATTTGCACTAACTGCTAGTAAACACACACATAACAAATAATAACACCACGAAAACATTTAATAAACTTTCAAAAACAATAATTTACTTAAACCAAAAAAAAGTATTTACTAAAAAGTAAAAAAAACGAATTTAATAAAAATGTCTATTTTTTATTTGAAGTACTATTTTCGCGACTACATTCGCCATTCGAAGTTTAAATTCTACTGAACGGCCAATTGGCTTTATACCACTACTTGATTTTATCTGTAAACACAGCTGATCATTACATACGCGGTAATTTTCAACTTTAAAACTTGTAGCTTAAGGTTGAAAATCGAGTACAAGTTAGTAAAACTATATAATTTTTATGGAGTTCCGAGTGCTATTGAAAATCGCTGACTGTCTGTTATTAAAATACAAGGCAACTATCGCATACAGTTTTGAAACCATTTTTTTTTAGGTTTGTAAAAATTATCCATGGCCAAGCCTTTTCTTAACTGTGTTGCAGTCCACTAACAAACAAACCGGGAGCTGAATTCCAGGATTTTTATGGAGCAGTCATTACAGTTGTCTAGATATGGTAGTACCGACTTCTAACTCAATTGTCGAGGTCAGATAGGCAGTCGCTCCATGTAAAATACTGGTACTCAGCCGCATCCAGTTAGACTGGAAGCCGATGCCAACATAGTTGAGAAAAGGCTTGGCAGATGATAGTGATATGGAGCAAAAAATCTCAAAAAAAAGGCTTAAAATGTGAACATCCTTTGACTTTGTGTAACAATTATAATAACTAAGCTAATAAATATTATCAAAGTAATTATTTTGATATTTATTACCTCAATGAAACTAGGAAGCCACAGAAAAAATATAGATCACGCTGAAAACGTCTCGTATTATGGCGCGAGAGCAATGCCAAAATACTAAATATAAAATCTGGCAAGTGTACAAAAAATAGTACATAAATGATGTGTGCGTGTAATTTTATTATACTTACGTTACCTACGAGTACAGCATACGCAATTCATCCAGTATTATTTATTTTCTTATCGTATTTCTTGTTTTTTTCTATAAATTAACAAATTACTACTAAATTAATTACCTATTAAGAACTTTTAGCATGGAACATCATTCCATTCTGAGCGCAGTAGTATTATTTCTCATACAATGGTATAAATAGTACTTATAAATAAACTATAACTAAAACATATTCAAAAGTCGCAAGTAATGATGGTTCAATTCAGATGTTTGGTAGCAATCTGCCCGATTCCAATTCGTGATTCTGTATCTGAGGAAGGGCGGCGATGCTACTTTTGCAGCTACCATCGTTTTACTTGTTATACCTAGTCTTGTGTTTTTATTCCTGCCTGTAACGACTGTCAAAGATTTACAAATATCAGCTGGGACCAACGGCTTTCACTTATTTGTGTAGCCACCAAAAAAATAACCATACGAAATAATGTTTAAATTATTTTAAAGGCGTTACAGACAGTGATGCGCTTTCACTTTAAAATTACATATGTATGAGCTGAGAGAATGTACGCACGACAACCAACATAACTATACAAAACCAGTTTATGTGGATCTTTCATTGTACAGGAAACCTATAAAAAGTGAGGCCACTTTATGCTGGAATGTATAGCTTGACTTGTCGCCCTGTATACGAGTAAATAGACATCTTGGTGGGGGCACTATCATGCCCCCAGATTAGAATGCATGGTGGTTAGTTTTGACTGAGCTCTATACAGGGTGTAACGGAAAGGGTATATACATACTTAAGGGTGTGCTACAGCGGAAGGGATTGTCAGACTTGTACTGACTAAAACCGATCCATATTCCTTCTTAGCCCTTTGTGTTCCAGGGCCACGGTATCCCTTTCGAACAGTCCCGCAGCCCTGGCAGGCATCGGCCCTCTCGGACCCCTTCCGAATTGCTGACATCTCCTTGAGGTGCGCGTAGAACACAAACGCGCCGTCGACACGGCCTGTCGTCATAAGACGGACGCATAACTCGAAGCCTTTATCTTCATTGACCTTAAGACAGGTGATATGTTATACTCCATCCATTCTGCATCATCATCATTTCAGCCCTGAATCACTCACTGCTGGGTATAGGCCTCCTCATTTTTCTGCCACACTCTCCCGTTCTGTGCGGCCTTTCTCCAGGTGTTTCCTGCGACTTTGAAGATACCGTCGACCCAACGAGCTTTAAGTCGGTCCTGGGGGTCTACTCTCTAAGCACGAAATCCGTTGTTTCGGCCGAAGTTACGGTTGTTTCCTAGTCCGTATCACTTACGGACATAAGATTCGTTAGGGGTATTAACTAAAATTAATGACAACACATTTTGTCAGTTGCCTGACTCGATGTGTTTTCAAAACTCATAAATCCGAAAATATTAAGGAGTAGGGTTCATTTCGAAGTATAAAGCTATTTACGGACGGACCCGTATTTTCGTTGACGGACTAAGAGAGCAGACCCCCTGGCCCCCCATTCACAAACGCTCGGATTCGATTTTAATTCGATAAGTCGTATGTCTATCTTGTTTTGGTATTACGAATGCGAGCGAGATAGACATACGACTTTCCGAATCGAAATCGAATTAAAGCGTTTGTGTACACGGGAGCTGGTTTCTTCTGGTCGAGTTTAATCGCACAAAAATAACAAAATTTCAATTTCTAACTTTAGATAATTCATACGTTCTCAATTGTCTGCTTATAGCCTTGGTTCAGAAAATAATTCTATTGGTAATTTTTAGACTAAAGCCATCCACCCGTGACTGGACCGAACAGTTTCCAGCAGCAAAAAATCGATTGTGTTTCCTTAACAAAAGTATTTAAATTACTTTTTGGAAATACATTACGGTGTTGCTAATTCTGTCTTGAAAATATTCCAGTAACTAATTACTTGTTAGCCGTATTTGTATGAGTACCTACCTACTTGATTTGATGAACGAATAATATGATAAGTATATATTACACGTTTAATATTATTGGACCACCTTATTGGTGAAGACCACGTGGTCTCCGTGCCTTCAACTCTACCCTGAATCAACAAACGCTCCATGGAATCATTGTTGCTGGTAAAATGTCCAAAAAACCTGAGGATTCGTAATTACACAAGCGACGACAGTCTTTGTTTAATATTGAATTCTTTGAGTATTGACACGTTTGTACGATGAGCGGTTCAGGTTATCCTGAGCAAGCGTCTCCAACACCACATCTCCAGGGCGTCGATCTGCATCGGTCCTTCATTCGCAATGTCCTTGCCTCCGCTCCATGGAGGAAGATTATTGATGTTGTATTTTGTTGATAAAGGTCTCGAAACAAGGAAATTATGAAAACTTTGTAGATACAAGGATATTTCAGAGGAAAAAGAAATATCTATCATGTTGATATTCAATTGTCTTGTCTTACCTTGAAATTAAATCACAATAATTCCAAGTTGATTGAATGTAAAACAATTTGATGTCATCATTGTTTAGAGGTTAAGCGACAGACGGCATACAAAGTTAAGTCAGAGGCTCATTGGTGGCATTAAAACTTTGACACCAGGATAGGCACTAACATATGATAAAGAAGATCTCAAGAACGAGGCTGTAAATTCGAAGGTAGAAGCGTACTAACAGGCTGAACTGAAGATAGAGTTAAATATTGTAGCAGCCACTCCTTACGAGACAGAGCAGAGCGGAGAGCAGCGGTGGCCCAGTGGTGGCAGCTCCGACTTAACAGCAGTAAGCCAAGCAAGTTTCTAATAAAACATTTTCGAAATGTCTTTAAAAAAAAAAAATTTGTAATTTATTTCTATAGATAATTTATAATAGGGGATAATCCAATTTTTTTTTCTTTGTCCGTCGGGTAGTTTATTGAAAAGTATTGGACACGTATTTTTTCTTTTTTCACGTGATCATAAAATTACGGAGATATATTGAGTTGAAATGGCGCATGACGTCACATGTAGGTAAGGTTTATACCTACTTGTGACGTAGTAAGCCCCCACTCTCTAACTTTAATGAGTTTTAACTAAGTATTTTTTTGATATTTTGATAAAACAAAAAATACGTGTCTAATATTTTTGTATTACCTGTCTGACGGACAAAATAGAATGTCGTTTTCTTTACCCAGTCCGATCCCCTATTGGTCTAATTTAGCTGTAACATTATTTTTCGAAAATTTTATTGTAATAACTTTTTAGTGCTATTTATCCTACTTATACGTATGAAGGTTCATTCAAATCGGTTCAGTCATTTCGGGAAATAAGGACTTGAAAGGTTAACGCTCTTAGTAGTCAAAGGCTTAAAAGTCTGACAACCATTGTTCCCAAGGGAATATCGAATTACCCAGCCAGTACTAACTAGGTTCTGGAGGTCAGATAGGCAGTCGATCCATCTAAAATACTGGAATTCAGCTGCATCCAGTTAGACTACAAGCTGACCGTAACACAGTAGGGAAAAGGCTAGGCAGATGATATGTGGCATTTTTTTTTTTATTTGATGAAGACGTGTGATCAAGGTAATGAGGAGAGGCCATTGTCCTATAAATATGTACTAAACGGATGTATGGTACTTACATTTTTGTAGTAAAATAATGCAACATGCAATCATTATACAAGGTGTTGTTTTGCATCCTCGTCAAAACTCAGGTGGTTGTCACAAAAGACCTAAATAATCACTTTAAATTACGGTACCTAGTTAATTATTTACAGACGCAGATTTTTTCTGGTTGTTTAAGATTATCTTGTATATAAATTAATGTTATACAATAATAATTTATATAACATATAATTATAGTTATAAGTGACATAATTATTCATCAGCAACTTGCTCTGAAATACAGCTTTGTGGAATCGGAAGTGCCGTACTATAGGTATGTGCCCGACCCAGTTCTCGAAAATGGCAATATCACACTGTATTGGGATCAATCCATCATCACTGACAGGACTATTGAAGCCAATAAGCCTGATATAGTGGTGGTGGATCGATCAGAGTGGCGCACAATGATTGTTGACATAACGGTTCCACATGACGAGAACCTCGTGAAGGCTGAGAAAGATAAGCAAATCAAGTATATTGACTTGGCTCGCGAGGTTGTCGACATGTGGCATGTTGACTCAGCGATCATTGTGCCGATAGTTGTATCAGCCAATGGCCTAATTGCCAAGAGCCTCGACCAATATCTGATGAGGCTCTCGCTAGGCAGCTGGATCAAGGGCTTGATTCAGAAAGCGGTACTCCTGGACACGGCTCGTATTGTTAGGAGGTTCCTTTCTCTGGAGCCCTGACCACCGGTAGCTTGGACCCTTCCCGATACCGGTGGGCTACAATTTTTTTATATTTTTAAATGTTTTTTTATTTATTTTTTTATTATTTATAAGAAATATTTAAAAATGTATAAAATTTGTTTGTAATAATGAATAAAGGAAACAACATTAAAATATTAATTATTAAAAACAATAGTTTTACATTATAGTAGGTATTTTTTTATAATTAATGAGATCAATCTTAGTTGCTTATCATTATCTTAAATTATTTCCTTGGTTCAGAACACATTTTCTCTAGGCAGGTAATTTATTATTAAAAGTGGGTAATAAGAAGTTCCTAAAAGTATTTTCATTATTAAGAAAGTATTTTATTATTTAGGCATTCATATTTTCATATTTATTTTTGGTTTCCCGTTTATAAGAGAAAATAATTTTATTGCACATGCTCGTAGTTTGTTATTGTGTACTAGCACTAGGTATAAGGTATGTTACTAACACTATGGATTTCTGTTATCCGATTATTGAAATAAATTATTAATTATTATTATTATCCTCTATTGCAAATCTCGAAATCGAAAAATGGTTTGCTGTAAGAAAACCCAATTCTGGGTTAAGCTCGCCGTTGTACATAAGTTTTTAAATTGCAATCTGTTTGTATATTTCTTTTTAATTTGGTGTGCAATAAAGAATAAGAATTATTTTGTAATCGATTTGTCATCTAAAATCTCCTTTACTGAGTAGTATGCCTTGAATTTCAGAAATTGTACTTATCTAATGTCATTTGGCAATTTATTGTTTTTTGTGGACATTATTAAAGGGCTGGATGAGTGCATTTTGATTCGGGATTGAGGTACTTATGTTTATTTTGTTTTTGTTGTGTCTAAAAGTATATCTTGTTTGTGTTTCTTCGCAAGTGGTGTGTGAAAGCGCGGTTATAGGGCGAGAATCAAACACGGGTGGTTCACACTTATCGATTTCCCGAAATAAGAAAAAAAAAATACCTTCCTATTTTATTATTGATTCGGGTCGAGAATCATTGGCATAGTTACCTCCTTGAATTTGACGAGGATGCAAAATAACACCTTGTATATTAAGTGGTTGGTTTACCAAGGTTCAGAAACTCTCAGATAAAAATAATAAGCAGGTAATGACTGTCCGACTGACCTTCTGGCAAACCCTTGACAGTCCCTTCACTTCACTGCTAAGTTAAGTAACTACTATTTAATCTATGTGCAATATTATCATTACTTTAATTGCTACTCATTAATTGCAATGATATTGTTAAACTAGTTGTTTAGTATTAATCGTTATTAAGTAATGATTTCGAACTAACTTGCCGCAATAGTTTGACAACGCTGCTTACCATAGATATTTAAGTTTTTTTTAAAAAAACATTGCCCCACACTAGGAATTTCTCCTGTATCGTGGGTGCGTTTACAAACATTTAAACTCACATACACAAACAGCTAGACCCGGAACAACTATCTGTAGGCCATGCAAATATTTGTTCCGTGCGGAGATTGAACCCGCGACACGCAGCGCAGCAGTCGATTGATCAACCACTGCGCCCATCGTGCCGTCAAAAATTTAAATGTCTCACAATACAATAGACTAAGCAAACAATCGTATCTGATCTTCGTTAGTGTTGATGCAAGTGTTACGTATATCAAACTTAGCAATATGTCAACAAAAAAAATTACCTACTCATTTTATTATTCGGGTCGAGAATTATTAGCATAGTTACCTTCTTTCTTGAATTTGACGAGGATGCAAAACAACACCTTATATAAAGATATTTAAAGTAGAATTTGACGAGTATGCAAAACAACACTTTGTATATCCAGAACTACGCTTGTACATGTACTATGAAGAATTATTGGTATTGTACTAGAACGAAATATTCCGTTAGCTTATTAATACTTTGGTCATTTAGCTAAGTACTAAGATGACGTCGCGCGTCGGTCATGAATTTTCTCGGATCTAGCAAAGAAATCACTCGTTGAAAAACTCTTCATTCGGTCAGTGTAATAAAAGTACGAGAAGACCGAACTAGTACGCACGACGACGACGACCAATCAAGCTATACAAAACCAGTTTATGTAGATGTGTCATTGTACAGAAAACCTTTACAAAGCGAGACCTTGTTGTACTGGAAAGTGGAACGTTTAGCTGACCGAGCAAGAACAAGGTACCTAAATATAAAAAGGGTTTGGGCGAAGAACATCAGAAACGCAAAATGACATATTAGCCGAATTGTCCGAAACGCATAATGCCAGAAGTCGCAAAATGACAAGATCTGATAACAAACAACAGATTCGCAAAAAGACAGATCAATCTTGAATTGAACGTCAATACTTAACACGTATAACGCCATGTCGGACATTGCTGGGCGACAATTAACTTACCCTATAAGCCATACAAAATATTTGAAATTGACAAAAAAACAATTTTTTGTTTTATTGTTAGTATTATTAAATATGAATTTCTAACTTACAAAACATTGACATAACTGCAGAAATCTTTATAAATGTGAAGATAATTCATGTCGCCCAACATTGTCCGACATGGCTTGCTGCGTATGATTATTTGAGTTTTCTTTCGTTGAAGCCGCGCGGGTCAACGTGTCGCCCGCTCCCGAGCATCGCGCCCGCGCACCCCCACTCTAGCGCAGTAAAAAAAAATAAAGTAAAAAAAGTAAACACATTCTGTGAAGACTGTCCAAATAAACCGTTTCTTTGTTTAGATTGTTTTAATAAAGTACATCGTTCTTTTTAAATATTTTTGATTGTTATTTTGGTTCTTTTCTTATATGATTGTTATTTTGATTCTTTTAATTATTTCTAAACCTAAAAAACTGTTTGATTTATGTTAATTTACCTAGTAAATATTATTGAAAATTTACGTTTTCTCATGATCTCAATTATTTAAGTTTAAATGTGATAATTGTTCCTATTTCCTAAGTTTAAAACAATAAAACTGATTTTGATTTAATAAAAATCATGATTTTTTAATTTATCTATAAACCGAACACTATTTTTTCCATAAAATCGAAAAAACAAATCAAAATTGCATTACACAATTTTTTATGTATTGTTGGCTAAATAACATTTTTAGAAAAACTGACTTAACTTTTTTATTTTTGTATGTTTTTAGAGTGCTGATGTGATTATTAATCTAGGAGGCCGCGCGGGTCATGTTGCGTACAATTTTGCCTTGTATTATTGACCGTCAGCTTAGTAGAGACGTTTAAACATAGCTCTGACTGTCGGACACCATTGTCTCCCAACGGCCCGAACGGAACATATTGGTGTCGCCCATCATTGTCCGACATGGCCTGAATGGAAACTTATCATTTTATTTCGTGGCGTTATACGTGTTAACGCTAACTAACTCGATTAAAGTGTTTGTTACACCTTGGCATAGATAAATATTTAGTTATCTGTATTTCAATGGATCATAGATACATTGTGTGCTACGAGTTTCTGAGGGGACGGCGCGTACGCAGTAGAGATGAGTGATAAATCACGTCACGACAATAATCACGTTGCTATTTCTCTCCTCAAATGATCACTGTGACTGGTAATGAAATAGCAACGTGACAAAATCACTACTTTGGTAAGTTTGTGTGAAATGAAACACATTCGTCACTTCATTCACTGCGTTCACTCAATCGTCCAATAACAAAAGTCACGAGTCGTCACACTCGTCACGATGCGAAACGAAATTTGCCGAGCGCGGATTGTGAAGTGAACATAGACTAGCCTATGAGTGTGATAGTGACAGCGACTGTTTTCCTGTTTCTGTCTCGTTTACTCGTGGACGCCTTGTAGGTCTACGTTTATAGACATAATTTCTGTCAGATATGGCAGCAGGCTTAAATTATTTCTTCGATTAATTTTCAAGTTTATTTATAAATTCATTAATACATATTTTTGAAGATTATGATGATAGTTGTTTGTAGAAATAACTACGGAAACAAAACATTTCTGTTTTATAATGCTACGCGAAATTATTCTTCTTTAGTTTTATGAAATTTCAGTTTTTACGTACCTATTTTTATTTTAAATGAAAATATGTAAATACTTATTTAATTATCAAATAATATTGAGGAGTATTTTTGTCTTTTAATTAAATAAATATCTGTTTATTATCAAATATAATATAAATATCTGTTTATTATTACCCAAACGAAAAGCCCGGCCGGCGCACTATAGTTAAATCACTAATGTGACAAAGTCACAGTGATTTATCACTGTGACTTTTTTGTAACCGGAACGACAGTCACAGTGATAGGAAAATCACGCTTTTCACCATCTCTAGTACGCAGTCCCCACTACCAAAAATTACGCATCCGAGTTATCCACATTAGGGATAATCGCAGGGGTCAACCTAACCGCAGTGCAATGGAAAGGCCTCGCCCTGGGGGAACCGCCTAATTGATCACGGTTTCCCCTATGCCAGGTAAGTATGATTTCGCTACAGTACCGCGCGAGGGTCGTTCAACGGCGGAGAATCTTAACACCGCGATTCAGGATCGTGACGTAAATGCACAACGCCATCTAGTTAGAAACGGCGGTACTAACTCGCGCGTTCGGCTACGTCATAGCACTCACTGATAGTTGGTAGATAAGCTGTAAACCTCAAATAACAATATAATTATTTTCTAGCAATATCGCGACTTGTATTTCGAGATAAGACATACAATTGCTAGATAATATTAAATAATACTGTAAGGAAACATACTAACTGGCGATCAAAATGAAATATCATCAGCGATGTTCAAATACAAAAAGCAATTCTCAACCGTCTGTCGATTTTAAAATATTCTTAAAATTACAAAACAGCAATGACCATAATAGTTGGAACAAATTGCGACCCATTTCGCGCTTTAAAAAAACACCAACTTTTGTACAAGTTTATGAATAACGCCAGCAAGTAGACTATGAAGCCAGTAGCCGATGACGAGGTAGAACCCTACTACTTACCAAGTGTGATCTTTTCACCCAAGCCTATGATGAACACAGGGGCACCTGTCCCATGGACAATAGGAACTTTTACCCTAAACATAACGTAACATAACATAACATAATAATATAACTTCACGCCTGTAATCGCCGAAGACACACCCACCCATTAGTACATATCCCCAGTTATGTTTAAGCCCTATGTAATATGCCCATGGCCATGATGATAATAAGTTGTAACATGCCATAGTTAAGGTACATATTTATAAAAAAAAAAAACAATAACGAATTAGTGTTGCAAAAAATAGTACTTTATTATGCCTCAGGTCGAATATCGAATATTCGGCTTGGTGTGTAGCCGAATAGGCGAATATTAGGCCACTAGCATTGCAGAATGGCTGAATCATCGGCCAGTTACAATGCCGAAAGGCTGAATATTCGGACAGTTACATTACCGAATGGCTGAATATTCGGCCAGTTGCGTTGCCGAATGGCTGAAAATCTGAATATTCAGCCAGTTGCGTTGTAGAGTAACCAGTGGCCTGAAAAAACCAATAACACTTTTCCCGAGCAGGTAATCGAACCCAGGACACCATGCTCAGTATTTGTGCTTGCGACCGATCAACCAACGAGGCCGTTCACACTAAAGTAGGAAGGAAAAACGAACAGGACTACAGCGAAGATGGCTATGACGCTTAAAACATTATTGTTCCATTTCTATTCCAGAGTGGGAAAGAGATGGAGCTAGACGACCTGTATAGCTCCGTCTCTTTTTCACTCTGGAATAAGAACGGAACAATAATGTTTTAAGACATCATGGTACGCCACCTGTTCGTTTTTCCTCCGATTCCGCCACTGTGATAGACATCAATTTAGATCTCAGACTAAGGTTAAGCACGTTCCAGTCTAGGCCATGTCCACACAACTTGGTAGCCAATGTCACGTACTCCGTTATCATTTGGAAAAGATATCAACTTTTCTGTTAGACCTTGAGACGTTAGTAGAATAATTTAAAACGTTATGAGAGTCTAAATGTAATGGCATCACAAATCACGAAATCAATTTGATAGTAATTTAATTTTGACTAAGTCTTTTGTTGGTTGGCCTTGAAGTGCATATCAAAGAACATACGTGTTGCTTGAGCAAGAGCGGAGAAAACAAATGAAATAAGTTTCTTAGAGCATGCTAAGAGTCACAGCCCTTGTTCGAACAACGCTATACAAAACCAGTACGTAGTCGTACAGGTAGTCGTAGTAGGTAGTAGAGATCTACCTATAAGAACGGAACAATACTTAGCTTCAACATTCTGTGTGGCTGACGGTCAAGGAGTCGTCCTTGACCGTTGCAAAAAATTAAATTAAATCAATAATAATACTGGAATGAACAGAACAAGCCCAGACTCAACTCTACAGTGTACAATTCCTTCTAACGATGAAATCTAGAACATCAACCAAAATAGACTCCTTTTAAAAACATGAATGCAATGTTCATACTTCCTACAAAATTCATACCGAAGAGCGTTAAGAGAAATTGTCAGCAGCCACGTCCTCATAACGCGAATAAAAAATAACAAGTAGACATTTGAAAGCTTGGAGTTTAGAAGAATGGAAGATGTGGTACAAATATGTCTTATTGGAACTCTACGATGATGGATGATCAATGCTATGCTTAATCTTCTATGATTAATGCTGGCTGGCCAAATTATTTGATTGAGGCCTTTTTACCAGACTAATAACCAGATGGACCGACTGGAGAAAGACAGAGGACAGAGTGCTGTGGCGCTGCTTAGGGAAAACATTTTTCCAGCAGTGGACTGCTATAGGCTGATTTGACATGACGCTGCAGAACTTTTAAGAACAAGAGCACAAGAACTTAGCGTAGCCATATGGCTATTCAAAAGGTGGAATGATCAACCTCAAGGAAAACACTCTGAAAGTATCATTTTACCGCAACCGCGAAACGCTGCAGCACGACTGGCTTCTATGAAAACGAGAGCAGGCGGCAATGGCGCCATCTGATCTACGCAACCGTTTTCATCTGGTTTTGTATATTGTATATTTATACACCGTGTAAATCACCTCATCACGAAGCCGTCAACCAAGCATTCTGTACATGAAACTAAGTAATTTTACGCAAAAATTATTGCTGGGAAACGACTTTTTTTTGGGGGATGATGTAAAATCATGTTTTGTGGTAGAACTCAATGTAACGCACTCAAAACATTGTGCTGATGGACGGATTGAATAGTACGGGGGTCGTGGAGGTGTTTAAAGTAAAAATCTTGCATTAAAAACTTGTATTTAAAAAAATACTTATCAAAAAGTTGGAACTTTGACCCCTAATATCTCCGTAACTAGAAGGTTCCCAGGTATGGTGTAGAACAAAAAAATGATCGCAATGACAGGGAGAACCAGTGCCTTTCGGCTTCGTTAAGAGGTGTTTTACACCCTTTATATTGTACATGAGTCTAGTTGGTTATGGGCTTATGGCGATTGAGCAGCTTTAACATTTGGAAAGAAAACTTATCCATAGTGGAATTGGAGCGTCCTATGCCATATCCATTTACCTTTCTACAATCCACGGACAGAACTGTTCTTTATTGCAACATATAATTAAATTTTAGAAGGAAGTGTGGATTTTTACGAGTCTCACACTACGGACTATGCTAAAATGAAAATTCCTAAGAAAATATACTGGCGAGATCTACCTCATGAAACTTGCGTTTATCATTCTGCAACGGTGGTTAATTAGAGGCAGTTCGTTCTACTTAGAGAGGGCTCTTAAGGGGTTGTGTAAACATAGATATTATTTGACGCAGGCGAAAAAATGTTCACAATACCTTGGACAGAGGCTAAGCGTTGCCATACACAACGTGGCAACGCCGCCAGACTTGAAGGAACATTACCAGTTGATAGCGTTGAAGAGGAATATAATTAGCGATATTTTAGTTAATCAATCTTAACCTAATTTAAATAAATAATAGATAAATTCGTGATACGTCACTACTTTCAATAGGGATGATGACTGGGTAAAGAAAACGAAATTCTATTTTGTCCGTCAATCAGGTAACACAAAAATATTAGATACGTATTTTTTGTTTTATCAAGTTAACAAAGAAATACTTAGTTAAAACGCATTAAAGTTGGAGAGTGGGGGCTCACTACGTCACAACTAGGTATAAAATGTACTGAGCCGTGACGTCATGCGCCATTTCAACTCAAAATATCTCCGTAATTTTACGATTACGTGAAAAAAGAAAAAATACGTGTCAAATACTTTTTAATAATCTACCCGATAGACAAATAAAAAAATGAGTCACCATCCCTATTATGTGTTTTGAGAGTATAATAATTAACCTGTCAATAAAAGGAGAATAACTTATGCATCCCCACATTTCACAATGCCATTGATTAATCACGACGACACGTCTTGTCACTGTGACCTAAAAATTCCGTCTCACTGAAGCCTATTTTTCAGTCCTCGCCAGTTTTCTCAAAACACACAATGGGCAAAGGTGTCAAATATGGATGCGTCTTCACTCTCATTAGGCCTGGGACACCCACCATTTACCTGATGGAGTTTTTTTTGTATTTTTGCATAAATATACGAGGGTACGCTCGTACCCGTTCGGGTGAAAAAACTGAAACAGGCCTTTTAGAAAGGGGAAAAAGATTCTTTTTTACGGTAATGGCCACCGTTTTTGATGGCACGTGGCTTTATTTTTTGCTTTTTAGGGTACCGTAGTCAACGAGAAACTTGTATAGTTTCGCCATGCCCGTCCGCCTGTCTGTATACTAATAGAAAGCTGTAATTTGATATGGTTATTTAAATACCTTTTTTTTATTCATGGTTCTGTTTGCTTAATATTGAGCTTAGTACAAATTTTTATCGGCCATCTAAATAGTATCCTATGGAGATGTCAAAAAAAAAACAATTGTCGTAGTATCTTATGTTCTTAATAACAAAGTTAAAAGCAAAACTATCACATGTAGGCTTTATAAGTTAAGATGGTAGCGACAGGGTACGCCGCGAAATTAAATTTTTTCTACGTTTTTGCAATTTGCCGGTGAGTGTCAGGTTTTATGTTTTCGAAAGGGACATTGTCTGAGAAAAGGACATTTTGCTACCTGTAGTCATTTTGAGAAGTGGTAATTTTGCGACAGAGCCTTTTTATGTTGAATAAAATATAATTTAATTCAATACGCGTGTAGTTACAGAATTATAACAATTAAAATCATCAATACCTCCCCATTGAGTGACTTTTTATGAAATAGTCCTAACATGTTATTTACTTGGAGAACATATACATCTCGTAGGGGAGAACATGTTTTCCAACTGCAAAAGTTTGTTCCTCGGATAATATTTATAATTCTTTTATTTTTTTATTCTTTTCAACGGAACCATTCACAGAGTAGGTAGGTAAGCAATGACTGTTTTTCTGATAATAAAGGCTATGTGAGTTCCGTGTTGGACCTTTATGCGTGTGCTGGCTAAATACTGCGGACGCTGATTCCGTTATGTACGGAATACGGATATTAGCGCGAATTATAGTTTGAGCGGATTTTTTTGCGTCATCAACTTTGTGTAAAAATTCGACAGATCATAATTTCCGTCGTTAATTTTGATGTGTTGGTCGGATACCTGTGTATCATCTGCCTAGCCTTTTCCCAAACTATCTTGGGGTCGGCTTTCAGTCTAACCGGATGCAGCTGAGTACCAGTATTTTACATGAAGCGACTGCCTATCTGACCTCCACAATCAAGTAACTGGGTAATACGATACCCCTTGGTAAGACTGAATGTCAGACTTTTGGCTTCTGACTACTCGTAAACGACTGTCAAAGATACACAAATGACAGCCGGGACCAACTGCTTAACGTGCTTTCCGAGGCACGGAGGAAACTTTTGGGGTTGACTTTTGGGACTTGTGAGGTTTGTAATTAATATTATAGACACCCATCCACGTACCAACCTCGGCAAGCACGGCTTAATCCTAAAGTTCGACCCGTGCAGCCACGAGCTCCTCTTGACCTGTGTATATTCAGGATATTTAACTAAGATAAGATAAGATAAAGATTTATTTTCTAGAAAGCTAGACGAAAAGCCTGTATTTTAGGACACCAGGTCTCCACCCCTTCGGAAGCACATTTAAACATTAAATTATGCACTCGTACACAAATGCGGTAACAGATATTGAGAACAATTACAAAATATTATGTGTTTATAATTAATTCATGGATTAGTATGTGTGTGTATGTGTGTGGTGTGTGTGTGCGTGTATGTGTGTGGTGTGTGTGAATAATTGTATAAGTGACTGGAAGCACAGAACTATGATATATATTATTATTTACATGTTTGGTGAATTCCACGACAAGCAAGTTATTTTGGGGCAGCAAGAAGTTTTTCCGTAGCATCATAACTCAATTCCAGAAGCCAAGTCCTAATTTTTGTTCTACACTTAGTTTTTGTAAGATCATAGATAAAGAGCGTCCTATTAATTTTATTGTAGAGAAAACGACCAAGGTAACAAGAATCGTTTGGAAAACACCGTTGTTAGTCGTAAACCATGACGATCTACTGGGTCATAACGTCTTTTACTTAGCAGTGAGGAGTTGAATGTAAGTAGTTGATGCTGTTTTAGGGCCGTTTGTAAAACAAACAGTTGACGGACAGTTAGGACATTAGTCTCTTTATAGTTTGCAGTAGGATATCTAAATGGTAAAAAGGAAGATACCTTCAAAATAGCTCTCTGCGCTCTTTCGAGCTGCAGGATTGTGTATTTAGGTGCACCGCCCCAGGACGTTATACAGTAAGTTAATAAAGACTGAAACTACAGTAAGTTACTAGAAACTATCAACACTTTCGCTACTAAGTTAATGTTTGTATTTAATTTTTACTTGTATGTATGCTCAAAATTAACATGTCATCTACAGCTACGTATAAGGACGACTCGGTAGGCGGGTTGTGCAAACAACGACCTATATGCTGTTTGTAATTGTTCTACCTATATGCTTGGTGCTTAACACCGAAAGTTTTAATCGAACTTACACTTATTTTTTTTATTGTGTTGTCGACCTATCGTTGTATGGACGATTGATGCGGAAGAATGAGGAAAATGTTGAGTATGAATGTAGATGCCTAAAAGAGTACTGCCCCCCTATTCACAAACGATCGGATTCGATTTCGATTCGAAAAGTCGTATGTCTAACTCGCTCGCTTTCGTAATGCCATAACAAGATAGACATACGACTTATCGAATCGAAATCGAATCGGATCGAGGGTTTGTGAATACGAGGGCAGGAAGACCAAACAAACGATGGATGGACTTTGTGAAGGACGATATGGCAAGAAAGGAGATGACTGCTGAGATGACAATTAATAAAGAAGTATGGAAGAAGACATTCTGCTCCTACCCCAAATGAATTTGAATAAGGGCAGAAGGAATTATGGGGATTCTTATCTTTTTGCGGTTCTTTGATTCGGTTTCCTCTACAGCCTCTGTGTGAAATTGGCAAGTCTCGTGTCGCTTGAACGTTTATTTTAATCACGTAAAACGGAGCTTGATTTTTCTTTCAATTATATTTTTAACTCCTTTATAACGTCTTTAATAATAATTATAGGCTAAGAGCTCATAAAAGAGTAAAATTAAACCATCTAAAATTTAGACATCATTACTGGCACGCAAACAATGGACGGAGCGAATTAATTTCAGCAAATACTGAGAATAAAAGATAAATCCTTCTCATCTCCGTAAAGGAATTAAATAAAACAAGGTACAGCGATGTAGAAAAATGTTGCTAGAGAATCAAGAGGCTTACTTACTTTTTATTTTAGAATTTTTGTACGTATAGGTACACGGTGTTCTAGTTGGGTTTCATTTGGCAAAACTGGGACAAGGACAGGAAGATTATCATAAGCTTGGACTTATAATGTAGATATCGTGTCTCGCTTTTAAGAGCATATACAAGGTGGTAGGGACACTGACGCAAAAAAAAAAAAATACCACTTATTCAGTACATAATTTTGAAGACACATTAGAAAGAAGACAATTTTTTTTCGGCCCACTTATACACGTTGTTTTTTTTTTCATCCTTAGCGAAATTCAGGAGGTTGTCACAAAAGACATAAATAATCAACTTAATTTACGGTACCTAGTTAATCTATATATATAAAAGAAAGTCGTGTTAGTTACTTCACTTATAACTCAAGAACGGCTGAACCGATTTAGCTGAAAATTGGCAGGGAGGTAGTTTAGAGCCAGGAGAAGGACATAGGATACGGTAGGGTAGGGTAGGTAGGTAGGGTAGGGTAGGGTAGGTAGGTAGGGTAGGGTAGGTAGGTAGGGTAGGGTAGGTAGGTAGGGTAGGGTAGGTAGGTAGGGTAGGGTAGGTAGGTAGGGTAGGGTAGGGTAGGTAGGTAGGGTAAGGTAGGTAGGTAGGTAGGGTAGGGTAGGTAGGGTAGGGTAGGTAGGTAGGGTAGGGTAGGTAGGTAGGGTAGGGTAGGTAGGTAGGGTAGGGTAGGGTAGGTAGGTAGGGTAGGGTAGGTAGGTAGGGTAGGGTAGGTAGGTAGGGTAGGGTAGGTAGGTAGGGTAGGGTAGGTAGTAAGGGTAGGGTAGGGTAGGGTAGAGTAGGTAGGTAGGGTAGGGTAGAGTAGGTAGGTAGGTAGCGTAGGGTAGGGTAGGTAGGATAGGGTAGGTAGGTCGGTTAGGGTAGGTGGGTAGTAAAAAGTGCATTGCAACGCATGCTGGGTACAGCTAGTTTTTAATAAAAGCTTATTTTGTTGGTTGTCTAAGTTTGTCAATATATCAAAATATACGGAATAAAAAATAATCGAATAAACGTTTGACAATGTTTGTAGGTATGTGTGAAAGCGCGGTTATAGGACGAGAATTAGACGGGTCGCGTTTAAAACGCGGATGGTTCACACTTACCGATTTCCGTAAACAAGCAAAAAAAAAAATATCTACTGTAAGACTGGAAGTCGACCCCAACATAGTTGGGAAACGGTTAGGTAGATGTTGTTCGCAACACACGTATTGCTTGTGACCACGGCCGAGACTTTTGGCCGCAGAAGTGACTTTTCATCTTCATCATCAGCCTTTAATGTTCCCACTGCTGGGAAACAGGCCTTCTCTCTATGAGAGGGAGTGGGCTATAGTCCACCACGCGGGGGCCCAGCGCGGGTTGGTAGATGTCACATGTCTTCGAATTTTTAGTTTTAGGACATGCCGGTTTCCTCACGATGTTTTCCTTCACCGTTATTGGGGGCAGCGGTGATGAAATAAATTACACAAAGTAATGCGCCTGCCTGGGTTCGAACACACGGCTTACTGCTCGTAAGTCGGGGCTGCCATCACTAAGCCACCGCTGCTCTCTTGGTCTTTCTTAATAAAGTGACTTTTGGTCTTTCTTAATCATCATCATCATCATCATCAACCTACCGCAGTCCACTGCTGGACATAGGCCTCTTCAATCGCTCGCCACTTAACCCGATTCTCGGCAACTCTCATCCAGTTGCTACCAGCTACCCTGCGAAGATCATCGCTCCACCGAGCCTGAGGGCGTCCCACCTTACGCTTGCCGATTCGCGGTCTCCACTCAAGAACACGTCGACCCCAACGGTCATCGGTTCTACGGCTAATATGGCCGGCCCATTGCCACTTCAGCTTACTTATTCTCTGGGCTATGTCGACCACTCTGGTTCTCTGTCGGATCACCTCGTTCCGGATGCGATCCCTCAAAGAGACTCCAAGCATAGCCCGCTCCATAGCTCGCTGAGTGACCTTGAGTTTATGGACCAACCGTACCGTGAGTGTCCACGTTTCGGCCCCGTAAGTCATTACTGGCAGGACGCACTGATTGAAGACCTTAGTCTTTAGGCTCTGTGGAATACGCGACGAGAAGACCCGACGAAGCTTCCCAAACGCTGCCCAGCCCAGCTGAATTCTTCTGTTAGCCTCTCTCTCAAAGTTGTTCTTACCAAACTGCAGAGTTTGCCCGAGGTAAACATATTCTTGAACAACCTTGAGAGGAGCGCCATTGACAACAATAGGTCCTGGGGTGACGTGTTCGTTGAACATAACCTGCGTTTTGTCCAAGTTCACCCTGAGCCCAATGCGTAGTGAAGAATCAACTAGGCCATCCAGCATCTGCTGCAAGTCGTGCAGCGATTCAGCCAGTATGACGATGTCATCTGCAAATCTCAAGTGTGAGATGTACTCGCCGTTGATGTTAATGCCACGTCCTTCCCAGTTCAGCGTCTTAAACACATCCTCCAGTGCGTTGGCTAACAATTTCGGGGAGATTACGTCCCCTTGCCTCACTCCCCGACGCAATGGGATACTCCCTGTTAGCTGGTTCTGAGTTTGGACGGTCATTGTGGCGTTTTCGTACAGACTTCTCAGCACTTGGATATATCGCCAGTCTACTTGGCATCGCTGCAGAGACTCCAGAACTGACCAAGTCTCGATAGAGTCAAAAGCCTTCTCATAGTCCACAAATGCAAGACACAGAGGCCGATTATACTCTTCGGACTTCTGTATAATCTGCCGCATTGTGTGAATGTGGTCTATGGTGCTGAATCCTCCTCGAAACCCGGCCTGCTCCGGTGGCTGAAAATCGTCGAGTCTTCGCGCTAGACGATTTGTGACGACTCTTGAAAACAGCTTATATACGTGGCTAAGGAGCGAAATGGGTCGGTAATTCTTTAATAGGGTCTTATTCCCCTTTTTAAAGAAAAGAACGACCACGCTCTTTCTCCACGCTTCTGGAGTTCTCCCAGAGAATAGGACCGAGTTGAAAAGCTTCCGAAGCTCTCTTAATATTGGACTTCCTCCCGCTTTCAAAAGCTCAGTCGTTATCCCATCCTCACCAGGGGCTTTTCCATTTTTAAGCTGTCTAAGAGCCGCCTCGATTTCATCTAGGCTGACTTCAGGCAGGTCTTCTGTGAAATGGCGGGTTAAGGTGGCTCTGGAATCCTCATTTTCGGGATCAGGTCGAGATGTATGCGATGCGTACAGCTGGCCGTAGAAGTTTTCAACTTCCGTAAGAATCTCCGGCTTCGAAACGACGATATCCCCACTAGGTTTTGTCAACTTCGTCAGGTGGCTCCTCCCAAGTGATTGGACGAACACCTTCGATCCCCGGTTCTGCTCTATCGTTTTTTCTATTGAACGTGTGCTGGAGCATCGAAGGTCGCGTCGTACCAATTTCCTAATTATTTTATTTAGTGCCTGTAGTTCTGCCGAAGTGATGGGTGGGTTTTCACGTCGTTCCGTCATAAGCTCCAGAGTCTCCTCCGAGAGTTTAGACTTCCTGCCCGTACGCCGCATCTTGCAAAAACGCGTTCTTTCCTCCCTGAGGATTTCCACCATAAGGTCGAGCGCCTGGTCAACGTCATTTGTAGTTTCCATGGCCGTGAATCGGTTCTCCAGGTCTGACTGGAACGCTTCAGATCCTAACATAGTTTGGAGCATATTTGGACGTAGCCGAGACTTCATCAAACGGGTTCGCTCCAGCTTGAAGTTGATATTTAGAGAGCCACGAACAAGTCTGTGATCGCTACCGGTATTGAACCTATTGATCACCGAGACATCTCTAAATATATGCTTTTTATCCGTCATGATGAAGTCTATCTCATTTTTCGTCACACCGTCGGGGCTTCGCCACGTCCACTTCCTTTGAGGCTGTTTCTTAAAGAAAGTATTCATCACGAAAAGCCCCTCCCTCTCAAGGAAGTTGACAAGCATTTGCCCCCTATGATTTCTGCTGCCAAACCCGTAGGATCCTACTACCGATTCACCGCAATTCTGTACTCCCACTTTAGCGTTGAAATCTCCCATGAGAACGTTGTAGTGGGCCTTAGTGGTAGAGTGTAAGGCCTTAGAGATATCCTCAAACATTTCCTCCACTACGTCGTCCGAGTGTCCCGAGGTCGGTGCGTAGACCTGTATAACCTTGAGGCTATACCTCTCGGTTAGCTTCACTATTAGGTATGCTACCCTGTTCGAGACACTGGAGACTTCTACTACGTTGTCACAGAGAGATTTGTGTACCAGGAACCCGACTCCGCCTTGGGATAGCTGATCTCCCTCTCGAAAATACAAAAGGTGGCCCGATTCGAGGGTAATTGTGTCCTCCCCCTCTCTTCGGACTTCGCTCAAGCCAAGAATGTGCCACCTTATGTTTTCGAGTTCTTCCTCAAGCTGCACTAAGTGTTCGTCGAGCCGTAACGTGCGTCCATTATACGTCGCCAAGGTCAGTTGTTTTTGGCGGCCATTCGTAACCCGGGGATTCTTCGCACCCCCTACCTTGCCGTTACCGTGACCGCCGCCAAGATCAGGAATAGCAAGGCCGCCGGGAACTGGGGGCCATGGTTGATTTTGGCTTGCCATTAAAGGATTTGCCCATAATCGCCACGCTGGGCATGCGGGTTGGCGATCGCAGATCGCAGCTTCTCGCACTAGTGGCGCTGCTGCCCGTCGCTAGTCTGCTCTATTTAGCTGCGAACGTTTCTATGGAAATGGTTATACCGCCATTTATCGGTCGTCAGAGCCTCGTTTGTTGTTCAGCAGGATGTACCACGAGCAGGTGAGGTTGACTTACTGCACTGCGATGATAGGTGTGCCCATTTACATCCCAAATGCGCACAGCAAAGGACTGAAACTCTGCCTGCGTCTGTGTTTCCGAAGGCTTACAACCCTAATCCCTTCAAAGTTAAAGTGAACAAGTCTTTCTTAATGCGCACAGCAAAGGACTGAAACTCTGCCTGCGTCTGTGTTTCCGAAGGCTTACAACCCTAATCCCTTCAAAGTTAAAGTGAACGGGCTTCTTCTGTGTAAGCTCGTGCCATCGTCTATTTTGTCTGTCATCTCTGACCTAGACAAAATAAAAAAACAATAGTGCGTGAAGTCCCTCCGCGCGGAAGAAGTGAAACTTCGTAATACTACACGCATGAGTTCGCATGCCACGCATTCACTCACGTTATTTTATTCTTCTAAATAATATTTTGCTTTTGAGCTTCTTATTTTGTTGTTTTCTTGTCGTATTATTTTTATTTCATAATTATTACATAAGTAGTTTATCGAGGTTGTTCTACTCATGGAAATTGAGCGAAGGCTGCTCACACCGAAGAGTCGAATGCATGACTGTTTGCACGCCATCTTGCGTACCTAGTAGAACTACGTAGTCACAAATCTTGTTATACTGCCATCTATTAGGGAGTTTTAGAAAAAAATCCCCTTCCATGGTAGCGTTAAACTCGTTGGAAGTCGAATAAGAAGTTTCATTTAAAAAAATAAATTAAAAAAACAGGGAATAAAGTTAGGCCAGCGACCGGGCGATTTTTTTCGAGATAGCGGCTGGTCATGCGACAAGTCGTAATGTGCGAGGTCCCTTAGGGATGCTTAATACAGGATGTTTAAACAAATAAACAACAGCTTAATTTTCCAAATTAATTTATTTTTTAACAATTGTTATGAATTTAAAAACAATCATTTAAATTAAATTCTATTTAGGTAACAAAATTCTTGCATTTGACTAAAAAATGGCACCATTAGTAAAAAGATTTTAAAACAAGAGATACAGTCATAATTATTTTGATTCATTTTCTTTAATCTATATTATTGACAAAGAATAGGGGATACTCCTATTTTTTTTTTCTTTGACCGTCGGATAGTTTATTGAAAAGTATTGGACACGTATTTTTTCTTTTTTCACGTGGTCATAAAATTACGGAGATATATTGAGTTGAAATGGCGCATGACGTCACATGTAGGTAAGGTTTGTACCTACTTGTAACGTAGTAAGCCCCCACTCTCCAACTTTAATGAGTTCTAACTAAGTAATTTTTTGATATTTTGATAAAACAAAAAATACGCGTCTAATATTTTTTTATTACCTGTCTGACGGACAAAATAGAATGTCGTTTTCTTTACCCAGTCCAATCCCCTATTGCATTGAAAATGTTTATTCATAAAAGATAAAATACTTACACGCATTGAAGAAAAAACAATCAAACATTTAGCAATTCGACAACAGATAGGACAAGAATTTTTTTGGCCAATCAGAGAATGCAGTGCAGGTTGCATTGTCCAATCAACTTTTAGTTTGCAATAGTGATACCTAGATGGATACCATAAATTGCTTTTACATCTCATTTTGATTTGACACACTACGACGACCAATCAAGCAATACGTAACCAGTTTATTCGGATCTCTCATTGTAAGGGAAATTTATACAAAGCGAGGCCATGTTTTTCTGGAAGAGTATGGTTTGATTGGTGCGTACTTTATTGATTGACAAATGGCTTTCACGAGACTGTGAAGATGAGAAATGCCGCGACCATCGAACTTGTGACGTCACGTGTGTCATTCTAAATTAGAACAGCAGCACATTGTCATTGGCAAACGAGGTGTTTCCTGATGTCCACCAACCGCCTTGCCCACCAGTGGTGGACAGATAACAGTTTTAAAAAATAATTCTTGCTGAGTATGCGAATGGATACAGTAAGAAATGAGTACATATGAGATGATCGGAAGAGTTATTTAAAAAAAATTGTTTCGCTGTCCACCATTGGTATTGGTACACAATCCGGTGGTGGACATCGGGAATCATCGGGCAAACGCAACGCCCAACGTCTGCGGTCACTTACAAAAATGTACCGTTATTTTGAAACCTTACTTCTTACTCATAAATACAGTAAAGAAAACTGAAATAGAAATAGTTAAAGGCACTGTTTGACAGCGACTCCGTGAAAATCTCCTAACGAGAAGATGAAAATATCACATTCAAAATCATACTTTATCTTAACGTAGCTAGGTTTAAAATCAGGTGCCTAAGGATACTCCTGAATACAGTGGGCTGTGACTTATGGATAGGTTAACTTACTATTTGGACTTAAAAGATATATAAAGAAGAAAAACCCTGGAAGTAAATGGGAAACATTTTTCAGGAACTGATATTTCTTTGTTTTTCAGACAGGATAATCATCGATGGATGATGATTATCCTGAAAAAAGGAAATACGGCACGGTTGGCGCAGTCGCCGAGTGATCGACTGCTGCCCTTCATGTCGCGGGTTCGATCCCCGCACGGTACAAATATTTGTATGGCCTACAGATAGTTGTACCGGGTCTGGCTGTTTGTGTATGTGAGTTTAAATATTTGTAAACGCACCCACGATACAGGAGAAATTCCTAGTGCGGGGCAAGGACATTAAAAAAAAATGGTGGCTGAAAGGCCTTTCAGTCGGAAACAAACAGCCTGTCACAAAGAAGAGGCCTATGTGTCTACTAACCGTACAACATCAAAGCACACACTGTGCCCAGGAGTCATAATTTTATTTACCACAGAGGAGAAAACAAAGAAAGTACCAAATTTTGCTCATCACTCTATACATTCAAAAACACACACACAAGTACAGTGCGTTTCAATTAAGCATAGTGCGTTTCAAATAAAACAACATGGCGTGAAATAAGTTTTAATGCCATGTTGTGTTGTCAATGACCTAGAGGTCATATTATCGATCTGTTAATAGAAAATAATCGGTCTGCACTGATACGCAGGCTTTTCCTAGTTTGAGGCCATTTGACGGCAATCTAAATCCTTTTTTATTATTAATAGTCATATCTTTTTTGCTGACCTTACCTAACTTCTTCGATTTGACAGCTTTGACGTCACAACACGGCGCGAGGTAATTCCTATTCTCATTTAAAACGAATTATACAATGAGCGAAGCTTTTAGAAAGTTACCTGTCCCACCGCCGAATCTAAGCGAGAACAGAGCAGAGCTAGCAACTAGAAACGAGTCGGCGAGCAGCCAGTGTGTAGTTTTGTCGCATATATTATTGTATAAGTCTCTTTTACACAGGACCACAACCATTCCACTACCGAGTTCACTGGCAGTCAACCACTTTTCACCCTTATACACTGAGGAATAAGGTTGAAAAGTAGTCGACTGTCCGTGAACGCGGTGGTACATGCGGCGATACATCGAGCTATACGAATCCAGTGTAACCTGACTTCGCTTTGTATGAGCTTCCCGTACAAAGAGAGATCAAAATAATTTGGTTAAGCATAGCTTGATTGGTCATCGTGCGTAAGTTTCTTGTGCGAGTAAATAAAAGAGCTATACGATTTCTCGTCAGCATTAGGACAGGTAACATAAATCAGGAGATCGAGCGTGTGCATTGGCATTCCATTATTTATCTCCTCTGTGTAATTTGATTGAAATTAATCAGAACTCAGTCAACTGTTTATTAAAATTCTGCCGTCGGTTTTGATGTTTAGAGGTGAGTGTCCTCTTATGTAGGCTTCTAGAATCTTCTGGTCGCGTCCGATGTATCTCGAGTTTTTTTTGTTTTTGAACATCTGGAACGAGAAATTGTTTATGGTCATTGTGATAATGATTAAGTGCTCAGCAACCCTTTATATTATTATTCCTCTGAAACTAAGTTAAGAATCTATGATAATAGGAAGCAGCCTCCTCTATTTTTTTCTAATTATCGATACACGTCTATTCATAATCTGCGGGTCAGAGGCGCTACTGCCAACCGTGAGGTTCAGATCAATTCGGGCAGTGTTATTGTGTTTTTCCTCAGCTACATCCCAGTCTGAATTTGTGCCCGGTTGATAGCATCTACAGGGTGGAACGGAAAGGGTATATACATCCTTAAGGGTGTGCTACAGACCATCAAACTGAACATGTTTCTCATCATAAAAAATTTTTGCAGCAAAAAAAATATCTGCTGCCCCATAGAAAATTGCAATACCTATTCGACCCAAATGTATAGGCAGCTGATATTTTTTTTATGATGGGAAACATGTTCAGTTTGATGGTCTGTAGCACACCCCTAAGGATGTATATACCCTTTCCGTTACACCCTGTATATACAAGGTGTTGTTTTGCATCCTCGTCAAAATTCAGGAGGTTGTAACAAAAGATATAAATAATCAATTAAAATTACGGCACCTGGTTAATTATTAGTAAACGCTTTTTTTGGTTGTTTAAATTTGTCAGTATTTCAGAATAACCCCCATAACGTGGTTTAGGGAATAAGAAATTCTCGAATAAACGTTTGAGACTTTTTTTATATGTGAAAGCAGCGATAATAGGACGAGGATCAGACGGGCCGCGTTTAAAACACGGGCTGGTTCACACATAACGATTTCCGTAAATAATAATAATAAAAAAATTACCTACCCATTTTATTATTGATTTGGGTCGAAAATCATTAGCATAGTTAGCTCCTCAAATTTGACGAGTTTGCAAAACAACAGAATGTATACATATTTAGGGACCAAAGGCGTGATACGCGAACGCTGTCAAACGGTAAACGATAATGAATAATTCCACTATCGTTTACCGTTTGACAGCGTCTAGGAGGAGCTTTTTGATGCTATAAGGGTGTATGGGACACCGAGGCTCAAATAATCTTAATAATCTCTAATATAAAAAATCATCATAATCTCCATAATGTTCCCACTGCTGGGACACAGACCTCCTCTCTATGAGAGGGAGTGGGCTGTAATCCACCACGCGGGCCCAGTGCGGGTTGGTAGATGTCACATGTCTTCGAAATTTTAGTTCTAAGACATGCCGGTTTCCTCACGATATTAACCTTCACCGTTTTTTAGAGCAGCGGTGATAAATAAATTACACAAAGAAATGCGCCTGCCTGGGTTCGAACCCACGGCTTACTGCTCGTAAGTCGGGGCTGCCACCACTGGGCCACCGCTGCTCCTCAAGTCAAAGAAATACTTACAGCAAAACCATCTCCTCCATCAGACAGATATGCAGGTGCTGTGACCAGGTAGACTTCACTGTCAAGAAACGGCAAAGTCTCGTAACGGACCTGCACTTTGCATGACGTCACGCGCTGTCCTTCGGGGAGGGATACGTTGTACTCAACGCGAAGACCTGGGAACAGATGGAACACGATGATAAGAAAAAAAAACGGGCCAAGTGCAAGTCTTACTCGCACGCAGGGTTCCATAGCCCCAAACAATATATTAATAATATATTTAACAAAAATTTGAACGGTTATTCATTAGTAAACTTACACTCAACCGCGAAACTAAATTTGTTTTTCATACTAAGTTAATGAAAAACAAAGTTACTGCTGCAGTTTGGTAAAAAACTCCCATATCTCAAAAACTAAATATCGAATCATCATTGAAAGTTTTTTTACGTTCTACAATAATTTTTTATACAGGGTGTAACGGAAAAGGTATATACATCCCTAAGGGTGTACTACAGACCATCAAACTGAACATGTTTCTCAACATAAAACATGTTTTTCAGCAAAAAAAATATCTGCTGCCCCATAGAAAATTACAATACCTATGCGACCCAAATGTATAGGCAGCTGATACCTCTTAACGAAGCCGAAAGGCACTGGTTCTCCCTGTCATTGCGATCATTTATTGTTCTACACCATACCTGGGAACCCTCTAGTTACAGAGATATTGTGGGTCAAAGTTCCAACTTTTTGACAAGTATTTTCTTTTATACAAGTTTTTAACCCCCGACCAAAAAAGAGGGGTGTTATAAGTTTGACGTGTGTATCTGTGTATCTGTGTGTCTGTCTGTGGCATCGTAGCTCCCAAACGGATGAAGCGATTTTGATAAAATTGGTGTCATTTGAAAGGTATTTTAATCGAGAGTGTTCTTAGCTATGTTTCGAGAAAATCTGCTCAGCCGTTTGAAGCTCATCACCTCTTTTCTAGTTGATGAAGGGATTTAAACAACTTCTACGGGTCTAGTTGATTGGAAATTTGAATTCTTGTCACTTTCTCACCATGGGCATCGCCAGGGGGGTAGGCTGTACACCCCCCTCCCCCCTATAAGCTCAAGTTTTTTTTTAATTCATATCTTTCCTTGTTTTCGTTAATAAGCGAGAAGAGGCGCAACACCAAAAAAAGTGGAAGGTTAAGGCTAAGAAAAGATAATTTAAGTTTAAAAATCATGAAATAAAAATTAAATTAAAAATTTAAAAAACCCCCGACGGATAAAACCTCTAAAAAACCAAAAATAAAATTAATCCAAGCGTCGTAGCGTCGTCGGGGGTCCGCTTTGTTTGTATATATATTTTTATGTCCTAAGTGGTCTACTTAGCGGCCCCCTGACGCTACGACGCTTGGGTTAATTTTATTTTTGGTTTTTTAGTGGTTTTGTCCGTCGGGGGTTTTTTAAATTTTTAATTGAATTTTTTTAATGTAAGATTTTTACTTTAAACACCTCCACGACCCCCGTACTATTCAATCCGTCCATCAGCACAATGTTTTGAGTGCGTTACATTGAGTTCTACCACAAAACATGATTTTACACCCCCCAAAAAAAAATCGTTTCCCAGCAATAATTTTTGCGTAAAGTTACTTAGTTTCATGTACAGAATGCTTGGTTGACGGCTTCGTGATGAGGTGATTTACACCGTGTATACCCTTTCCGTTACAACCTGTATATATCATTCTGATATACTATGTTACTTGCTCACTGTTGCAATAGGAAAGGAAATTGCGATAGGAATCTTTAATTTTTACAGCACACAAAACAGTTCGTTCTTTTGAATCATGGTGTGGTACTCATTATCTGCCTAGCATTTTCCTAACTATGTTGGGTTCGGTTTCCAGTCTAACCGGATGCAGCTGAGAACCAGTATTTACATGGAGCGACTGCCTATCTGACCTCCACAACCCAGTTAGCACTGGGTAATACGATACCCCATAATTGGACTGGTTGGCAGACTTTCGGGCCACTAACACTGACTATTGACAGCTGAGACGAGGCATGGAGGCAACTCTGTATGTAACGGATGGTCACCTATCGAAGAACCGACCTATGCAGGCCTGTTTTTTTGAAGTGAAACTTCTTATGCGACTTCCAACAAGTTTAACGCTACCATTTCTAAAACTCACCATGAGATGGCAGTATTACAAGATTTGTGACTACGTAGTTCTACTAGGTACGCAAGATGGCGTGCAAACAGTCATGCATTCGACTCTTCGGTGTGACCAGCCTTCGCTCAATTTCCATGAGTAGAATAATCTCGATAAACTCATGTAATACAAATAATACAACAAAATATTATTTAGAAGCTCAATAAAATAACGAGAGTGAATGCGTGGCACTCGAACGCATGCGTGTAGTATTACGAAGTTTCACTTCTTCCGCGCGGAGGGACTCCACGCACTATTTTTTTTAAACTTTGCCCCGCATTATGAATTTCTCCTGTATCGTGGGTGCGTTTACACAAACATTTAAACTCACATACACAAACAGAAACGGAACAAGTATCTGTAGGTCATACAAATATTTGTTCCGTGCGGGGGGATCGGAACCTGCGACAAATAGCGCGGCAGTCAAGCGGTCAAGTACTGCGCCAACCGTGCCGTTTTAGATCGATGTTTAGGTTTGAAGATCGATACGAGTGGCTATACTATTATGCTGGATACTATTTAGCCTCGAGCTCCTACCGTTTTAGGCTATTTATATCAAGGACAACTTACCAGCAACCTGCAGTAACCAGGGTCCTTTAAAAGGGTTATATGCCCAGGCATCGCTGACGCTCCTCTCGAGAGCTTGACGCACATATTTTCCTTCGAGCTCGTAGATCTCGACTCGATCATTGAAAGGCAACAGCTCGAAAATCGAGCCTTCGGTTATTGCTGGAAAAAATGAGAAAACGTTAGAAAAACTGGGATGATCACATTTTTTTTCTTTGTCTGTCGGGTAGAACAATGAAAAGTATTGGACACTTATTTTTTCTTTTTTCACGTGGTCATAAAATTACGGAGATATATTGAGTAGAAATGGCGCATGACGTCAAATGTAGGTAATTTTTATACGTACTTGTGACGTAGTGAGCCCCCACTCTCCAACTTTAATGAGTTTTAACTAAGTAATTTTTTGATATTTTGATAAAAAAAAAATACGTGTCTAATATTTTTGCATTACCTGTCTGACGGACAAAAAAGAATGTCGTGTTCTTTACCCAGTCTTCACCCCTATTGCAAAAAAGTTTTATGACTATTACAAAAGAATTAAGATGGAGATTGCGTCGTTGGTCTAGTTGTCCCAATCGCGACTGTTTAGCATGAAGTCCTGGGTTCGATTCCCGGCCAAAGTGTTATTGGGTTTTTTCCATCAGGAATTTCTCATTAGCAGCCACAGAGTCTGGATTTGTGCCCGGTTGATGGCAATAGGCTAGCCCCCAATTAAATGAAACTTAATCATTATCATCATCATCAGCCTATAATTATCCCACTATACCACTGCTGGGTGGGCTGTAATCCACCACGCGGGCCCAGTGCGAGTTGGTAGATGTCACATGTCTTCGAATTTTTAGTTCTAGGACATGCCGGTTTCCTCACGATGTTTTCCTTCACCGTTTTTGAGGGCAGCGGTGATGAAATAAATTAGGTAAGTACACAAAGTAACGCGCCTGCCTGGGTTCGACGGCACGGCTTACTGCTCGGAAGTCGGGGCTGCCACTACTGGGCCACCGCTGCTCTCAAAATGAAACTTAATAATTGTGTCTAATTGTGTACTATTTGATACATCTCTGCCTATTCCTTCGTGAATTACAGGCGTGATGCTGTGTTATTTAAATGTCTTTTTACAAAAGAATTAGGTACTGACTTCCTTGCATGATTGAAGATTTGATGTTCCCGCGTTGAATGAACGATATATAGTAATGCGGGGCCGAAGGAAAAATCTTTTTCGCCTGAAAAAAAAAACACAATTTTCAGTTGCTGTTTTTTAACAGTTTTAACCAGGAACCGAAAAGGTTACCCCCCCCCCCCCCTATAAGGGCTTTATATTCAACGTGTTATCTCCATTTGGTGTTGGAAGAAAGTTTTTAGCCGCAGGATGTGGTGTTCCGTCGCTTCCATGGACAAATTTCACACGAACGCACAAAACATCGTGCAAGTGAAGTGCTACTAACGTAGTTTTAAGTTTCATATACTAACAGAATTGTTGTTATAGTAGTATGTATATTTATCTATGGGTCTCTGTAACCTGATAATAAATGGATTATGATTATTATTATTATTTAATAGGGTTAAGTGAAACACCCAAGAGTAAAGCCTCATTTACACGATGCAAGAACTTGCATGCAAGTTTCATTACATTGCAGACTATTGACGGGCAATGAATTCAGTTAATAAAACAAAAACAGCAATGTACGGAAACTTGCATGCAAGTTCTTGCATCGTTAAATGAGGCTTAAAGGTTATTCCGTATAGAGCCAATCAGCCCACAGTAACCGGTGTATTTCTGTACACAAAAAAACGTGCAAGAAAGCTACAAAATTAGCCTGCGCTCGGTACTTTGTTACTGTCATACTGGTTAATCAGCAATATTTAAACGGTTAACAACTTTAAGTACCTTTTTCGACCTATGTATCCTGCTTATGCGTATTAAGTTTAATTAAAATCGGTTCAGTCATTTCGGAAAATAAGGACTTAAAAGTTTGTTTGAAATGTCGTAAAGTGTAAACGCTCTTAAGGTGGAAGCGACGCGAAGGCCGCGAAATTCTGCCAAACAGTGTCAGTTTTTATGTTGAATAAAATATGATACGCTGCCGTAACTAATATGTCTTTACTGAGTTATAATAATTGAAGTCATCAATACAACCCCTTTCAGATCATTTAACTCCCTATAGAATGACTTTTTCATCAAATTTTTATTAATTGGGATTAAATGAACTTAAAGGGGTTGTATCCTGCCAGGGCTGCGGGTTGTTCGAAAGAGATACCGCGGCCCTGGAACACAAAGGGCTAAGAAGGAACATGGATGAGTTTTAGTCAGTACAAGTCTGACACTCCCTCCCACTCCGCCCAGAGTGGGGGGGGGGGTCATTTGATGATTTGCCATCCTTAAAAAAAATGGGGATGTATTAATGATTTTAATAAAAAAAAAAAAAACATCTTTATTTTCCAAATCAAAATAACAACATTGCACAGTTTATAAAGTTACACATAATATACAGACGTGCTTACAATATTTGTTTGCTATGTGTCTGTACTTATTTTGGTTGTTAACAGAATTGATTCACCCTGTTCCCCGTACTAGTATAAACTGTATTACGGTGGAACAGTTTTCCTCGTTCTCTGTGATTGTACTTATATGTAGTAGCGTACTTGTTCAAAATAATCATTTGAATAGGTTAAAGAGTTTTAGGTAAACAAAACAAATATATAATAATAATATAATAATGGCTACAATTTTGTAAATACGTACGTATTACGTCCGCATATTTTTAGTTATTCAACATATACCTAACACTGACCGGCAAATTGCAAGAAACGAAAGAAAATTTTGCGGGCCTTTCTCTGGCTTCATTGTTTTAATGTCACTCGATATAATGTGGGAAAAAGACGGAGCTATAGGTAATGTCTAGTGCCATCTCAGCTTATCACTGTAGAAACGCGTTATTTGTCTACGAAAGAATCGACCTAATGACAGATAGACAATGAAAATGTGTCAGTTTGTCAATTCTACCGTCGATATAGCCGTTTCTACGGCGGTCATGCTAGGCGTGCTGGACTAAATTTAAAACAATACTTTCACCACCAACGATAAAGTTCCCGTTAACTTTATTAATTTCATACAAATTCTGATCCATTGTTGAACCTATTCGTTAAGTACGTGGCTATTCATTATCATCATCATCAGCCTATAATGTTCCCACTGCTGGGACACAGGCCTCCTCTCTATGAAAAGGAGAAGGCTGAAATCCACCACGCGGGCCCAGTGCGGCTTGGAAGATGGCATGGCATGTCTTCGAAGTTTTTAGTTCTAGGACATGCCGGTTACCTCACGATGTTTTCCTTCACTGGGCCACTGCTGCTCTGTGGCTATTCGGACATCGTGAAATAGGGCTTTAGACTTCATGGTAGGCCAGCTGCTTGGCAACAAAGCATGTACTCACAAACTCAAGCTGCGCTTCGACCAGCAAGTCTCCGATGGTGCACTCTCCGAACACGCAGTCGTCAAATCGCATCGTGTTGTTTGTGAACCCTACTGGAACGTTCTCAGCTTCGTGCACGCGCTCCGCGTATGGGGCCAGCTTTGCTTTGATAGCGGGGTCTGGAATATACGGAATGAGGTTTAGTAGGGGTATTTACATAATAGAAAAAAAGACTATTTAGATGGACGAGCTCTTCGTTAAAAATAACAGCCGCACGAGTCGATCATCAAGGCAAAGCCGCGCTTGCCAGGGCCGGTACGTGGATGGGTGATCATCTATTAAATACCGAGTTGCCTACATGCTTCTGAAAGTATGTTGAGCCGTTGGTCCCGGCTGTCATTCGTAGATCTTTGACAGTCTTAACAGGTAGTCAGTGGCCTGAAAAATCTGACAACCCCTCTTACTAACTGGGTTGTGGGGGTCAAATAGGCAGTCGCTTTACGTAAAATACTGGTATTCAGCTGCATACGGTTAGACTGGAAGCCGACCCCAACATAATTGGGAAAAGGCTAGGCAGATGAAATCTCATTCTAAGTTGCTTGCAGCTTATCATGTGCTCGCTGCACTCGCGTAAAAAAAAGCTACCGTCCTATCTTCCGACAACCATGTCGGTCGTTGTCGCTCAGCCGGCCTTCGACCTACGCTTCTCATGTCCCCGAAACGGGGTAAAAGCGGGGTTGTCAATAAAAAAACCGGAGTGAACTGCCGAACTATTTATCTAACTGCCAATTCCATCAATTTTTTTTTTTAAACGTTGACACTAGGAATTTGTCTTGTATCGTGGGTGCGTTTAGAAACATTTAAACTTACATACTCAAACAGCCAGACCCGAAACAACTGAACACAACATCTGTAGGCCGTACAAATGTTTGTTACGTGCGTAATTTTACTGGCCATTTATTTATTAGTCTGCTTACATATTTTTAGTACTGTCATTGTATGACTAAATAATCGGCCAATAGTTTTTTAATTACTCTCTATGTTTTACTGTGGCACACATTTATCAACTGCCGATAAAAAAAATAACTGCCCTTTATTTTTTATCCTTCATAATAACCTCTCGATTGTTTAAATAACAGTTCAAAAAATTTGTTCTCTAATTTAATCTCAAGTTCACTACTCACAAAAGGTTATCAACTATATTGACTTACATAAATATTTGAACAAACTATTATTAAAAGGTTGATCTATTAATATGTGACCTTAATAATGTAATTTGTAAATTAAAACAATTATTGCAAACACTTATGAAATTCAATCGTATTCCGAACCTTATGACTTACTCGTTTATTTATTTCTTTATTTTTTATTATTATTTAATACATAGGTACTAATGAATAGAGTAACGTGTGTGTCTGTCTGTCTAGGTATTACAGTTTCCCACCTAAACAGCTCCACGAATTCGGATAAATTTGGCATAAGGACAGACCATGAACTACTTACTTAGTTTAGGACAGACCGTGAGCTAAGTTAGGACAAAGGACTTTTCGTAAGTATTCGATTCGTTTTCGATTCGTTTTCGATTCGTTTTCGATTCGTTTTCGATTCGTTTTCGATTCGTTTTCGATTCGTTTTCGATTCGTTTTCGATTCGTTTTCGATTCGTTTTCGATTCGTTTTCGATTCGTTTTCGATTCGTTTTCGATTCGTTTTCAATTCGTTTTCGACCGTACACACGGTGACTCATTAAGCTATAACTTCCAGTATAACATGGCCTTGCTTTGTAGAGATTACCCTTACAATGAGAGATCCGCATAAACTGGTTTTGCTAAGCTTGATTGTTCGTCATGCGTACTTAGTGATAAGAAGTCAAAGTCAAAGTCAAAGCATTTATTTCAATTAGACCATTACAGGCATTTTTGAAAGTCAAAAAAAAAAAAACAAAATAAAACGCGTAGCTACAGTCCCAGTCACAAGGCATAATAACTTATGAAAGTACTGTAGTTGCCCATTCCGTAGCGTAGATCTCTATGGAGAAGAACGGGCAAGAAACTCCATGGACACTCTTTTAAATCAAAATATGTTACAAAATCTTGGTTACATCATTCATGTTACGAATTACAAATATGTGAGAACAATGTAGAAATACGGGCAAGTTAAGAGCGTCGGGCAAGGTAAGACTGTCTATGATCCTGCTTTTACTTAAACATTATAGATTTGCTTTTTACAACAACACGCTTGTACTTCATACATCTTAGAATTTCATTTTTATCGACAGCAAGAAGATGATAAATGCAAATAGATACTGATTTTGTTCGCGTTGTGACGTTGTCCTCCAATAATCCTGTATAGGATATGCTAACCGACCATGCAGAACCGGCTTTCTAATGAGTGCCCAATAGCAAGCAACTCAGATTCAAAACATTACGTGTTACTTATTGATAGATGTTTACGGCTAAAATATTTTTCGTGTACCTACATTTTTTACTTTATTTGTTTAGTACCTAGTGATTAAGCAATGTTGTTTTGGCGAATGTGAGTACCAAAACAAACCAGGGTACAAAACAAACATAACCTCTGTATTAAGATTGTCTCAATAAAAAAAAAAATACTGGCCAAGTGCGGGTGAGACTCGCGCACGAAGGATTTCGTACCATTATTTATGAAAACGAAAATTTTTGTATTGGAGCCCGCGTAAATATTTGTTTTATTCTGTTTTTAGTATTTGTTTTTATAGCGGTAACAGAAATACGAAGTTTTTAAACTGACATGGCCACTAACACTATTAATAACACTTGCAACGGGATATTTACCATGTGTATTATTTGTTTCGAGTTCCCGATATTTCGGCGCTGTTGCAAACGCCATGATCACGGATAAACTGAAGTTGCGGGTGGGTGTTTATGTGCAGACAAATCGGTCTACCCTCTTCCTTGTTCGTTTTTTGTGCTCCGTACCACTACCACTGTCACTCACAACTCGATTCTGTTCCCGACACACGAAACTCACTGTGTCGAACGCGAACTTTTTACGGCCCTTTTTCGGTTTTTACACAGTTGAAACAAATAATACATATGGTAAATATCCCGTTGCAAATGTTATTAATAGAAATACGAAGTCTCACTAAAAGGACTCACTCATTTGATCCTTTGGGTACGGAACCCTAAAAAATAAGAACATTTTTGAGCATGTTTACATAGGAAGCTATGATATTGCTCCAAACCTCACCTTCTGGTATAGATCGGTCCAGGAACAGCGGATTGCCTTCCCACCTGACATAGTCTCCGCGGAAGTCGAAGTAGACTGTCAGGTTTCCCATGTACTTGGTGAACGCTGAGGCTTGGACGATCAGCACCTGGAAGGTAAAAAGAGTATTGTGTTAGCAAGGAATTTAAACACTAAATTTGGGAGGAATAAGTTCTTTTTCGACTGCCCTTTTGGTCTAGTGATCGGGACCTGCTAAGCAAGTGTGGTTAGTGCCTCTGACATGCCATCGAAGAGCTCATGGCTAATTAATATTTTGTCGGCACGGTTGGTGCGGTGGTTGAGCCATCGACTGCTGCGCTGCGTGTCGCAGGTTCGATCCCCGCACGGAACAAATATTTGTATGGCCTGCAGATAGTTGTTCCGGGTCTGGCTGTTTGTGAAGTTTAAAAAAATGTTTGTAAACGCACCCACGATACAGAAGAAATTCCTAGTGTGGGGAAATGTCTAAAAATAAAAAAAATTGCAGCCGCTCTTTTTGACGTTTAGGTTAAGCCGTGCTTATCTAGTTTGCTCCGTGGCAGGGTGACCATTGCATATTAAGCCGTTGGTCCCGGCTGTCATTTGTAGATCTTTGGTAGTCGTTACAGGGAGTTAGTGGCCCGCAAGTTAGACAGCTAGTCTTGCTATGGGCTGCCGTATTAACTAGTACTATCTGGGTTGTGTAGGTCAGATATGCAATCGCTCCATGTAAAATACCGGTATTCAGCTGCATCCAGTTAGACTGGAATTCGACCCCACTAAAAGCTAGACAGATGATGAGGTGACTGGAAGCTCACCTGAACTTATTTTGGAAAGGCTAGGCAAACAATGATGAAACCTGGAAATGTTCTTTGGCGAGGCATAGAATTCGTTAGCTGGTATTATACGTATTCAAACAGCTACGATTTATTGCAGATGCAAAAATAATTAGGCAAGTTTACTTTGCTCTTTGTCATTCAATTTTGTCTTACTATATTACTTCATGGGGAGGGGCGAGTAAAACTTTGATAATGGCTATTGAAGGAGCTCAAAGAGCTTTTCTCAAGGTGGCTACTTGCCGCCCTTTCCTTTTCCCCACAAACCTCCTGTATAAATCGTTTGAAGTACTAACAGTTCGACAGTTATTTATAATAAGCACTGTAATAAAACAACACGCACAGTTCTTTAAAGCACTGAATTTACTAAAAAGAGACGGAAAGATATAGTATGCCCTCAAAAAAGTATAAATAATGTTTTCACAGCAAAATTTTATATGTACTGCGGACCGCAAGTCTTTAAGCTATGTCCAATGAAGATACAGATAAATTATTACTTATGCTAAAGTAAATATTGTTCGTATTATTGTTATTTTGTTTTTTCAATTAGTTAATAGGTTAAGATAATTATAATTGTATATACCTTTTTACCTAAGTACCAATAATATTAATATATTATGTGATGATTCAATGTGTTATATGAGGAGCTCGTGGCTTAACAATAATAACAGCCGCACGGGTCGATCTTTTAGGTTAAGCCGTGCTTGCCGAGGTTGGTCTGTGGATGGGTGACCATAATTACATATGGAGTTTCCTCCGTGCCTCAGAAAGCACGTTAAGCCGTTGGTCCCGGCTGTCATTTGTAGATCTTTGAGAGTCGTTACGAGTAGTCAGAAGCCAAAAGTCTGACATCCAGTCTTACCAAGGGGAATCGTGTTATTACCTAGTTACTGGGTTGTGGAGGTCAGATACGCAGTCGCTTAATGTAAAATACTGGTACTCAGCTGCATCCGGTTAGACTGGAAGCCGACCCCAAGATAGTTTAAGGCTAGGCAGACGTTGATGTGATTATTTAATCAATTAATGTTACCTCCAATCGCCTAAAACACAGGATTACCTAATTCAGGCACAAATCATGAGTGAACTTTATATAGATTTAAGAAAACTTGTATTTAACGTTATACATTTTTTTATTTTTCCTTATATTTCTTTTTATAAAAAGTATTATTTATTTATAGACTTGTTAGTGGAGGTCCAAGCATGGATCACATTACTACAAATATTATTTACCTGATGTTTCTTATCAGCGGAATTCTCAACGAACACAGGATAGGTTCCGTCGACAGGTTCCCCACTGGGTGAGTCTCCGTTCCATAGTAAGGAGTGAGTGTGACCTCCCACGATAATGTCGATGTACTCCGCAGCGTCGCGGGCTATCTCCCTGAAAAATAAACGAAATACATCTTTAATATTTCTTTAATATACCGACAAAGACAACTTGCCAGTGTGACCGTTTAGATTTTCTAATACGCAGTGTAATTTTTATATACAAAAACGGGCCAAGTGCGAGTCTTACTCACACACAGGGTTCCATAGCCCCAAACAATATAATAATAATATATTCAACAATATTTTGAACGGTCATTCATTAGTAAACTTCCATTCAACCCCAAATTAAATTTGTTTTTCAAGGTAAGTTAATGAAAAACAAAGTTAGTGCTGCAGTTTGGTGAAAAAGTCCCATATCTCAAAAACTAAATATCAAATCTTATGCAAACCAATTTTCATTGAAAGTTATTTTTTACGTTCTATATCCCAATATTTTTTCAGATTTTTTCTCCCCTTACTTTAGAAATTAGAGGGGTGGGGGGACACACACTTTTTACCACTTTGGAACTGTCTATCTTTCAAACGATTGACTATGAAAAAAAAATGGTTTAGGAACCTCAATGTCATTTTTAAAGAACTATCTATAGACACTATACTCCCTCAACTATACTCAGCAGGCTTTAATAATAGCGATACCTCAACAGGATAAATCAGCAAAATCCGCTGGCAAATTTCATTTAACCTTGTACATGTATTGATAAGGTTATAGACCTGACTCACAATCCAAAAAAACCTGTCTTAAATGACGGATTATTGCGTCATTATTCAACACATTTCTCATCGTTCGCTAAATTCTAAGACCAAAGAGACTAAAATTGGTAGAGAAGTTATCAGAAGAAATGTCCAAGAAATAATTGTACACTACAACCAACCTAAGGGCCTTTTCATTGTCATGCGTGTTTGCGCCCGCGTGCGGGCCAGGCAGCCATGCTTGTTGCGGGCCGCACGCAGTGCAGATTATTATACCCCACACCGGCGCGCGTGTGGCGCGCATGACAATAAAAACATGTATGATACGATAGGTTGCGGGCAGCACGCATGCGTGCCTGGCCTGCACGCGGGCGCAAACACGCATGACAATGAAAATAACTGTGCAGGCAACACACAAAACTTAAATAAATGTACCAAGTTTGACATATCTATGCAATTTTTCTTGACAAGCAGCGCTATCTTGAAATGCACACTTTAAGTGGTTATAAAAGGTGTTGTTTTGCATCATCGTCAAATTCAAGGACGTAACTATGCTAATGATTCTCGTCCCGAATCAATAATAAAATGGGTAGGTAATTTTCATTTTTTTCTTATATACAGAAATAGGTTAGTGCGAACCACCCGTGTTTAAAACGAGGGCTGTTTGATTCTCGCCCTATCCTATAATCGCGCTTCCTCACATACAAACAATCTCAAACGTTTATTCTATAATTTGTTATTCCCTTAACCACGTTAAGGGGGTTAATCTGAAATACTGACAAACAAAAACAACCAAAAAAAAAACGGCGTTTATTAATAATTAACTAGGTACCGTTATTTTAATGGATTATTTATGTGTCTTGACAACCTCCTGAATTTTGACGAGGATGCCAAACACCACTTTGTATGCATAAAGCAGTGATGGCCTAGCCTGGTGTCGAACCCAAGACACGCACCTCGATTTTTCAGACACATGTGCGTATTGTATTATTATCACTTACTTCGGTGAAGGAAATCATCTTGAAAAAACCAGCATGCTATTGCTTTCTACATCTGGATGTTTGTCTTCAGTTATTATCACGCTCTGAGATTTGCGGAGGCATTCAAAACGTTCCCGGCTAACCTGCCCTCTACTTTTTTAATAATTTATTGTATTTTTTTATGTCATTTTATAATATATTCATTTTCCCCTAATAACCTTTTTTAATGTACAAATCTGTTTACTTCTTTTATCATGAGGAGCAAGCAAGTTTGTTACATTTTGACCCCAAAGATATTTCTCGACGGATGTTTAGTCAAGACAGAGGCTCATGGGCGTCATAAAAACTCTGACACCAGACTAACCACTAATCCCATGTCTCACGTTTTCAAACAAAGACACAATATTCCATTATATCGTTCAAAGACATACCTAGCCAGTACAGTATGATACTTATGCCGTAATTGAGCAATTTCATCGTCTCAAATTGTCTCGTTGCTCCTTGACAGAACAATGGATTCTAAGATCCAACGGTTGATAAAATCGTTTGAAGTAGAATGGGACGTTATTTTCTTGTCATGTCTTGTTGAGTATTAATCATCTGTCTGTCATGATCATGATTGTAGGGAAGATAGAGGGCTACATAATAACAGCTGCTCGGATCAATCTTCAGGTCTCATCCGCGCTTGGTCTGTGGATGAGGGGCCACCTATTACATACAAAGTTTCCTTCCGTGCCTCGGCAAGCACGTTAAGCCTTTGGTCTCGACTATAAATCGAAGATTTTTGACAGTCGTTACAGGTAGTCAGTGTCCCGAAAGTCTGCCAACAGTCGTACCAAGGAGGTATTATATATTACCCAATACTAACTGGGTTGTGGATGTCAGATAGGCAGTCGCTTCATGTTAAACTAATATTATTAAGAGGAAAAATTTGATTGTTTGTTTGTTACGATTTAAGGCAAAACCTACTCGACCGATTTTAAACATTCTTTCAACATTAGAAAGCTACATCTTTACCGAGTAAAATAGGCTATATTATATCACAATTTACGCGGATGAAGTCGCGGGCGAAGTACTAGTTTGAAATACTGGTATTTAGCTGCATCCGATTAGACTGGAAGCCGACACCAACATAGTTGGTAAAAGGCTAGACAAATGATAATACGTAATAATAAAGTAAATAAGTAAATTGTAGGTGTAGATATCAGGAAGGTATGTCTCATTTGTATCATGGCTGCTACGATCGAAGTGATATAGACTGTTGGCAGACTTTCGGGACACTGACTACCTGTAACGACTGTCAAAAATCTTCGATTTATAGTCGAGACCAAAGGATTAACGTGCTTGCCGAGGCACGGAAGGATACTTTGTATGTAATAGGTGGCCACTCATCCACAGACCAAGCGCGGATGTGACCTGAAGTTTGATCCGAGTGTCTGTTATTATTTAGCCCTCTATCTTACCTACAATCATGATCATGACAGACAGATGATTAATACTCAACAAGACATGACAAGAAAATAACGTCCCATTCTACTTCAAACGATTTTATCAACCGTTGGATCTTAGAATCCATTGTTCGAAGGAGGATGCGCGGGTTTGTGAGTAATGGAAAGACTGGAGGGAGGCCTTTGCCCAGGAGTGGGACAGAGAGGGCTAAAAAAAAAGTATTCCCAATGTCCGTTCTATACATTTTTTAAATCTCCTATTATTTTTAATCTCCAAGTATTTCATGAAAAAGTCACACAGTGTGATTAAAGAAACTTGATGATGAATGAATTAATTGTTCAGATAATTTGAAAGATTATCTATTGATCGAAGGATTATCTGAACAAATAATTATTATAAAGAGGAAAAATTTTACTGTTTATTTGTTACGATTTAACTCAAAAACTACTCGACCGATTTCAAAAATTCTGTCACCATTAGAAAGCTACATCTTTACCGAGTAACATAGGCTATCTATATCTATAAATTATATCAATTTTCGTAGACGAAGTCGCGGGCGAATTGCTAGTAAGGTAACTCAGTAAATCCATATTTGTTACGTACGCGAGTCATATTTCAATCAACATAGAACCTGACACTGACCTGCAAATTACAAAAAAGATTAAAAAAAATGAATTTTACGGGGTACCGTGGCGCTTCAACCTTAGGCGTCTAACCTTACACAATAGGGGATGTTCACATTTTTTAGGGTTCCGTAGCCGAATGGCAAAAATAGGAACCCTTATAGATTCGTCATGTCTGTCTGTCTGTCCGTCCGTATGTCACAGCCACTTTATTCCGAAACTATTAGGACTACACAGCTGAAACTTGGTAGGTAGATGTATTCTGTGAACCACTTTATGATTTTTATACAAAAATAAAAAATAAAATAGATAAGGATATCCCCCCCCCCACATTGAACTGAAACTAAAAAAAAAACCTATTAAACCTATACGTGTCTATAGATAGGTCTTTAAAAATGACATAGAGGTTCCTAAAACCATTTTTTTACAAAGTCAATCTTTTGAAAGATAGACACTTCCAAAGTGGTAAAACGTGTGTAAATTAGAGGGGTCTAATTTCTAAAGTAAAAGGAGAAAAATTCTGAAAAAAATATGGTGACGTAGAACGTAAAAAAAACTTTCAACGAAAATTGGTTTGAATAACATTTGATATTTAGTTTTTGAGATATGGGACTATTTCAACAAACTGAAGCAGTAACTTTGTATTTCATTAACTCATAACAATGTTATTATATTGTTTGGGGCTATGGAACCCTGTGTGCGAGTAAGACTCGCACTTGGCCCATTTTTTTTTCTTTGGCCGTCGGGTAGATTATTGAAAAGTATTGGACACGTTTGTTTTCTTTTTTCACGTGGTCATAAAATTACGGAGATATATTGAGTTGAAATGGCGCATGACGTCACATGTAGGTAATTTTTATACCTACTTGTGACGTATTGAGCCCCCTTTCAAACTTTAATGAGTTTTAACTAAGTAAGTTTGATATTTTGATAAAAAAAAAAATACGTGTATAATATTTTTGTATTACCTGTCTGACAGACAAAATAGAATGTCGTTGTCTTCACCCCTATTGTGCATTGTCTACTTACTTGTCAACTTCAAGTCCACAATGTGAGAGCAGTATGATGATGTCCACGCCCAGTTCATACAACGCTTCTGCTTCGCGCTTCGCTGCTTCTTTGGGGTCAGTGAACTTGACCTTACCAGGGGATGATAGTTTCTGTAAAGAATTATGTTTTTCGTTAGCATCGTCACATTAAGAGCATTTACACCTTTCGGCATTTCATACGAACTTTCAAGTCCTTATTTTTGGGAAATGACTGAACCGATTTCAATGAAACTTAATATGCATAAGCAGGATACATAGGTATTAAAAGTTACGAAAAATTTCTGTTTTTATAGATAATTTTTATAATCGGTCTAATTTAGCTGTTACACTATTTTTCGAAAATATTTTTTAGTAACTTTTTAGACATATTATGTATTCTGCATAATTATGCGTATGAAGTTTCATTGAAATCGGTTCAGTAATTTCAGAAAATAAGGACTTTAAAGTATGTATGAAATGCCGTAAGGCGTGTTTACGCTCTTAACACGCCTTTATTCTCCTGAAGAGTAAGGCAGAATGTATACGCACGTCGACCAATCAAGCTTTGCAAAACCAGTTTAACCGGATCTCTCATTTAATTGGAAATCTATAAAAAGCGAGGCCATGTTATACCGGAAGAGTGTAGCCTTGATGTGTCGCCGTATGTACTACTCGTACATAGGAGACCCATGTAATAGGGCACGAACCTATTGTCATCAATCCGGCCAAATTCCACCTTGAGCTGCAACCATTAACACTGTTGTGCAGTCTTACCAAGGCATATGGTATTATCGAGTCTTATCTCGGTTGTGTAGGTCAGATAGATAGTTGCTCCATGTAAAATACTGGTATGGTTTGACTAGAAGCCAAACCCAACATAATTTCGAAAACGAACACGAGGTCTTGGGTTCGATCAGGGCTGCGGGACTGTTCGAAAGAGATACCGTGGCCCTGGAATAATGTATGGCATTGGAACATTTTCCACAGTCTTCATTCAGTTCTTCAACATCTTTAATTTTATTACCTAGCGCATTAAATTATTTCAGTAACAATGTAATTTACTCGTACATACTTATTCTTCTGTCTAGCTTTTATTATAAGCTCAACTGTACTTGAGACAATGTACCTACAATATGTAGAATTACTTGCAAATAAATGTTTTTATTTGAAGAAAAAACAGCCAAGCTAATGTGGGAGGGGGCTGGCCACGTAGCACGAATGCACCCAGTGAGTTGAATGATGGCTGATACATGCGTCATGTTCGTGAACGTCCGCTGTGAGTTGTGACTGGTTATCTCTTAGCTGCCACGGCTTATTTTATCTTTTAAATGCCTGTTTTGTTTTTACTATGGACACTTTTAACGTGCACGTCTTGCTACATCGTTCTTACATAATGCACCATCTCAACATGAATGATGTAACCAAGGTTTTTGTAACAAGAGTCTGATTTAAAAGAGTGTCCATGGAGTTTCTCGTCCATTCATCTCCATTCTTCTCCATAGAGATCTATACGCTTTGAAATGGGCAACTACAGTACTTTCACAGTTATTATGTCTTGTGACTGTTGTTTCTTTTTTGTGCTGTTTGACTATTCAAAAGTGCCTGTAACTGGCCTACTTGAAATAAATGATTTTGATTTGATTGATTTGATTTGAGAGTGGGCAAAGATCGTCACTCACTGGAGCCTGACGGAGGAAATCACCGTCGAGATCAACCGCGGCGAAGGTGGTGTGATGATCTGATCTTGTTTGCCGGGCGATCATAGCCAGATATCGCACAGGATAAAGAGGTTTAGAAGGAGAAAGAGGAAGCCTTTGGCTAGCAGTAGGATACATGAGATGCTAACAAAAAAATGACGGTTTATGTATTGTAGCTGTCTCAAATATTGCTGTATCCACAAGAGTTGAAGATCTATCATAGAATCAGGTGTTACTACGCAGTTCGGCGAGTGGTTAAATGAAATGGTTCATCCAAAGTCCTTTGGTAATAGAAAAAGAACCAGCCAAGTGCGAGTCGAACTCGCGCACCGAGGGTTCCGTACTTTAAAACCGTAATTATTAAAAATATTATAATTGTATGAGGTAACTAAAAATTTAAGGTTTTTTCAATTTTTCCTTTATCTGTGCTATAAGATGTTGATTTGTACTAAATTTCAAGATTCTGAGTTCACGGGAAGTACCCTGTAGGTTTTGATTCCCTTCGAGTGTCGAAAATTTGCGGCATAAACGGCTGTATCTTTTGATTTCGTTGGCTTAGAAGTTTGATTTTTTCACAGCTTCAAAAGATAGTAGACTTGAGTATTCGATATAAATTCCAGCTGGATACATTCTCGCGTTCCTGTGAACGCACGGACGGACGGACAACAAAGTGATCCTATAAAGGTTCCGTTTTTTTTCCTTTCGAGGTACGGAACCCTAAAAAGTGTCAAGACACAAAGTGTACAGACAGTTTACACTTGGTAAAAAACAACCGAACCAATTCTAATGCCTACAACTAGCTTGTCTATTTGAAATAATTGCTTTGTTTTTTAGTTACGTGGACTTTTCATTGAAACACGCTCGCGGTTGGCAACCCCCTCTAGGAAATACTTCCTATTACCTCACCATTTCACACGCGCACCGACATCTGCATAGCCATTTAAAAAAAAACATCTTACACGAAGGCTATTATAAAATTAAACAATAAAGTTTTTGAATGCGACTTGTTGTCAGCACGCCAAATGTGTTGAAGTCACGCTACGCATTGGGCTAACACGACTCAAACACGTGCACGCGTGATCATTAAGTATTATATTTTGAGCTATCACGCACTTCCGTATTATCGGAAAGCACGTTAAGCCGTTGTTCTCGGCTGTCATTTGTAGATCTTTGACAGTCTCTACGGGTAGTCAGAATCCAGGTAAGACCACAAGTCTTACCCGGGGGTATTGTACTACCCAGTACTAACTGGGTTGTGGAGGTCAGATAGGCTGTTGCTTCATGTACTTAGTTCTGGTATTTGGCTGCATCCGATTAGACTGGAAGCGGACCCTAACATAGTTTGAAAAAGGCCAAGCATATGATGATGATCGTTAATGAGGTTTGATACTCAGAATAATAAGATTCGTGAAAAAAATTAACGAAATTCCCGTACAACCATATACAAGTATTTTTAATGTAAGAAAGTTGTTTTATGGATTCGCCTAAACCGTTGAACAAATCATCACGATAGTCTGAGACCTGAAGAATAAGCTATTATCCATTTTGAAAAAAACGGCGTCTGGATTTGTGCCAGATTGATGGCAATAGGCTTGCCGCTATTACATGGGATTTCAACATAACTGGCAAAATGTAGGTGTACTAGTGGGAAAATACACCTCTGTCTACCCTTCGAAGTATACAGGCGTAAAAAAAAAACTGAAAACATACACCGACAAAGTCGAGGAAAACATTTAGAATATAGAGTATAAATCGACATCAAGATAAGCAATATGTTGAAATAACTACTGCATCAAGAAACACATCACCTATCATGAGTTCGTGATACAAGACATAAAATGTGACAGATAAAGACAATTTTGACAGCTCAATATCTAAGGTTCGTGTCCCACCACCGACGATTATCGATAAGCGAGTTGGCGAGCTGACTTTGTCGCTGGGCCTAGAGCGAGCGGGCCATTAGTCGCTGTTATGTTTATATTTTTGCTAAGCGCGAGTTTTCTGCCCGCCAAGCGATCAATCATCAATCAAACAATCATTTATTTGTTCTAATTTCTTTGGTTGTGTTGTGTTCGAGCGTTGCTGAGGGAGTACTCTCTTTGGGCGTTACCACACCAATCGACCATCGATCGACAATCGATCGATAGTTTTACCCAGTAGAAACTATTGATCGACTTCGACTAAATCATCAATCGATGGCATCGATCGACGATCGATCGATTGGTTTGGTTTGGTAGCTCTGCCGCTACGATAAACATTAGTAGGGACTCGCAGAGACCTATAATCTTTGTCTTGCCCTGGCTAGAGGCCTTACACTCTAGGCACCCACAGGATAGTCCGGTTAAGCAGACGACTACCTCCTAGGGTGACTTGCGAGATGCACTCACAAAAAAAATCTCTGTACGCCAATGGGCGGTATGAAAAGTTAGCCGTCTACTATTATATTATTATATAAATGGTTCTCTTTCACTTAAATGGGACACAATCATATTTTATAGACATGTATCTTGAACGACATTACCTCCTCCTTTTTTAAAAGACGGTTAAAAATTGTCGATAGGTAGTCGCTTCTTCGTGAGCAGTGGGACATGAGCCTAATGCAGTGTAGCAGATAAAACAGTAGATACCGCTGATATCATTATGTGACCGTTACTTAGGAATGTGTGTAATGTAACCTGAAACTATTGTGACACATGAGACACATTCTTGACGATTGAGACAAATGCTGCTGTGTATGTTATTCATTTATTAGTAACAAAAACAATGTTGATCATTATTATGATTTAAGTGTAGACTTCTATTAATTCATGAGATTGTGGGGAGTAAAATCAAAATCAAAAATCATTTATTTCAAGTAGGCCAGTTACAGGCACTTTTGAATAGTCGAAAAACAATAAAAATGAAGCTACAGTCCCAGTCACAAGACATAATAACTGTGAAAGTACTGTAGTTGCCCATTCCAAAGCGTAGATCTCTATGGAGAAGAATGGGCAAGAAACTCCATAGACACTCTTTTAAATCAGAATCTTGTTACAAAACCTTGGTTACATCATTCATTTAGAGATGGTACATTGTGTGAGAACGATGTAGCAAGACGTGCACGTAAAAAGTGTCCATAGGAAAAACGAAAAGAACAATTAAAAGATGAAATAATTAGTTCGAAATGAGCCGTGGCAGCTAAGAGACGACCAGGCACAACTGACAGCGCCCGTTCACGAACATGACGCATGGATCAGCCATCATTCAACTCATCCATTTTGACGGGAACTAAATGACCCGACACACATGAAAATAAATGAAAAGCTGTGGGTTATGATTATAATGAAAATATATGAAAAAAATAAATGAAAAGCTGTGGGTTATGATTATAAAACTGAAGGCTAAAAGGCACTAGGTAACAAACATCCGAAACTGTTCTACATGTAGTACCGCGCTCACTGACGGTCAACCATTTTTCAACCTTATATCCTGAGTTAGAAGGTTGAAGCTCATGATAACTTGTACTCCAGTGGCTATCATTAGTAGTCTACTAACTGATAGCCATTAGGGTTAGTGCCAAATTCGTAGCCAATCAATAAGCTCTAGTCTGACTCAAAGATTGCAATCGACACGTCAAGAAGAAAAATACTATTACTTACTTTGAGTCTACATAATCCACTCCTGGACTAATGTGGGCCACTAGTCGCTGGTTTTGTCCAGCTCGTCAAGAAGAACAATTCTTAAGCTATAATACTTACCGCAGTGTCTGGTGTGATCAGCCCTATAAGTCCAATCTTCCGTCCCTGCCTCTTCACAATCAGAGAGGGCCGGTACAGGCCTTGCAGGACAGGTTCCTCGCTTGTGTCCATGTTGGCTGCAAGCACTGGTGACTTTAAGGCTGAGAGGTAAGGTGCTAAACCTTCCGGGCCGTCATCGAATTCATGGTTGCCTAATGCCTGTGGGGAAAAAATTGTGTAATTAAAATAATTTTCATCGTTTCGTTCCCGTTCTAATCGGGTCAGCAAAACACGTTTTTTTCTTCTATTCTTAGACGTCACGATATCAATTATTCCTTTCTCTTCCTTATCATTCCTTACACAATCCATTCATCTTTTCTTCAGCATTCCACATCATAATTATAATGATTGTCAGTTGGTTGATCCGGCTCGAAGGACCATGCTGACTTACATTTCAAACCTCGTAATTTAGAAATTAAAAATCATTTTAATTCAGATAGGTTGACGACATCGGAAGACCTGAGGCCTATAGATTTATTTATCATAGACATTCTATCAGCAATTATGAAAAAAAAGTCGAAAATGTATGTATATAAATTCCACAAGATGATGAAAGCCGTTGACGTAACGGATTGAAAGATTTTTGTATGAAGCGTGGCCTGACTAACTTACGCTATTTTATTCAATTTAAAATATTGGCAAAGCACCTGTACTTATAAATATAGTTAGTATCAGTAAAAAACAAACAAGTTTCGTATGAGACAAAATCAATATCAAAGTCAAAGACTCGTTGGCGCAGATAATAACTTTGATGGCTTATATTTCGGAAACGTGACGCATTAGAAGTTTTTGTTTATATTGATGTCGTCTAATGATTAATACATATTTAATGTGTGGCTATTTTGAAAATAAAATAAAATGGCGGGATTTAGGCAGGCCAAATAATTCAAAGCTCTTAACGCTGTGAAAGCAAATGCCACTCGTCTAGGCCCTCGAGTGCCTCGGTCGTAATTGATATTTAATTGAAGTTAACGTCATACCAATTAACAACGCGGTCTGTTAAAATATGAGTGCTCATCAATTTATAATTGATTTTAGTTAATCAGAAGCTGGTAAAGTAATTATTATTTGACGAGATGTAACTACAAATACTATCACAGTTAAAACAACACATCATTCAAACCCAATATCAACCTTACTGATATTAAAATAAAGGTCACTGCGCTTTTGAACCTTATTGTAACTGGAATAAAGAACACTGCAATTTTGAGAGGAATGCGAAATCAGAGGTACAGTGCGACCAGTTTAAGTTTTTAGTTCAAGGTGGTGCTGCTTGTCAAGAAAAGATGCAACAATGTTTTAATTGCATAATATTATATTATTCTAAAGCTACTATTTCATTTATTTCATAAACAAATTAAAACTAGATAACTAAAATAACAACAAATTATAAAAGGGCGTCAAAAAACTCCTTCTCAACGCTGTCAACTGGTAACGTGCCCAAGAGACTGGCGGCGTTGCCACGTTGTATGGCAATACTTAGCCTCTGGCCAAAGTAAAACCCAGCCCTTGGGTCACGGGAAGTGTCAACTAGGCGTTTACCTTAAAAAGACTGTGAGAACATCTGCCTTGTCTTGGTCGACTGGTGGCAAGCGCACTGTGTGTGTGAGTGCAATTGGGACTTTCCAGCAACAGCCACGGAGTCTGGAATCGTGCCCGTTTGATGGCAATAGGTTCTCCTCCTATTACAAGAGACTTAAATCATAACTGGCGAAATGTGGGTGTACTATAATTCTTTGACGCTTAAAACCAATTGGATAATATTTTGGAATGAATTTATTTGATATTTTTGATGACGTTTAATTAAGCATACATAACAACAAAAACAACATAGGTATATTATTTTATGTTTTACTGTCGGGGACAAAATATGTCCCAGTATGCGGCTTAGGGACACTTATTATACGATACGGTTTTATAAGATAATTATCTAGTATTCGATCTGAAACCTGATTTTTGTAAATTTAAATATTTATAGTGTCTTTATACATTAAATTATCAATTTTTTGTTCTTCGTGCAATTCGAATAATCATATCCAGATGCACAACTCTATTATCCATCCACTTAACGAACGAAATGCCTTCAAAGCTAGTATATAGTAGTTTGTATATATTTTTAGGGATATTTTTTCTAAACACACGATCCGTAACACACACCTTTATGTTGAGTTTCGCCAAGTTGTACTGTACCACAGTATGGGTGAGTTTAAAAAATTATCGAAGCATACCTCGCATCCTAGGCCCACCAAAGGCTTAGTCAATTCAAGTACGACTGATTTTTCTAAGCCCACGTCAGTGGAAATAATGCTTTCCCTACTCCTCCACTATTCTTTGCTGGTTAATTTTGTTACTTGTTTGCTTTGGTTGGGATCCAAGACAGTTAAATTGTTTCTATGGGACTTCTTGAGCTTCATTTTCTCGGCGATTTTCCGGTGGTCACCACAATTTGACCACAGTTCTGGGTTTCAGGAATTGCAGTGGTTTGGGGGAGTTTGGCGGGCTAAAGCCCACTTCTACACAGTAACTTTTCTACCAGTAACAACTTTTGCAAGAAATTTGATGTTGGTGACGGCCTCAAAAACATCAATTAGATTGGGCAAAGCACATTCTTGGAGTATGCTTAGCTTTACCATATTCATAATCGCTTGCTGAAAAGTTTTATATCCTGTAAATATTCGCTCTCACACATTTTTTACTTTTTCATCATCATTAAGGCATCGTCCGTATAAATATTTTTAAATATTTTATTAGGAAAATATATAATGATTTTGTTTTTTGTTTTGTTTGATATTCTAGATCTTTGACAGTCATTACAAGTAGCCAGTGGCCGAAAGTCTGACAACCAGCCTTACCAAGCGGAATCGTATTACCCTGTACAAACTGGGTTGTGGAGGTCAGATAGGCAATCGTTCCATGTAAAATACTGGTATACAGCTGCATCCGTTTAGACTGGAAACTGACCTCAACATAGTTGGGAAAAGGCTAGGCAGATGATGACCAAAAGAATTTATAAAACACCGCCTCTTAACAAACGGAGGGTATAAAGAGTCAGTTTTAGTATGGAGTAAGAATATTCTAAAGTTTTTGTGGCCATGACAACACTTTAACCATGAATACTTTGAATACGTAATTAATTATATTTTTTTAAAACAATGTGCAAAACTTACTTTTTACTATCTCGTCATATCTTGCTGTTGAATAAATAGCGGTTTTCAAATAACTCAGTTAAGCATTATGTTTGATAAATGGTCCTGGCTAAAAACTGTCACAATCAGTAATAAATTATGAATGATGAAACAAAAATCCCTTACATTTTTACTTTACTTTCACAGTAATCTTTACTTCCATACTTAATTAATATCATAGAGTTAAAATTTGTTTGTATGTTGGGGGTTATCTTCGGAACTCCTGACTCGATTTCGAAAATTCTTTCACTAACGGGAAGCTACATTATCCCCGATTGCTAGAGGTTACATTTGAAACGTTCCCGTGGGTTAATTTCAGTACATAACGGGAGCGAAGCTGCGCGCAAAACCTAGTTACTTATAACTACACACAGTACACAGACACTTGTCACTGTAGTGACAATAAAATTAAGTCCAGTGTACTGTGTCCAGGATACATCCAGGCAAAGTAGTTATAATATTAGTATAGAGAGAAAAAAAACCGGCCACATGCGAGATGGACTCGCGCACCGAGGGTTCCGTACTTTTAAAACCGTTATTATTAAATATATTTTTATTATATGATCAAATATGATGTAACTAAAAAGGAGGCTGGCGAAAATGGACCCAAAGAATCTAAAAATTAACTAAACTCCGTTCCAGTGTAAATATAAAATAATTATAACTACAGTTTTATGAGATATTTATTTTTAAAATATTGAATTTTTAGGACTCGGGAATCAAAAGTTATAAATATTTTCAATTTACTAAAATTAAGTAATCGTGCAATTACAAAACGCAACTTTTTTCCGATTACGTTCCAATCCAATGACATGTGTTTTTGCTCAAGGGTTTTCTTACTACAAATGGCTCTTTCTCTTAGTTTTTACACATTCTATTATGTCAAAAATTCATAAAAAATAACATGCAAACCTGATATTAAAACGCCAATTAACAATGCAAAAGCATTTAATAAAAATGGAACAATGGCGATTTTATAGTATTTCTTATAAAGGAACGGTATCAATGATGATCGATTGAGTCCCGTCACTACTGTCATTGTCAGATCTGTGATGATCTAGTCCATCGTTATGTTTGTATTTTTGTCTGGGATTTTATGTTTATCATTGCGATTTTGTAGATTCTCGACGACTTGGCCTTTACATCTTGAACTGAAGATAATGCACCCTGTCATAGACTACCTACCGCATTCTTCTCTGGATATTGGACAATGAGTTGTTTTTGATTTGGACTTTGATTTTAACCACAAACATGCGTTGCGTTAATTTCTTCTTCTCTTACGACTTACGCTCTTACAAAGGTGTCGTCTCTTTGATGGAGGTGCTCAGGGCTTTGAAAAAGTTCAGAGATGGGTGTATCCACGTGATGTAAGTATATTTGTAAAAAAACATGTATTTATATTATAAGTTAAGAACTTATTTAAGATATCTATCTGAACAACAAACTGAGATTCGTTTAGCTTTTATATGTATAAATACATACTGTTGTAATCTTATATTAGGCTCATTCTTACTGTTGCCCTATACTTTATCGGACTAAAACAGTATGCAGTAAAAGACTGGCCGAGGTAGCAGTAGTGTATTTTACTGAAATCTTTCAGTCATCAAAATAGAAGATGGGTGGCTGTCGCATTTTGTCATGAAATATTTATACCTAATATTTATATACCCCTCCACAGGTATCAGAGGTCTTCGACCTCTATATTATCTTTAGACATTTCTGTTTTTCTTTTGTTTCTTATATATATGTTTATTACATTATAGGTGAATTTATTTATTTTAACATAATTAATTAATTCCCGATAACAGGAGACGACTGCCTTTGTCACTCATGCTGGGGGCTGATAAGCTGCGACCCTGAAAATGAAACCCGACAGCAACTTGGCCATCATAACGTCTGTGTTGCATAAAATAAAAACTATGTAAAAATACCAAAAAATAAGATTTATTACTCATACTTTTTTTATTCAACAAACCCTGCTTTTCAATAGCTGTACATAGCTAGTCAGCTCTGGCTGTTATAATTTATGTAAAACAATATTATCTTGTCTCAGCGTAATAAGAATCGTTTTACTTGACTATAATTCGCTTATAGATCAAAATCGTAAGTAACGACATAGTTTTAATAGTGATTGAACTAATTACAGGGTTGGTAATCAGTTTAGTCTCTAGCTGCAGTCTAGCAGTTTTATGATTCATCAATTAGGTACAGGCAATGAAGTAAAAATTCTGGTTTTGGCTTATGACAAGAAGCAAAACACGTAAAGTCAGAACTAAAACTGCGAGGGAAATACAGTAGTTCGAATCTTCCTTTATGAGTCGTCTTATGTATTATTATATTTTGATTAATCTTAATTACGGAGACATTCCACTGTTAAAAACCTTAGTCGTAAGATTTTTAGGTTATCTTGTAAATAGACGTATATCTCTTTTCTCCCAACTTTTTAGTCTTACTTTCCATTTACTTTTCTGATAGTCTTTAATCGTTTTATAACTATGTATAAGTTGCTATAGTGAACGCTACCTCTAAGAGTGGGTCCCAAAATACATGTAGTCTCGCCCGTGTCCTTTACGGTTTTCGCAATTTTTCCTTTATCTGTGCTATAAGACGTTGCTTCGTCCAAATTTCAAGATTCTGAGTTCACGGGAAGTACCCTGTAGGTTTTGATTCCCTTGCGAGTGTCGAAAATTTGCGGAAATGTGCTGCATAAACGGTTGTATCTTTTAATTGCGTTGGCTTAGAAGTTTAATTTTTTCACAGATCTAAGGAGGGACAGTAGACCTGAGTATATGATATAAATTCCAGCTTGATACCTCCACGCGTTCCTGAGAAAAAGGGTCTTGCTTGACAGACAGACAGACGGACGGACAACAAAGTGATCCTATAAGGGTTCCGTTTTTTCCTTTCGAGGTACGGAACCCTAAAAAATTATTGTCAGAGGAGTATATTTAGAAGAAAAAAACGTGTTGCGCCGACCCCAAGTGACATGAGACACGGGTAGCAAGATGATGATTACAGAACAAATGGTTTGAAACGTTTCACACCCACAAAATCAAAATATAATTCAAGTAGGCAGTTTCCCAGTTACAGGCACTTCTACAAAGTCTACTTCTAACCTAACCTGTCGTCAAGAAAATCTCTCACACACAACTGGTCAACATAACTGGAGTAATGTGGGTATACTATCAGGCAAAGCTCTACCTAACCCATACGGGAAATGCTGGCGTGATGTATATCAACTTACATGAGCATCGTGAGGTATCAAATTCATGAACTCTTGGGTGACATTCCACTTCAGCAGGGTATACCAGTAGGTTCCCTGGAAGCTGTCTCCGGCGTTCAGGACTATGGAGTCAGGCTTCTGTTCTAGCAGTGTGTGGATCTCTTGGTAAAGACGAGGGAAGCCGCCGATGCAGGAGTTGTTGTTGTACCGGCAGGTTGGAGTGTCTACTGAGGTCTCCTCGAATCTGGAAAGGATGGTAAATATAATTCATTTATTTATTTTTTATTTTATTTTATTTAGGTAACCAACAGCGATACATAAAAATATTTTACAAAATTTGCGTGTTGCAGTTATTATGGCCAATTATAGGTTTCCCTGTTTATCTGGGATATGCGTAATACATGCGAACGGACTAATATCAGATATTTCCAAATAACAACAAAATAAATTTGTAATACAATACATAATACATAAGGTTAAATTTGACCATAATTTTGAATGATTTTATACAAAAAAAAAAAATTGCTGAATAATAAAAAATAGTCGAAGAAGAAGAAGATTGGTTGCCTGTCATTTATCTCCGCGTATAGCTTCCAGTATGCTTTTTTTAAATGACGCTTTATTACAGTTAAATAAATCAACTTCAGAGAATTTCGAGTTATAAATTCGAGCAATGCGAGTCAGTACACAGTTCTTGGCATAGTTAGTGGAGTGTTTAGTATTTACTTATTTCTTCACAAATTCCCCCTATTTTTAAATATTCCTTACAAAAACAAATGAAAAAAAAACGTTTAAAAATATAAAAACTTGTAGCCCACCGGAACAGGGTACCCAAGCTACCGGCGGTCAGGGCTCCAGAGATAGGAACCAACTAACAATACGAGCCGTGTCCAAGAGTACCGCTTTCTGAATCAAGCCCTTGATCCAGCTGCCTAACGAGAGCCTCATCAGATATTCGTCAAGACTCTTGGTAATTAAGCCATTGGCTGATACGACCATCGGGACAATGATTACAGAGTCCACATCCCACATGTCGACAATCTCGTGAGCCAAGTCCAGATACTTGATTTGCTGGTAGATATTATTATTAATTAAATTTCAACAGAAGAATGAATGAAGATGCTAGACGATTCCAGTTTAACTTGACATAGCATGGCACGGTCTCAGGTTCACGACGCAAATGGAGTATGTAAGGATCGCAGAAGGTTCTGTGGTTTCTGCCTACACCCATCCATGGGAAAAAAGAGTGTGTTTATACAAGGTGTTGTTTTGCATCTTCGTCAAATTCAAGGAGGTAACTATGCTAATGATTCTCGTCCCGAATCAATAATAAAATGGGTAGGTAATTTTGTTTTTTTTTCTTATTTACGGAAATCGGTAAGTATGAACCACCCGTGTTTTAAACGCGGGCCGTCTGATTCTCGCCCTAAACCCTCGCTTCCACACACACAAACAATCTCAAACATTTATTCGATCATTTCTAATTGCCTAAACCACGTTAAGAGGGTTATTCTGAAATACTGACAAACATAAACAACTAAAATAAAAAGTGTTTATTAATAATTAACTAGATACCGTAATTTTAATTGATTATTTATGCCTTTTGTGACAACCTCCTGAATTTTGACGAGGATGCAAAACAACACCTTGTATGTGTATGAATGTAAGTCCTCCGCGCCTTTGGTTTTGAAACTCCCTGTATTTTTTTATTAGGGTTCCATACCCAAAGGGTCAAACGGGTCCCTATGACTGACTGTCACCAGGGTGTATCTCATGAACCGTGATAGTTAACCGGTTCAAATTTCTACAATTATGTATTTCTGTTGCCGCTATAACAACAAATAAAAACAGAATGAAAATTAATATTTTAGGGGGCTCCCATACAAAAAAGTGATTGTTTTGCTCATTTTTATAAATAATGGTACGGAACCCTTCGTGCGCGAGTCCGACTCGCACTTGGCTGGTTTTTCTAATTTCATTTGTAATGACTTAATGAGCAGTTTTTAATAAGCAGTTATTATTTTAGTGTATTTTCTGTGGTTCTGGTTTTGGTTTCATATTTATTTTCCTTAAACAAGTCATGACCATGACTGGACTGTTGTTATGTTTTTGTTTTGGTGTTAATACGCCACGACACAGGTCCAATAACCATACGATTATGAACACACGGCATGGAGATAAATAAAAGTGGACTGTATGTATACATAGGCTTGGTTTATTGTCGATTGAATTTACAATCTGGTACAGTCCCGGACAAACATAAAATAATTTAGTTAGGCGTTTTTGAGACGGTCGTCCGTCGCGGTGGTGTCCGAGGAAGCGAGTGCCTGCAGGCCGGCCAGCTCTCCGACCTCAGCTCCCCTCGGCTCGCCGGTCACGATGACGCGGAGGTCGGTCACGTCGCCTGCGCGTGTTTGTTGGGTTCCCAACACTATACAAAAACAGTTTCTGCGGATCTCTCATTCTATTGGAAATGTTTACAAAGCGAGGCTATTTGTTATAGTGGATACATATCCACTATAACAAATAGCCGAACACAGCCATGTGGCTGTGGGACTTTTCGCGCGTCCATACAGAACAGACAGGAAAATAAAACATGAGCAATAGGAAAAGGTGTATTTTTTAATACGACTAATATGAACGAGACTGAAAAACTAATGTAGAAAAAAAAACATAAGTAAGTAGGTACCTATTTCAAATGTAAAACCTATAAAATATGCCAGTGCTTTCATGGGCAGAGGAAAATGCCATAATTCCCTGGGCATGTAATTATTAATACGTCTTCAGAAGATTCTTACATTGTTATGTAGGTAAATACTTATACATATAATTATAACCAAGCATATTGTAATTGAAAATTCAAAATAATTTATTTTGTGTACGTGCTTAAGAAAAAATTTGGTGGTAAAACATAAATAAAATTCAGAAACTATACTAGTAAAAACACACGTGATGCTGGGAAGGGGGAGGAGGGGTGGCTTAAGACCTCAAGAAATCACCAAGGGGATGTGGGGTAATAATTAGCCAAAAGGACCTCACGTGATAAAAGGAAGGCACCATGTTTAGATCGACACCCATCATATCTGCAGAGATTCATTAGAAAATTTAATATGACCTTGTATACGTGACTACCTGGACTCGTACCAAATTGGGCCCAAATAGCCAAAGACAGAGAAAAATGGAAAGCAGGAAGAGAGGCTTTTGCTCTGGAGTGGGCATAAAGCTCATTCTTCTTCTTGTCGTATCGATGTTACTGCGATATTACACGGTTTGCGCCCAGTAGGTGGCCACTGGTCACGTTTATTGCAGCATCAGAGGCGTTAGTCAGTCAAACGGACATCTGGAATACTCCAGCAGGTGGGCATGGGGCATTTGATCCGGATCATCCATACTAATATTATAAATGCGAATGTCACTCTGTTTGTTTGTTTGTTTGTTTGTATGTTTGTTTGTTTGTTACCTTTTCACGACTAAACGGCTGATCGGATATTAATTAAATTTGGTAAGAAGATAGATTTGAACCTGGGGAAGGACATAGGCTATATATCATCACGCTACGACCAATAGGAGCGGAGCAGCAATGAAACATGTTGCGAAAACGGGGAAAATGTGACGCAGACGAAGTTGCGCGGGACAGCTAGTAAGAAATAAATAATAGATACACTTGTAAATTGATATCGATCTTATTCGTGCCTTTTAGGGAGCACAATTGCTCACTGGTCATTATCACCTAAGTCGATTGTTAAAACATCAATTAGCTGTAAAACAATCTACATAACACATAACTTAACTTTATAATCCCAGAAGGGTTAGGGTGTACTTAATAGTACCTGCACCCACATTTGGCCAGTTATGTGTGAGTCCCAAGTATTACGGGACAAGCGTATTCACATCAACCAAACTCCGTGGCTACCACTGATGTTGATCGTGCTTCCCGAGGCTCGGAGGAAACTCGGTATGTGGTGGTCTTTTCCAATTCCAGCAATGGATAATATAAGGCCCCTTAGGGTTATGAGGCACCGGGTGTAAAGTTCCTCATCCCTCATAGAATAGGGAGGATCCTCCAACCAGACAGGTGTTATGTCTGGTGTGCAACTGCCCGACAGTTGCTGTCGGGTTTCTCAATATATTCTTAAGTCGATGTAAACTTTACTTGCGAGATTCAGACCAAATTAATTCTTAAGTTTATTCATAGACGGCGCTGTAGTATATTTTGATATAATTTTTGTAGGTTGCCACAGCCCTATTATTAAATAGATGGACAAGTTTTAATACAGCGTTCAACACGTCTAACTAAAAATATCTAAACAAAACACTGATTAATTAATGAATGACTGAGAAACGATGATTTTGGTTAGACTGAAAGCCGACCCCAACATAGTTGGTGAAAGGCATATTATAAATTATGTGTTATTAGTTTTGATGTGTAGGAACACTAATAATCCTAACTTCCTAACTAATATTATAAATGCGAAAGTAAGTTTGTTTGTTCCCTTTTCACGACTAAACGGCTGATCGGATCTTTGGCATGAAGATAGATTTCAACCTGAGGAAGAACCTAGGCTATATATTATCACGCTACGACCAATAGGAGCAGAGCAGCAATAAAAAATGTTGCGAAAACGGGGAAAATGTGACGCAGACGAAGTTGCGCGGGACAGCTAGTTATTCTATAAATACCAAAGTAAGACACTTTAGTGTTTATAGAACACACTTGGTGATAATCAACCTTCTATCTACTAGTTCCAGACGGACACTGTTGAATTGTAATCAGACTGTCGCAAAATACCGGTCAAGTTTCATCACAGAATCTTGACATTATATCGATCAGTGAGAATGGTATCAAGGCCGAATTAAACCACGACAAACTTGTATATGGTACATGGAGTAAATAGTTGTCAGAGACCTCAAATTCAAATCAGTTATATAATTTTATAGACTCTTCTTTTCGGAACTAGATCATGTTATAGGTCCAAATTTTCGTTTTTTCGTTTCCAATTTTCGCAATTTTCGTTTCCAAGCATCCTGTCAGAACCGAATAAGTCACCTTGTTTTTCTGAAAAACTTGAAAAGAGTTGAATTTGTTGCAGTGGTATGAAAACAAAGAGATGCTATCAGGCTAGATAGACTATCAGAAGCAATATCATAGAAACACTTATCACATCTCTCAGTCAGGCTGTAGCGGCACAACAAAAAATACAACAGCAACATAGTACAGAGAGAACTACAGCGCTATGTATGCACCAATGAAGAACTAACATCCAATTCCTAAAAGGTGATATTAAAGTTCTCCGCGATTTACGACGGTAAAAACCCCGACAACGATTACTGTCGAGCAGTAGGCCAGACACAACACCTGTCTGGTCGGAGGATGCTCCCTTTTCTATGGGGGATTTAGAACTTCAGACTCTGTTCGTCATACTCCTATAAGATCATAAATGTAGCAAAAAATTACATAAACTCGTACCGACAGCCACCAGTTCATTCTTGCAAGAGGATTAAAATGTTGTTTGTTTTGCACCTACTAATATTATAAATGCGAAAGTTTGTGATGAAATAATGATGGATGGATGAAGCGTACAGGAGTAACAAACATCCATCCATATGTTTGTTACTTTTTTTCATTTTAGGCCAACGATGCGCGTCATAATTCAGCATAATAAATAACATGACTAACGAATTTATATTACTTATAACTGGGTAGCTATCAACGACTGAGAGAAATAGTCGCCTTCCACTCTAGTACTGTAACTTACTCTTAACTTAAATAAAATTAACAACTAAGTGAAACGTGTTACTCAATACTAACTAAAAAACCTTCACGACAAATCGGTGTACGGAGTTAACAATAGGGGATCGGACTGGGTAAAGAAAACGACATTCTATTTTGTCCGTCAGACAGGTAATACAAAAATATTAGACACGTATTTTTTGTTTTATCAAAATATCAAAAAATTACTTAGTTAAAACTCATTAAAGTTGGAGAGTGGGGGCTTACTACGTCACAAGTAGGTGTAAAACTTATCTACGTGTGACGTCATGCGCCATTTCAACTCAATATATCTCCGTAATTTTATGACCACGTGAAAAAACAAAAAATACGTGTCCAATACTTTTCAATAACTAATCTGAGGGACAAAGAAAAAAAAATGGAATATCCCCTATTACAACCCTTACAGCAGTCTTATTCAAAGCAAGGTCTCTGTTATTTATTTACTCATTTGCTTCGGATAATAGCTTAATAAGCAAGAGAAAGGTGGATGAATAAGTCATCAGCATGTAAATGGATGCTTTTTATTAATTCTGTGACTGCCACATGCCTAAAATGAAAACGAAAGTGTGGATCCACATCTAAGCGAATCAAACGTTCACTTTAACGTTCCTAGTACCTCATGCTCAGCAGTCGCTCTTGTGGCAAACAGACCAACGAGGCAGTCTTAAGAGGGGACTCTAGTGGGCCTTTCTCCATACAAATGTATTCCGCTGTTTTCTTCGTGGATAACGCGTCGAGAGGAATGTTTTTTTTTCCAAAAAAATCTAGGTCTTATTAAATAAAAATCTAGATCTTATTAAATAAAAAATAAAATTTCTTTTTTTCAAAACATAATCACTAAAAGAATTATGACAATCCAAAAACCCCAAAAATAACCCTTTTTTACCGCCATGTTCAGACTCTGACAGACAAATTAGATAATTTTTTAACAAAAAAGAAAATAATAGAAGCATAGATATACTTTTCCTCTAAATTTTGATATAAGAATTATTTAGATCAGTTTAGTTTTGAAGAAGAAAACAGCGGAATACAAAACGTCTTTCGGTCAAGATTTTTGAAGGTTAAATCAGCCTGAGCTGCAGTTGTCCCTTTCGCGCTTTACGGGGGCTTGGTCGGGCGCAGCGCGACGGCAATAATTTCTTTAAATACCTATTCTTCAAATTCCTCGGGGCTAGAGTCCCCTCTTAATCTTCGCCTACCTAAAGCAATTCCGATGTTTTTTTTGACACAAAGGAGGTACCAACATTAATATATTTTGTACCCAAAAAATAAAACATGGTTTTGATAACCAGTTTTTTTTAAGCAGGTGAGGCAAGCACAGCCAAAGAGACAAATAATATAGAATAGATAATACTACTGCGATAGTGAGTGATTTCTAATATTATGTATCGCTCTTGTGGCTAGTGATTGTAAAATTACTTGTTTCATACCATTGCGTCATTTACAAGGTGTTGTTTTGCATCCTCGTCAAAATTCAAGAAGATGTCACAAAATACGGTACCTAGTTATTTACTAATAAACGCTGATTTTTTTTGTTATTAAGTTTGTCAGTATTTCAGAATAACCCCCTTAACGTGGTTTAGGGAATAAGAAGTTATCTAATAAACTTTTTAGATTGTTTGTATGTATGAAACCGCGGTTATAGGGCGAGCTTACACTTACCGACTATCGTAAATAAGATTAAAAACCCTACCCATTTTATTTTATGATTCGGGACGAGAATCATCATTAGCATGGTTACCTCCTTGAATTTGACGAGGATACAAAACAACATTTAGTATTTTCATGATTCCCATGTGAAAAGACATTTGTGGACACGAGTTTTGAGTTTAACGACTATCGGCCTCAGTACCAGCCAGGAGTCAACATGGTGTGCCCGGTTTAAAGCAGGAGAGTCGTCCCCTATTACATAGTACAGAGTCCTAGTACTCTCAAAAAATTCATACAAACCGCCGTCTTTCCGACCTCGCCGCCGAGGTCCGTCGCGACGTCCCGGTCCATGCCCTCCCCAACTCTCGCTCGAGCCAACCCGCGATGCTGTGCCAGTAGTTTTTCAGCCCCTAAATAATGATATGATTCAGCTCCAGCCTGTCCCCTTGCTGTCCTCCCCCAACGACGCCCTAAGCCGAGGCTCGTACCTCACAGGGGGTGCCCTTAGCGTCGCTTAGTTTGTAAGTTTATTTATGCCCTGGCTGGAGGCCTTACTCTCAAGGCACCCACACGATAGTCCGGTTAAGCAGACGACAACCTCATAGGTTGAACTGCGAGATGCCACTCCCAAAAATACCCGAACTTTAAAAATGGAACTGGCAAAATGTGTGTACACCACTGCCTAACCGTTGAGTTCATGCATTACATGCGTAACCTAATGATATGCATGACTAGCAAGTTTCTTCTAATTAATATCTTTAGTAATTAACACTTATCAATACTGAAATAAACATTCATTCATACCACAGTCCTTCAAAACACCCACGCGATTCACGTTTCCCTAGATAAGAGTTTATATGATAAGCCGCTTGTTGTTATCAATGTCAAGATGAGATCCAACTATACATTTAGACGACTGTGTAATCGTAACATTCCATTCATAGTCCGGTTAAGCAGTAACAAACTTATGGACATGGTCCGCGAGCCATTTAAAAAAAGAAGTTAAATTCTATCCCCTGGCTGGCGGCCTCACACTTAAGAGTGTTTGCACTTTACGACATTTCATACATTTCAAGTCCTTTCCGAAACGACTGAACCAATATTAATGTAACTTCATACGCAGAAGCAGGATACATAGGTATTAAAAGTTACTTAACCTAAATATTGATACGAGTGGCTGTTATTATTTAGCCACGAGCCCCTTTCATTTTCTATAACCCTAGGTAATACTATTATAGCCTAAATTAAAGCACTCCGGCAGTTTTTGACTTTTGCTGAGCACCGTAAGTGACAACTAGCGAAATAGCGAAATATATATGTATGCCTGTACCCCTGCCTAAACACTACGGGGATTATATACATGATAATTATTATGTAGGTATGTGATGATAATATTTTATTAACATTCATTCATCAATCTCCTGCCCTATCCCAATTTATTTGGGGTCGGCGCAGCATGTCTTCTTCTTCCATACTTCGCTATTACTCGTCATCTCATCAGACACCGCCTTGCTTGCCATTCATTATTATCAGTGTGTAATCGCTATAGAATCAACATCGTGATTTCTAGACCGTAAATCTAATGAAATCGAGGTCTATTTCATCAGTTCAGTTGGCAAATATTATCTAATGCTGGAATAACGGCTTTCGGCTACAGAAGTTAAGGTTGAAGTTCGTGTGTTGTGGTCATAAGCATTGGATTTTTAACGGGTTTCAAAAAAGGAAGAGGCTAATTAATAATAGACAGGAAATCAGGATGGCAACAAATCGTCTATCTTTTAAAATAAAAGTTCGCGAGCACATTTGGAAGAAGCTAGCAGTATCGTCGTATTTTCCTCATTGTTTGTCCTTTTATTTTATAATTTATATATTGATATTTAATTATAGTATTTTATTATGAAGTTATAGTATTTTATATATCTTTTTAGTATGTCTTACATTTTTTTTTTTTTTTTTTATTTAGACACCTACCACTGTTTGTCTCTGCATCACCCAAAGGTTGACTGGTAGAAAATGCCTATGGCATTAAGTCCGCCTCTGTACAATATACTTGAAGTGTTAAATAAATAAATAAATTATTCAATCCACGTATTGGTCCAGATTGTTATCGAAATCGGTATTTTTTTAGCGGAAGAGCAACATGCATGAGCCTTTATAATACAATAGTTTTTTCCATGGCTTCGCCTGCGTAGAGAACGAAATTGTTTATCGTAGTGTTTTATAAAAGTATCCTATGATCCAGGTGAAAACAAGCGTCGGGCACTAGCTGCTCGGCATTTAGCTGAAAAGGGCCTATTTGACGCAGCCGTGAGGCACAATACTCGTATTATCCTTTTTTGTTTAGACATATTGAATTTGAATTTTACTATTCCCTTATGAATAGCCACAATCGCATGAAAATAATAAATTATGCTTAGTGACCCGCGAGGTTGGACAATAATTATTTATCTAGAAGGTTTTGGAATCCTATAACTTGGTATATAAAATAATGTTGAGTGGAAAGGTACTATTCTATGCATACTGGCTGTGCCCGCAGCTTCGACGACGTCACTACACGTTCTTTTGACTGTACTAATCAATAATAACTACATTCAGCAAAAACAAACAATTATTACAATTGATAACTGTTATGTTACCTAAGTAAGACTACCAGTGTTACCACGGGGTATCCTGGTACCCAGTTACTGGGTTGTGGAAGACAAGAAGGCTCCATGTATTGTGGTAAGACTGGAACCGACGACAACTTAAGGCGCAGATATACGACTTTTAATGATTTTAAATTGAACATCACGTCAAAACGTCTAGTCTTATTTCTTTGAAAAAAATATAATTATGTTATACTAGACAATTTTTTTTATAAAATGATATGTAAAAATGTAAAATTACATTTTTATAACATAGTGTAATTAATTTCTAAATACATGTCTAACGCGGACAAAAAACTATAATAACGCAAAAACTATCGGAGGTATTTACATGAAACTTTGACCATCTGAAAGACAATTTAACAACCTATATTTTAGTATACGGTTTTTATTTGTATTGTGTTTGATAAATCAAGGTGGGTTGTTTTTTCGAATAATCTTGGTGCGCGTTGAAGCGTTACGCATGCACTTTTACTCGCTCAAGGTCGCGGGCACTTATTGTCGCCTTATGTCGGAAAACGCAGGCAGGAGATGATGATCATCATACTATGAACACGACAGTTTCAGTAAGTAGTGTGCCTTGTACTTAGTTGTAAGGTTATGTTGTTGACGAACACCTCTTAGCGGAGCGGCTACAGGACGTCTTCGGGGAAGTCATGAAACCATGAAGCTTACCAGGGTAAGAAATCTTCTTTATTCATGTCTATTAGTATTTGTAGTGCAGGTCGGCTATCGTCGGCTCGTCATGCTTACTAGCAGGGAGCGGAAAGGGAAGAGACTCGGAACTAGTGATGTGCCACATGACGTTACTAATTGGTGACGTATCACTTAACGTATTCATTTTTTTTTTTTTAATAAGACAGACTTTATACATATTTAAAGTTCGCTTAAACCTTACTTTTATTTTTCCAAGGTACAAGAGTCCATGGCCTTTACACACAATTATGAGAAAGTAAGTATATTTTAATCATGAATGAAAGGCTTCTAATTGTGAAGAACTAACTAAGGCATCTAATTGTAGAAAGCCTAAAACGGGTTAGGGATACCCGAAGAACCATCACATGGTATCAAACGAGTTCCAGTTATAGGTGACTTCATGTGGAATTTTGGAAACCTTTTGGATATAGTGCCTTTACATTCACGATTTCAAGATCCTTAGTAATATAGACCTAAAACCATGAAAAAGGCCTTAATAAAAATAAAAAAAAAACCTTACCTGGCATGAAAATCATTATAATGTATTATATCCAATTTGTACAATCCCTCGAAAGGCATCGCAAATCCATGGGTATACCCGAACAGGGCCGTCAAACAGCACAAAACAAACATTTTACAGTTATTGACTAACGAGCTTATTTAGTTCAGTATTTATTTTTCACATCGCGAGCGCGCGTGCGTACTCTCCGACGGCCAAGCGAGAACTGAGGTTAGGACGTTAGGTAAGGTGGGGCAAACACTCCAGTTTATTGATGTAATTTTCTGAGTGCGCAAGGATGTGGTTACATGTATGCAACAGGCATGAAAATGAGGATATGTTTTTCCTTTTCCTATGTAGCTAGCTTCCTAGGTTAATGTCTGGTAACTATGCTATTGATCGATGCCCTGACTCATAGCCTACCAATTGGAGGTCGGCGCCTTGGCGGACTTTAATTGGATTTTAGTGAAAACTTTTTGATGAAGGACGTTTGACCTACGTTGACCTTTTTTAAGGATAGTGGCTCAAATCTACACGGAACACAGTTGAAAATACTGTAATGAAATTATACTGCCTGAAAAATGCTGACTTTTCATTTTTCAGTCGCGTGTGTCTAATCTCGTTATTACTTTTAAAAATCTTCTTTCCAGGGTCATTTTTACGTTATAAACCTTGAAATAATATATTTTGACACGAGTGGGGTAACTTTGTTATTGCAGCCGAGAACTGCCGTAACAAATGCCTACGTGTAGCAAATGAGGTATTTCAATACACTTTCGAAGATATAAAATAATAGGACAAAAAGTATTTTTGTCATGAACAATTACGAAACTATGATTTAATTTGGTTTTATGCAGGTTGAAGGAGAAGCTAAGGTATGGACCTGCTGAGGGAATGGGAAGCCGTGGCCTCCTTCTGCGAAGCAGTCATGCCAGCGAAGTTATGAGGAGGCGGAACGTGAGAGGGACAGATATACTCACGTTCCAGCCGCGCGCCGCGGGAGACGCCCGGGCGTCGGGGGCCTGTGGACAGTGAGTAATGGGCTAGCTCACCGTCCGTCTTATGACGACATGCCGTGTCGACGGCGCGTTCGTGGTCCACACGCGCCTCAAGGAGATGTCAGCAAATCGGAAAGGGTCCGAGAGGGCCGATGCCTGCCAGGGCTATGGGACTGTTCGAAGGAGATACCGCGGCCCTGGAACACAAAGGGCTAAGAAGGAACATGTGGATGTGTGTGGATGTCTTTTAGTCAATACAAGTCTGAAATTTCCTTCTGCTCCGCCTAGAGCAGGAGGGAGGGATCATTTAATGATTTTCCATTCGTAAAAAAAAAGGAATGGAGTTATGGAGCCTAATAATTATAAAGTATAGAGAATTCTTATATTTTTGAATTTAGAACACAAATAAATTGTAATTTAACACTAGTGACGGGATATTTACCATGGAGTTCCTGATATTAAGTTCCCGGTACTAGTAATATTGATACCTAGTGTTAGTAATCATGTCAGTTTAAAAACTTATACATTTGTAATTTGTTGCCAAGAGAATTATTATTTAAGACATTCTATTTATAATCACAATTTTAATATAATATTAAAGCTTTAAGAATATGCGGAAAGGGGTTTGGGCAAGGCACTATTAATACTAACTGGAATGTGTACAAGCAAAATGTCAATATCAAAAAACCGTTTAAAAATGAACTTTATCTCATTGAACATTGAACCCAATTGTAGGGCAATAAGAGTCAGTTTTTTAACTTGTAAACTCACGTCTTGTTTCCCTCAAGGGTGCCCAGAAACTACAGAACGCCAGGATCTTTAGATACAAGGAGTATCTTCACTGTTTAAAGCTTTCAAAGTTTATATTAATAACTAAACCTATACTGCTAATCTTGCGGTCCCGGAGTAGGAGGAGTATCTATGTAAGGATCCCACGGTCATAAGCAGGTCCACAATCATAAGCTGGTCATACATGCACGCTGTCTTAGTACGCTCCTGGAGGGTTAACATGCATAATTCTTTTAAGGAGATAAATAATAGAGATAATCCATACTAATATTATAAATTCGAATGTGACTCTGTTTGTTTGTTTGTATGTTTGTTTGTTAGTGTTAGCGTGATGATATATTATTATAGCCTATGTCCTTCCCCAGGTTAAAATCTATCTTCTTGCCAAATTTCATTAAGATCCGATCAGCCGTTTAGTCGTGAAAAGGTAACAACAAACATACAAACAGAGTGACTTTCGCGTTTATACTATTAGAAATTAAGTAATTATAGTATGGATAATAGATAGTTAAACGACTTAAAGGTTATTGTGTTCGTTAAACGATGTGAACTAGTTTTCAACGTTAAATTGTAAGGTTTTTATTTCGTTCTTTGTTTATTAACTCTAGGAGTAAAACAGTCAAAATTTTCTTTTATGACGAGTGGTCACGTTAACTGCCGAACTTTTTCCCAGCCCTGTTGGGGTCGTTTACCAGCCCATCCGGATAGCAGCAGTTACTGGGTAATCCACATTAACAACTTTCCAAAGTCTACAAAAATGAAAGCTGGAACTAATAGCTCAAAGTGCTTTCGGACTAACGGAGAGGTCTCGGTATGTGTGGATGGTCACCCATCTTTGGACCGAACTGGTAAAGCGTGGCTTATTGAGGGTGACCTGTGCAGCTGTTAATGTTGCAAGCTTTTATTTTAACTGGTCGTATGAATGTAAGTTGTCCGCTTCAAAATATGCAAATCATTTTTGGACCACTTTCTGGTATCCGATTGAGCTAAAGTTTTGCATGTAACCTTTAGTTCTGGTTTCAATACATTTTTATGACAGACATGTCTTGATCCTGCTGCCAGGATCGTCTCCTCACAAAAGAACTCCTCAACGGTTACCATCACGGACACTTAACTTTGTATACGCGTTCAATGATAGATTAAACCAAATTTTCTTCTTTGGAAGCGCCAGTAGTTCGAAAAATTCATTTTTTTTTACGTTTTTTGCAATTAGCAGATTAGTGTCAGTTTGTATGTTGATTAAAAATATGATATGCGGTCTTAATATGAATTTATTTACAAAGTTGGTTTTTTCATGAAAAAGACATTCAATGGGATTAAATTAACTTGAAGGTTATATTGATGATTGTAATGATTGTAACTCTGTAAAACCTTATTTGTTTCGGTCGCGAATTATATTTTAATCAACATACCACAAAACACTGAACTAAAAATTGCAAAAAACGTTACAAGCGAATTTGAATTTTGTGGTCTACTATTGCCACCTGCTTTTTTTAGGGAACTATATTTCTTGTCACCATAATTTATATTTTTCATCAAAGTTGTATCACCTAATAAATAGATCTATCGCCACGAAATATTTTCGTTCTCAGATAAACAAAAATTGTTTCCAGATATTCCAGGTAATTATGAAATAAATGTTGATATGTGTAAAATAAGAGATGGATTACCAATAAAATTGTAGTGCATTAGATGAATATAAACTTCGTTCTTATAATAATAGTTTTATTACTTAAATAATAGCTTTGTGCTCAGAATGGTAGATCTGTCACCAAATTAATAGATCAGTTCCTTATTTCTATGAAGAAATGCCTAATACGAGACATTGGGCACACCGACTCGGACAGGTTAGGTTCGAAGGATTCTTCGTGTTAGGTTACTGTAAACCCTGCAGGCAGAAATAGGAGCCCCGCGTAGCGGGGATACGTCGACAACGCCTTAGTTTAGACCTGTGGTTAATGGAGTTTTTATGTTAATTTTTTTACATTGTTTGATGATTCAATTTTCGTGACAGTTCTATTATTTTGAAACCTAATAAAATTACTTGATGATTGATATTATTTCCAAGTAATTCTTAATTAATATTTAGGTAAGCGTTTTGATATTATTTGATGATTCAATTTAGGTAACAGATCTACTATTTTGGGAACAAATATTATTTATTAGGTCAATGAAAATGCATTTGGTTATTGATAAAATCATACCGACCCCTTTTTTTTACCGACTATGACTAATAATGGCCCAAAACAGGTTACATATTCAGAGTTTAATGTAAGTACATATTTATATAAGCCACTCAAGCGTTTCTTAAGGATAGACTTCAACGTTACACGAATATGGGCAGGTACAGACAGCGCAGTTCAGGGACCTATTTCTCGCGCAATATGATTGTGCGGAAACCTGTGCAGCGAATATAATTAATGCCAATAACAGTCAACAAAAGGACGGTGAAAATTTAACTGCCTACGCGAGCCGTTTGATGACGTCACTCATAGCGAAATGGAAGGACATGCAATGTGAGGAGATTGCGGTATCGTACGTACTTGCTCATTTAGCTAAAATAGATAGTGGAATCAACCGACTAGCTTTTACAACCGATATTAAAACGAGAACGAAGTTGATTCAAGAATTGAACGCATTGTCGTTGAAGAGAAAACATGATCGACACGTCGACAACAACGTGGACACTAAACAAACAAAACCAAGCAACATGCCATTCCAGTGCAATTATTGTCATAAAACTGGACACAAAGCAATCGTCTGTCGTTTACGTAAAAACAATCAAACTACTCAAAGAACCACTTCTACCACTACGCCTTCGTCATCATCGGATACCAAGAAAGATGTCACCTGCTTCCGCTGTGGAGAACGAGGCCACATCGCGCCTCGCTGTCCGAAGACGAGCAACGCAGCAGCCAGTAGCAACACCAGCAGCAGCAGCGGCGCGGCCATGGAACGAAGAGTCAACTACTGCCAAGTCCAAGGTGTACGTGGAGAGCTAACATAATCCGGTGAGTCGTACATATTTTATTTCGATAGTGGTGCTGAGTGTTCTCTTGTAAAAACAAAGTATCGCGAATAAATTCTTAGGAGAGCGTTCCGTTGCTAATATAAGATTAACAGGCGTTCGTAACGCTCATGATTACTGTACCGAACAAATGTTATGTGTGAGGTAGTTATTGACGGACATTGTTTAAATTTGTCATTTCTTGTCGTTCCAGATGAATTTATGCCTCATAACATAATGATAGGCTCCGATATTTTAAATTATGATTTGAGTGTTACCTTGTCGAGAGGGAATCTAGTGATAACGAAACCTGTTTCTTGTTTTGCCGCGGTGACAGAAATTAATTTTAGTGCAATTAATACCGACGTTTCACCAATATTTAGAGATAGTCTTGAACGTGTGTTGAAGGAATTCTCGTTTGGATTTATTGATGGTTTACCGTCAACTCGTGTAACTACAGGCGAAATGAAAATTCGTTTAAAAGATGCAACCCGTACTGTTTATCGCCGCCCTTACCGCCTCAGTCCCCGCGAACGAGATGTAGTGCGTGATAAAGTAAACGAGTTGTTGAATGCAAACATAATCCGACCGAGTAGTTCTCCGTTTGCTAGCCCGATCCTTCTTGTGGAAAAGCGTGATGGTTCACAGCGTATGGTGATAGATTATCGCGAGTTAAATTCGAATACGGTGCCAGATAGATTTCCACTTCCGCGTATAGACGACCAAATATCTAGGCTGAATGGCGCCAACTATTTCACTTGCCTTGATTGTGCTAGTGGTTTTAATCAAATTCCTATCCTAGACCCTGAAAGCATTGAGCGCACGGCATTTGTGACGCCGGACGGGCAGTTTGAGTACCTAGCCATGCCCTTCGGTTTGCGTAATGCGCCCAGTGTTTTTCAGCGAGCAGTATCCAACGCATTGGGTCCTTTAGCTTTTTGCTATGCCATATTGTATTTGGATGACATTTTAATACCGTCAACCAACGTAGAAGAAGGATTTACCAGGCTACGTGAAGTGTTAACTGCTTTGACCGACGCTGGTTTTTCACTAAACCTCTCGAAATGTTCTTTCCTCAAACAAAGAGTAGAGTTTCTGGGCTATGATATTTCGTCAGGACAGATCCGACCCAATCCTCGTAAAGTAGAGGCGCTAAGCAAACTCCTCCCTCCCGACAATAGTTCCCAATTGAGACAATTTATAGGCCTGGCTTCCTATTTTCGTAAATTCGTAAAGGGTTTTTCACTGATTATGCTCCCATTGTTTCATTTAAACACCAGTGCCCAATTCAACTGGAAACCTGAGCATGAAGAGGTTAGACAGAAAATTATTTCCGTTTTAACTGACCAACCCGTTCTTACGATTTTTGACCCAGACGTCCCAGTTGAATTGCATACTGATGCGAGTGCTATAGGCTATGGTGGTATTTTATTTCAACTAGTTGATGGCCAGTTGCGCGTTGTTGAGTACTATAGCCGAAAAACCACGGACGTAGAGTCTAGATACCACTCTTATGAGTTGGAAACTCTGGCGGTGGTGAATGCTGTAAAACGTTTCCATCATTACCTTCAGTGACGACATTTTGTAGTAGTTACTGATTGTAACTCTCTAAAAGCCTCTCACAACAAGGTCGATCTTTCCCCACGAGTCCATCGCTATTGGGCTTTCCTGCAGGCATACGATTTTGATATTGTCTACAGGGAAGGTAAATGGATGAGCCATGTTGATTTCTTATCTCGCAACCCTTTGCCCGAACTATCCGCAATACCTAAGAATGCGTCAGCGGTCGAGAGGGTAGAACAAAAACGAATTGACCTTACAACTCTATCAGAAAATTGGCTATTGGCTGAACAATTGCGAGATGACGAAATTCAAGCTATTGTTATAAAGCTCAAAGAAAATCAGCTCCCTGCCGACATTGCCAAGACGTATGAGCTGCGATCAAGGCGTATTGCATCGTAAAATACAAAGAAATAATCGGACGCGTTGTTTGCCGATAGTACCGCGTGCGTTTCGATGGTCCGTTATAAATCACGTACACGAGTCGATAATGCATCTAGGCTCGGATAAAACATTAGAGAAGGTGTATGAACATTACTGGTTTGAAAGTATGGCTACGTACGTACGTAAATTCGTAGACAATTGCATCACATGCAAAGTTTCAAAGGCTCATTCCGGACGTGTCCGGGTAGAGCTTCACCCCATCCCTAAAATTACTGTCCCCTGGCATACAGTGCATGCCGATATTACCGGAAAATTAAGCGGTAAGAATGATCAAAAAGAATACGTGATAGTGATGATAGACGCATTCACAAAATTTGTGCTTCTTCATCATACACTTCGGATTGACACCGATAGTGTCGTCAATGCGCTTAAATCTAGTGTCGCTCTCTTTGGTACACCCTCACGCGTAATAGCAGACCAGAAGGTCGTTGCTTCGCTAGTAAGGACTTTAAAGAATACTGTAGTTCGCATAACATAAGCCTACATTTAATCGCGACCGGTTCCAGCCGAGCAAACGGTCAGGTAGAACGCGTGATGAGTACACTAAAGAGCATGCTTACTGCAGTAGAAACATCGCATAGGTCGTGGCAGGAAGCTCTTGACGAAGTACAACTGGCATTAAATTGCACTGTAAATAGAGTGACAAAGGCGAGCCCTCTTGAACTTATGATCGGTCGCGTTAGTAAAATTCAATGTCGGTGACATGGTTCTTATTCAAAACGAAGAGCGAAACCAAACAAAATTAGATCCGAAATATAAAGGTCCATTTAAAATAACTGATGTACTCGAAGGCGATCGTTATGCTTTGAAATCTTTGACCAGTAACAGAACCTATAAGTATGCCCACGATCGCCTTAGAAAGATGCCTCAATGTGAAATTCCATCTGAACTGATTGTTGACTTTGAATCCAATGTAGATATTAATAGTGAAAATTCCTCTTCTGTTGTTTAAATATGACGCACACTAAAATTACTAAGTTACTATAGGTAACCTTTCTTAATCAAACTGTAGTCTGGTCGTAGTTGTAACTGCGATTCTATGAGTCGTTCAGGGCGCAATACGCGGCTAGATGTATGGTGGCTGGGTCTATAAGACTATTTTTTTGGGTCTCAATGAGACTACTATTGGGTCTCTGTGAGACTAGTGTTCGGGTCTCAATGAGACTACTACTGGGTCTCTGTAAGACTAGTGTTCGGGTCTATAAGACTACTATCTGGGTCTGAATAAGACTACTGTTTGGGTCTCAGTGAGACTACGCTGCCGAGCAGCCGGGTCATATTAGTGTTGTGTGTTTGTGAATAGTACTAGTTCACTGTACAATCATTGAAGTTTATTCTGAGTATGTTTACTTGTGAGGTATCTTTCGAATTCTTGCTTTTTTTATGTTTACCTCGTAGTCAGGTTAAGCCGAGCAAAAGTTTTGCTACAAATGAGAATATTGTTACAGATGCACACGAGGACGTGTGACTCATCAGTTTGGCCGTGTCGTCGCAAGCGATTTCAAGACGGCAACCTTTTTTTTTTTAATTATTATTTTTTACCAAGTTGGTAGTACCAACTCGTAGATTTCATAATGTTGGTCAAACTGTTACTTGAATCTCATTGGTTGATTGGTTAGTACAGTGGACGCCGTGAATTGGCGCGAAATCTTGAATTCTTCCCGCCAAAAACATGCGGACAGAGTCGATCCAGGAGACTAGACTGGGATTTTGTTCTGTTGAGATCATACGATCGAAACTGTCACGTCCACCGTACAAGCCCTAGTTATTTAAATTGCCACGTATTGTAATTACCAAGTATTATACGTGACTGTGATTTGTTTTTAAACCTACTTTTCACTGGTTTGCCCGAGTACACCCACCTTCTTCATGGAACCCGAATCAAGAAACAATAACGATGACGCCCCTGTTATCGTTACGCCCACGCTCCCACCGTCATATATATTATGTGCAGGTAAGCGACTAAAAGTAAAAACTGTTTTGCAAATATATAAGCGTCTACAAAAAAAACACCAAAAGGCGGAAAGGCGGAAAATAACTTCACATAAGTCGTCGTCGGTGACTTTTGTTTGTTTCATATACTTTTTTTGCCACCGATTTCCGAAAGTAAAAGTAATTTTCACTTCAGTAGCTCAAACATGTAGGTTTTGCTGCCTAAAATCAGTGAGCAAAATGCGATTTTGCTCACTGAATGAGACAAAGTAACTTTTTAATTATTTTTTTCAGAGAGCCCCGAATTTCTTATTCAGCCTTGGGTTAATCATACAATTCGAAACATTCACACTCTGTCTCTTTCCCGCCCATTAGAAAGAGAGAGAGACAAAGACCAGCCCTTTCGAAGTTCCGTTTTTGAATTCGAACACGTTCGGAATTTCGTACTAACTAAAGAGATTTTGAAAAAATGTCTTTTAATGTAATTTATTGAATTTTTAACTTATTGTTGTATTTAAACGAAAATAAGTATTTACTGCAAATAAAACTGATATTTAACCTATAAATATTTATTTCTAGTTTCAATAATGTTACGTAATATATTTTGAATAATAAAATATCATGGGTGCTATTTCCGAACACGCCTTAATTTAAATGAAAGAGCGGGAAAAAAAATTCGTGACTGGCGTAAAGAGTTGAATAAGTTAAAAATATTAAAATAATCGTAAAATATGAGTGAAACTAGCGACGAGAACAATATTGTAACACCGGAAGAGTTAAAACAACAAGACAGTTATTAATGCAGAATTAAGTTTCCTACCTGAGAAGTTTCGCAAGAAATATCTGAAAGCATACCATGTCTTCAACGAGACTTACAAAGGGCGCAAGCAGTTTTTCGGAGACAGTGTTGCTATCTTATTTTTTAGATTTATTACAGACGAGGTGATCATCTATAATGTTAATTATTTTGATTCACAATAAATAGTTATTTCAATCAATAGGGGATCGGACTGGGTAAAGAAAACGACATTCTATTTTGTCCGTCAGACAGGTAATACAAAAATATTAGACAAGTTTGTGATGAACTAATGATGGATGGATGAAGCGTGAAGGGGTAACAAACATCCATCCATATGTTTGTTACTTTTTTTCATTTTAGGCCAGTGATGCGCGTCATAATTCAGCATAATAAATAACATGACTAACGAATTTAAATATAGTGAACTTATAACTGGGTAGCTATCAACGACTGAGAGAAATAATCGCCTTCCACTCTAGTACTGTAACTTACTCTTAACTTAAATAAAATTAACAACTAAGTGAAACGTGTTATTCTATACTTACTAACTAAAAAACCTTCACGACAAATCGGTGTACGGAGTTAACAATAGGGGATCGGACTGGGTAAAGAAAACGACATTCTATTTTGTCCGTCAGACAGGTAATACAAAAATATTAGACACGTATTTTTTGTTTTATCAAAATTACTTAGTTAAAACTCATTAAAGTTGGAGAGTGGGGGCTTACTACGTCACAAGTAGGTATAAAACTTACCTACGTGTGACGTCATGCGCCATTTCAACTCAATATATCTCCGTAATTTTATGACCACGTGAAAAAAGAAAAAATACGTGTCCAATACTTTTCAATAAACTACACGACGGACAAAGAAAAAAAAAATAGGATTATCCCCTATTCCTGTTGATTATTTTATCTCCTAAAGTGTTCTCGCTGCTGAAGTGAAAAGTTATGTGTATTACACGAGAGCTAAGTTTTTTGCATCTCGTGCCTTAGCACTCGCAGCAAAAAACGACTTTGCTCTCTTGTTGCACAAATAACTATTGTGCAACAAGAGAGCAAAGTCGTTTTTTTTGTTTGTAGCAAAATCTACATGTTTGAGCTACTGAAGTGAAAATAACTATTTCCTCTTTTTTGTGTTTTTGTTTTGGAATTTTACTCTTTTTAGCTGTAGGTATATCCCACAAATCCTAGTAAAGAATCAATTTCACATCAGATAGCACATCATCCACAAAGAAGAAGAAATTATATTACATGTATATTACATATATACAAACGCCTTTTTGGGGCTAAGTAGGAACCACAGAAGGCAAAAAAACCCCGACACAAAAAGACCTCTGTTAGTGGTCCCCAGCTAGACGCTTGGATTATTTTATTTTCGGCTTTTGAGAGGTTTTCTGTGTTGGGGGTTTATTAAATTTTTAATTTAATTTTTATTTCATGTTTTTTTAATCTTCGGTATATTATTTTATCTTAGCCTTGACTGTCACAATCTTGGGCATAGGCCCATTGCTTCCACTTTTCTCGGTGTTGCGCGTCTTCTCGCCATACATTAACAAATTTTTAATTAAAGAAAACAGCTAAATAAAAAAAAAAACGCGTTTTTGGGGGAGAAGGGGTACAGCTATTCCCCCTGGCGATGCCCATAGTAACAAGTGTTTCAAATTTCGAATCGACCGGACCTATGGAAGTTGTTAATTTTCCTTCAATTATAAAAGAGGTGATGACCTTCAAACGGCTGAGCAGATATTCTAGAAACATAGCTAAGAACGCTTTCGATTAAAACACCTTTTAAACAAAACCAATTTTATCAAAATCGTTTCATCCGTTTAGCAGTTACGATACCACAGACAGACACACAGATACACAGTTAAACAGAAACACAAATTCACAGATTCACGGTAGTGTGTATCAAACTTCTAACACCCCCTTTTTTGGTCCGGGGGTTTCAATGAAAATTAGCTTGATTAAGATTTGATATTTAATTTTTGGGATATGGATCCTTTTCGTCAAAGTGCAGCAGTAGCTTTGTTTTTCACACATTCATAAATAAATTGACATACTTATAATAATCATAAGAATATAAGCAATAGGTATCAAAAAGTAGACTTTTACAATTGAATATGATTTACAGTATTATTTCCCAATTACTGAATGCTCAGAGAAAGGACCAGTTATTAATATTTAAAGTGACCACAATATTATAGTGTCTTTAATAATTGATTAGCGCCATCTTATCAATTATTAAAGACACTATACAGCAGCCATTAAGATAAGAAATAAAAGCTTTTAATAAGATAGATTGCATCAGTGGATTTTATTGGCTGCTGTTATACTAATGTCGGTAGACGGCGTTTATTCTTGACGATGAAGTAAGTAGATTAAACCTTCCTGGGCTACGGCTGTACAGCTGGCGACTAACTATTACAACAGCTTTGAAAATGTGAAATTGATTTTATTACCTACTAGCTGTCCCGCGCAACTTAGTCTGCGTCACATTTTCCCCGTTTTCGCAACATTTTTCATTGCTGCTCCGCTCCTATTGGCCGTAGCGTAATGATATATAGCCTATGTCCTTTCCCAAGTTGAAATCTATCTTCTTTCCAAATTTCATTAAGATCCGATCAGCCGTTTAGTCGTGAAAAGGTAACAAACAAACAAACAAACAGAGTGACATTCGCATTTGAAGGCGCGTCCATGGCGCCATCTAGTAGTAGAGATCGACATTGAGCGGTCGAGAGTGACAATTGTGTTGTCACTCTGGTGGAACGTCATAAACGTCAAACAACTACCCTACTCGTGCAGTTTGAATCGAACGATAGCGTGGACTAGACGGTTACGACGGATCGTTCATCTTCGTTAAATTGAGTGATCATTGTAATTTAAATTGAGAATCGTGATTATAAGGCTGCTGATCGAAGACGTGTCTACTTATTTCCAAAATACCTCGTGCGATTACCCACTTGAAGATGAATAATTCTGATATAGGTACCCACGTGCCTTTACATTTATAATATTAGTATGGAGTATGTATAGTTTTACCTAGCTGCACCAGAAGGTTGGTAGCGGTTTCACTTTTTACACGATTGCGAAAAATGAAGGGTCGTTTGATGTTTTATTTGATTATACCTTACCTGTTTCTTTTCAGTAATTCAACTAGATGCAGTGGAAACAGCTTAATTTTATTGCAAGAAAGTATACAAACTGCTCAGTCAACAAGATGATTTGGTTATAGGAATATTTGAATTCCATGTGGGTTTTCAATATAAAGAGCACCATCACCTGCATGTTCGAGCCACCTGCACCTTTTTTAGATGAAACACTGCTAATAATGATCATGATGATTAAAAGTAATAAACAATATGTTTCGTTATGTACAATGTGTTTTATGTCTATATGCACGGCCAGCTTGGAACATCTTACTTGCCCAATATTTGCATATCAACTTATAATATCATACCTAAATATTTTTTATTTTTTTTTAATCACCCAGTTTTTGTGGCTCTAATGGTGTTTGGAATGTGCCTATACTTACTAATTATTACATCATCTGCCTAGTTTTTCCCAACTATGTTGAGATTGGCTTCCAGTCTAACTTGATGTAGCTGAATACCAGTATTTTACTTAGAGCGACTGCCTATCTGACCTCCACAACCCAGCTAGTACTGGGTAAGAAAACTTGGTAAGACTGTTTGTCTGACTTGCGGGCCACAGACTATCTGTAACAACTGTCAAAGATGACAGCCGGCACCAACGGCGTAACGTGCTTTCCGAGTCACGGAGGAAAATCGGTATTGATGCCTTAGGGTGAAAACCTCTTACCACTGCGAGGATCGGCCTGAAGACATGGTGGCGCACACCGTGGAGCTCTGCCCCGCTTGGTCTGAGCACCACCGTGTCCTCGTAGCGGCGATTGGCGGCGGCGACCTCTCGCGTCCGGCCCTGGTTCAATCCATGGTCCGGAGCGAGAGGGAATGGGAAGCCGTCACCTCCTTCTGCGAAGCAGTCATGCTAGCGAAGGAGGTGGCGGAACGTGAGAGGGAGAGAAACTCACGTCCCAGCCGCCGCGGGAGACGCCCTGGGCGTGTGGGGGCAACCAGTGGCCCCTGGCCACCGTAGGCGCGGGTCTGTGGACCTTCGGTCCGTCTTATGACGACAGGCCGTGCCGACAGCGCGTTCGTGTTCCACGCTCGCCTCAAGGAGATGTCAGCAAATCGGAAGGGGTCCGAGAGGGTCGATGCTTGCCAGGGCTGCGGGCTGTTCGAAAGAGATACCGTGGCCCTGGAACACAAAGGGCTAGGAAGGAACATGGATGGGTTTTAGTCAGTCAAGTCTGACACTCCCTTCCGCTCCGCCCAGAGCGGGAGAAGTAATTTGATGATTTCCCATCCGAAAAAAAAATTTAAAAAAAAATGGTTAAAACCTCGTAAGTGTATAATGCATTTCGGACAATCATATTATAGTACCGAAACTATAAGATTTTCCGAAATGCATAAAGCAGCAATGCAGTTCTGGATATAAAAGCGGGTTAAATTTCCATATTAATTAATAAAAAAACCGTCCAAATGCGAGTCCGACTCGCGCACGTAGGGTTCCGTACCATTATTAATAAAAACGAGCAAAAAAATCACTTTTTTAAATGGGAGCCCCCTTAACTATTTATTTTATTCTGTTATTAGTATTTGTTGTTATAGCATCAACAGGAATACATAATTTGTAGAAATTTCAACTGGCTACCTATCACGGTTCATGAGATACAGCCTGGTGACAGACGGACGGACGGACGGACAGCGAAGTCTCAGTAATAGGGTCCCGTTTGACCCTATTACTTTTTACCCTTTGGGTACGGTACGGAACCCTAAAAACATAAAAGACTCCGTACCAAAATTTAAATTTAAAACAGCACGCAGTTTTTTCTTCCTCCTGAAAAGTTACTTCTTTTACACTTACGAGGTTTTCACTGCAAGGCATCGATATGTACCCAACGGGTGATTCTCGCCAGCCTAGGCAAGCTTGCCTTAACTTAAACATTAACCCGAGTAGCTGGTATTGTTTGTGTTGTTATTAAGTCACAAGCTCCTCACTACTAACTAAGAAATAAATATTTGTCGTAGGGAGGTGATTTTATTTCGTTAGACACGGTCTTCATGTGGGCAGAACATGGGTTTCGTGCTATGAAAACACACACTACAAAATCAAAAGTCATTTATTCAAACTAGGCTGATAATCAGCACCTTTTGAATGTCAAAATTACAAGAGACAGTCCCTCAAAACGCCCGCCCTTCGCCACTTCCTAGTGTTTTAGCTGGGAAGAAGAAGTAGCGGAACAAACTCCCCAGCAACACATCTGTCTGTTAGGTTAGAAGAACCAGATTCTATACACAAAGTACACTGCTTTTATCGAACTAACAAATTACTTGAAATTACAATCCAACACAGTAACACTAGGCACAATGAATCGGGTTACAGTTTCGGGACGTCTTGACTCCGCCGAGATCAGACACTGACTGTCCTCCTCGCCGCGAGCTCGAAACATCACGACTCTGTAGTAAGCGCGCTTAGGTGTGGGTAGACTGCTTTGGCGCGCTTTCGATTCATTTTGTCCGTACTATTGACTGTCTCCGACATATTCTATTAAATAAAATTCCAAACCGCATTTGTCTGGTTGTTGGTCCGAGATAATGTCAGGAACTTTTTATTCACTGAAAGTATTTTGATGCAATTGACAAGATTTAATAAATTATTTCACGGGGAACGTTTCAATGTTATCCACGGGCGATGCCGTGCTATTACGGAAATCGTCTATCGAATCTTAAAAATAACATCAAAGTAGTACAGACACAGGTGAGCGACTTTTTTGAAACTATTTATAATTGAACAGAGCACGATTTTAACTTAAAATACCTATGCAATTAATTCATTACACAATATGGCTCGTTTGCAGGTTATTGTGAATTCACGTTTTCTTTTTCGTAAGTATTTCTCCATATTCCCGTTAGACAAGCCTTAGCCAATATTACTACTGTAATCTAGAGATTATAAGGAATAAATCAACATGCATTTCATTATTAAATACCAAACAAAAAAAATTGTCGCCTTTCAACTGCGTGGTGCCAACAGTCTGGGAGCCATGTATATTACTATACTCTTTGTCTGGGAGTAACATGGCTGTGACATACGAACAGATAGACAGCCAGACGGACAGGGCTAATCTATATGGGTACTGTTTTAGCCATTTGGCTCCGAAAACTTAAAAAGTAGGTAGTTTGCTTGGTTGAATGAGGAGCTCGTGGCTAAATAATAACAGCCGCACGGGTCGATCTTTAAGGTTAAGCCGTGCTTGCCGAAGTTGGTCCGTGGATGGGTGACCATAAACATACCGAGTTTCCCCCGTGCTTCGGAAAGCACGTTAAGCCATTGGGCCCGTTGGTCCCGACTGTCATTTGTAGATCTTTAACAGTCGTTACGAGCGGTCAGAAGCCAAAAGTCTGACATCCAGTCTTACCAAGGGGTTTTGTATTACCCAGTTACTGGGGTGTAGAGGTCAGATAGGCAGTCGCTTCATGTAAAATACCGGTTAGACTGGAAGCCGAACACAAGATAGTTTAGGAAAAGGCTAGGCAGATGATTATGATGCTGCTTGGTTAAATGATGTATTTATCCTTAGTAGATAGTACAATATTGTTTGTCACAATTTCATACTCGTCCGAAAGCAATTCCGGTCTAAATTTGTTTTTTTTTTCAAAGAACAAAAAAAAAGAAGAATTGAATTCTGTTCGAATTTCCAGAAGTTTCTATATTGTATACTCAGCTGTAATTTGTATCGTGTATATTATAAAGTGTTCTATCTCTCTATCTCTTTCTGATAGAACCTGAAAAGTTTTTAGTAACTAAATAATACTGCTAACAGGCCATAAAAACAAAACAATCACGGTATATTTCATTTCTCACTTAGCCTTTATAATATTCCTTACATCACATTGTGTAGGCCGTTTAATATATTTGTGGTATATTTTATTTAATGCTTCTGTTACTATACTAATTGCTCGTGACACAGTAATTTGTGAAAGATTATGGAGAGCACTCTTCTTATCAAAATTTGGTAGGACCCTGATGCATAAAATGCAAGTGATAATAGAATCTGCAATAAAAAATACAACATTTATCAACCTATTTCGTGTTTAGAGGTGTAGGGGCTAGAGCGCTGGAGATCGCCGGTGTAAATAGTGGCCCGTCCGCTGACGCTCTGGCTGAAAAGCTCAGAGCGTCCCTAGATGCGGATGAGGCCCGAGTGTCCAGGCCCGTCAGATGCGCAGACTTGCGCATCCTGGGCCTGGACGACTCTGCGACCCAGGAGGAGGTGGTCGCCGCCGTCACCAGGTCTGGTGGGTGCCCTGCTGAGCAGGTCAGGGCAGGCACCCTACGTCCAGACCACTCGGGCATGCGAACCGTTATGGTAAGCTGCCCTGTGACGGCGGCGCGAACAATCGTGGAGGCTGGAAGGCTCCTGGTGGGCTGGGTGTCGGCGCAGGTGAAGCTGCTGGAGCCCCGACCTCTGAGGTGTTACCGGTGCTTTGTGGGGCACCACGTAAGTTGTCGATGCACCTCGGAGGTGGACCGCAGCGGAGACTGCTTCCGATGCGGTCAGCCCGGTCATATGGCCGCGGCTTGCTCCGCCACCCCGCACTGCACTGCATGTGCGGCAGCGGGCAAACCGGCCGATCACCGGGCAGGGGGCAGGGCCTGCGCACCACCCACCAAGTCCAGAGGCAAGGGAAGGCCTTCAGCCACCGCCTCCACCGTCGCTACCGCCGCAGCCGCCGCCACTGCTGCGCCCACCGCTGCCATCAGCACCGCCGCTGCAGCAACTGCTGCGGGGCCCTCACAGGGGGCCCGGGAGGGGGCTAAAATGGAGTGCCAATAATGGTCCCATTACGCCTCCTCCAGGCGAACATTAACCACTGTCGCTGTGCTCAGGATTTGTTGCTCCAGAGCATGGCGGAGTGGCTGATTAACGTCGCCGTGGTCGCTGAGCCGTACTTTGTCCCGCCCAGGGAAGACTGGGTGGAGGACCTGAGCGGCTCAGTGGCCATAATTTCGTCGGCCGCCGCCGGTACCCCGAACCTTGAGAGTGTCAGGAAGGGTCAGGGTTGCGTAGCAGCACGGTTCGGGGAGATCGTCGTGGCGGGAGTCTACTTCTCCCCGAGCCGAACTCTCGCCGAGTTCCACAACTCCCTCATGGAGTTGAGTGTCGTCATCCGAAGCTATTCCCTCCCCGTGCTTGTGCTCGGGGACTTCAATGCCTAAAACTTGGCTTGGGGTTCTCGTTGCACAGATGTGCGGGGTAGGATGGTGGAGGACTGGGCTCTGGAGGTGGGCCTGGTCGTCCTAAATCGGGGTTCTGTCCTCACGTGTGTGCGGATGCGGGGCGAGTCGGTGGTGGACATCTCGTTCGCTAGCCCCGCTCTGTCACCGCGTGTCGTTGACTGGCGCGTTATGGAGGGGGTGGAGACCTATTCCGACCACCGGTACATCCGGTTCGATGTCTCCGCCCAGGACTCAAGCGCGCCGGTCTCACAGGCCCCGAGTGGTCCACGTTGGGCGCTGAAGCAGCTGGACCGGGAGCTCCTCCTGGAAGCCTCGATAGTGCAGGCCTGGGTGACATCACCGAACAGACCTGCCGACATCAACAACGAGGCAGGGTGGTTCCAGGAGGCCATGTCCGACATATGCGACGTGGCAATGCCCCGAGTTCGGCTAGGACGCGCCCGGCGTCAGGTGTACTGGTGGTCGCGAGAGCTGAAGTCTCTGCGCGAGGCGTGCGTCGCCGCGCGGCACCTGTACGCCAGGCATCGCAGGCTCCGCATCCGCCCTACGGATGCGGCAGCCATTGAGGCGGAGCTGTACGAGGGATACAGAGCAGCGAAGACCGCCCTCCAAGAGGCTGTCCAGCGGGCCAGGGACCTGGGCCGCGAGGAGATGCTGGAGACTCTCGACAGAGATCCGTGGGGGCGCCCTTACAAGATGGTGCGGGACAAACTCCGCACCTGGGCCCCCCCGCTGACGCAGAGTCTCCGGCCTCAGCTCGTGGAGGACGTGGTGAGCGCTCTGTTCCCTCTGCGAGGGGAACATCCTCCCCCGCCTATGGCTCCGCCGCTTGCGGTGCCAGAAGTGGACCACAACGAGGAAGATGACGACATTCCCGAAGTGACCGGGGTAGACCTGAGAGTGGCGGTAGGCAGGCTTAAATCCAAAAATACCGCCCCGGGACCCGATGGCTTGCCTGGCAAAGCCTGGGTCCTGGCCTCGGAGGCTCTCGGGCCCCGACTGGAAGGGCTCTTAAGCGCATGCTTGGAGAGAGGCCAGTTCCCGCTTCGTTGGAAGATGGGGAAGCTGGTCCTCATCCGGAAGCCGGGGCGCCCTGCGGACTCTCCGTCCGCATACCGGCCCATTGTGTTGCTCGACGAGGTGGGCAAGCTCTTTGAAAGAGTCATTGCGAACCGCCTCGCCGGGCACCTTGTGGGGATGGGGCCGGACCTTGCGGAACACCAATTTGGTTTCCGCAGGGGGTGCTCGACGGTGGACGCCATCATGCGCGTGAGGGCTCTCACGACGGGGGATGCAGTGTCTCGGGGTGGGGTCGTCTTGGCGGTGTCTCTTGACATCGCCAACGCCTTCAACACCATGCCCTGGAGCTGCATAAGGAAGGCACTTCGGTATCATCGGGTGCCGACCTACCTTCGTCGTGTGGTCGGGGACTACCTGACGGATAGGGCCGTCATCTACCCCGGTCGTACGGGAGAATGGAATCGGCGAGAGGTGTCGTGCGGTGTTCCACAGGGATCGGTTCTGGGGCCGCCCTTGTGGAACATCGGCTACGACTGGGTGCTGCGCGCTGACCTCCCTAGCGGTGTCAGCGTAGTTTGCTACGCCGACGACACGCTGGTGCTGGCACAGGGGAGGTCGCACGAGGCGGCGGCCGAATTAATGACACGCGGGGTTGCGATAGTCGTGGAGAGAATCCGGCAACTGGGTCTCGAGGTGGCATTGCACAAGTCCGAGGCCATGTGCTTTCATGGGCCTCGGAATGCGCCACCATCGGGATCCATACTGACGGTAGGAGGGGTTCCCATCGGCGTCGAGTCGACGCTGAAGTACCTAGGGCTTGTCCTCGACAGCCGGTGGAACTTCGTGGAGCATTTCCGACGTTTGGCCCCCAAACTGGAACGGGCAGGGGCTGCATTCAAGCGGCTCTTGCCCAACCTAGGGGGTCCAAACGCCTCCTGCCGGAGGCTCTAAGCGGGGGTCGTGCGGTCCATGGCCCTTTACGGGGCCCCGGTGTGGGCGCGTTCTTTGAAGCGGCGAGCCGCCCATTACCTGAACGCGCCCCAGAAGGTGGTAGCCGTAAGGCTGGTCCGGGGGTACCGTACGATCTCCGGCGAGGCGGCGAGCCTCTTGGCCGGATTGCCGCCATGGGATCTGGAGGCGATAGTCCTCGCGCGCCTGCACGAATGGCGCGCGGAGGCACTACGTCGGGGGGAAACTCCGCTGCCGCGGCAAATTGTCGCTCAGCGGACAGACCTCCGGCGTGATCTCATGGCGACATGGAGACAGCGACTGTCGCAACCACGTGCAGGGCACGCCACAATAGTGGCGATAAGTCCCCTCTTTGAGGAGTGGCTAGAGAGGCGGCACGGCGCCCTCACCTTCCGCCTGACGCAGGTCCTCACCGGACACGGTTGTTTCGGAAGGTTCCTGCACCGAATCGGGCGGGAGGAAACGCCCGGGTGTTACCATTGCGAGGATCGGCCGGAGGACACGGTGGAGCACACCGTGGAGCTCTGCCCCGCTTGGGCTGAGCACCGCCGTGTCATCGTAGCGGCGATTGGCGGCGGCGACCTCTCGCGTCCGGCCCTGGTTCAATCCATGGTCCGGAGCGAGAGGGAATGGGATGCCGTCGCCTCCTTCTGCGAAGCAGTCATGCTAGCGAAGGAGGTGGCGGAACGTGGGAGGGAGAGAACCTCACGTCCCAGCCGCCGCGGGAGACGCCCCGGGCGTCGGGGGGCAACCAGTGGCCCCCGGCCACCGTAGGCGCGAGCCTGTGGACGGTGAGTAATGGGCTAGCTCACCGTCCGTCCGTCTCATGACGACAGGCCGTGTCGACGGCGCGTACGTGTTCCACGCGCGCCTCAAGGAGATGTCAGCAAACCGGAAGGGGTCCGAAAGGGCCGATGCCTGCCAGGGCTGCGGGTTGTTCGAAAGAGATACCGCGGCCCTGGAACACAAAGGGCGAAGAAGGAACATGGGTGGGTTTTAGTCAGTACAAGTCTGACACTCCCTCCCGCCCCGCCCAGAGCGGGAGAAGTCATTTGATGATTTCCCATCCGCAAAAAAAAAAAAAAAAAAAATCTGCCGATGTGCTATCGTTTCGACGCGGTCTGGCCATAAGGGGAATGAGTTTTTCAATTAACTCCCATAATGAGTCCTTTCCAAAGCGAAACGTTTGTACAAATTCCGCCTCGGGAATATTAATAAAGGGATCTGTATTCATTCTCGTCATGCGACGGGCTCGACGACGTCTTCTGCATCCCGCCCATCTTCTTTCTCTAGCATCCACTGCGTTGGCTAGCTCGATAATATATAATGAATACATAGTCTCCATTCAAATATTCCACAAACACTTCAAACACGATACTCTTAACGAATAACTATAGCCAAAGTATTTAGAAGCCGCTTGTTTGTAAACAATTCAAATTGACACTCTGAACAGTATGAGATAAATGTGAGGGAAGCAATGACTGCACAATGACTTTATAATGGTAGGTCACTGGTCAAAGGAACTGTCAAAATTTTAGGAGATTAGCGCGTATGTCAGTCATTCATTTGTCATTATGCACGAGATTACCATTTTATGCCATTTCTTCCAATGGAGTGTCAGTGGTCGATCATTGTGAAGTCATAATGGCGCCATTATGATAGTAGATTACCAAACTTGTAAGAATCAACCATTATGAAATCAATGATCGGCCATTCTGACACTATTGTAATAGCAGACTTGAGGCACTTGTATAATAAATAGCATTTAATTTAGCACATTAAAAGTGAATTATAACCAGTTTACCTAAAACACATTTTTTGAATTCATGCCCATTTAGAGTTTCGCATTTGAAGATACTGGTGTCGCCTACTATTAAATCGCCTATTGACATTTATTTAAATCTATGTCCCGCGTGTGGACGTATCGAAAATATAACTTCTTTGATAATCAAAAGTGGTGCGCTCGATAATTGTTGAATATCGGTAAGTGCTATTTTCCTTTTAGAATCCGGAAATCCAAATGTATAACGCACTTTCTGTGAGAGTCTGAAACGATTTGAAGAAAATTTATAGTAATTATACACATCCGATTAACACACAGACTACAATTTCAACGATATATTGTAAAACAATAAATTAATATACTTGAAAAGAAAAACAAATATCCGAATGCGTAAACTGAAAAATTGTTAAAGGAAAATTTTCAATTATTTAATAAATCAACTGAAAAGATAGAATAAAGTTGAAAAAAAATATATAATATATACATTTTTTCTGATTTAGAATGAATTTTCACAAACGTAGTGCATCAAATATCCACAATATAATATAATATCTATCCCGAGAAATTGATGCCTCCGACTATCTTTGTGAACACTGTCCACTATGATCACCTTGTACATTATATTATTATTATTTTTCATTTAAACGGATTCCACATATTATTATAATTTTTTACTTTTGTCTTGCTATATAGCAATAATCCTTTATTGTTTTCATTTACTCCAAGATTTATTTCTTGTTTTCAGTGCATCTTTGAGCAAGCTTGTTTATAAAAAGGTTTTTTAACTTATAATTTTATTTAACATTTTTTATTTTGTCGTTATCGTTTCTGACTTTAAACTATTAGAGCCGACAAAAGAGAAGCCTGGTAACAATATTTTACTCTATCACCAGAATATAAATCGCTTCTCCGGCAAAATTTTAGACGTGGAAATGTTAGTAGATAAATACCACATGGATATTTTATGTTTTAGTGAAACTTGGTTAAAACCAGATAGGATGCTGTTTAATGTAAATAATTTTTCAGTTGCCAGTGCGTACAACAGATCATCAGTGGGTGGTGGTACCCTGATACTTTGTAATAGCTGTCTCAGATATAAGGAGAGGAAGGATATCACTGCTTACTCTGTTGATCGCTTATATGAGGTAGCACACACACACACACACACACTTATGTTAGAAACTATTCAAAAATATTCAAAAGTGTCTGCGCTCAGGCAAAATCTAAATTAATAAGCAATAAAATTGGTATTTCTAAGAATAAAATAAAAACCGTGTGGCAGGTAATTAACAGAGAAACAGGAAAGACGCAACAACGCGATAAGAATGAACTGACTTTGAAAATAGATAATAAAACCATTTGTGATAAGCTAGAAGTCGCTGAAACTCTAGACAATTTTTTTGCCAACTTTCCGTTAGAGGTTACGAAATCTCTCCCCTCTTCAGCTAAATTAGCTGAAGCCCTTCTTAAAGAGAACTTTACTAAGGACTTACCTAACTTTAAATTTAAACCAGTATGTATTGATACAATTAAAAACGCATTCAAAAGTCTCAATATAAAAAATACTGAAGACTTATGGGGGATATCAGTCAAGGTTCTTGAAAACATTATTGATTCAATTGCTCCTGTCTTAGCAGGCATATTCAATCAATGTTTGGACAGTGGCAAGTTTCCTGACTTGATGAAACATAGTAAAGTAGTACCAATTTTCAAATCAGGTTGTAAGAGTGATCCCTCTAATTATAGACCTATATCTGTGCTTCCAGCATTGATTAAAATCTATGAAAAAATCATGCTGGACCAGATGTTGTCACACTTCAATTCTAATAGGATACTGCATGGTCAGCAGTTTGGTTTCACGAAGGGTAGGTCGACAACGGACGCGGGAGTAAAACTCATCAGTTACATTTTGGAATCCTGGGAGAAGTCCCAGGATGCTATTGGCATCTTCTGTGACCTCTCCAAAGCGTTCGACTGCGTCGACCATAACACACTGATCTGTAAATTACACCACTACGGAATTCGTGGACAAGCTGCTGATCTTGTTCTTTCTTATTTATCAAACAGGGAACAAAAAGTAAATGTAAATGGAGCGACGTCCTGCGGGTCTATAGTCAAGATGGGCGTGCCCCAAGGTTCAATTATCGGTCCTTTCCGGTTTCTTGTTTATATTAATGACCTCCCTTATATGATGGCCAAATTTTCGGATATAATTCTATTTGCTGATGACACCTCGCTATTTTTTAAAATTCATAGAAAAGATACGGACGTCTTACATGTCAACGAAAGCTTAACTATTCTCTCAAAATGGTTCGCAGCCAACAATCTTTTACTGAATACGAATAAAACAAAATGTCTTAAGTTTTCTTTACCAAATGTACCACAACGTGACCTAAATTTAAATCTTGACGGCAAAAAACTTGATGTCATAGCGGAAACTGTATTCTTGGGGATTACTATCGATTCAAAACTGCAGTGGGGCGCGCACATTAGAACTCTTTCGGGAAGGTTAAGCTCAGCTGCCTATGCAGTTAGGAAAATAAGGCAGTTAACCGATGTAGCCACAGCTAGGTTAGTATACTACGCTTATTTCCATAGTATTATGTCCTATGGCATTCTGCTGTGGGGATCGGCAGCAGACGTTGAATCAATTTTCATACTGCAAAAGAGGGCAGTCCGCGCCATCTATAAAATGGGTCCTCGCGAGTCCCTCAGAGAAAAATTTAAAGAAATCGATATACTGACTCTGCCTTCACTCTATATTTTAGAATGTATTTTATATGTCCGCAAAAACCGAGGACTTTTCAAAATTAGAAGTGACTTCCATAATATAAACGCGCGCAGTAAACACGAAATTGTAATACCAAAATTTAGATTAACAAAAACTAGCAAGTCATTTCTTATAAACAGTATACGCTTTTATAATAAGTTGCCGAAGTCAGTTACAGAACTGACCGATGGAAAGTTTAAAAATTATATCAAACGTGTCCTAATTAAAAAAGCATATTACAAAATTAAGGACTACGTTGAAGATAGAGAAGTTTGGTCTGAGCCCCTACGCACATGCGGCTTCCCTGGTAGCTCATAAAACGGCACAAATGTGTGGATGTCTCTAACTATTCTCAAACTTATTTTTTTTTTTTATTTACCTTTTTCCATTATTTTTAATCAGATGTTTTACAATAGTTTCTTAATCATTACACCATTTTGTTTAGAATAGTTACAGCACGGATGACAACATTTGTGTCACTTGTTTAATCTAGTCTTTTTGCAATATCTTTTTTTTTTTTTTTTGTATAGACTCTTTTTCTTATTTACCGATTGTTTGTAAATGTATGGACATTGTAGGCCTTATAGATTCCTAGTTCCTTGGTAACTTTTTATCTTGTTCTACGTTTTGTAGTAAGCAACGACTTATTGTCGGGCCTACGATGTCCACTCATACTTAAGTGCCAATGCTGTAACATAGAAAAATTGTAAAGCCAAATGATTTTAAAAGAGTAACCATGGAGTTTCTTGCCGGTTCTTCTCCATAGGAAACGACCAACCCGAACCGAGCACCTTTTTGTCGACGTTTTACAAGTGCCCATGTAGGCCTATGTGAAATAAAAATATTTTGATTTTGATTTTTGATTTTGACCACACATCAGTATCTCAACACTTTTTTTCATATTCGTGCTATTAACCGTTGAGGAGTTCCCTTGTGAGAAGATGATCCTGGCTGCAGGATCAGATCATGATAGAATTCATGTTTATCCATCAAATACGTATAAACTAATTTTCTTGTCTTGCAAATTTAACCGTTGAGGTATACCCTCTTGAGGAGACGATCCTGGCTGCAGGATGAGTTCATGATTAAAAATCGTGATTATCCATCAAATATGAACTCGTATGCAAAGTTTCGTGTCTGTGCTGTCAACCGTTAAGGAGTTCCCTTGAGAGGAGACGATCCTGGCTAAAGTTATGTCTTGTTATTATGCATTGTTCTTAGAAGCAAAGGTTTCCGCCAAATTTCAGCTCAATCGGACTTCGGGAAGTGTTTTTATTTTAGCTTACAAGATCCAAGAAGGCAGAAGCCAAACAAACAAACATACATACATTATAAACATTGCGAGTTAAATAAAAGCTTGTATAAATCATGCCGTGCAGTCGGAGGCTACATATTCGCTAACTGACTTACCAAAACCATATTTGGAGGATCCACTTTCCACCGATGTCAACAAATTTTACCTGCAATAGTTAGCTTATTTTCAAAACAAAAATATTATTTACGAAAATGATTGGTTTCTTAGAAAAATGTCAAGACGGAAGTTTGCGTCAATATCTATCATATTTCCTGCTATATACTCGTAATATTATAAAGAGGTATTTGTTTGTAAGTTTGTATGTAGGAGGTAATCTTCCGAACTACTGATCCGATTCCGAATGTTCTGTCAATAACGGGAAGCTACATTAGGCCCAAGTGCTATAGGCTACATTTGAAACTTTCTCGTGGGTTAATTTCAGTACATAACAGGAGCGAGCAAAATCTATTTTTTAAAGTAATATTTTTAATGTTCTTTCGAACTAACCAAGTAACCTATTGGTGCTGACGTGAGTCATCGGTCGTCGTGCATTATAGATTTGTTGCAGGTATTCAGGTTGACGAACTCGGTTCAAATTTTTATTACATTTTATACTAGCTTCCGCCCGAGGCATCACCCTCGTATTTTTTTTACAAAATGTCTTTTACACTATTGATGTTATTGTAGGTGGATGATGATTTAAAATCATATGTAATCAATGTGTCTTTCTAAACTCTTTTGGTGCGCGACAGATTAGAGATGCTGCTTTGCCCTATCCGGAGACGGCGGCGGCGGTCACCATTTTTATCGTGTCCGTTTCGACCGCGCGGCCATGACGTTTTTTTTATTATAAAAGCTATGCCATGGTTTTGTAATAATTTATGTGACTGTGTATCGTATACATAGCACTTAGATAAAAAAGTCGTTGTTTTGAATCCTTCCTAAGGATTTTTTAACTCATGTTCCAATTTCAATATATCCTGATAAACGCCAAAAAATAATTTCAAAAGTATAATTGTGTTAAAATAAATATTTATAACTTCTTAGGATCTGAAAGATACTTAACAAAAAACATTGTCTTTGGGCGATTTAGAATCTTTGAGATATCATTTCTACAATACAATACAATAACACATACAATTACAATAGGTGTTTTCTGTAAACATTAAGTCATGGTCACCCCATCTAAACTTTCAAAAGGTATTGAAGATTTGATATTCTGAAAAAAAATTTTTTTTTGCCTAGTATTGATAGTTCTACATATTAAAAGGTGTTGGTTACAGAAAACACTCGCTATTACTTACTTTCTTCGACAGATAATCACGTCTTATTTCTACGCGAAACCGTACTACAGCACCTAAAATATAAACCTAGGATTTTTTGTGTATTTTTACATTGTTTGACAAATTCAAATCTAGGTTTTACAAAAAAAATCGGACCTTAGCGTTGCTTTTTCAGAAAGATATCGGCGATAGTGTGTTTGTCACCGTTTCGATGGCGCGGTCATGGGTTTTTAGTTTTACTGCTCCTAGAATATAAACCTAGCTATTTTTTTATATGTTTTTACAATTTTTTTACAAATTCAATCTGTTGTTTACCTGAATTTCAGGTCTCTGCAACGCGTAGTTTTAAAGATCTCCGTGGCCGCGCGGTTCTCCACGTTCCAATGGCGCGGCCATGTTCAAACCCTTATAACTTTTTAACCATAACTTTGGCAAACTTATGGCATAGTTTCATTAAAAAAAAAAAAATGTCATGGCCGCGCGGTCGAAACGGACACTTATTATCATGGTCTCAAGCGAGCTAACACCCAATAACATTAAAAACTAGTATTTCCCACTATAAACCGGTTACTTCTAAATACGCATGTCCATTAATCAAGTTTGGCTAATTTAAAAAGTTACTTGGTACCTACTTCATGATACTACTAATAATTAAGTATCTTGACGCTAGTCGTATCAGCCAGTGGCTTAATTGGCAAGAGCCTCGACCAATACCTGAGGAGGCTCTCGTTAGGCAACTGGATCAAGGGCTTGATTCAGAAATTGGCACTCTTGAATACGGCTCGTATTGTAAGGAGGTTCCTTTCTCTGGAGCCCTGACCGCCGTTGGCTTGGACCCTGTTCCCGACACCGGTGGGCTAATGTTATTTTTATAACACATTTGCTCGTAAAGGGTCTCTTATTGCACCAAGTTCAGTATCGTAATGTATCTCATTACGCACTAGTGCGGTAATGTAAAGTAAAACGCACGGTTTATCATAATGCTCCGTCTAAAACGAACGGTACTTTTTTAAATCTTAGCAAAGAGTTTTTATGTCAGAAAAGTGGTCAACATTTTATGAATAAAATTAATATAATAAATAAAATATAGATAAAATATAATAAATAAACATTTAATTCTTTAATTTAATCAATTTTGACTATAAATTACAACCATTTATCTGTAACAAAACACAAAAATATTAATTTACTTTATTAGTAATACTGGCTGTTTCTGTGTCCTTGCCTTAAAAAAAAGCGCTAATGCGCGCGCATCGCTAATTTCAATTTGTGAACAAGTAAAAATTATTCCGCGCGCTTTTTCTTTTCACTGTTTTGTTTTTATTTGAAAATGTCGTCCGACTTTTATTTATTTCCTCACAAATATGTTATAAAACGTCGTATGACATACGTGCGCTTTGATAATTACAGCCTCTGCTTTCTTGTTAGCCCTCGCCTACGGCTCAGGCTAGCAATATCGCCTCGGCTGTGATTTTCAACTTACCGCACTTATATCATAATGTACTATTATATTATTAAATGTTTTTTTTTTATTATTTCAGAAAATAAGCTTAAATGCTAAAACTAATCAGATTCAAATTAATGTCACCCAGTCCTAAGTTGTAGATGCTAATCGTAGATTACGAGTTCGCGATGTATACGCGAGGTATGTATATGTATAGATAGGGGTCCTTTTCAAAGACCAATCGAATTAGCAGACAATATTCAGAATCCAAGTTAATAGAAGGGTGGAAGAGTCACCGACGCACAAACGCTTGCCACGTAGCCAGCACATCATTCCGAACATGGAAATTTATTTATTATTTATGTACCAACTGGGTTGTGGAAGTCAGGTAAGCAGTCGCCCCATATAAAATACTGGTATTCAGCTGCACCCTGTAAGACTGGAAGCCGACCCCAATAAAGTTCGCTAGGCAGATGATGATTGTTATTCATATCGTCCATAACGCGAGCGAAGCAACGCTATTTATGCTCGGAAATTATCGCTCGGGAACAATTTACACAAAGTCGCTAATAAAACTCGGGCGGAATTATCCGCCCGAGTCGGAATCGGATAAGTATTTCCGCCAATCAAACTTACAAACTTTACCTTTTATGATATTGAGTAGATTTCTGGCTAACCTATATGTTCGGTGCGAATAAATTATTATTAATTTATTCAAAACTGTTTATTTTTATCCACAATATTTTTTACCAGCTGCTCGTGAGAGTTTATCTTGATTAAAATATGATAAAATTAAATAACAATGAACTATAGAAGGGCATCAAAAAACTCCTCCTCAACGCTGTCAGCTGATAATGTGCCCAAGAGACTGGCAGCATTACCACGTTGTATGGCAATACTTAGCCTCTGGCCAAAGTAAAAGCCAGCCCTTGGGTTACGGGAAGCATCAACTAGGCGTTTCGAAATTTCCTTAAAAAGGCTCTGAGCACTCGGACCAAGTTTCAACCAGAGTTTCAACCCCAAACGGCCTGAAAATATAGTTACCACAAATATTATTATATTTATAACACATTTGCTCGTAAAGGGTCTCTTATTGCACCAAGTTCAGTATCGTAATGTATCACATTACGCACTAGTGCGGTAATGTAAAGTAAAACGCACGGCTTATCATAATGCTCCGTCTAAAACGAACGGCACTTTTTTAAATCTTAGCAAAGAGTTTTTATGTCAGAAAAGTAGTCAACATTTTATGAATAAAATTAAGTTGGGAGATAAAATATAATAAATAAACATTTAATTCTTTAATTTAATCAATTTTGACCATAAATTACAACCATTTATCTGTAACAAAACACAAAAATATTAATTTACTTTATTAGTAATACTGGCTGTTTCTGCCTTAAAAAAGTGGAAAAATTATTCCGCGCGCTTTCTCTTTACGCTGTATTGTTTTTGTTTGAAAATGTCATCCGAATTTTATTTATTTCCTCGCAAATGTGTTATAAAACGTCGTATGACATACGTGCGCTTTGATAATTACAGCCTCTGCTTTCTTGTAGCCCTCGCCTACGGCTCGGGCTAGCAATATCGCCTCGGCTGTAATTTTCAACTTACCGCACTTATATCATAATGTACTATTACGCGGCTTGAGATTCTCCGCTGCCGCAGCGGTATAGCGCCAGCACAGCAGAAGATGAAGATGTGATGGCGCAAGAGTATCGGCGCAAGTTGCGTCCCATACTAAACGTTTGTAAACTAGTTGTAAAAAACACATCCGCACGTCAAAAACAGCTTATGTTTTAAGACGGGGTCCGTGTTTCCTCAAATCGGCCAAGAATTTGGCAATGAGTTGAGCACCTTCAGTAGCATCCATTGCAACTCTGACACCAAGTTATTAGACACTTACCACACGATAAAGAAAGAAGAAGAAGCGTCCATCAGTTCTGTAACGTGCAGGCAGGATATGTAGGACAGAAGTGTCTTTATTGTACGCTCGGCGACTCATCAAGCTATAAACCAGTTTATGCGGAACTCTCATAGTACGGGAAATCTATACAAAGCAAGAACATAGCCTTATACTGGAAAATTATTGCTTGATGTCTCACCGTTTGTACTGAAGTCTCTGTCCAAGTCCGGTGTCTACAGCCAACATTCAACTTTCAAATGTTTGAACGACCTGCACAAAATTGCATTTGAAATTAATTTAATCAGTGTGGTTTTGGCATTTTCTGATACCGATAAGGGCCATGGTATCTCTTTCGCTCTTATGAATCTTTCTCTTTTCACTAAACATAATAAATAGAAAACCGCTAGCTACCTGCTCTGCTTATGGTTTTATACCTCACAGTCGTGCTGTCATTATTGTAAAAAAGTTATACTTTATTACACAAAATGTATTCTTTTTAGTTGTCGTGGTTTTTTAAAATGTGAAAGTGAATTTGATTGTGTCGCCTTTTGTCACGCCTTCGCGCTTTAACAGCTAAACGGATTTTGATGAAATTGGCATACAGGTAAACCATAAACTTCGTTAGGACAAAATATTCTCTTTATCCTGGTAGGTCCCCGAAGGATAAATATCCGACCTCCAAGCAAGCGAAGCCACGTGCAAAAGGTAGCAAATGTTTTGATGTGTCCCTAAACTTCGAAATTGATTGGAGGTTTACCTCCAATTTTATTTCAAAAAAAGAAACAGCTATAAAGAACATATTAAATGGCTGGTTAAATAAATAAAAAGGCGAGTCAAAGTTATTTAGGCAAAGATAACGACCAAGTTCAAGGGGCTTAAACTCCTTGGTAAGGCAAAGGTGCATTACTCCTTAGTAAGGCACCTTGGACATTGTAACTGGTGATCTAGAATATGCACCGGCCGGATGCAATCAGCGTGCGTTTTGAACCTAATTATAAACCTGAACAAAGCAGATAGGAGTATGTATGGATCGTACCAGTTGGCGTTCTGTGGTTTCTGCCTATGCCCTTGTGATAAAGGCACATGTTTATGTACCTTTCGTTTCCGAAGTAAATTTTATCTATTTTTGGGAGACCAAGTGCGACTGCCGCATCTAGTCTAGAAATTTTTGTTCGGTCGCTTTGGTCGATTTATGTAGTGTAATTTAAATTAATTTCAGAATAACGAGAACAATACGCCAAGTAATGTCGATGACAATCTAATTTAAGCCAGCTGAAAATTTGGCGACGAGATTGGTATATACTTTCAGTAGCGTTCATCAGCTCCTGTGATGTGCAAAGCAACAGGACAGTCAGGACACGATATCAAGTGTGCCATCGTTTGTGCATCCGGCGCCACTTTCAGAATTCCTCTTATGTACTCATTTCTTATTTTATACATTCGCGTAGCACCACATCCCCCTTAGCATTCTCATCTGAGCCACATGCCAATGCGTTTAATTCAACACTTTTGTGGCCCAAAATTCTGATTCATACAAGACAACAGGTCTAACCATTATTTAATTATCATACCCTTAAGTTTAAGGGGGATGCGGGAGTCGCAGATAGTTCACGTCACCTGCCGCCATTTCATCCATCCTGCTTTAATTATGAGCTTTCACTACAGTTATGTTCGCTATCGCTTTAAACGAGTAACGCAGATACTGAAATTCGGAGCAGACCGATTCGTGTTCTATGCTATTTATAAACTGGAATGGTCATTATGTAATCAACAATCCAATAAACGGTTTGTTATCAATTTTTAGAGAATAACTTTATTAACTTATTAATATTAAGTGGGTAACTGAGTCAAGTAGTTTAAGAATGGCAAATAGGCATATTATTAAGATTAATTTATGATTATTTATAATGTTTGATTCGAATGCGTACTAATTTTTTGGAGGAAAAGTTTTGAGAACTCTTTCTCTTAGTCAAACTTGTACCTAACTGTTTTGTTTTACTTTGTTTTAGTTAAACAAAAACCATAAAGATGACTCAACAGAGGAGGGTCAACGATTCTGTACACTTTTACATGCAGGACCTGAGCTCTCGAGTAGTGGCCCAGTCGGGCATACCTACAGACCGACACCATCTCGGCAAGCTCATCCTGCAAAGTCTTAAGGATGCCCCAGATTTTGTACTGCAGGTACAAACAACATTTTCTATCATCGCAAGGGCTACAAGTAATTTCTAAAATCAACATCTCTGACTCACCAAGACACGAAACACAATTTTGTTATTACCCACAAAACGCCGTATTAGGTCACTTTTGTTCTCAGGGTGCAGGATGTTTTACTGGAGTTTTCAGTGCTACTTCGTCTTCCCAGCTAAAATACTAGGAAAATATCTAATGTAACTTTGACGTCAAAAACTGCTAATTTTTAGACTAGCTTGAATACTTAAATAACTTTTCTTTTCGATTCAAGATTCTCCGTCAAATTACTTGCGAAGATTAAAGTATAAAACATGTTCTCAGATTGACGGAACAACAGGGGAGTCAGAAACGTCAGGCTCAGTGCTTGCGAGGTCAGTGCGCTGTGCCCAAGGTCTGCGGAACCTAGGACTAAAGCAAGGAGACATGATGATATTGATGGCTCCCAACCATTTAGATATTACTGTACCGTTGTATGCTGCGTTTTATCTTGGAATCACAGTTTTGGCGCTCGACAGGTTTTTGCCTATACGTAAGTGCTTACAATAATTTTGAAGGATTTATTGTTTTTTGAACTGGGAGGTGAAGCGCGGTGCCTATGTGTGTAGGTATGTGTGGGCGGATGTAAGCACTAGATCGGTAGATCGATAGCTAGACGTTTCGGGGAGGCTTATGTCTAGCAGAGGACGTTTTTTGACTAAAATGACGACGACGATGACTGTTTTTTGGCCTGTTTCGTAACCGAAAACAGAACTTTTCACTGTGATAAAGCCACCAGGACTAAATATTGTATAGGTTTGGGGATGCTTACCGTTTTGCAGACTTATTCTAAAACTTTCGCGAGCTGTATTTTGAAATGTTCACGTTCTTTTTAAACTTGCTGATTGTCTTAATACAAATTCACTGCCAAGTTTTAATAATCCATTTTTACTAGTATGCGCGCCATCTATAGCTATGTTTAACGACGACTCGTTAGGCGGCTTATGGGCACATGAATGAATTACTGTCCGACCCACAGCCGGGTAGCTTACCACCGAAGGTGTTAACTACAATGATAGCAATGTTCACTTCTTTCAGATGAATTGCAACAATTATTCGGTTGTACAAAACCCAATATAATATTTTGCCAAAGCGAAGCCGCCTCCAACGCACAGTTGGCGTTATTCAATTTGAACATGACCACTCGCATCATTACCTTCAATAAGGTAGATTATTTCAGCAACTTCACTGATTTCATGGAACAGTATGGAGCCGACACATCAACTGATGATTTTAGGTAAGGGAAAAGGTCTTTTAAAATATTTATTTATGTTTGTGCTACCCATACCTTTTTTTTTTTTTGCGGATGGGAAATCATCAAATGACTTCTCCCGCTCTGGGCGGAGCGGGAGGGAGTGTCAGACTTGTACTGACTAAAACCCACCCATGTTCCTTCTTCGCCCTTTGTGTTCCAGGGCCGCGGTATCTCTTTCGAACAACCCGCAGCCCTGGCAGGCATCGGCCCTTTAGGACCCCTTCCGGTTTGCTGACATCTCCTTGAGGCGCGCGTGGAACACGTACGCGCCGTCGACACGGCCTGTCGTCATGAGACGGACGGACGGTGAGCTAGCCCATTACTCACCGTCCACAGGCTCGCGCCTACGGTGGCCGGGGGCCACTGGTTGCCCCCCGACGCCCGGGGCGTCTCCCGTGGCGGCTGGGACGTGAGGTTCTCTCCCTCTCACGTTCCGCCACCTCCTTCGCTAGCATGACTGTGCTACCCATACCTAAAGTCCTAATACTTTTGGGTAAATGCGAAACTAACAATACCTATGTGACCAAATCCTTGCCTAACCTGCGCAAAAGACAACCGCCCAGGTCGAAAGTTTGGTTACGCTTGCAGGGGTCGGTCTGTGGAGGGTGGACCATCTATTAGACCGCTCTGTGGCATGGAAGTCGAAATTTGCAGTTTGCAAATTTGACCGTCAGTCAAAACCCCGAAAGTCTGACAATCAGTCTTACAAAATGATATCGTATTACTCTGTGAGTAACTTCGTTTTGGAGCGCAGAGAGGCATTTGGTCCATGCAAAGTGTGATAATGCCCGGATGCACTCCTATCCGGGATTGCAATCCGGGATAGACTGGAAGCCGACCTCAACACAATTAGATAAAAGCACGACAAACTACTAATGATTATGATGAAGTGCACTACAAGCACTGTTTTGCAGAATTTTGGTTAGGAATGTTAATCTTGTTTTCAAAATATTGTATTTTATTTCCAGGTGTTCCGACATAGATCCTGAAGAATCTATAGCGTTCCTGGTAGCGACGAGTGGTACCACAGGTTCACCAAAAGCCATAGCTCATTCTCATAAATATTTCGCAATGCTTTTGCCTTATACATGGTAAGTAAAAAAAACTTTTGCTTCTAATAGTTTTTTAAGTCATCTTTACTATCATCTTTCTGCTCTTGTCTCATGTTACTCGGGATCACGTTTTTCTTTTCTTCCTATGCTACCCTATTATCAGTCACGCTATCATTTACTTACATGTAAAGTACCGGTATTCAGCTGCATCCGATTTTACTAGACGCCGATCCCAACATAGCTGGGAAAAGGCTAGGCAGATGATTACTTTGTCTCTACCTCAATGATCTAGTGTAACTGTACTATAAGTATGTACGAACACCTCGACGTAGTTCGGGGGTTACAGCCATGATATTGTATAAACACTTTGATTTATTGGGTCCACTTTTATTTTTTCCAGGCTTCAATACAATAAGTTCCCGACACCTACTCGCCTTGCCCTACTCGGTTCACCACTTCAGTGGTCTACAGCTATTACGAGTTTCATCCGGTCGCCGATACTGCGTTATACCCGGCTTCAAACCTCAACGACCATGACTCAAGAACATGCCTATTATCTCATTAACACGTATAGGGTGGGTGATTTTAATTGCTTGAACACGAGCTGCTCTCTCAAATTAAAAGCATGTTCCGATGCCGACTGCAGACAAAACAAAAAATGAAAGAAGTTTTTATGGCGTGTGCCACAACTCACGGGTCAACGTCAAGTGTCATGTACTCATGTCTCTCAAGTTTAGCCAAAACAACTTCCGCATTTAGTCGATCGCGGCCAATTTTTAAAGTCGTCAGGAAATGAAACTGAAGCGCATCTGACACTACGCATGCTGTACTAGTCTGCTGCAGCAGACTGTAGGTACTGCATTTTGTAGGAAACACGTGGTAACCGTTTGTGCAACGGTGTCCCTACTACCCTGTATCCATACTAATATTCATACTTCCATACTGATATTATAAATGCTAATGTCACTCTGTTTGTTTGTTACCTTTTCTTTGGCAAGAAGATAGATTTCAACCTGGGGAAGGACATAGGCTATATATCATCACGCTACGACCAATAGGAGCGGAGCAGCAATGAAAAATGTTGCGAAAACAGGGAAAATGTGACGCAGGCGAAGTTGCGCGGGACAGCTAGTAAACCATATATATGACACATTAACACTTGTCTTTGGCGTACTACCGCATACAACTTTAATAGGATCTTAGATTTCTGATTAATTTAATCTATACATATAATAAATTTGTAGAAAAGTAGTGTCTGTACAATGGAAATATATAAAAAAAAGTAGCAGGGGTTGTTATTATATCGATGCCGAACCCGAAATTGTAATTAGTTTTTTTTTGTCTGTTTGTCTGTGTGTTTGTGCACGCTAATATCAGAAACGGCTTATTCAATTTAGATGCGGTTTTCATTAATATATTTAAGTAAGCTTCACTTAACATTTAGTGTTTATTTCATGTCAATCGGTTCGTAAATAAAAAAGTTATGTCAATTTAAAGAATCACGGCAAACATTTTGTTAAGATATTCTATCAGAGTACGTACACGCCTCGCGCCTGCGCGTCCGTGGCTGCGCGCTGAGAGACGCGCCTCTGTATAGTCCGGTTAAGCAGTAAAAACCTTAGTAGGTTGATCTGCGAGTGACCATATCAAAAAAAAAAACTCGCCTCTGCCGTAATTAGGATAATAATAGGATTTCGTTATTTGTAGCGAACGCACGTATCCTGGAGAGTATAGGCGAATAGTTGCATTAAGATTATTGCGATTCACTTGAATACTGACTGTTTGCATATTTCATTTATTTATATTTCAGAGTTTGTAGGTTAGGTTCTTTTTCTTAATTTTCTTTAAAATTTTGTAAATAAATATTGGAAGTATTTGGTACAGGTTAGGCGGTTCTTTCCTTGATTTTTGGGTATTTACTTATCTTAACTTTTATTTAGGGTTTGTATATAAATATTATAAGTATTTGGTACAGGTTAGGCATTTCTTTTCTTGATTTTCTTTATTTAGTATACTAAATTCATTAGCTCAGGTTAGTAATTATTTTTTCTAGCAATTCTTTTGTTTTATAAAGTTAGTACGTTTGGTTTACACGTCTTAACATAAACTGTGATAATTCTAGACAGTATAACTATCTGTAAGTATTTATAATTTAATTGTTTACGATAGTACGTGTTTACTAAATAACTGTGTGTTTAGTAGTAAGTACTATTTTATTGTAAGAATGCCTCGAAGAGGATCCAACCTCTCCCAATGTAGCAGAAATGCTAAAAGGATGAGATTAGTTCGATCACAGGAATCTGAGGAAGGTCGTGAGGCAAGGCTCTCTGCAACTCGGGAACATCAGGCTAGGTTTCGTGCTGCAGAAACTTCGACTCAGCGAGAATCTCGAATGAGTTCAAATCGTTCCCGAATGATGGCAACTTGAAATAGGGAAAACGGGGAACAACGAAAGGCACGTTTATCTGTTGATCGCGAAGTCTGAGACTTTTGCTGACAGGGAAACCCGCCTGAGCTCCCAGATAGTACGGACAACAAATGCTCGATCCCAGGAGTCACAGGACGAACGAGAAATACGTGTCATTGCTGATCGTGAAGCTCAAGCACTAACGCGTGAGCCTGAGACTTTCACTGATAGGGAAATTCGCCTGAGTTCTCAGAGGGTTCGGACAGCAAATGCCCGGTCTCAGGAAACACAGGAAGAACGAGAAATACGTGTCACTGCTGATCGTGAAGCTCATGCACTCAGAACGTTCCGTGATGTCAAGCAAAATGATCAACCCATGGGTGGCATTACTACCCTTTTTTGTGGCGATTTTCGTCAGACTCTCCCTGTAATACCACGTGCAAGGGTTGATGAAGTTAGAGCCTGCCTAAAGAGTTCTCGACTGTAGCATTACATTATCCCTTTGCATTTGACATTAAATATGCGTGCGCAAATTGGAGGCAACGAAAATGCTCAAGAATTTTTAGATTTGCTACTTGAGATTGGTAACGGTTTGTATCCGCAGGAACAAGGAAAAGTTGTTCTTAATGAAAACCTATGCAACATAGTTTCATCAATGCGAGACCTCATATCATCTGTGTATGGAAACGCAACGCAAATACCAACTTGCGAAAATTCCTGGCTTTGCGAAAGAGCTATTTTGACGCCACGAAACGACCAAGCAGCAACAATAAACGCTGAAATTTTGAGCTATGTTGGGGGGGATTATGTTGAGTATATCTCTTTTAATGGAAGAAGGAGAATCTACAAGCTACCCAGTAGAATTTTTAGAATCTCTCAATGCTCCTGGACTACCAGCACATAAAATAAAATTAAAAGTAGGCGTACCCATAATGCTTCTTAGAAATTTAAGGCCCCCAAAACTTTGCAATGGCACCAGGTTAAAAGTGACCAATTTACAACGAAATCTGATAGAAGCAGAGATTTTAACAGGGTGTGGAAAAGGTGAAAGTGTTTTCATTCCTCGGATTCCTCTCATTCCAAACAATTTTCCATTTAGTTTTAAACGAGTCCAGTTTCCAGTCAGCCTATGTTTCATCCCCGATGGCCATACGTCAAATATCGTATACAGAGAAGCATTACTGTAAAGTAAATTTTTAGCTACCCAAACAACGGTATATGTAATTCAAAATATGCTGCCCGAAAAGTCACTATTCCACGCGGACGAAGTTGCGGGCACAGCTAGTTCATAATAAGTGGCAGTATAATAGGATGGATGATCACATTTTTTTTTCTTTGTCTGTCGGGTAGATTATTGAAAAGTATTGGACATGTATTTTTTTTTTCACGTGGTCATAAAATTACGGAGAAATATTGAGTTGAAATGGCGCATGACGTCACGTGTAGGTAATTTTTGTACCTACTTGTGACGTAGTGAGTTAGTGAGCCCCCACTCTCCAACTTTACTGAGTTTTAACTAAGTAATTTTTTGACATTTTGATAAAACAAAAAATACGTGTCTAATATTTTTGTATTACCAGTCTGACGGACAAAATAGAATGTCGTTTTCTTTACCCAGTCTTCACCCCTATTGTCGGTCACACTTTCATTATGGATCTTATTCTTCAAAGGACCAAGGCTCGTTCGATTCACTGCAAACCTTCAATTAATGCAAAATAATTTTCTTGCAGCCAACGTACTCAATCCTAAGTCCCACTCTGATGACGACCCTTATGAAGCCTGACATCCGAGACAACTGTGACTTCACCTGCTTTGAACTGCTCATGCTGTGTGGACTGAATGTGCCACAAAACCTCATCGACGAAATTCACGTGGGTACCTGATTTAACCACTTTGCCCTCTATGCTATGCACGACAACGTCGACAACATGACTCATCGACTGGATCGACGGGGTGATGCGAATTAGAATTCACAGTTCGAGGCTTTTAGATTTGATAGATCAGTCATTCAAGACTTTTGACAACCAGCTTTCAATTTTAGAATGAAAAATATGACAAGATATTTAATACGGTTTCTGGGTAATCTCTCCAATAACGTGTTAAGGTCGAGTTAAGGACAAGTTAATTATCCTAAAGATCCTATCATTATCATGTTTTTGTTTCCTTGGAAGATGGGTAGGCCTTTAGTGTGGCACGCAACTTGCGTCTATACTCTTGCGCCATCACATCTTCCAAGCTCATCGTGCAATACAGGCGCTGCCGCTGCGGCTGCGGAGAACCTCAAGCAGCGCAAAAACCTATAGTAATCTTTGTGGTAACTATATTTTCGAGACGTTTGGGGTTGAAACTCTGGAGCCTTTTTAAGGAAATTTCTATACGCTTAGTTGACGCTTCCCATGACCCAAGGGCTGGGTTTTACCTTGGCCAGAGGCTAAGTATTGCCATACAATATGGCAACGCCGCGGCCGAGGTTTATTAGTATATTAAATATTTACATAAAAAAAATTGCGACGCTACGACGCTTGGATTATTTTATTTATGTTTTTTTAGAGGTTTTTTGTGTCGGGGGCTTTTTAAATTTTCAATTTAATTTTTATTTCATGCTTTTTAAACTTATATTATTTTATCTTAGCCTTGAATGTCTTGTTCTCGGTGTTGCGCCTCTTCTCGCTAATTAAAGAAAACAACGAAAGTTATAAGTTAAAAAAACCCGAGCTTTTAGGGGGGAACGGGGGAGGATGCAGTCCCCCCCCCGGCGATGTCCATGGCTACAAGTAACAAGATTTCAAATTTAGAATCGACCAGACCTGTGGAAGTTGTTTATTTCCCTTCAACTAGAAAAGAGATGATAACCTTCAAACGGCTGAGCAAATTTTCTCTAAACATAGCTAAGAACACTCGATTAAAACACCTTTCAAACGAAACCAATTTTATCAAAATCGGTTCATCCGTTTAGGAGCTACGATACCACAGACAGACACACAGATACACAGATACACACGTCAAACTTATAACACCCCTCTATTTTGGTCGGGGGTTAAAAATGAGGATGGCTTATGACTAAAATTTTTGATCCTTTGGGGACAGATAGCGAGCCAGCGATGTTTCGTGTTTTCTGGCCCTAGAGGGGGCTGTACCGAATTATTCGGCCAAAAGGCCCGATTAGCCTACCGCCAGTAATGTTTTAAAATACACTACTCACCAATAGCTGCCGTAAAATCCAAAAACACAGCTCGAATGGCAGGGACAGGGACTCGTGCCCAACAGTAGCGTTTACACTTTAACGGGGCGTAGGTAACTATGCTAATAAAATAATGATTTCATTTTGTTTCAGACTGTTTCGCCAAACACAGAAGTACTAAACATATACGGCATGAGTGAGCTGGCTGGCCTCGGATTCTATGGTGACAACCCTCCGACGGGGTCTTGTGGCAGAGCATTGGGGTGCTTCCAATATCGGGTGAGGATTACCTCCAATTTATTTGACTCTAATACTGAGAAGGAACAGGTTAATTGTAGGTTTTTCGAGTACCTACGCATGCTGACCAATCAAGCTATACAAAACCAGTTTATGCTGATCTCTCATTGTAGGGGATATGTATACAAAGTGAGGCAATGTTATACTAGAAATGTATACCTCGATGTGTTGCCGTCTGTACGTAGAAGAGCTACAAATTCTGATTATTTGTTACAGTGTTGTTTTTCTATATCTTGTTTTAATATTTTTGACAATTTAATACATTTTATGATTGATTCAGCTTATAAACGTCGAGACACATCAAGATATCTATGAGTCGAACGTCTCCGGCGAGTTATGGATTAAAGGGCCTAGTCCGTTTAAGGTAAGATTACATATGAAGCAAAATAATAAAAAGTATCTATAAGTACCCAAATATTTTTAAGGGACGGCGGGATCTTAGTTCGCTTGCTTCGCTCGCTCTCTAGACCCCGCCAACCCCTTCAAGCCTAACCTGTCCGTGTCGGGGTGTCCAATGTCCCGAGCTTCCCTTGTCCCAAGATTTGGTGATCATTTACTAAATTTGGGCTTTGAATACCTACATTTTTTAGTGTTTAGTTTTTTTTTTGGTAGATAACGTAAATTAGGATCTATAAGTACTTTTGGTGGTCATTATATTAAATCCCGTTTTTTTTTATATTACCAACAATGAGAACTAAGAGTGGCAGAAAAGGATTGATATTTGAAGGAGCACAGTTTTCACACTACCCTCATGTATAGGTAAAAAGTTTACACTCATTCTATGCATTCAAGGCTATATTATCTAAATATTTAACTGCAAATAATACCCTTCCCAAAATTCACTGGGTGAATGATAAACAACCAAATAATTATTTAATCATTAACTTGCTGTTACAGTAGTGACCAGGGACCTACATATCAGTACCTAATTCTAGGGCCAGGTCAAACTGTATGTATGTACTTATTTCAGTTCAAAATTAAACTACAACAATAAGCTTAGTAATAAAACTTAATAGTTTAAGTAGAAATACATAAACTTATTAAACTTAACTTGATATTAACTTCTACAAATTTCATGAATGTGGTTACTCATGTTGATATAAAATATCTATGTAGGTTCTTTATATAAATTAGATATGTATTTAGTTATTTTGATTCACCATGCATTGCATTGTAGAATTTATGAATTACTTTTTGCAAGTATTGGAAGATATGAAATCTTCCAATACTTCCAACTTCCAATGTAACCCATAGTTAGCAACAATTTGGCAAGATAAAACAATAACAGAATCCTTCCTCCAGCTTGAAATACTTAATGCTAGCAGGTTTGGAATAGATACTACTATAATGATTTACATTAACATAAGTGCATTACAATAGGCGATAATCCAATTTTTTTTTTCTTTGTACGTCGGGTAGCTTATTGAAAAGTATTGGACACGTATTTTTTCTTTTTTCACATAGTCATAAAATTACGGAGATATATTGAGTTGAAATGGCGCATGACGTCACATGTAGGTAAGTTTTATACCTACTTGTGACGTAGCAAGCCCCAACTCTCCAACTTTAATGAGTTTTATCTAAGTATTTTTTTGATATTTTGATATAACAAAAAATACGTGTCTAATATTTTTGTATTACCTGTCTGACGGACAAAATAGAATGTCGTTTTCTTTACCCAGTCCACTCCCCTATACTCATATTTACCTAAAAACATAGGAAACTTTCACTAGGTATTAATATTTCAGTTTCTTACCTTGATCCTCGTCGCTTGTAGTATACGCTTGTAGCACGGCTAATAGGTCCACAACACAATTTACTAATTAACACAGGCTCACCAGTGCCCTGCACCACCAAACCGAACCACTCTCACAGCGAAGAGGACTGACTGTATCGTAAGAGTGGGAACTCTATATGCTTATTATGCAAATAGCAACCTCCCTTTTATCTTGACTAAAGCACCAGCTGTACTACCTACCGACATGTAACCTATATATTAATTTATTATTTATATTAAATTATTTACTATCATTGATAATAATTATTATTTTCAGGGATATTACAACGACGTTGAGACCACAAACGAAACCTTTACGAAGGACGGCTGGTTAAAAACTGGAGACATTTTCTACAGGGACGACAACTGGAACTTTTTCTACGTGGACCGGATCAAGTTACAAATAAAGTGCTTTTATTATAGGGTAATTACAATTAGCTAACTACTAGTACTAATTCAGAGTTCACTCCATCCCCTCCTCCTCACGAAATTTCTGTCTAGGGCCTTGAAGATGACCAAACACAAACTTGCACTTAGGTTTGGCTCCTAGTTTAGGCATTAGCCTGCTGCAGCCGAATCCGAACCTAGGTACTGAGAAATACAATACTTCTTGACAAAACTGGATCTGATCAAATCGGTCAGCCTTTCGGGCTTAAGACTACTGATTTATGGACGGACCAACCTTGGTGAGCATAATTAGCTACGCGCCCATCAGCATACTATCTAAGCCGCTACGAAAGGAAGAAGTTGAATTTCCAAAATTGCCATACTTCTTGGAACTTTGGATATTTATTAATGATCTGTATCATGATCACACAAAATGAACTGTTTATTGCTCCACAGTTGTCACCCCTAGAAATAGAGGGCGTGATCCGCAAGCACCCTGGCGTGTTAGATGTTGCCGTGACCAGCGTGCCTCATACGGAGATTGGAGAACTGCCCGTTGCGTGCGTTGTACCAAGACCCGGGGCAGAGCCCAGCGCGGATGAGATCAAGAACCTGGTCAAAGGTAAGATAACAATGTAAAGTAAACAGCATGTATCTTCTGCGCTTGAAAGACATTTTCAGGAGGGCGCTGTTGGTGAACATTTTTGTATGGAAAATGTATTGACAAAACAAGATGGTGGCGTTAGTTCCAATTTTGGCCACGACCCAAAAGGACCATTTTGTAATATACTGTACCTCTACAAACCAAAAGTCAGTGGATAGATAGAGAATTCAATACTATATTGTACTACACCAAAACAATTACACAGCAGCAGTTATTTTACAACGATCTTAAATCTACTTGTCTTATCGCCGATAACAAATTTCCTTTGGATAGACTAAACAAAATACAGGACAGGGGCATTTTCAAGAGTGAGGTGCATCTTCTAACACCACAGTTCCATCACGTGGTAGGAGGAGTTGGAGAAGGTCATAACCCTTCGTTCTTCAGAGATGGAAGTTCTCTTGAGAATTCCCCCAAGGCCCCAAGAATTTTTTTTCCTCTCGGAATTATGAACGGTGTAAATTGCGCGTCGTAGAAAAATATTTTTGTTGGAAGTGTGTATTTTCTCAATAACATCACATTATTGTTACAGATTCTTTAGAAGACGAAAAGCGACTCCGAGGTGGAGTTATCTTCATTGACTCCATGCCGATGACCGGTACCACCAAAATACATAGACGGAAACTTAAAGAAATGGCCCTAGTACTGCCTAGGGCGTAACCGTCATGTGGCCATAATAGATTTGTAAAGTGGCGTCTATTTTTAAGTTTTTAGTATTGCCCTACCTCACTGGGTTGCCATGACAAAATTGGGACAGGTCGTGAAGCCTCGCCAAGAATTTTTTTTACCCGATGAGGTAGGGCTCCAAAAAGTAAGTCTACCTACCTAAATCGCCTTTTAATATAAATTACCTACCAATAAATGATTTCCTTATTAGGTTAGCTTTCGTTCTCTGAAGTTTTAGTTTTTTAAGAAGAATCTTTTAGTAAATTTTTAGTACCTATCTAGTAACCTAAACGTTATTATGGTGATGGGTTAATAATAATCGGTCTCTCTGTAAGTAACTATATATGAGATAGACATATTTCTATCTCAGGTATGTACAGATGCCAGCACCAGCACATTATACTACAACAATCTGTCAAATTTCTCTAATAGATTTTCAACCTTATCTTTAAAGTATACGGTTTAAGGTTGCTTGAACTGCTGGCGTCTGTACATACCTGTTTTGTAGTTACGTAGGGACCATATATTACTATACTCTCTGGTAGGGACACAAGTGATACTACTGACAGCTATAAGTACATTTAAGCAAACTGTTTAATAAGTAGGCTAGAGCAGGGCAGGGACGCAGCCCAGGCACATAAACAATGTTGACACACACATATATAACAATATCTGATATACATCTATCTAAAAACCTAAATAGTTATCATGGCGTATATGAACTTGAATCCCTCTCATAGAGAGGAGGCCTGCGTCCCAGCAGTGGGAACAACATAGGCTGATGATGATGATGATGATGATATGAACTTGCCATTCCTAGTACCTACCTATATATACAGGTTAATTAACTTAGTTTTAAGTATTTTAACCATTTATTTGGCCTGTGAAGGTAGGTTACCTATAATATAGTTTACGAAAAAAAAAAAAACAATATGCCTACTCTCGTATTTTTTAAATTAGGTTAAGATCGCGAAATAAAATGACGATAATTATGTTAATTCTAAGGCGACATTATTGTATCAAAAATGTTTACCTATGTTGTTTAAAATAAAAATGAATGTGTTAAACATTTTGATGATTTGGGGCTGTATACCTATTTCTTTTTAATTAAAAGGAATAGTTAAAATTTATAGTAAGAATTTTTGTATTACTTTAGGGGTATGAGGAACAGGGTATAAAGTTTTTCATACCATTTAGAAGAGGGAGGATCCTCCGACCAGGCAGGTGTTATGTCTGGCGGGCAACTGCCCGACAGTAATTGTTGTCGGGTTTTTCTATATACTCTTAACTCGATGTAAACTCTGCTTGCGAGATGTAGGAAACTGATGTTAGTTCTTCCGTCGTGTCATAGATGGCGCTGTAGTACTTTTTGTAGTAAGTTGCTTTTTCAACGTCGCTACATCACTCCCCCCCCGGAGACTGGAGGTCGATAGTTGAATGCGTCAGCCTGTAGTATTATGCCGTGTCAGTTGGATACTTGTTGCCGCATTGTTCACGGTAAGTCGGAACAGTCTGCGGTGGTGAGGCGAACCCTAGTGAGTCGGGGCCGGCGCTGCGTTTGCTCCAGTGAGTTGGACGTGGTACAGCGCCGCGATGTGGCAGACAGCTCGAGAGGTGTCGACCGGGAGGTAGAGGCTCTCGACCGGCCGAAAGTGGAGTGTGCTGTGCCATGGTCGCTTGATGAGAGGCTGAGGGTGTTGACCAGGAATGCGCTTCCGCTGCATGCTGGTGGTCAGGAATACCCATTTAGGTGTATGAGGAACAGGGTGGAAAGTTTCTCGATACTCCATAGAAAAGGGAAGATCCTCCGACCAGACAGGTGTTGTGTCCGGTGGGCAACTGCCCGACAGTTTTTTTTTTTGTTTTTTTGTATGGCATCTCGCGGTTCAGCCTCTGAGGCTGGCTTCTGCTTAACCGGACTAATCCTGTGGATGCCTAGAATTTAAGGCCTCCAGCCAGGGCAGCAAAATTATCTGTATTAAGCGACAACTCGCTAAGGGCACCCCCTGTGGGGTTTGGGCCTCGGCTTAGGGTGTCGCTTGGGTAGGGCAGCAAAGGGACTGGCTGGATCTGAACCCGACAGTTGTTGTCGAGTTTTTCTATATACTCTTAACTCGATGTAAACTCTGCTTGCGCGATGTAGGAAATTGATGTTAGTTCTTCCGTCGTGTCATAGATGGCGCTGTAGTACTTTTTGTAGTAAGTTGCTTTTTCAACGTCCGTACATTACGTTTTCAGAAAAATAGCTTTATCTGGTAACCTTATTTCTTAAAGTTTAACCTTTCAACCGCCCGACTTCATATCAATTGTCGTGTCGCCGGCGCGCACAGTGAATAGAAAAATAAATACCTATAACAAAGAGGGAAGTGCAATACCTACTCAACTTTTTCGATGTCGATAGTCGTTTTATTAAGTACTACTTAACACATAAAAGTTTAACAAGTTTGTTTCAACCACATTTTTGCAATTATTACTTACTAATTGTTGTTTTGTACTTTTTGATTGACTTACGTAATTGTCAGACAATAGTTATTTATAATAGAAACTTGAGTATAATAAATAATTAGTCTTTTTTTTTTACTGATGGTAAATCATCAAATGACACCCAGAGCGGGAGGGAGTGACAAGTCTGACACTCCCTCCCGCTCTGGGCGGAGCGGGAGGGAGTGTCAGACTTGTACTGACTAAAACCCATCCATGTTCCTTCGTCGCCCTTTGTGTTCCAGGGCCGCGGTATCTCTTTCAAACAACCCGCAGCCCTGGCAGGCATCGGCCCTCTCGGACCCCTTCCGATTTGCTGACATCTCCTTGAGGCGCGCATGAAACACAAACGCGCCGTCGGCACGGCCTGTCGTCATAAGACGGACGGACGGTGAGCTGGCCCATTACTCACCGTCCACAGGCCCGCATAATATAATAGTCTGAAATCACATTTTTTTATTTTCTCAATAGTAGTAATTAAACGTATTGACTAATTATCGTAACCATAGGTTATCCACCATCTCGTTTATGACGTAAGAAGCGGTCGTCATCAAGTAAGTCGCTGACATTTCACAAGTAAATTTACTTAATTTCAAAGGAATTAAATGAAATACTCACAAATAATAGTGTTTTTTTTATTATTAACAATTGCTGTATTCAAAATCAAAAAAAAATATTTTACATAGGCCTACATGGGTACTTATAAAACGTCAACAAAAGGTGCACGGTTCGGGTTGGTCGTTTCCTATGGAGAAGAACCGGCAAGAAACTCCATGGTTACTCTTTTAAAATCATTTGGTTTTACAATATTGGAAGTTACAGCGGTATGGGCGGACAGCGTAGGCCCGACAATAAGTCAATTGCTTACTACAGACGGTAGTAATAGAGAAAAAAAAATACAAAGCCTACAATGTCCACACATTCACAAAAAATAGGTAAATAAAAAGAATCTATACAAAAATAAAAATAAAACAATAAAAGAACACTAATTTAAACGATAGACACAGATGTTATCATCAGTGCTGTAACTATACTGAACAATGAACGAAAGGTGCAATGATTGAAAAACTATTGTAAAAAAAAAATGAATAAAAAGAATGGAAAAAATAATATTGGGAATAGTTAGAGACATCCACACATTTGTGTCGTTTATGAGCTACCAGGGAAGACGCATGAGCAGAAGGAACTACAGCCAAACTTCTTTATCTTCAACGTAGTCCTTAATTTTGTAATACGCTTTTTTAATAAGGACACGTTTGATGCAATTTTTAAACTTTCCATCGGTCAGTTCTGTAACTGACTTTGGCAGCTTATTATAAAGCGTATACTGTTTATAAGAAATGACTTGCTAGTTTTTGTTAATCTAAATTTGGGTATTACAATTTCGTGTTTACTGCGCGTGTTTATATTATCCAAGTCAAACTCAAAGCATTTATTTCAATAAGACTATTATAGGCACTTTTGAAAGTCAAAAAAACAAAATAAAACGCGAAGCTACAGTCCCAGTCACAAGGCATAATAACTTATGAAAGTACTGTAGCTGCCCATTAGATAGATCTCTATGGAGAAGAACCGGCAAGAAACTCCATGGACACTCTTTTAAATCAAAATGTGTTACAAAATCCTGGTTACATCATTCATGTTAGGAATTACAAATAATGTGAGAACAATGTAGAAATACGGGCAAGTTAAGAGCGTCCAGAGTAAAAGATTAAATCAGTAATTAAAAATAAAATAATTAAAATACAGCAAAAATAAAAGGCAGCTAAGAGATGACCAGTCACAACTGACAGCGCCCGTTCACGAACATGACGCATGTATCAGCCATCATTCAACTCAACCATTTTGAAGGGAACTAAACGACCCGACACACCCGCCACCATCGGCGTGACATTTAAGTGAGCATGACATTCACTCAACCACCAGGGTAATTTCGCGTCAATGAAAGATGTAGGTACTCATTAAATGGTGGCTTTACAGTACGTAGTACTCACACATGTGCTATGCAATTATACAATACTAAGAGATTGAATCTATACAATGCAAATATATTTTTACAATCTTCTGCAGCTTTCACAATAACTTCACTTTGTAATTCTGATGATTCCGATTGCCCCTATGGTTGTGGAGCAGGACCAGCATTGAGCCAAGCATTTTTATCATCAATATAATCCCCCAACTTATAATATGCTTGCCTACATAGTGTGCGTTTTATGCATGATTTAAATTTCGTTTCATTCAGTTGCAGAATAGGGGAGGTATTTATTGTAACATTTTAAATAGTACCCCATGAAAGATGAGTCTACTTTAGCTAACTTGTAACCTGGCTGAACTAGTAGGTCCCTGTTTCTAGTATTAAAGTGGTGCCGGTCATCTCTTTTACTAAATAAATGCAGATTTTTCCTAACGTACATGATGTTTTCATAGATGTATTGACAAGGTACCGTCATGATGTTAATTTCCTTGAACAGTTCTCTTAAAGAATCACGCCTACGTAGATTATATATGGCTCTGATAGCTCTTTTCTGCAGAATGAATATAGACTCGATGTCTGCAGCCCGTCCCCATAGTAAAATACCGTATGACATAATACTATGAAAATAACTAAAATACACTATCCTCGCGGTATCTACATCAGTAAATTGACGAATTTTTCTGACAGCATATGCTGCTGAACTCAGCCGTCCTGCAAGAGATGTTAAATGAGGACCCCATTGTAGCCTTGAGTCGAGCGTGATCCCCAAGAAAATAGTTTCATCGACAAATTCAATACTATGTCACAGTCACTACATTTGACATTTGGAAGAGAAAATCTTATGCACTTAGTTTTTTTTCCATTTAATTATTATCGGTAAACCATTTATGAACCTGCATTAGAGCGTTATTTGCGTCGTCAAGATTTGTGGCACGTCTGCTTATCCTAAATATTAAAGAAGTATCGTCAGCAAACAACACCATTTGTGGTTGGTTTTTAAGTAAATGGGGTAGGTCATTAATATATACTAAAAAGAGGAAAGGACCCAATATCAAACCTTGTGGTACACCCATTTTTACTTTTAAACCCATCGAATTTACACCATTTACTTGTACTTGCTGCTGTCTATCATTCAAATACGATCTTACTAAACTGAGCGCAAGTTTACCTAAGCCGTAATGCTCAAGTTTCAAGAGCAATGTTTGGTGATTTACGCAATCAAATGCCTTCGAGAGGTCACAGAAGATTCGTAACAATTGGTCAAAAGCCTTGCGCATAATATTTTTATAAATATAACTCAGAATATGTTTAAACAGCAAATATTCGCAATTAAATATAATATACAACAATTGAACTCACGAATTGATGATAATAATTTTTAGTAATATATAATCTAAATGAAACCTTCATAGAGAGTTTGGTTGGTAACAATTAAAAATAAAAGTAAATGACAACTGACAAGTTCGATGTAAACAATGTCACAACAAAGAAAACTAAGAAAATATTTATAAAAATGAAACAAATCGTAATATGCTAATGGAAAACCAATAAAAGTATGAATATGGATGATAAGTGTGAGTATTAAGTGTCTGTAGTAGGCAGATACTATATTTCCCCAACGACCCCGAGAAAATTTTTGGCCTAGAACAAAAATTTTGGCAAGGTTAAAGTATTACAGCATTCACAAAACTTTCATAACTCATTCAAACACACCGACATCTAACGAAGTTAGGTCAGGTAGGATTCACATTCAATGATCACTACTCGACCTGATAAATCAATAACAGTAGGCTTATTTTAGGAGTTGTAATCCGCTTGCGTCTAAAACCCATAATAAGATGAAATTTAAAAAAATAATAATAAGGGATCCACCCCAATCAACTTTTAGAGTTGAAGATTAGCGAAGGCTTATTTTTAGGAATTCGCAACCCGCTTCAATCAACTTTTAGAGTTGAAGTTTAGCGAAGGCTTATTTTAAGGAAGTCGCAACCCGCTTCTATCACATTTTAGAGTTGAAGATTAGCGAAGGCTTATTTTAAGGAAGTCGCAACCCGCTTCAGCCAACTTTTAGAGTTGATAAGAAAATAGTTATACCAACTTATGGTACAGTTAGTATAATATAAGGTTAGGTAACTTGTACCTAAAAGCACTTCATAAACTTATCTGATAAGAACAGATATAGAAGAAGATTAAATAATCTTTTAATGGTTTAAGAACCAATGAAAGAACATAGAAAATAAAAACTATAGAGTTTAAATAGACCGAATAAAACTCTACAGTTAGAAGAAGGGAAGAGGATAGAGATGAGTCATGAGTAAGTATAAGATAAAAAAGTTAAAAATAAAGTAGATAAAATTAAAAGGGAGAGAGAGTCAATAGAGTCTGAGTTATTATTAAGAAGGATTCGAAAATCCTGTAGGTATAGCCTACTTGAAATATTCATGAGCGTTTGAAGGACTGTCATGTGTGGTAGTCTATACTTTTGCGGTGAACCAGCGCCGATAATGGTTCGAGCCCACGACACTAAACCTATTTTGATGAGATTCGTAGATGATATAGATAAATATATGATTTAAGTGTTATGAGTATGAATAGATTAAGTAATGTAATATGACAATAGTTACCAAATATAATCTCTTGTGGAAGTTGTTTTAGAATTTAGAGGTTGAGACTGAGTGTCGGGAGGTAAATCTGGGACTAAATTGTCTTTACCTCTTTTGTGTTTTAGAATAAAATTAAAAGAGGTAAAGACAATTTAGTCCAAGACAAATTGTTTTTCTACCTAGGGATATCAGCAATGCTACTAACATAGGTTTATTGTCTGCAACTTTCGATAAAGTTCAGACAGCCCTTCATATTGCTCATGTTTGTAACTCTTCTCGATTTATTGAAAGTCATACCTTGAAAGAATATAATGTAGGAGACACAGTCTATAGCAATTAAAAAGAAACAGGTATACAGACAGCCCAAAATCATCATAATGTCAAATGTTTAACTCATCATTTTTATTTTAAACACAACAAAAACTTAATTTATCGTAGGTCAATATTTTTGATACAATATATCGCCATAGAATTTATGTCGTTATTTTATTTGGTGATATTAGCATATTTAAAAAAATAAAAATAATAGTGCGTTGTGTCCCTCCGGAGGAAGTGAAACTTCGTAATACCACGCATGCGTTCGAGTGCCACGCATTCACTCTCGTTATTTTATTGAGTTTCTAATTATGATATAAGTGCGGTAAGTTGAAAATTACAGCCGAGGCGATACAGCGAAAAGAAAAAGCGCGCGAAATAATTTTTACTCGTTCACGAAATAATTATGATATTAGCGATGCGCGGGCATCAGTGCTTTTTTTTTAAGGCAAAGGCACAATAACAGCCAGTATTACTAATAAAGTAAATTTAATATTTTTGTGTTTTGTTACAGATAAATGGTTGTAATTTATGGTCAAAATTGATTAAATTAAAGAATTAAATGTTTATTTATTACTTTTTATCTCCCTAGTTAATTTTATACATAAAATGGTGACCACTTTTCTGACATAAAAACTCTTTGATACGATTTAAAAAAGTACCGTTCGTTTTAGACGGAGCATTTTAATAAACCGCGCGTTTTACTTTACATTACCGCACTAGTGCGTAATGAGATACATTACGATACTGAAATTGGTGCAATATGAGACCCTTTACGAGCAAATGTGTTATAAATAATATTTTGTTGTTTTCTTGTTGTATTATTTGTATTACATTATTATTATTACATAAGTTTATCGAGGTTATTCTACTCATGGAAATTGAACGAAGGCTGGTCACACACACCGAAGAGTCGAATAATCGAATTCAAGACTCAAAGAGTATATTGAAGAGTATAATAATAATAGGGAGAAGAGAGCCCTCTTGTGCCATTTCGAAGCATACTGATTCAAAGCGCCATCTGCAAATCTTAACGGGAACTAAGGCTTTATAGGTAGCTATAGCTACTGTTCTTTATTTAATCATTCGTATTTTTGTAAATATCAGTTATGGTTACGTCATTATTGTTGATACAAAAGTGATTTGTGAACTCAACTCGACGTTTGATGTAGATAAAATACTCAAAAACCAATATTTAAACACAAAATGAACATTCGTTCTGTATAACGAATGTTCATTTTGTGTTTAAATATTGCCTGTCGCCGTAACTTATTAATAAGCGTAATAAGCGCAGACGCAAGTTACGGCGACGGGCAACCATATTGTGTGATGTGATGTTGTCAGTATCAAAATACAAAGATTTAGGTGATAATGTTGCCATAATTGATAATGCTAGACAGGTACTAATTAAATAACACCATTATTTTCTAGAAAAATCGTATAAACTAAATTAGAGAACCTAATTATTTGATTTTCTTTTTTGCATTAAAGTTGGGATTACAGAGACATCTACCGATAATTGTGAAACTAATAGTTTCTCGGTTAAGTAAAGTAGATGGCGACTCTTTCTTTACTGAAGTTGAGCTTGTTCTGTCTCCCCCCTGGCATGACTGTTTGCACGCCATCTTGCGTACCTAGTAGAACTACGTAGTCACAAATCTTGTAATACTGCCATCTGTTAGTGAGTTTTAAAAAATATTCCGCCTCCATAATAGCGTTAAACTTGTTGGAAGTCGCATAAGAAGTTTCAGATCAAAAGTAGGGACATGTGTTTTTTTTTCGTTTAACCTCTCCGGCCCGCGCGAGCCCATCGGGGATCGCGCCAAACCCTCCGTTGAACCCCGGCGAACCCAAAAGGGACCGCCTCGTACAAGCAAACTTAAACCCTTATCGTACGTACAGTAAGGTTCTAATTCGTTTGTAAAAATTTACGTCTCTGGCCAACTAGAGTTCGATTAAAATGAAACCAAACATACCAACCTAACAACTGCACAAAATTATTAAAAAAATAAAGAAACGCGTCTTTGTCGACTGTCAAAATGAGTCATGGCGGCCAGTGTGGAACGGTGGTGTTTTGTTTTGGAATGCAGTGAAATTTTTGTGTTTTGTGTTGTTAAACTTTGGTAAGTAAATGTATAGTATGTTATAAGTGTATAATGTAACTTTTTAGATAGTCATTTGCTGGAAAAAATATCTAAAAATTATGTTTTTGACCCAAAAATTTCTCCAAAAATTCCTTTGTTGTGAAGTTCGTCAGTCGAAATTGAAAATATGAATTTGACTCTTTTACAATGAAATATGGTCTTGGAAACATTAGTAATAAGCGAAAAAATAGTGATAATTCATAATTTCATGCATTCGAGGCATATTTATTCATATTTATTGATATTTCAAGTATTTTCATGCATTGAACTGCGCAGTTAGAAAATGGCCGATTCTAATAAGACGTTTGAATTGGAATCTTGCAAGAATAATTTATGTAGGACTCCTAAAAAACACTGTCATTAGATTACTTGTATATTTGTTATGTTAGATCTAAAGTTTCGTGTAAATTGATTCAGTAGTTTTACCAAAAAAAAACAAACTACGACAACAGTATGTTTGCGGCGAGCTCTCTGAATTCTATGCGATGTTTATAATTCTCAAGTAGTTATAAAACAGTTGTTTATATTGTAATACATGGTCACGTTAATCATGAACCCGAAACTGTTTACCGCTTGAGATAAGAGCTAATAGAACTCGCGCGATAAGCTTTTTATGAGCGCAGGACACTTGACACGCTCGATGACGTCATTGTGAGGCCGGATGGGTGTTTTACCGTTAGAGCCGGAAGGTCGGAGAGGTATTGAGGAATTTACCAACACAGGCCAAATACATGCTTTTGCAAAATACTTAAAACAGACTAAGTTAATTGACCTGTATGTTTAAGTTGGTTCCCTAGGAATGGCAAGTTCATAAACGCCACGTTACCTATTATACACATCAACACGGTTTAGGGATATTTCATACTCAATTAAATAACTCGAAAAGTACTGGCCGCATTGGAATCTTTTATACACCGGTTTGTTTGTAATTTATCTCAGAATAATTCCAAATTCAAATTTTTGAAAATTCTTTTGTTTCGGTGGCCTAAAAATGTCTTGATGTGTAGGAGAGGGAATTTTCATTTGTGCGAAATTTAGAAAACAATACGAATTACGTTTAGTTACAGTTTTTTTTTTTTCATTTTTAAACGAAAGATAAAGTTAAATTTAAGGTATTGTAGCCATGCAACGCCAACATTTGACGAGGGCGGAGATGTTACGAGCTGTGGGAATGCTGGTAGCTGGGTCTGTTCAGCGTAATGTTGCTGAGGCCATAGGGACCCACCAAAATGTAATTTCAAGATTGTGGACACGCTATCGTGCCACAGGTGAAGTAGCGGAGAGGCACCGGGGGCCAAGTCGCATCACTACCCTCAGACAAGACCGATTTTTGCAAATTACTGCGCGAGCTCAACCAAATTCAACGGCGACTCAATTGGTCCAAAGGCTGCGAGTGGAACACCAAGTGCTTGTGAGTGACCAAACTGTAAGAAGGCGACTGCATGAAAGCAATCTACGCTCTCGAAGACCACTCCGGGTCCCACCTTTACGGAGAGGCAATCGTGGACGGCGATTAGAATGGGTTCGGAACCACGTGGACTGGGGCCGTGAGCAATGGTCCAATGTGCTGTTCACGGATGAAGGTTCGGCTTCCATCCAGATTCACGAAGGACGCGTGTTTGGCGAGTTCCTGGACGATGGAGCCGTCTTCAGAACCCTCAGGAAGTTCACCCATACCAAGGAGGAACATTATGGTTTGGGCAGGAATTCGTCTTGGAGGACGGACGGATCTCGTTTGGGTGCGGGGCAATATGACGGCAGAACGATACATCCAACAGGTGCTGGGGCCCGTAATCTTGCCCCACAGAACACAAATGGGGCAAGATTTCCTGCTCATGCACGACAATGCCCGGGCACACACGGCGAGAACGGTAGCAGCTTGGTTACATACACACAATGTTAGGGCCTTAGACTGGCCTGCTCAATCGCCAGATCTAAATCCCATTGAGCATGCGTGAGATATGCTGCAAAGAAGAGCTGAAGGAAGTTCCTGAAAATCTGGCTACAGAAGATCAACTTTTTGCGCACCTCAGAAGGACATGTGACAATATTCCGCAGCAAGACATTGACAACCTTGTTCTGAGCATGCCGAATCGTTGCCGATGTGTCATGAACATCATGGGCGCTTTCTCAGACTAGTTAGTAGTCAAGTTTATAAACACAAATTAAATGATTATTCTATTTTTTTCAGTTTTTACTCATAAATTAAAAGTTAATTCATATACGGTTTCCGTCTATGCTTCATTCACAGACGCCAGCAGGTCAAGCAACCTTGAACCGTATACTTAAAAGATAAGGTTGAAAATCTATTAGAGAAGTTTGACAGATTGTTGTAGTTTAATGTGCTGGTGCTGGCATCTGTACATACCTGAGATAGAAATATGTCTATCTCATATATAGTTACTTATAAAGAGACCGATTATTATTAACCCATCACCAATAACGTTTAGGTACTAAACAATTACTAAAAGATTCTTCTATAAAACTTTAAAACATCAGAGAACGAAAGCTAACCTATTAGGGAAATCATTTATTGGTAGGTAATTAAATTTATATAAAAGGCGATCTTAGTAGGTATACGTACTTTTTGGAGTCCTACCTCATCGGGTATTTTAATTTCTTGGCGAGGGTTCACGACCTGTCCCGATTTTGTCATGGCAACCCAGTGAGGTAGGGCATTACTAAAAGCTTAAAAATAGACGCCACTTTACAAATTCCTTGCCCAAATGACCGTTACGCCCTAGGCAGTACTAGGGCCATTTCTTTAAGTTTCCGTCTGTGTAATTTGGTGGTACCGGTCATCGGCATGGACTCGATGAAGATAACTCCACCTCGGAGTCGCTTTGCGTCTTCTAAAGAATCTGTAACAATTTATGTGATGTTATTGAGAAAATACACACTTTCAACAAGAATATGTTTCCACGACGCGCAAACTACACCTTACATAATCCGAAGAGGAAAAATAAATTCTTGGGGCCTTTCGGGAATTCTCCAACTCCTCTTACCACGTGATAGAAATGTGGCGTTAAAAGATGCAACTCACCCGTGAAAACGCCCCTGTCCTAATTTTTTTTAAGTCCATCCAAAGGTTTGCTATCAGCGATAAGACAGCGACCGTTGTAAAAGAGCTTTGTATCCATCCACTGACTTTAAGTTTGCAGAGGTACAGATATATTACAGCATGGTATTTTTGGTTCGTGGCCAAAATTGGAACTAACGCTACTATCTTGTTTTGTCAATACATGTTCCACACAAAAATGTTCACCAACAGCGCCCTCCTGCAATGTCATTCAAGCGCAAAAGATACATGCTGTTTATTTTACATTGTTGTCTTACCTTTGACCAGATTCTTGATCTCATCCGCGCTGGGCTCTGCCCCGGGTCTTGGTACAACGCACGCAACGGGCAGTTCTCCAATCTCGGCATGAGGCACGCTGGTCACGGCAACATCTAACACGCCAGGGTGCTTGCGGATCACGCCCTCTATTTCTAGGGGCGACAACTGTGGAGAAATAAACAGTTCATTTTGTGTGATCATGATTCAGATCATTAAATATCCAAAGTTCCAAGAAGTATGGCAATTTTGGAAATTCAACTTCTTTCTCTCGTAGCGGGTGCTCGGGTAGTGTCCGATGGGCGCGTATTTAAATATGCTCACCGAGGTTGGTCTGTCGATAAATCAGTTCTTACAAGTAGTGCAAAGCCCGAAAGGCTGACCGGTTTGAGAACAGTCAGTACCTGGGTTGTGGAGGCTAGATAAGCAGTCGCTCAGTGTGAAATACTGGATTCGGCTGCATCAGGCTATGGGCTAAATTGGGAGCCAAACCGAAGTCCACTTTTGTGCTTGAGTAAACGAAACACGAGCAATGAATCTTCAAGGCCCTAGACAGAAATTCCGAGAGGAGGAGTGGGGTGAAGTGAACTCTGAATTAGTAGTATTTGTTTGCTAATTGTAATTACCCTATAATAAAAGCATTTTATTTGTAACTTGATCCGGTCCACGTAGAAAAAGTTCCAGTTGTCGTCCCTGTAGAAAACGTCTCCAGTTTTTAACCAGCCGTCCTTCGTATAGATTTCGTTCGTGGCCTCAACGTCGTTGTAATATCCCTGTAAATAATAATTGGTATCAATGATAAATTGACATATTTTACGTGACGGTCAGTAGTGTTAATGTTTGAGTTGTTATTATTTACTAACATGACAACACCTTTACTTTTAGAGGTTATTTAAAATGTATATGTTACAACCCTGATTTCCCCTTCCTTTTTTATCTGTCATGGGTGACGTCCCGTTAATGTACGGCTTAAATATCATTTTGGATATTATCTGTTATTTAAAATACAATCATCAAATTGGTATTATTTATTGTGATCAATAAATGAATATGAATTTCTCAGACACAGTACGGTGTATTTATTTTTCTTGAATCTGCTGACTGCACACACTGCTCATGAAGAATCCTTAAAAAGTATAGCAGGGATATTGGCTATCTTTTTCATGGTCAGTCTATAAGGGAGGTTGCTTTTTGCATATAAGCGTATAGCCACGTATAGCGTTCCCACTCTTAGGACTCAGTTCTCTATGCTGTGAGAGAAAGAGAGCCGTAAAGTCACCACGCGGGTTTCAGCGTAGGTTGTAGATGTCTCAATTCATTGTCAAGTCTTAGAACTTCAAGAGATGTCGGTTTCCTTTCAAAGTTTTGAGAGCTATGGTATTTCAGTCATCCAGTCTTGCCAAGGGGTATCGTATTATCCAGTTACTGGGTTGTGGAGGTCAGATAGGCAGTCGCTTCATGTAAAATATAGGTACTCAGCTGCATCCGGTTAGACTGGAAGCTGACCCCAAAATAGTTTGGGAAAAGGCTAGGCAGATGATGAGGGTAATAAAATAAATTACGCAATGGTCGAACCTACGATTTGCAGTTTTCCTTGGGTCAAGTTAACTTAACGGCGGCGTAACAATTTTACAAAGTATCATCATTACGTTGGTGGTAAGTGTAGTGTATCTATTTAATAGATATGGAAACACCCAATGCCAACTGTTATTACTGTCAGTCAGCATGAAGCCATGAAGGAAACTAATGTCGGGAAGTTGGAAGGTGAATCGTTTTACCCTGGATCAAATTGGGCTTGGTGGTGTGAACGCTGGTGAGCCTGTGTTAGTTAGTAAATTGTGTTAAGAACCTATTAGCCGTGCTACAAGCATATACTACAAGCGACGAGGATTAAGGTCAGAAACTGTACGTATTAATACTTAGTGAAAGTTTCCAAGTACGTTATGTGTATGTGTAAGTAGGTATACAGGGTGTAACGGAAAGGGTATATACATCCTTAAGGGTGTGCTACAGACCATCAAACTGAACATGTTTCTCATTATAAAAAAAATTTAGCAGCAAAAAAAAAATCTGCTGCCTATACATTTCGGTCGAATAGGTATTGCAATTTTCTATGGGGCAGCAGATATTTTTTTTGCTGAAAAACATGTTTTATGATGAGAAACATGTTCAGTTTGATAGTCTGTAGCACACCCTTAAGTATGTATATACCCTTTCCGTTACACCCTGTATATGAGAGGAGCTTGTGGCTTAATAATAACAGCCGCACGGGTCGATCTTTAAGGTATCCGCCCCTAAGACGACCCACTGACCAAGGTTAAGCCGTGCTTTCCGAGGTTGGTCCGTGGATGGGTGTACTTATTCACGAGTTCATACCGAGTTTTCTCCGTGCCTTGGAAACCACGTTAAGCCGTTAGTCCTGGCTGTCATTTATAGATGTTTGACAGTCGTTACGAGTAGTCAGAAGTCAAAAGTCTGACATCCAGTCTTACCAAGGGGTATCTTATTACCCAGTTACTGGGTTGTGGAGGTCAGACAGGCAGTCGCTTCATGTAAGATACTAGTACTCAGCTGCATCCGGTTAGACTGGAAGCCGACCCCAAGATAGTTTGGGAAAAGGCAGATGATGATGATGTAATTGTACCTGACTGTGCACATAATTTAACTAAAATCATTAATAATATCTATTCCAAACCTGCTAGCATTAAGTATTTCAAGCTGAAGGAAGGATTCTGTTATTGTTTTCTCATTGTTGTTTTATCTTGCTTAATACTTGCTAACTATGGGTTGCATTGGAAGTATTGGAAGAGATGGAGCAAACAGTAATTCATGAATTCTATGATGCAATTCATGGTGTTTATATCAAAACCACTAAATACAATTATTATCCAATTTATACAGTATGTTAGGTTAAACGAGGGACATATTGAGGGAGGATATTCAGTATTCGATTCTCGTCCCAAATATGTAAAAAACCTATAACGTATATAGAAGAATTTTTAATGTTTTGTTTAGTGCCTAGATATTTTGGACTGTCCTAAGCCAGGTAAGTTTAAAGTATGAAGGGAAAATGGATTATACCTAAGAGTCATTGACCCGCTTACATGTTCTGCGATAGTATTAAGTCGCTAGCGCAAGGGTGTATACACGATGCGTGACATTTGCGAAAATTTTGGTATGGTTCTGTCTGTTATTTATCAGTGTTTTTTTTTGTTTATATTTTTATTAGTATCATGTTAGCATGTACTATTATGAGTTTGAATATGTCCCTCGTTTAAACTAACATACTGTATAAACAACTTACATCTATCTTCTATCTATACATATAAAATCAATGCCACCATTCATTCTAATTTTATTACTCAAGAACGGCTGGGCCGATTTAGCTGATTTTGGTTTTAAAATGTTTGTCGTAGTCTAGGGAAGGTTTAGGGTAGGGTAGGGTAGGTAGGTAGGGTAAAAAAAAAGCTGTTTTTTGGCCAAAATAGGCCAGCCCTAATATACATATAAATTTAGCTATATATATATATAAATGAATCCCTATTTCCCTTGGTCACGGCATCACATGTGAACGACTGGATTGATTTAGCAAATTTTATTTTTTGTTGTGTTTGTTATTGTCAAGAGAAGGTTCTTAGGTAGGTAGTAGTAGGTAGGTAGGTGGTAGTAGTAGGTAGGTAGTAGTAGGTAGGTAGGTGGTAGGTAAGTAGTCAGTAGAAACAAGTGCATTGCAACGCATGCCGGGATCAGCTAGTATATATATACTTATCTGTCTAATATTCATTAATTTTCTTTCTCCATAAATTGTGGGTTTTAGATATGGGTACTTAAAGTTTTTTTTTATTATTTTGTTTCATAGGTAATCTTACCTTAAACGGGCTGTGTCCTTTGATCCACAACTCGCCCGAGACGTTCGGCTCATAAATATCTTGATTTGTCTCGACGTTTATAAGCTGAAACCATCATAAAATGTATTCAATAGGACAAAATATAAAAAAAAAAAACAATAAAAACAACAAAGAATTTGTTGCTCGTCTACGTTCACTCGGCCACACATCAAGGTATACATTTCCAGTATAACATGGCCTAACTTTGTATAGAAATCCCGTACAATGAGAGATCCGCATAAACTGGAATTGTACAGCTTCATTGGTCGTCATGCGTACTACTTGAAAGACTTACGATTGACCTGTTCCTTCTCAGTATTAGGGTAAAATAAATTGGAGGTAATTCTCACCCGATATTGGAAGCACCCCAATATTCTGCCACAAGACCCCGTCGGAGGGTTGTCTCCATAAAATGCGAGGCCAGCCAGCTCACTCATGCCGAATATGTTCAGTACTTCTGTATTTGGCGAAACAGTCTGAAAGATTTTTTTTTATTTCTTTCATAAACAAAATGAAATCATTATTTTATTAGCATAGTTACCTCAGCGCTACTGCTGAGCACGAGTCCCTGGGTTGCAATCCTGGGCTGAGCTGTATTTTTGGATTTTACAGCAGATGTTGATGAGTTCTTTTTACAAGGGACTTAAAACATTACTGGCGCTAGGCTAATCGTTCGCGCCTTTCGAAAGAGTAAGTTCGGTAAGGCCCCCTCTAGGGGCAGAAACAGCCATCCGCCATCCTCATTATTTAAGTTAATATTATACTAATTATTATTCCGTTTATTTAATTACTTACATATTAATTACTTAAATTTTTAAATATTTTTCAGAATGATGTAAAATAAAAAATTAAAAAAAAAATAACCCACCGGCAGTGGGAACAGGTTCTAAGCTACCAGTGGTCAGGGCTCGTGAGAAAGGAACCTCCTAGCAATACGCGTCGTGTCCAGGAGAACTGCTTTTTGAATCAAGCCCTTGATCCAGCTGCCAAGCGACAGCCTACTCTGATGTTGGTCGAGGCTTTTGGCTTTAAGCCATTGGCCGACACGACTATCGGAACAACGACTGCTGTACTCACGTCCCACAAGTCCACAACCTCGCGAGTTAGGTCTAAAGATTTGAATTGCTTATCTTTCTCTGCTTTCCCGAGGTTCTCGCCTCGCGGGATCGTTATATCAACAATCATTGCGCGACGCTCCAGCTACATTATTATAGACTACAGTGTTACAGTGTGACTAGAGTGTTATAGACTACATTTAATGTGTTCCCGTGGATTAATTTCCGTAGGTACATATAACGGGAGCGAAGCCGCGAGCATGATTGTGCGTTCATTTCATTCAGAGAGTTGAATAAAAAACTCATAATGTCAACGCCAATAAAACTTCTACTTATTATTATTTAGCGTGCACAAGATTCTTAAAATTATAAAATTCAAGTGTGTAAATACGATCATCTTCATTTTGATGGTTAAACATCATAATAAATGTAGTTTTCGGACATGCAATCTCAACTAGGAGAATGATAGGATGTTTAGGATGATTAACTTGTCTTTAACTCGACCTTAACACGTTATTGGAGAGATTTCATAAGATAATATCTTATGAAATATCATGTCATATTTTTCCTTCCAAAACTGAATGCTGGTTGTCAAAAGTTCTTGAATGACCGAATTCTAATTCGCATTACCCCGTCATGTGTCATGTTGTCGACGTTGTCGTGCAAAGACTGCAAAAGGTTAAATTAAATACCCACGTGAATTTCGTCGATGAGGTTTTGTGGCACATTCAGTCCACACAGCATGAGCAGTTCAAAGCAGGTGAAGTCACAGTTGTCTCGGATGTCAGGGTTCATAAGGGTCGTCATCAGTGTGGGACTTAGGATTGAATACGTTGGCTGCAAGAAAATTATTCTGCGTTAATTGAAGGTTTGCAGTGAATCGAGCGAGCAAGGCCCTTTGAAAAATAAGATCCATAATGAAAGTGTGACCGACAATTACTTATTATACTGCCACTTATTATGAACTAAATTAATCAGAAATATTATTGATCCTATTAAAGTTGTATGCTGTAGTACGCCACAGACGGGTGTGAATGTGTTACATTTATGGTATTATACAGGATAGAAGGGATACCGTTGCACAAACGGATACCACGTTTTTCTTACAAAATTCAGTACCTACACGGTCAAAATTTATGGCCCAGCAGCTTTTTCTTAAATTACCGATGAAAAATTTCGATTTTTGCTGCAGCAGACTAGTACTCAATGCGTAGTGTCGGATGCGCTTTAGTTTAATTTCCTGACGACTTTAAAAATCGGCCGCGATCGTCTGAATGCGGAAGTTGTTTTGGCTAAACTTGGGAGACATGAGTCCATGACACGTAGCGCTGACCCGTGGGCCGTGGCACACTCCATACAACTTCTTTCATTTTTGGTTTTTTTTCTGCAGTCGGTATTGGAACAGGCGTGTAGTTTGAAAGAGTAGCTCGTGTTAAAGCAATTAAAATCACCCACCCTATACGTGTTAATGAGATAATAGAAATGTTCTTGAGTTATCGTCGCTGAGGTTTGAAGCCGGGTATAACGCAGTATCGGCGACCGGATGAAATTTGTCATAGCTGTAGACCACTGAAGTGGTGAACCGAGCAGGGCAAGGCGAGTAGGTGTCGGGAACTTATTGTATTGAATCCTGGAAATAATAAAAGTGGACCCATAAATCAAAGTATTAATACAATATCATGGCTGTAGCCCCCGAAGGGCTACGTCACTGTGTACGTACTATATACCATACCATATACTATATACGTACCATACTTATAGTATAGTTACACTAGACAAAGTCAACATCTGCCTCGCCTTTTCCCAACTATGTTCAGGTCGGCTTCTAGTCTAATCGGGTGCACCTGAATCCTAGTATTTTATATGACTGTAATAGTCTAAGATCCGGCTGCAGAATTAGTGCACTCATAGAGTATTTGCTAAAAAACAATTTTTAACGCATATTTATGATTAGGAGAATATATTTCTAATAGGTGGCCTATCAAAATCTGGCCGCTAATATGTTTAATAAAATTATTGCTAATTGATTTTTGGGACAAAAGTTCATTAACTAGTTTTTTAAATAAAATATCGTCCACCTCACGGCAATATACATAAAGACTGAAAAATCACGGTTGCCGTTGCGCACTTGGCCGCACCTCTTCGCAGCCAGTTGTAAGCAGGTATGATTTTGATACATTTACACGTTCATAACGTACATTTATTATTTATATATCAAATTAAAGCTACTTTTTTTCTGTTTATTTTGATATAAGGTTGCTTAATTATATCTGGCCGCAAATAAGGGTTGCTGGCTGTTAAAGATGGTAAATATTAAAGGTAGAGTGAAAGAGAGCTAGCGCGTAACATCACTAGTCAGACGAGGATAGTGATTGCCAGCTTTACGACGACGCTTTAAAGCCATTGCGCATGCATCGAATGCTAGTTTTCTCAACCACCGTGAAAACCAAATAGCGGAACCGACATTGATAAAACTTTGTTCAAAAAGTTCTCCGAAAGTACTTACATGTCATATTTGATAGATATTTAACGCCTTCTATTAAATATTGCGTACGACATAATCGAGAAGAAATTGATATTCCATACACAATTAATGGCCCTTTGCAAACAAGAACCAATGTTTTTTTTAAAAGCTTGAAGAATTTTCGTATTAAAGAAGCCCCTGGTAAAATTCTTACCTAAACGTTGGGCCGATGATTCTTTTGCTACAGTATTAGGAAATAAAAACAAAATATTGAAAAAGAAGAAATTTTTAGTATTTATTAAGTAGTCCGTACTACTGTTTGAACCGGTGGTTGAGAACACTAGCATTCAACGCATGCGCAATGGCTTTAAAGCGTCGTCGTACAGCTGGCAATCACTATCCTCGTCTGACTAGTGATGTTACGCGCTAGCTCTCTTTCACTCTACCTTTAATATTTACCATCTTTAACAGCCAGCAACCCTTATTTGCGGACAGATTTAATTAAGCAACCGTATATCATAGTAAAAAGAAAAAAAATAGCTTTAATTTGACATATAAATAATAAATGTACGTTATGAACGTATAAATGTATCAAAATCATACCTGTTTATACTTGGCTGCGAAGAGGTGCGGCCAAGTGCGCAACGGCAACCTCGATTTTCAGAGTCTTTATGTATATTGCCGTGAGGTGGACGATATTTTATTTATAACACTAGTTAATGAAATTTTTTCCCAAAAATCAATTAGCAATAATTTTATTAAAAATATTAGCGGCCACATTTTGATAGGCAACCTATTAGATATATTTTCTCCTAATCATAAATATGCGTAAAAATTTGGTTTTAGCAAATACTCTATGAGTGCACTAATTCTGCAGCCGGATCTCGTACTATAAGTAAATGATAGCGTGACAGCTGTTATGCCTAAGGGTAGAATAAGAAGAAAAAAAAAAGTGTTGCGCCGATCCCGAGTAACAAGGGACAAGAGCAGAAAGATGATGGTAATGATGACTTAGAAAAAGCATTAGAAGACAAGTATGACTTTTTGTTTACTTACCATGTATAAGGCAACACCGTCGCGAAATATTTATGAGAATGAGCTATGGCTTTCGGCGCACCTGTGGTACCACTCGTCGCTACCAGGAACGCTATTGATTCTTCAGGATCTAAGTCTGAACACCTGGAAATAAATGCAATATTTTGAAAACAAGATTGACATTCCTAACCGAAATTCTGCAAAACGGTGCTCGTAGTGCACTTCATCATAATCGTCAGTAGATTGTCGTCCTTTATCCAATTGTGTTGAGGTCGACGTCCAGTCTATCCCGGATAGGACTGCATCGGGGCATTATCACACTTTGCATGGAACGAATGCCTCTGCGCTCCAAAACGAAGTTACTCACAGAGTAATACGATATCTTTTTATATGACTGATTGTAAGACTTTCGGGCTTTTGACTGTCAAACAACTGCAAATTTCCGACTTCCAAGCCACAGAGCGGTATGTAATAGATGGTCCACCCTCCACAGACCGACCCCTGCAAGCGTAACCAAACTTTCGACCTGGGCGGTTGTCTTTAGCGAAGGTTAGGCAAGGAATAGTTCATATAGGTATTGTTAGTTTCACATTTTCCTAAAAGAATTAAGACTTATGGGTAGCACAAACATAAATAAATATTTTAAAAGACCTTTTCCCTTACCTAAAATCTTCAATTGATGTGTCGGCTCCATACTGTTCCATTAAATCAGTGAAATTGTTGAAATAATCTACCTTATTGAAGGTAATTATGCGTGTGGTCATGTTTAAGTTGAATAACGTCAACTGTGCGTTGGAGACGGCGTCGCTTTGACAAAATATTATATTGGGTTTTGTACAACCGAATAATTGTTGCAATTCGTCTGAAAGAAGTGAACATTGCTAACATTGTAGTTAACAAATAATTTATTCGTTTGCCCACAACCCGCTTCCCGAGTCATCGCTATACATAGCTGTGACGCGCATACTAGTAAAATGGATTAATTAAACTTGGCAGTGAAAGTGTTAAGGCAAGGTAAGTATGTATGAAGACAATTAGCAAGTTTGTAAAGAACGTCAAACATTTCAAAATACTGCTCGCGAAAGTTTTGGAAGATGTCTCCAAAACGGTAAACATCCCCAAACCTATGCAATATTTAGTCCTGGTGGCCATATCCCAGTGAAAATGGTTCAGTTTTCAGTTACGAAACAGGCCAAAAACAATCACCGACGTCGTAATTTTAGTCCAAAAACGTCCACAGCTAGACGTAGGCCTCCTCGAAGTGTTGCCATATCTACCGACCTTGTGCTTACATCCGTCCACACATGTCTTCATACATAGGTACCCGCGCTTCAGCTTCCAGTTCAAAAACCAATAAATTCTTCAAAATAACTTGTAAACACTTACTTAAAGGCATAAACCTGTCGAGCGCCAAAACCTTGATTCCAAGATACAACGCGGCATACAACGGTACAGTAATATCTAAATGGTTGGGAGCCATCAATATCATCATGTCTCCTTGCTTAAGTCCCAGGTTCCGCAGACCTTGGGCACAGCGCACTGACCTCGCAAGCACTGAGCCTGACGTTTCTGACTCCCCTGTTGTTCCGTCAATCTGAGAAAATTTGTTTTATACTTTAATCTTCGCCAGTAATTTGACGGAGAATGTTGAAGCGAATTCAAAAGTTATTTATGTATTCAAGTTAGTCTGAAAATCAGCAGTTTTTGTCGTCAAAGTTTCATTTGATATCCCCCTAGTATTTTAGCTGGGAAGACAAAGCAGCGCTAGAAACCTCAGTAAAACATTCTGCACCCTGAGAACAAAGTGACCTAATACGGCGTTTTGTGGGTAATAACAAAATTGTGTTTCGTTTTTTAGTTTAGGGAGTAAAATAAAATATGTGATGAAACGTTTGTTTTGTCCTTTTCTAGCACGGTATCGTCAATTTTTGATTCACTAAACGATAATCCATGTTATATGGAGTAGTTTTTTAGGTATTTAACGCTATTTGCTGTAATTTTGAGTTCGGTCACTTTCGTTCTGACTGTGCGATTAGTCCGTTAGTGTCTTTGTGAAATCGAGATGTTGATTTTAGAAATTACTTGTAGCCCTTGCGATGTAATAATATGATAGAAAATGTTGTTTGTACCTGCAGTACAAAATCTGGGGCATCCTTAAGACTTTGCAGGATGAGCTTGCCGAGATGGTGTCGGTCTGTAGGTATGCCTGATTGGGCCACTACCCGAGAGCTCAGGTCTTGCATGTAAAAGTGTACACAATCGTTGATCCTCCTCTGTTGAGCCATCTTGATGGTTTTTGTGTAACTAAAACAAATTAAACAAAACAGTTAGGTACAAGTTTGACTTAAAGAAAGAGTTCTCAAAACTTTTTCTCTAAAAAATGAGTGCGCATTTGAATCGAAACCACTAGAACAATATTTTTCGCATGTAGATGTCTGAATTAATTTCCTATAATATGATAAAATATTTAAAACGCATGCCTATTCTTTCCGACACCAGTTTTTTACTTTTTAATAAATCTAATTTTGCACCAAGGCCAGCTTTTAATGTTTCTTAACATTATAAATAAGCATAAATCTTATTAATATGCCTATTTGCCATTCTTAAACCACTTGACTCAGTTACCTACTTAATATTAATAAGTTACTTAAATGATTCTCTAAAAATTGATAACAGCTATCCGTTTATTGGATTGTTGATTACATAATGACCATTCCAGTTTATAATAAACAGCATAGAATACTACTTTATTATGTTGATGATGATGGCACGTTTCTCCCGGTCAGCTTCGAATTTCAGTATCTCCGTTGCTCGTTTAAAGCGATAGCGAACATAACTGTAGTGAAAGCTCATAATTAAAGCAGGATGGATGAAATGGCGGCAGGTGACGTGAACTATCTGCGACTCCCGCATTCCCCTTAAACTTAAGGGTGATAATTAAATAATGGTTAGACCTGTTGTCTTGTATGAATCAGAATTTTGGGCCACAAAAGTGTTGAATTAAACGCATTGGCATGTGGCTCAGATGAGAATGCTAAGGGGGATGTGTGGTGCAACGCAAATGTATAAAATAAGAAATGAGTACATTAGAGGAATTGATATCGTATCCTGACTGTCCTATTGCTTTGCACTTCACAGGAGCTGGTGGACGCTACTGAAAGTGCCAAACTCGTCTCCAAATTTTCAGCTGACTTAATTTAGATTGTTGTCGACTTTATTTGGCCTATTGTTCTCGTTATTCTAAAATTAATTTAAATTACACTACATAAATTGTTTTTTTTTCTCCTTTTTTTGGCTACTGTATCGATGTTGACTGTTTTTCTGTCAGTGTCATAAAAATAACGACTAAAGCGACCGAACAAAAATTTCTAGACTAGAAGTCACACTTGGTCTCCGAAAAATAGATTTTGCTTCAGAAGCAAAAGGTACATAAACACGTGCCTTTTTCGGGAACGCCCAAATATCCGAAATATTTTATTCCGAATTTCAATAATCCGAGTGCCAAAGGTCCGAATTTCAGAATACCTAAGAATTATAATGTCTATTATTAAAAATCACGAAATTTATTTTACCGAAAGTCGTAAATGTGATTTGTCAGTTTTCCGATTTTCATACGTTCGAAGAATCAAATGCTCGAAGGATTCTCGGTCCGAAAAACGACATTCCGATTTTCAATACTTCAAATTAACTAAAAATCAACATGTTGTGCTACAAAATTTAGTGACAGAAACGAATCGCTGCAAAACTGACTTCACGCGGTCTTGTCTGCCCTACCCCTAGAGTGTAATTTAAGCCCGCGTAGGCGCGGAGGGGTGGAGCGCCCCGCGTGCTTAGGAGCAGGTGGTTTGAAAGCCCACCGCCGCGGCTGAGGCTAGCCGGCCTGGCCGGCCAGCAAGCCGAAGCTGCGGTGCTGAGCGTTACAACCATCTGTGACGATAAGCTCGCGTGGGGCCGCCCAAACCCCGCAGCGCCGGAGCCGTGACAGAAATAATGCTTGCTGCATATTGCATGCCTGCTTGCTTGCTGCTTGCCTGCTTGCATGCTGCATGCCTGCTTGCATGCTTGCTTGCATGTTGCATTCCTGCTTGCATGTTGCATGCCTGCTTGCATGTTGCATGTCTGCTTACATGTTGCATACTTGCTTGCAGGCTGCATGCTTGCTTGCATGCTGCAAATCCCCTGTATTATTGATGAATCATTTCGGTTAGGTTAGGGAAACAAAATATTTTTATTCGAAACAAAATATTTTTATTCAAAACTAAACAATCATAGTTTAAAAGAGAACAAGTCGTTTTTATTTCGGATGTGTATTAATCGGTATTTTAGTAATCGGAATTCGTATTTTTGATGTTTCGAATTATCATTAAGTCGGACTTTTTGTTATTCGATCTATTGAAACTCGGTATTTTGAGAATAGTAGGTAATTATAATAAGGAATATTGAAATTTAGGAATTATAAAAGTAGGAGTAATGATAAGTCGGAGTTGTTATATTAGGAATTTTGAGCCATTCGGAATTATGACAATCGGCATTTTGAAATTCGAACTTGGAATAAAGTTTTTCGTATTTATGTAGTGTACCCGCCTTTTTCACAAGGGAATAGGCAGAAACCACAGAACGCCAACTGTTTGTTCACGTTTATTATCTGGGTCAAAACGCACGCTGATTGCATCCGGCCGGTGCATCTAGATCACCAGTTACAATGTCCAAGGTGCCTTACCAAGGAGTAATGCACGAACTTGGTCGTTATCTTTGCCTAAATAACTTTGACTCGCCTTTTTATTTATTTAACCAGCCATTTAATATGTTCTTTATAGCTGTTACTTTTTTTAAAATAAAATTGCAGGTTTACTATTTCGAAGTTTAGGGACACATCAAAACATTTGCTACCAATTGCATGCGGCTTCGCTTGCTTGGAGGTCGGATACCTATTTACCCTTCGGGGACCTACCAGGATAAAGAGAATCTTTTGTCCTAACGAAGTTTATGGTTTACCTGTATGCCAATTTCATCAAAATCCGTTTAGCTGTTAAAGCGCGAAGGCGTGACGAAAGGCGACACAATCAAATTCACTTTCACATTTTAAAAAACCACGACAACTAAAAAGAATACATTTTGTGTAATAAAGTATAACTTTTTTAAAACAATGACAGCACGACTGTGAGGTATAAAACCATAATTAGAGCAGATAGCTAGCGGTTTTCTATTTATTATGTTTAGTGAAAAGAGAAAGATTCATAAGAGTGAAAGAGATACCATGGCCCTTATCGGTATCAGAAAATGCCAAAACCACACTGATTAAATTAATTTCAAATGCAATTTTGTGCAGGTCGTTCAAACATTTGAAAGTTGAATGTTGGCTGTGGACACCGGACTTGGACAGAGACTTCAGTACAAACGGTGAGACATCAAGCAATAATTTTCCAGTATAACATAGCCTTACTTTGTATTGATTTCCCGTACTATGAGAGTTCCGCATAAACTGGTTTATAGTAATAAAGACACTTCTGTCCTACATGTCTTGCCTGCACGTTACAGAACTAGATGCTTCTTCTTCTTTCTTTATCGTGTGGTAAGTCCCTCACCAGCCCCCTTATTCACAAACGTATGTCTATCTCGCTCGCTTTCATAATGCCAAAAAAAGATAGACATACGACTTTCCGAATCGAAATTGAATCGGAGCGTTTGTGAATACGGGGGCTGGTGTTAGAGTTGCCATGGATGCTACTGAAGGTGCTCAATTCATTGCCAAATTCTAGGCCGATTTGAGGAATCAGGACTCGTCTTAAAACATAAGTTTGACGTGTGGAAGTGTTTTTTACAAATAGTTAACAAAAATGAATATAATTTTATCATTACAAACTCTCACGACCAGCTAGTAAAAATATTGTGGATAAAAATAAACAGCTTTGAATAATTTAATAATAATTTATTAGTACCGAACATATTTAGCCAGAAATCTACACTAATATTATAAAGAGCTAAATTTTGTAATTTTGGTTGTTGAGGGGTAGGTAATCTTCGGAAATACTTATCCGATTCCGACTCGGACGGATAATTCCGCCCGATTATTAGCGTCTTTGTGTGAATTGTTCCCGAGCGATAATTTTCGAGCAACGTTATTTATTAACGTTGCTTCGTTCAATGCAAGCGAAGCAACGTTATTTTGGCGATATAAATATCAATTATCATCTGCCTAGCCAACATTATTATGGTCGGCTTCCAATCTTACCGGATGCAGCCGAATACCAGTATGTTACATGGAGCAACTGTCTGTCTGACTACAACCCAGTTGGTAAATAAATCATCTAATATTTAAAATTCTCGCGGTGTTTGTAACCAAACTCCTCCGAAACGGCTGAACCGATTTGTATGAAAGTTCGTGTGCATGTCGGGTAGGTCTGAGAACATCTATCATTCGAACGCCTAAAAAAAAACCACGCGAACAAAGTCGTGGGTAGCAGCTAGTAATAGAGAAATTTTCATGTGTTGGTTCGGAATGAGGTACTGACTACGCGGGAAGCGTTTGTGCGTCGGTGACTCTTACACCCTGCTTTAACGATTCTGAGTCATCTCTGCTAATTCGGCTGGTCTTTGAAAATTACCCCTATCTATACATACATACATCGGGCCCAAGCCGTCGGCAGTCAGGGCTCCAGAGAAAGGAACCTCCTAACAATACGAGCCGTGTCCTAAAGTACCGCTTTCTGAATCAAGCCCTTGATCCAGCTGCCTAACGAGATCCTCCTCAGGTATCGGTCGAGGCTCTTGCCAATTAAGTCATTGGCTGATACGACTATCGGCACAATGATCGCAGAGTGCACATTCCACATGTCGACAACATCAAGCAAGCCAAGTCAAGATACTCAATTATTAGTACTATCATTATGTAGGTACCAATACTCGTACCAAGTAATTTTTTATATCAGCCAAACTTGATTAATGGACATGCGCATTTAGAAGTAACCGGTTTATACTGGGCAAAACCAGTTTTTAATGTTATTGGGTGTTTGCTCATTAAACACTGGCCAGACTGATGGCATGTGGAAGACCGTAGAGGTACCGTAATTTTAATTGATTATTTATGTCTTTCGTGACATCCTCTTGAATTTTGACGAGGATGCAAAACAACACCTTGTATTACTGACTAGCTTTTGCTCGCGGCTTCGCTCCTGTTATGTAGACTAAATTTAAATCACGAGAACGTTTCTCTTTAAATTATTATAATATAGATGTTGACGCCATACTTAAGTACTACCGCTGCTGTAACATAAAAATATTGTACAACTAAATGATTTAAAAAGAGTAACCATGGAGTTTCTTGCCGGTTCTTCTCCATAGGAAACGACCAACCCGAACCGTGCACCTTTTTTGTTGACGTTTTACAAGTGTCCATGTAGGGCTACCTATGTGAAATAAAAATGTTTTGAATTGAAAAAAAAAAACGCAAACCTACGTCTTGACATTTCTATGAAACCAATCGTTTTCGTAAATAATATTTTTGTTTTGAAAATAAACTAACTATTGCAGGTAATTTGTTGACATCGGTGGAAAGTGGATCCTCCAAATATGGTTATGGTAAGTCAGTTAGCGAATATGTAGCCTCCGACTGCACGTCATGATTTTTACAAGGTTTTATTTAACTTGCAATGTTTATAACTTTATAATATGTATGTATTTGGCAGGAATCTCGGAAGCTAAATTAGAACCAGTTCCCGTAGTCAGATTGAGCTGAAATTTGGCACAAACGTTTGCTTCTAAGAACAATAATTTCTTATGACAGACATAACTTCAGCCAGGATTGTCTCCTCACGAGGGACCTCCTCAACGGTTAATAGGACAGGCACGAAACTTTGCATACGAGTTTATATTTGAGGGATAATCAGTTCCCGAAGTCCGATTGAGCTGAAAATTGGCAAAAACCTTTGCTTCTAAGAACAATACATTCTTATGACAGACATAACTTCAGCCAGAATTGTCTCCTCTGGAGGGAACACCTCAACGGTTAATAACACACACATTTTGTGTATACATTCTTACTATTTTGATGGATAGCCATGAATTCTACCATGATCTGATCGCAGGATCAGCTGCAGAGCCAGGATCGTCTTCTCACAAGAGAACGAACCTCAACGGTTAATAGCACGGATATGACAAAAGTGTCGAGATAATGATTATCTTTATCTTTAATTATGTGTGGTCAGAAAAGATAACGACAAAACTAAAATGTTAAACTAAATTATAAGTTAAAACACCTTTTTAAAAACAAGCTTGTATAAAGATGTACTGAAAAGAAGAAAATAAATCTTTGAGTTAATGACAACTTAATGAAAGAAATAAAAAAACCGACCAAGTGCGAGTCGGACTCGCGCACATAGGGTTCCGTACCATTATTTATAAAAACGAGCAAAAAAATTACTTTTTTGTATGAGAGCCACCCCTTAAATATTTATTTTATTCTGCTTTTAGTATTTCTTGTTGCAACAGAAATATATAATCGTACAAATTTCAACTGGCTAACTATCACGGTTCATGAGATACACACATGCCTGGTGACAGACGGACAGCGAAGTCTCAGTAATAGGGTCCCGTTTGACCCTTTGGCGCACGGAACCCTAAACACGATTGAAACTGCTGGCAACGCTACTAAATAATCTACCGCACGCGCATTTAGTCTTGCTATCTAGCAGCAAAAGTAAAAAATAATTATATGGAAGCCGTTTAAATGAAACATAATAATAATATACAGGGTGTTTGGTGCATCGTTTGCCAAATCGAATAGGCCGAAAGGAGAGGTCATTTGCTATCTCTTCACGCCCTTTAACTCATTCCTTGCCACACCGGTTTTTTTTATAAGAACTTTTTAATTTAAATTTTGAAAAATTCCAAAATTCAACATTTTAGGTCAAATAAAAAAATAAAAAAAATGTGTAAACTTAAAATTTCGATATAATTTTGATGTCTACAGTTGTATGATTCTATCAAATACAAAATTCCTTGCTAAGAATAATTACTTTCTTTTTTAATAGCTTGTAAAGTTTTTGTAAAATAAAAATGAACTTAAAACTCAACTTTAAACGGCTATAAAAAAAAAAACTAAAAGCGATCGGGATCTTCGAATACCTTTAAAAAGTTCTCTAGTCTGCCCCTTTCCAACGGTATGCAATATGCCCAAAAAAACGTTTGACATCTTTTAATTTTTAACTAAATGTTGAATCGAGACACTAGGCTGATATTCGAAATTACAGTAAGAACAGTAGTTTTAGCATAAATAACATGCCTCAAGTAAGTAGATAGATACTGTTATGTCACTAGTGCGTAGTATCCTATCTCTTTCTTAAACAGGAACCAACGTTTCAAGAATTTGAAATTAAAAAAAAAGGATTGTGTGGTTTTATGAAACCACGGTAAAAGTGAAACTTTTTTTCACACAATAGACATTTAACTAAAATTTTTATTGAGTTCATGATCTCCACGTTCCCCAGACTTAACTCTGGTAGATTTTTACGTCTAAGAACGAGCCAAAGAAATAACGCCACGGAAGTTGAGACTAGGGATGATTTAGTCCAACGCATCGATGCGGCTTTCGTGACTATCAAAGCAGAAATACGTTTACGCACAACTACAGTCGAGATAATACGAAGATGCCGCGCGTGCATTCGCAACAGTGGCGGACAACTCGAACAAGATTTTTGATTTCTGAATTAATGTTTTTTTTATCAAATCAAATCATTTATTGCATCCATAATGTACATTTAACAGGTGGTCAAAATAAGAAATATTAAACACAATTATGGACCCTGTCGGGCACAGCAAGTTTTAAATAAGTAGAGAGAGGAAGAGTGCTTCTCTAATTTTCCTTGTCAAAGAAGAGTAATTATACAATTATCACAATTTTTACAATTTTAGTATCAAATACATAAAAAGTTGGTACCCTCTTTTAGAAAGAGATAGGACACTACGCACTAGTGACATAACAGTTTCTGTCTACTTACTTGAGGCATGTTATTTATGCTAAAACTACTGTTCTTACTGTAATGTCGAATATCAGCCTAGTGTCCCGATTACACATTTAGTTAAAAATTAAAAGATATTAAACGTTTTTTTTGGCATATTGCATACCGTTGGAAAGGGGACAGACTAGAAAACTTTTTAAAGGTATTCGAAGATCCCGATCTCTTTTAGTTTTTTTTTTTTTTATAGCCATTTAAAGTTGAGTTTTAAGTTTATTTTTCTTTTACAAAAACTTTACGAGCTATTAAAAAAGAAAGTAATTGTTACTAGCAAGTAATTTTGAATTTCATAGAATCATACAAGAGTACACATCAAAATTAAATCGAAATTTTAAGTCTAAACAATATTTTTATTTTTTTATTTGACCTAAAATGTTGAATTTTGGAATTTTTCAAAAATTTAATTAAAAAGTTGTTATAAAAAAACCGGTGAGGCAAGGAATGAGTTATAGGGCGTGAAGAGATAGCAAATGACCTCTCCTTTCGGCCTATTCGATTTGGCAAACGATGCACCAAACACCCTGTATACAATGTGAACACTCGGAAATACAAAAGGTTAGTGAAAATAAATTATTATTCCTGGTAGAAAAATCTTAAGGTCTGGCCACACTGTGGTGGTTACAGATTTTTATTAATATATTGAGTTGGCATGGCAGTGATGATGACTTTAAAGTGGCATTACGGTCGACATAGTGCAGAGGCGCCTTGTTTGTAACGACCTTTAATATTTCTTTTATTTTTCGTAGTTATATCTAAAGTATTTAGGTGCAATTAGGTTGCGGTCAATCAACCTCAACAGTCAGTATCTACTTGCGACCGCCATAGAACATAATCGATAATCGATGAAAGAAAACCTGCATTTTACTGGATTGATATCATCGATCGACCGCCTTTTAAACGCATCCTATAAAGATATTTTAACATTTTTTATTTATTTATTTATTTCCAAAATGCTTAATATATATATATATAAAAAAAAAAAAAAACAAGTAACTATAATTGTAGTAACTATTGACTCATATTAACGGTTAGTAACAATATTTACTTAAGACTATGTTAGTACTTTATCATATTAATTAAAAAGAAAACACTACAAAACGAACACAATATTAATCATTACTGCAGAACTCCACACGAAATTCTGGAGCAACGATTAACAATACAACAATCTAGCCTATCAGCAATCATGCCCAGGACGCTATTAGAGCTGGCCCGCACCCTGCGCACCAAGGATGCACATTTTTCCGCATTGTAGCATAAAAGCAATCTACTCGCATTTCTGCGAACATCCCTGATGCGCTACAGAAGCGAGGCAGCCCCATCAGCACCCTAAAAGCATTATTGTACTGAACGCGAAGGGCGCTGTACGATTTTTGCGTAAAATGTACCCACAGGCTGCTGGTATAAAAAGAGGTACAGTGAGCTCGGAATAGCGTTGCTTTCACGGTCTTAGAAGCACGCGCGAACCTGCGGGCAATCATATTCGCCCTCACCGACAGCGCCCTCCGCTCTCGTTCAATATCGTCATCATCCTTGAGGCTAGTAGCCAATACGTGCCCAAGGTACTTGCACTGCTGAACCCTTGTTAAGGGTACACCACTCAGTCTGATAGGAGGCACAGTTTCCGGATATTTACCACCAGCCCCGAAGACCATAACGACACTTTTTTTGACATTATATACAAGCCCATGCGCTCGAGCATATGTTTCACACATGCCCACTAGCTTCTTCAAACCACATACTGAGGCACTGAGCAGCACCATGTCATCAGCATAGCTTATGTTATTAAGACATATGCCATCAATATAGCATCCGACTCTGGTACTGCTCAGCTCCACAATCAGTTGGTCCATATAGAGATTAAAGAGTGTTGGAGAACTCGGACCCCCTTGTCTCACCCCGCACTCCAACCCGTAAGGACATGAAAACGCCCCGTCCCATCGAACGCTGTTCACCTGGTTCCCATACCAATACTTCATAATATTAATAACTTCCTGTGGTAGATGAGCATCATTTAGTTTCTTCCAAAGAATGTCATAGGAAACCAGGTCAAAAGCACTCGACAGGTCGAGGAAACAGGCGTAAACAGGTGTGCTGCGGTCTGTGTAGTACTGCACAGCGTGCTTAAACCCCAATATCGCACTCTCCGTCGACAAACCAGGCCGAAATCCCAACTGATTATCGTGCAATACGACATGTTTATTTAATTGTGCATTAAGCACGCTGTCCAAAACTTTAGAGACCACAGTAGCCAGCGATATGGGCCTATAATTATTTTTATCTGTTATATCTCCAGTTTTATTCTTAACTACTGGCACTATTACAGTTTTCAACATATCGTGGGGTAAATACGTATGACTCATACACAGATTATAAAACAACGCCAAGACACGCGGTAAGTGGGGACCCGCGTACCAAAGATGCTCAATGCTGAGCCCATCATGGCCTGGAGATTTACCTCTTGACATGGACTGCACGATACGTGCTATGTCTTTAGCAGCAATTCTCACTTCCACAGCCCCCTTGGACTCGCCTGCGACGGGCCTAACGACGACTTGAGTTGAAATTTATCTTTGAAAAGATCTGCTATTTCCTGGGTATCGTTCACACCGTCGACACACACAGGCAGGCCCGGCTTATGGTTAAATTTATTTGTGGTTTTCCAAAATGAGCGGAAATCTTTCTTCACATGGTTAGATGCCAAGATATCCATTTTTATCATGTCTTCCCGGTCTTGGCACCATTTCAATCGCGTTAACAGTTGATTTTTACACACAACGCAAACCTCTCGGAGTTTATCTGTGTGTGCGAGCCGTTCATTGATAAACATAATTTAGCAGACATTGATGTTTCTTCAACAACAACAAATCTAAACGCTTCCTTAGGCAAGACAGGCCGTTGTGTAAAGAAGCGCTTCGATTTATACATAAAGCTTTTCGAACTCGTGTTATATAACGTTTGTAAGTCTTCTGGAAATTTATTAATAAAGTAAGGTATTAAATATTCTGCAACCCTCATTCCGTACACATTGTTGGCTTTTGGTAGAATGTATTTATTTTTAAACGTATATGTCGCATCATGGGTGGCCGAGATGCGAAGCATCGGGTCTTCTTCACGATCCGACATAGTTTTAGGTAAATGTGGGCACTGACTTGGGTACTCGAACGAAAGAACTTTTAAATTCAAATCTCAATAACTTTATTTAAAAGTAACGGTTGTACAAGAAACAAACACGTGCGTTGGTACTGAGCGTCTGCCATGACTGTTGGAGTTCGACTGTCTCCAGTCGCAACACTCCGTCCCTCTGCTAGGGTTCACTGCATCCCCTCTACCGACGATCGTGTCCAAGCGTTTGGCGCGCTTGCGTTTCTAGTGACAATATTGTTAATTCCAAAACGAATTGTTAGATGGCGCTGTCTGTTGCACCATGGCGCCATCAATCCACGACACGGCCATCCCTGACTAGCACCCGTCCTCGGGTGTAGTACCTGTGGACAAAATGTGCTCAGAGAGTAATCTAGCTCTGCTATCCTGCCAATCAAAAGAAGGTTGATTCACCATGGTACTTATTTTTTTCTAAATCCAAGTACATCAATCAACTACCATGATTTACAATGCCCTATTATTAAGGCTTCATACACGGTGCTCCCTGCACTACATGATTGCTTGGAAAAGATCCGATCAACAAGTTTACAACGAAGTAATTCTAACAATTCTCTTACTGTTTATCATAACTCATAAGCAATGCATACTCAACTCATCAAACTTTCATGGTAATCTGTTCAGAATCGCACCAACGATTCTTTACAAATCTGCCACCACATATGCTACAACACATGAGGGGCTCTGTGCACCAACACAGACCGAAATCGCACCAACGATTCCTTGTAGACCCATCGCCACATGTTACTCATGAGGTGCGGTCTAGAGTTTAGAGTACGAGTACACAAGCCATTCTTAATCATTTGGTTTCACTACCACTGTCATCAACTATGACATCTTATTCTGGAGGAACTTGGTGATCGGGGATCTTACTCACACAATCATGGGGGTATCTCTAGGTTCGCTAAAAGCGTCTTTAGTAGGTATCTATCCCCTTCTAACACATCAATAATTTTAAATGGACCTTTGAATTTATGATCAAATTTTATCAGATTCCTTTCCTCATTTCCAATTAAAACAATCATTAACAGCCAACTTTGAAACCTGAACCTTATTTTGTTCAAATAGTTTTTTTTTCGTAATTTGCATTCTTAACAATATTCTGTGTCGCATGCTCTCTGATCTCATCTAAATTAACGTAAGTCACATCATCATCAGCGATTACTTAACTAAGCGGTCTCGCTAACCTTCCAATCATCAACTCGAGAGGACTAGAATAAGTCACTATTAACAGTAGAGTTCATAGTCAACTGAACCACTCTTAATGCGTCCTGCCAGAGGTCACGACTAGTCTACAGGCTTTAACAGAACTGCAGTCTGTCACAACGGTAAACTTACGACCTAGTAAATAATGCCGAAAATGCTTTATGGCATTATAGACAGCTAATGTCTCTAATTCAAAAGAATGTAACTTGGATTCAGCTGGGGACGTGCGACGACTGTAATAAGCAACCACATGTTGTTTCCCGTGAATTTTTTTGAATAAAAATGGCACCATATCCTTCAGCACTGGCATCGGTATGTAACTCGATCGAAAGTGCAGGATTAAACATTTTTAAAACTGGCTCACTGGTTAAATAAGAAATTATTTTCTGACGAATGACCTCATGGCTAGGTTCCCAACCAATGCAATTATTCTTGCCACTTCTTAAACGAAACAGAGCCATCGTTTTTGAGAACTGTGGCACAAACTGTCTGAAATAAGTGGCCAGCCCAATAAACTGTCTCAGCTGAGTGATGGACTAACCTCATCTCCCAAGATGATCCTATAACTAAAATGGCATCAACGTATGTGACAGCATAGCTATGCAAGGACACCTATTACTCTCATCATTGCACGCTTATAAATCGAACTTGCATTCTGCAAACCACGCGCCATGGTCAAATATTCCCACCGACCGTCAGGTGTAACGAATCCAGTGCGCTCTATTGATTCAGGGTGCACTGGTATCTGATGGTAGCCTGATAAAATATCAAGACACGTGAACCATTGGCACCACCTAACCTAGATCCAAGATCCTCTATCAATGGCAGTGGAAAGCTATCGGACACTGTTGTCGTTCAGTTGCCTGTAATCGACACATGCGATCTGAACTATCTTCCTTAACGAGCAACACTGGACAAGAAAAATGCGAATAACTTGGCCTAATAATACCTGCTTCCTCTAATTAACGAACTTTATCCGTAATAACTTCGCGTTCACTAGCACTAAGCTTATAAAGGCGACGATTAACCGTAAGAATAGGATCTACAAACCGAATTTGCAACTGTCCTGTTGTAACACGAGATCTAGAAACACCACTAGAAAAACAGGTGAATATTGTGTCAAAATATCAATTAATTGGAAAGTAAATTCTGACGGAATGTCTGTATCCACTTTATCGAAATCAATTGGACAGTTAGAATCTTTCTTAAGCGTAATTTATTGAAACATCACAAAACCTAACAACCTTATCACAACACAAGAAAAACACTATCATACGTCATACTAACGTTTAATCCCTGATCTAAAATCTCACGGCCAATTAAAATACCATTTTTAAGACTAACTATCCGTTACAACATGAAATAATGTCTAATCTTAGATCGTTAATCATAACCTCAGATAAAATTTGTAGGGTACTTTGCACACTACCATGACCAATCCCGACAATGTTATTTACACGCTTGCCACTAAACTGTGACGCAACATTATCCCTGATGAGAGAGCATTCAGCACCAGAATCTTAATAAAATGGGTACGACTCACCAGTGAATCATCAGCATACCGCTGGGATTGCCGACATAGCAAACGTCAACGCATCGCTCACTGCTCGCCGCTGCTGCAGGTGCTGCTGCAGGCGCTACTGCAGGCGCTGCTGCAGGCACTGCTGCAGGCGCTGCTGCAGGCACTGCTGCAAGCGCTGCTGCAGGCGCTGCTGCAGGCGCTTTTGCCGGCGCTGCTCCGGAACTGCTTGTCCACCTTCACCGCTTCGTGGTCATTTCGTAGCAAGCCAAGTGAATTCTCATCGCATCATGACGTCATCGCTCCTTTTCCGTATTTTTCTTCAGCTCGAGTGAATCCGACTTCTGATGTCGCATCATGGGTGGCCGAGATGCGAAGCATCGGGTCTTCTTCACGATCCGACATAGTTTTAGGTAAATGTGGGCACTGACTTGGGTACTCGAACGAAAGAACTTTTAAATTCAAATCTCAATAACTTTATTTAAAAGTAACGGTTGTACAAGAAACAAACACGTGCGTTGGTACTGAGCGTCTTCCATGACTGTTGGAGTTCGACTGTCTCCAGTCGCAACACTCCGTCCCTCTGCTAGGGTTCACTGCATCCCCTCTACCGACGATCGTGTCCAAGCGTTTGGCGCGCTTGCGTTTCTAGTGACAATATTGTTAATTCCAAAACGAATTGTTAGATGGCGCTGTCTGTTGCACCATGGCGCCATCAATCCACGACATATATATAATAGATCTCAGAAAGTCGGGTCTTGTTTTTTCGGTTAGCAGCTCGGGCCTATTGACTTCAGCAAGGGTGAAAAATTCAACTTTATTGAACACATTCATAACATTACAGTACTTAAACAGGTCGTTCAGAACATCGGCCATATATGACCTGACCAAAATATGAAACGACCATCAATGATTGATACGTCAAAAAATAGTGACTAAGGTGTATATTAAATTACGGGGTTCAGCATATTTTATTGGAACCGGTAAAATAATTTAGCTTTGTTATAAAAACCTCATTTACCTCATTACGCATACTCATGAACGCATCTAAACCCGTCCCGTTTTTTTATCTGTGGTACACGTTTCATCATAACACTAAAGTCACACTACCATTATGCGTTTACCTTTTTAGGTACTAGATTTTAACGTAGTATTTTTTTTATTTATTTTTGTAGTCTATTTATCAGTAACATTATTTTTAGATGGAAATATGGATTAAGATTAAGAGATTATTCCGAAATTAGTTGCAAATGATATGTTGACATTTGTACTAATACGTAGAACGGAACATATTATGACATGAGAGCTGTCAAAGTGTTTCGGGTTTTAGCCATAGACATATAAATCATATGGACTTGGCATACCTACAAGAAAAACGTGCATACCTACACTTTAGTGAGCTGATAAAATGGCGGCTAATAGGGCAGCCCTTATCGATATTTTTATATAATAACATCGATAAAAGATTGTGAGAATGTTTTCATAATGTTACGGTACAATATCTACGGGTGAAAATACCCCAAGTTTTCTAACATATAACTAATAATGCCTTTCATTTGTTGTTGTTTGAGAAATTTCGTCCTTCTTTCACGGTTAAACCGTAGAACTTATTTTGATGTTTCCTATTAAGACTAAGATTGAAACTTGGAGGACAGATATATTATGCTGTTTTTTATCGACCTAGGATTCTGTAACTGATTTCACTCTATTGTATAATTTAAGCAACAAGTTTATCTAGTTGCCGGCCCGTTGAGAACCTCCTCCTTTTTTGAAGTCGGTTTTTTAATTTTATGCTCTTGGAATTTATTCTTTTAGCTATTACAGCTAGGTGTACCTCAAGGCTCAATACTGGGACCGTTTTTATTCTTGGTTTATATTAATGACTTACCATATTATTTGAAGGGTATTTGTGACGTTGTACTATTTGCAGATGATACCTCTCTTATCTTTAAAGTAGATAGGAATAGACACGATTTTGAAGAAGTAAACAGCGCTCTATCAAAAGTCACGGATTGGTTCACAACAAATAACCTTGTTCTTAATGCCAAGAAAACTAAAAGTATTAAATTCGCCTTACCTAATGTTAAAAATCTAGGTCCCAACATTATTCTCGGCAATGACGAGCTTAAAACGGTTGACTCAGCTGTGTTTCTGGGTATAACAATAGATTCAAAATTACAATGGGGTCCTCACATATCAAGCCTAGCGGGGAGACTTAGTTCGGCCGCATACGCCGTCAGAAAAGTTAGACAATATACTGACGTTGATACAGCACGGTTAGTCTATTTTAGTTACTTTCACAGTGTTATGACCTATGGTATTCTGCTGTGGGGCAAAGCCGCTGATATCCAAAATATATTCGTTCTTCAAAAACGAGCGGTTCGTGCAATTTACCAGCTGGGTGCACGAGTATCTCTGAGAGATTTTTTTAAAGAGATTGGTATTCTCACGGTGGCTTCACAATTTATTTTAGCTAACATTTTATATATTAGACAAAATATCCATTTGTACTGTAAAAACAGTGATATTCACAACATAAACACTCGAAATAAGCATAAACTACGTGCTCCCTTTCACCGGCTTCATAAGGTTCATAATTCATTCGTAGGGCTTGGTATAACATTTTACAACAAGCTACCATCTTCCTTTTTAGACTTGCCATTTAATGTGTTTAAAGCTAAAGTGAAATCTAACCTTTGTTCAAAAGCCTACTATTCCATTAACGACTACTTAAACGATAAGAATAGTTGGTCGCTGGGTTGAACTCAAGACAATGTTTATGTTCTTTCTTTCTCTAATTAGCTTATGGTATTATATAACTTCACGCGTAGTTTTTTTTTTTTTTTTTTTTTTTTTACTTTATATTTTATTTAATTTTTTTTATTTTATTTTACTTTATCTTTTTTATTATTTATCTTTATTTTTATTTTATTCGTCTGTATGCACGTGTAAGCGGGCACGCCCTTTATGTCTGGAGGCTTTATTTATTCTTGAGTATATTTTTTTAATATTTTATTTTATTATTGGTGTGTGCTAGCTGACATGTGACATTAATTTGATATAATGGATTCCTTGTTTATATAAACTTGAACACTTTTGTATAGAATCTGGTTCTTCTAACCTAACAGACAGATGTGTTGCTGGGGAGTTAGTTCCGCCACTTCTTCTTCCCAGCTAAAACACTAGGAAGTGGCGAAGGGCGGGCGTTTTGGGGGACTGTCTCTTGTAATTTTGACGTTCAAAAAGTGCTGATTATCAGCCTAGTTTGAATAAATGACTTTTGATTTTGATTACAAGAAATGAAAAGCAGTAAGTACAAGTCATGCCATTAAAGATGAGACTTGACCACGCCTCCCGCCGCTCTTTCGCGGGTATCCATGAGGATCACCTCAGCGGTATCTATCAAGATACCGCTAAAACCACGTGGTGCGTCAAGTCTCAACTTTAATGGCACGACTTGTACTACCCGTGCGCGATAAGTTGAGACCTGTAACAGTGGCGTGTTTGTACCACCACGGTACAATACGGGCGCCATCGGGAAGTGCGGGGGAAGCGGGCGGGGGGAGTCAGGTCTCAACTTATCGCGCACGGGTTAAATACCTACTTACATCGAATAATTTTTTAATCTGCCTTTTTGCTTGACTTGCTGTCCCCACGGTTTCTTTATACTGTTATCGGGGGATGCACCAAGGTAGCCCGCGAACTTCAAATTTTCTTACGTTTTTTTGCAATTTGCAGGTCAGTGTTGTTACTTTATTGAGTGTTCAGTTGAAAGACGATTCTTCAAAGTGAAGAGAACAAATAATTATTGTTTTTGTTGGAATTTTTATATTTTCCACGCCGATTGTTTATAGCCTTAAAAGTAAAACATAAAACCAATAAAGAACCATAAAATTGCATTATCGATAAATATAAAAATGTCTGAATGCACTACTCTATCCCTTCAATAACAAGAAAATGATTTCATGTAGTAAAACTGTTGAAAATAGAGGCAAAAGGGAAAATATGAATGCTTTACTGTTGAAACTCTTCAATAAATGCAGAATACTTTGTTTATCATCTTGAATTCACAAATTTTAACCAGAGCTAAAGAGCATTTGACAGTTGACGTACCCAACTTAGGTATCAAACAGCGAGCGGTTAAAATGGCGACCCGGCCGCAAATAGGTATTTCAATGACTTAGAAATGTAGGGTTGCCATTATAGTAACTGTCAAAAACACTATTATCCTTTTCCACTTGCGCAAAATTATGAAAGTTAAAAAGAGATAGCAGTATTTTTCTGATTTTGGCGTCGATATGCCTCGTATTTGTATAACTGTTTTTTCTATAGTCAAACATTTCAAGTCCATATAATTTATATGTCTATGGTTTTAGCTGAGGTTGTCATCATGGCTGCAGACTTATTTACTTACACTGCATCATAACCTCAAAAGTGACGAAATACCTAAGGGTCAGTTCACACGTTCGACGCGACGCGACGCGACGATACTTGAAGAGGCCAGTGATTTCGGGCTGCGTCGGTCTACGCCGCGAGGCGCCGCGCGGCGCAGCGCTGCGTGGCGCCACGTATTCTGGATTCTCACAACGAAATGTGTATCTTTTCGCGTAGAAATTAAAGTTATATTTTGAATCGCTCTTTAAAAGTGTGCGCGCAGCGTCACGTCGCGTCGCGTCTCGGTGTGAACTGACCCTAAGAGTAACGTTCCATGATCCTCGGCTTTTAAATACAATATTTTCAATTTAGGATTGACGATTATGCCTAGGGGAATAGATTAATCCATACACTAGTCATGTTCGCTATATTTTATATCCAGGTCACAGCATGTATGGGCTAGGGCATGCAAAAACCGGGTTGTTTCAAGTAACCGGTTTTTTCGGGTTTCTTGTTTACAAAACCGGATGAAGCCGGTGAAATCGGTTTTTTCGTTTTTTTTTTTCAATCTTTATTTAAAAATGTGTAGAAAAATATTAAAATGCTAAAGCCTAATCAAAATATGTATTTTTTTACGTTTATCTTACCTATTTTTATAATAATGACAATTTGTTTGGAGTTCAAAAACGACTACGGAATCCGTAACGCCTCACTGGATCTTCTTACTTCGTATTTGAGTGATAGGATTCAGAGAGTTGATGTTAATGGAAAAAGATCTCCCGGATCCGTTGTAAGAATGGGGGTACCCCAGGGCTCAATTCTTGGCCCATTTTTGTTTCTTATTTATATAAATGACTTGCCTTACCTCATAAAGGATAATCATGACATAGTTTTGTTTGCAGATGACACTTCTCTTTTATTTAAACTCAAACGTCAGCAGATAGTTACAGACGAGGTTAATATCGCCCTGGCAAAAGTCGTTAATTGGTTTAATGTTAATAATCTACTCCTAAATGAGAAAAAAACCAAATGTATTAAGTTTACGATACCCCATGTAAGACAAGTAGAAACTAGGGTACTAATCAAGGATGAAGAGTTGAAACCGGAAGATAGCACAGTGTTCTTGGGCATAACTCTGGATGCCAAGCTTCAGTGGGGCCCGCATATAGATAAATTGTCAAAAAAACTTAGCTCTGCAGCATACGCCGTTAGGAAAATTCGTGGTTTGACTGATTTAGAGACAGCCCGTTTAGTTTACTTTAGTTATTTCCATAGCGTGATGTCGTACGGTATTCTCTTGTGGGGCAATGCCGCCGATATCCAGACAATATTTGTTTTGCAAAAAAGGGCAATTCGTTCAATTTATAAATTAAGTCCCAGATACTCCCTTAGAGAAAAATTTAAAGAGATTGATATTCTTACTGTGCCTTCTCAGTTTATCTATGAAAACCTCTTGTACGCACATAAAAATATTAATTTGTTTAAAAAATACAGTGATATCCACAACGTAAATACGAGGAACAAACACAAATTTGTTGTTCCTGCAACGAGGCTCAAAAAAGTAGGGGGAACGTTCAGATGCCAATGTATACGTTTTTATAATAAGCTTCCGAGCCATATTCAAGCACTAAGCCTAAATAAATTCAAATCGTTTATAAAACGGAAGCTATGCCTGAAAGCCTACTATCATGTTAATCACTATCTCGAAGATAAAAAGGCTTGGGATTAAACTGCTCCAATGAAATTTGCTCTGTGAATGTCGAAATTTCGGACTTTGCTTGTTCATTGTTAATTCCTTATTTTATACACTGACATTTTTATTTTTTTTATTTTTACCTTATTTTTTTACAGTTTTTATTTTTATTTTATTATTTTAAGTGACATTTACCGATGTGACATGAATACTTATTTCAGTATTTTATTATTATAATTTTTTTTTAGTTTATATTTTATTATTTTTATGTGACATTTACTGATTTGACATGCATATTTACTTTTTTATTATTATTGTGACATTTATTGATATTCGTGATTTGTAAAATAAAATTTCGTAAATTATTATTAATTACATTTAATTATTGTGAATGTGAGGACCATGCAGGTCACATTATTTTTCTCCCACCACTATCTGGCAGTTTGAGAACTTTAAGCGACCTACCCAAATGTCCTTTCTTTGGTATTGTTCGTCGTTTCGTTGAGCTCCTTGAGTTATAAGTCGAGCTACACGATAACTGACAAATGCTTGCACTGACTGGACAGGTCCACTCAAATCTGTGTGGTTCTTTCTTCAAAAGACCATTTCAGATACTAATCTGCATAGTCCTCGTGTAAATTGAGCAATGTCTGGACTTTAAAAGAGTAACAAATTAACAGGGAACCTCTGAGTTTGTTTCGGCTGTTTCTTCTCAGAGTAGTCAGGTACGAAACACCGGCCCCATCTAGCTTAAAAAAAATGACGTGTAAAAGTGTTTGTAAAAACCTACTTGCAAAATAAACATCATTTATCATTTATCATTTATCATTTGACTAAAACTCCAGATAAAAATTTTTTTTCTTCATGCATAACATAGAATAAAACTTATTATTTAGGTAAACAACATAGTCTAAAAATGTAGGCCACTAAGACTAACATACAAAATTAGGAACATTTGGAAGGTAAAGGGCGCTGTCAGTTGTGACTGGTCATCCCTTAGCTGCCACGGTTTATTTTAATTACTTTATTTTTTAATTACTGATTTAATCTTTTACTCTGGACGCTCTTAACTTGCCCGTATTTCTACATTGTTCTCACATATTTTTAATTCTTAAAATGAATGATGTAACCAAGATTTTGTAACATATTTTGATTTAAAAGAGTGTCCATGGAGTTTCTTGCCCATTCTTCTCCATAGAGATCTACGCTACGGAATGGGCAACTACAGTACTTTCACAAGTTATTATGCCTTGTGACTGGGACTGTAGCTTCGCGTTTTATATTGTTTTTTTGACTTTCAAAAGTGCCTGTAATGGTCTAATTGAAATAAATGCTTTGACTTTGACTTAAACACAAAGGTCTTAAACCTCAGAATATACAGCAAGAATACAAAAAAAAATTAAAAAGGGGTTTGAGTCAAAGTGACATGATTTTTCTAAGTCTACGGCCACTAATTAGATTTCTTTACCTATTAGTAATGACACAGTCAGACATTAATTTTCTTCTAAGAATAATATTTACAAAATGCATCGGAGCCGAGATATACAGGGTGAATTTTTTAACTACTGGTAGGCCAAATCCGAAACTATGAGGAATAGTGAAAAACGCTCAAAGGAATCAGGAGCCCGATTTATTAAAAAAAAAAGCTTCATTGGTTTTGTGAAAAACAATATTCCTAGCCAGGAAACGAACCCGTTAATTTGAAAAAAACACACCCATTACCTCATTCGATAGTGTAGCTGCTAAGTATCAAATTCTGCGAAGTTATAACATACGGCAAACGATAGAAAATAGTTATTTTTTTATAAAATACATAACAGTATGCAAACTGCTAGTAGGAAGAACACAACTTTGCAATCAGATATTTCAGCTCCGATATAATTTTCGGCAAAATTATTTTAGGAGTCATTATTATCATATGTTGCTTACGTATAGTGGAAACTATACGTGAGCAACAATTATCTTTATGGTCACTGTGAAAAAAAAAACATGCCACTGGTACATACAAACTTACCCAATGCCCTTTAAGTACATGGATCTACACTACTACACTGGGTCAATGAGAAGCAAAATGATGATATGGACATGGATAGGGAGCGCAGGGCATTGTCGGTAAGGGGTAATATGCTTTCTCGCAGGTTTGCGCTATGCTCACGTGATATTAAAGTCACACTATTTAAAAGCTACTTATACTACACCTATATTACACCTAAAAAAGCCTGCAATTCTCTGCGCGTAAGGGGTTGTTGGGCCACCGTAGGCGCGAGCCTGTGGACGGTGAGTAATGGGCTAGCTCACCGTCCGTCCGTCTCATGACGACAGGCCGTGTCGACGGCGCGTACGTGTTCCACGCGCGCCTCAAGGAGATGTCAGCAAACCGGATGGGGCCCGAGAGGGCCGATGCCTGCCAGGGCTGCGGGTTGTTCGAAAGAGATACCGCGGCCCTGGAACAAAAAGGGCGAAGAAGGAACATGGGTGGGTTTTAGTCAGTACAAGTCTGACACTCCCTCCCGCTCCGCCCAGAGCGGGAGAAGTCATTTGATGATTTCCCATCCCGAAAAAAAAAAAAAAAAAAAAAAAAAAAAAAAAGGGGTTGTTGGGACTTCCATGGCGGTGCAGTGTCTCCGGCATGTTCGCCGACCACAGCACGGACGGCTTCCAGGCGGTGCTTCGCAGTAGAACGGCGTCCCTGCGATCTCGGGTAAAAAGTAGCACCGACACACTTCTGAGCGTGGTATCGGACAGAGTGGACAGCCAAATCCTGAGGCATTGGTCGCTTATGCATGTTCAAGATATTAATTATTTTAAATTTTACTAACATAGCTGTAAGTATCTGCCTTCTAACATGATATGGGATGACTTTTGACAATTAATGTTTGCTTAGTCTCTTGTTTGGGAAAATTTAAGTATTATTAAATCAATAAGATAGATAGATAGGAGAAACATAACTTGTTGTGCAATATTTATAGTGTGTAATTTATTGTTTTCCCTAATATTTGTATAATAAAAAAGATATAACCAAAAACCGAAAAACCCGAAAAAAACGGTATTACTATACTAAAAAAACCGGTTTTAAAATCAGTCGGTTAACCGGTTTTTTCGGTTAACCGGGTATCCGGTTTGCATGCCCTAATTGGCAGCAGACGTTGATTCAATTTTCATTTTGCAAAAGAGAGCAGTCCGCGCGATCTATAAAATGGTCCTCGCGAGTCCTTCAGAGAAAAATTTAAAGAGATCGATATACTGACACTGCCTTCACTTTATAATGCCGATCCCCACAGCAGAATGCCATAAGACATAATACTGTGGAAATAAGCGTAGTATACTAACCTAGCTGTGGCTACATCAGTTAACTGCCTTATTTTCCTAACTGCATAGACAGCTGAGCTTAACCTCCCCGAAAGAGTTCCAATGTGCGCGCCCCACTGCAGTTTTGAGTCGATAGTAATCCCTAAGAATACAGTTTCCGCGATAACATCAAGTTTTTTACCGTCAAGATTTAAATTTAGGTCACGTTGTGTTACGTTTGATAACCTAGATGGTTACGATAATTAGTCAATACGTTTAATTACTACTATTGAGAAAATAAAAAAAATGTGATTTCAGACTATTATATTATTTATTATACTCAAGTTTCAACATATTATATAACAATTATATATATATACAACAATTAGTAGGTAATAATTGCAAAAATGTAGTTGAAACAAACTTGTTAAACTTTAATGTAGGTAACTAGTACTTATTAAAACGAAATATCGACATCGAAAAAGTTGAGTATTGCACTTCCATCTTTGTTGTAGATATTTGTTTATATTTCTATTTACTGCCGGGCGCTGTGGGCACGACAATTGATATGAAGTCGGGCGGTTAAAAGGTTAAAAGTTTAAGAAATAAGGTTACCAGCCCCCCTAGCATGACCGTTCTATCTCTATTCTACCAAGACACGACAAGAAATCTTTTCTATACAACTTGACATTTCTTCTGGCCGAGCATGGCGCGCCCCGTCGGCTCGCGTTTCTACGAAGACATAGACAGAAATACTATCCATAGCAACGGAGACGTATCACGTGATGTTTATATTCCCTGAATATTATTACGTTTAGTTAACAAAAAAAAGATGCCAATTGCACGAATTTTTCATTTTTCGTGGGCGGGATGGTGTTGCTGCATCCTGGATCCAGGCCTGGATCTTTTTCGCGAAATAAAACCTAAATATTTTACATAAAATTTCAATCTTTTGAACGTAACTCAACGCAACCACGAAACGTATTTCTCGTATTTTGTTTTTAATAAGACTAGTTTGCCATTGCCATTGCCATGTCAGAAGTAATATTTCTACCCCCAAATGTCAAAAGAAGAGAAAATATGGTCGTCATGCTCGACGAAAGAAATGTTTCTTTTCTTCAGTCGATACAAGTCTACAACTTGTATCGACTGAAGAAAAGAAACATTTCTTTTCTACATTCTTAATATCGCCATGCTTGGGACGATAGAAATATCTGTCAAATTGTCGATTCTTCCGTAGACATAGCCCGTTTCTACGGCGGTCATGCTAGGCCGGCAGATAAGTTTTTTTCTGAAAACGTAATACAAAAATTCTTACCATCAATTTTAACTATTCCTTATTACATTCATTCAAATATTTTTTACTATCAATTTTAACTATTCCTTATTACATTCATTCAAATATTTTATAACAATTAAAAAGATACAGGTATACAGCCCAAAATCATATGTCAAATGTTTTCACACATTCATTTTTTTATTTTAAACACAACATAAAGTTAATTTATCGTAGGAAAACAATTTTGATGCAATATATTGCCATAGAATTAACATATCGTTATTTTATTTATACGAGAGTACCTAAATGTGTTTTTTTTTATTTCGTAAACTAGGTAGGTACATGTATACCTTTACTGGCCAAACACATGGTTTTGCAAAATACTTAACACTAAGTTAATTAACCCGTATCTACTCATGGTAGGCGTACAGGTATGTACAGACGCCAGCAGGTCAAGCAACCTTGAACCGAATTTTTTAACGATAAGGTTGAAAATCTATTAGAGAAATTTGACAGATTATTGTAGTTTGATGTGTCTGTACATACCTGTACGTCTATCATGAGTTGTCATAGTTAGATCGTTTGACGTAACTGCAATAGTTCCATCAATACACAAATACTATAGTTAGCTTTTTCAATGGTACCATGAGCTGTCAGTGTTCGTGCTTACTACCAAATTCTAAGCAAATGAAACCCAAACTACAGTCGCTGTAGTATAGTTTACTACAAGGTGACGTAGGATAGATAACTATGTGACTCATACAGTCATACTGCGCATTTTAGTACCCAACTATCTGCTAGAGGCGCTGTAAAAGTTTTCATACATTTTTTTTTAACTACTGACGCTAGCGAGTGTAGATTTTTAATACTCATGGTAGACGTACAGAGATAGAAATATGTCTCTCTCATAGATAGTTACTTACAGACGGACCGATTATAATTAACCCATCACCATAATAACGTTTAGGTTACTAGATAGGTACTAAAAATTTACTAAAAGATTCTTCTAAAAAACTAAAACTTCAGAGAACGAAAGCTAACCTAATTAGGAAATTATTTATTACTAAAAATTTACTAAAAGATTTTTCTAAAAAACTAAAACTTCAGAGAACGAAAGCTAACCTAATTAGGAAATAATTTATTACTAAAAATTTACTAAAAGATTCTTCTAAAAAACTAAAACTTCAGAGAACGAAAGCTAACCTAATTAGGAAATCATTCATTAGTAGGTAATTAAATTTATACTTAAAGGCGATTTTTTGATTTTGGCGAGGAACACGTACTTTTTTAGAGCCCTACCGCGTCGGGTAAAAAAAAATTCTTGGCGAGGCTTCACGACCTGTCCCAATTTTGTTATGGCAAACCAGTGAGGTAGGGCAATACTAAAAACTTAAAAATAGACGCCACTTTACAAATTTATTTATGCCCACATGACCGTTACGCCCTAGGCATTACTAGGGCCATTTCTTTAAGTTTCCGTCTATGTATTTTGGTGGTACCGGTCATCGGCATGGAGTCAATAAAGATAACTCCACCTCGGAGTTGCTTTTCGTCTTCTAAAGAATCTGTAACAATAATGTGATGTTAGTGAGAAAATACACACTTCCAACAAAAATATTTTTCTACGACGCGCAATTTACACCGTTCATAATTCCGAGAGGAAAAAAAATTCTTGGGGCCTTGCACAGTGGAACGAATGTATGGGAGCGGTTGGACGTAGACATGTCCGAAAAATAAGAGTAAAATTATGACAAACTAATGATGCCATCTTATTCGATTACTTAATGCCTTCATAAATTGTGGTGATGAATTTCTTCATAACTCCCATATTTCGGGAGTAATTTGAGAAAATGTGAAATTTTACTATGAAAATGAGTGTATCGAGCTCTCTCCCTCCTGATTCCGGGCTTGTTTCAAGTAGCGGTCTCTAATATCATAATGCTATTACTAAGAGCTATATTTAATACTAAGACACATAGTGCGCCAAATGTGCACTTTCTGGGATAAAAGGAAATGAAAATTTAAAAAAAAAAAACGTTTTTTCCCCATTTGTATTTACTTTAAACCGCAGACAGACTTATTAAGAGGTCTATAAATATATTATATATATACAGAAATATATATTAACAAAAATATTCACAAGAACTGATGAGAGTATGACTTTTAAGTAAGTTGATAATAAATTACCTAGTTTCATTAAAAGTACAATAAATAATTAAGATGTAAGCTCTAATTTACTAAGTTACACATTTTAAAACAATAACATCATTTAATTATCTTCGTCATCATCATCATCATCAATTAATTCAAATTCAGAATCGATGTCCGCTAAATCATTTATGTTAACAAATTCGATATCACTTTTCTCAGAATCCGTAAGCTCATAAAATTCCTTAAAAGAAGATTTTTTTACAAACTTATTTCCTTTTGGACGGATACTTGTAACAAGTGGATCAGAAGACAGTAAAAGATTGTGCATAATATCTTCATTGCATGAGATACTGCTATGCTTTCGAGAATGCCCCTCTCTATATTTTCTAAAATCTTTATTTCTAGCCTCAGATGCCTCTTCGGATAGAAAACCAATGGGCACAATTGACATGTTCTGAACTATGTCTGGCCCATGCATTAAAATTTTATGAAGTGAAGAAGGCATATAATACCATGGGTATAACTCCACGTAAAGCTTAGCAGTATCAAAGCAGAACTCTCGGAATTTAGTTACGTTGATCTTCTCTCCTGATGAAATACACTGCAAGATCACACAGATTTTTCTTAAAAGCATAGCATCTATTCCGGTCAGTTCAGCAGATTTAGTGTAGTTTTCAAAAAATCTCCTTGCCGAGTTGCCATTGTTGGTGGATCCACTGCCTTGTTTCACAACATCGAGAAGTAAGCCCGTTTCTCTTCTTACAGCCTCTTGAACTCTTTTCTTCCTGTCATCAACTTGCCTTTTTGCTATATCACCCCTTACTTGCCATGATTTTATGTCTAATTTGTAGGAAATGTGTAATAAGCATTCCATTGAGCGAATCCAAGCGTGAAGGGTGCTTAAGCTATATTTATACATGTCCTCGTTTGCGTGTTTATCTTTGATTAACTCTAAATTATTCATTTCTTTAGGACAAGCCTTGCATATGTCACACACTGAAGCTGCTGTATTGGATATAATGGAATGAATTTTACCATCAATCATTGTCAACAGCAGTTGGTGTTTGACACTAATTCCATCAGTGATGGTGGATGGAGTTAAGGCTTCAATCTCTGCTTCGATTTCAGCCATCTCTCTCTGCACATTTTCTTTGGTTTCCTTTATAAACTTAAACAATATTGGCCGGCAAAATGAAGTGGAAGATGGTCGCTCGTTTTCCCAAATTGTTACACCTTTTGAGACGAGCCGCAGTGGTACAAGACTAATCATAAAATTACTAGCAAGATCGATTTGCTCATCTTCACTCGTCCTTTGATGATAAATGCTTTGGCTAGATGATCCGTCAAAACCCCATTTGCTGGTCAATACGAGCTGTTGATTGGGATCAACAGGGGTTTCTAACGACCTAATAAGTCTTCTTGAGGTTAAATCCATCAAGGCTTGTAATTTGATTTTTGCAGAGCTCTCTGTAACTGTGAGATCTTCTTTGGCCGGATAGCACTTAATTTTTTCTTTAACCAACATGTAGTAACTCGGGTATTGAAGAGCTCCTTCTTGAGTGTTGAAATCCCGAAGAGTGTTATAGCGCCATTTCGATAAGTTCATCGATACATAAAGAGCCAATGCCTTCAAAGGGGATATTTCCCGTACCTGAATTGATTTACCTTCAATGAAGGCTTTGATTTTTGAGGCCTCTTCTGGATTCTCCGTCAAGTATTTCATAACATAAGCTGTATCGCTTTGTCCTGCCTTTTGAAGCGCCCTTTCGGCCGAAAACATAATTTCAGCGCTGCTACTGCTGCATGAAAGACTATCTTCAGTGCGTCTTCTTTTTTGCCGGTTACTAAGGTCCTCAAAAGATTTACGAGGACTAGGATGTGTACAAGTTGAAGCATTAGATTTAGCAGGAGAAATTATGGGCTCGATGACGTCACTTATATTTTCTGTAGAAGGTTCCATATTTTCATTCTGTAATTCCGGCCATTGAATTGCAGCCTGTAGCCAAATCTCATGTTTCTTCCGAAACTTATCTGTGCTTCTTCCAGACTGTGTCCATTTTGCATAAATGCGGTAGCAAAATCGACGACACCAGTCTTTTAAACTTGTTTCAGCACTTTCACATAACTGAACACAACTGTTATCTTTTAAAACACTGAACAAATAGTTAAAGTCGCGTAAATCTTTATGTGCGCGTGCGCATAAAGCAACGTGAATATCAAGATTTGTATTAAAATTTGGAAAATACATTGCGAGATTAGCTTGGATACAACGAGGTGTAAATCAACACTGATTTTAAAGTTACTAATAGTGACCTATTTATATAAAATCCAGGTATCCCAGGTATCCTTTGTTAAATATTGCAAGGTAATTAGTTATTGTGATAATTAGTAAATGATGCATGCTAAATTAGTGTATTAAGAGCCATTTAGTAATTAAATAATAGCAATGTTCTTATCAGTAATCATTAGTGCATCAGTTTTATATGTAAACCTTAAGTCCCTAATTATATATCCTAATTAGCTTATATCTTCTCTAATTGGCTGCTCAGAAATGTTATTGTAATAAGGTAAACCTTTAGAAAAACGGTTTTAATCAACAAAATAAACAAAAAATAAAAAAATTGTGTTATAAAATAAACATCACTCTTTATCCCAGAAAGTGCACATTTGGCGCACTATGTGTCTTAGTATTAAATATAGCTCTTAGTATTAGCATTATGATATTAGAGACCGCTACTTGAAACAAGCCCGGAATCAGGAGGGAGAGAGCTCGATACACTCATTTTCATAGTAAAATTTCACATTTTCTCAAATTACTCCCGAAATATGGGAGTTATGAAGAAATTCATCACCACAAGTTATGAAGGCATTAAGTAATCGAATAAGATGGCATCATTAGTTTGGCATAATTTTACTCTTTTTTTTCGGACATGTCTACGTCCAACCGCTCCCATACATTCGTTCCACTGTGCCTTGGGGGAATTCTCAAGAGAACTTCCATCTCTGAAGAACGAAGGGTTATGACCTTCTCCAACTCCTCCTACCACGTGATGGAACTGTGGCGTTAGAAGATGCACCTCACTCTTGAAAATGCCCCTGTCCTGTATTTTGTTTAGTCTATCCAAAGGAAATTTTAAAGTAGATTTAAGATCGTTGTAAAATAGCTGCTGCTGTGTAATTGTTTTGGTGTACAATATAGTATTGAATTCTCTATCTATCTATCCACTGACTTTTGGTTTGCAGAGGTACAGTATATTACAACATGGTCCTTTTGGGTCGTGGCCAAAATTGGAACTAACGCCACCATCTTGTTTTGTCAATACATTTTCCATACAAAAATTTTCACCAACAGCGCCCTCCTGAAAATGTCATTCAAGCGCAGAAGAAACATGCTGCTAACTTTACATTGTTGTCTTACCTTTGACCAGGTTCTTGATCTCATCCGCGCTGGGCTCTGCCCCGGGTCTTGGTACAACGCACGCAACGGGCAGTTCTCCAATCTCGGCATGAGGCACGCTGGTCACGGCAACATCTAACACGCCAGGGTGCTTGCGGATCACGCCCTCTATTTCTAAAGGTGACAACTGTGGAGCATTAAACAGTTCATTTTGTGTGATCATGGTTCAGATCATTAAATATCCAAAGTTCCAAGAACTATGCCAATTTTGGAAATTCAACTTCTTCCTTTCGTAGCGGCTTAGGTAGTATCTGATGGGCGCGTAGCTTATTATGCTCGCCAAGGTTGGTCCGTCCATAAATCAGTACTAGTAGTCTTAAGCCCGAAAAGCTGACCAGTTTGATCAGATCCAGTTTTGTAAGGAGGTATTGTATTTCTCAGTACCTAGGTTCGGATTCGGCTGCATCAGGCTAAGGGGTAAACTGGGAGCCAAACCTAAGTGCAAGTTTGTGTTTGAGTGAACGGAACACGAGCGTTGAGTCATTTTCAAGGCCCTAGACAGAAATTTCATGAGGAGGAGGGGGTGGAGTGAACTTTGAATTAGTAGTAGTAGTTATAGCTAATTACCCTATAATAAAAGCACTTTATTTGTAACTTGATCCGGTCCACGTAGAAAAAGTTCCAGTTGTCGTCCCTGTAGAAAATGTCTCCAGTTTTTAACCAGCCGTCCTTCGTATAGGTTTCGTTCGTGGTCTCAACGTCGTTGTAATATCCCTGAAAATAATAATTATTATCAATGATAAATTAATATATAGGTTACATGTCGGTAGGTAGTACAGCTGGTGCTTTAGTCAAGATAAAAGGGAGGTTGCTATTTGCATAATAAGCATATAGAGTTCCCACTCTTACGATACAGTCAGTCCTCTTCGCTGTGAGAGTAAGAGGGCCGTAAAGCCACCACGCGGGTTTCAGTGTAGGTGTCTCATTCCATTGTCAAGTCTTAGAATTTCTAGACATGTCGGTTTCCTTTCTTTCAACGTTTTGAGAGCTTTGGTAATCATATAAATTACACAAAAATCGAACACACGTTTGCAGTATTCATTGGGTCAAGTTTACTTAACGGCGTAAAAATCTAACAAAGTATCATTACGTAGGTGTAGTGTGTCTATAGATATGGAAACACCCAATGCCAACTGTAATTACTGTCAGTCAGCATGAACGAAATCAATGGCGGGAAGTTGGAAGGTGAAGCGTTTTACCCTGGATTAAATTGGGTTTGGTGGTGCAGGGCGCTGGTGAGCCTGTGTTAATTAGTAAATTGTGTTGTGGACCTATTAGCCGTGTGTTAGTTGCGGTGAAACGAAACACAAGCATCCCGAGCTAACGTGTAATATCGACTAAAGATCTCGGGTCACGCGCAGCGTACCCTCTTACATACTAACATCCCTCCACCCTTAGCCTAACAATTATAAAATAACATTACTGCTCAAAAATGAACATATCGCGGCGTTCGTTCTGTGCTCTCGGTGGAGGCGAGGGTGTCGTGAACGAGTCATCAGATTTTTCTTGTTCAGAAGGGGAGCAACTCCTCGAATGTGCGCCCTCATGGTCCGCCGAATCAGGTGCATTGACATTTTCACACGAAACATCAGCGACTCCTGGCGCTTGTTGAGTGTCATCTTCTATTGGCAGACTGCATGAAGACGAGGACAATAAGATGGGGGGAAGCTCCGTAGGTAGATCTTCATTTGAACCGATGACTTTTCCACCGTGTGAATTACGTTCCACCTGGGGACTCTCACTCTCACCCTTAAATTTCAAGAGCTGGTTGATATGTCTCTTGATTACCGAACCGTTGTTTTCAACGAGCAATCGCACTTCATATAAGGAATTTCCTAATGTGTTCTCAATAATTCCTTTTGTCCAATATGTTTTGTTTTGTTTGTAAACTTTTACTAGCACTATTTCATTTTTAGTAAATTTCACTTTTCGTATACCACTGTATAGCTTACTCTGCAAGCACTGATTATCTTTGACTACACTTTCGAGGTCCACATTGGCTGATATCGGCTTACGTATGTCTAGTAAATCTAGCCTATTTCTTAATTTACGGCCGAACAGAATTTCAGCGGGTGATCTGCCTGTTGTAGTATGTTCCGAGTTTCTATAGTTAAATAAAAAATCATTTAATTTTACATTGTAATCTTTTACGCTAACTTTCGATAGGATGAATGCTTTCAGTGCCTTTTTTACGATTTTAACACTGCTCTCAGCCTGTCCATTGCTACTAGGACTGTAGGTAGGAGTAGTTATATGTATGATGCCGTTATTTCTACAAAAATTCGTGAACTCAGTGGAGACAAATGATGTACCATTATCCGTGCAGATGTTTCTTATCAAACCAAACCGGCTCATTACCTCACATAACTTACCTATGACTACGCTGCTTCCATAGGCGGAGGATACATCAAAACATTCCAACCATTTGGAATATGCGTCAACTATTACTACATAAACTTTATTATTAATAGGCCCAAGAAAGTCTAGGTGAACACGGTACCAAGGCTCGGGAGGAAATGGCCAGGGCGTAAGAGGGGCGCGGGGCGGTGTGGGACGGAGTATATTGCATATTTCACAAGCCGCAACGTGCTTATCAATATCTGCCGATAAACCAGGCCACCAAAACCGGTTTCGCGCCTCTGCTTTCATTTTGTTTACACCGAGATGTCCTTTATGTAATTCACACAAAATCTTATACCTACAGCTCAATGGTACGACAAGTTTATAACCACGAACAAGACACGACTTCTCTATAGCTAACTCATTACGACACATATAGTAATACTTTAGGTTGTTATCCGTTTTGTGTTTTGGCCAACCCGATTGTACATATTCACATACTGTTCTGAGTTCGGAATCTGACAATGTTGCCGCGGTAATGTCACTTAGAGATAAGAACCGATCTAAGTTACTATTGAGGACAAAGTGTACATAAGTAGCCCTATCAATAGTTGATATTTCTTGGTGATTGTTTGGTAAAACTTGTTTCGTATCATTAACCGAACGGCTCAGGTAGTCCGCTGCGTTACTTGAACTGTTTATATATTCAATAATAAAATTGTACGAAGATAAGTAAATTGCATAGCGTTGCAACCGGTTTGCTGATACTTCCGGTATGCCTTTATTGTGATTGAAAATGGACACAAGTGGTTTATGGTCGGTTCTTAGAATGAATGGAGACGATCTTCCATATAAATATTGATGGTATTTTCGTACACCAAATATTATTGCCGTCGCTTCTTTTTGTATTTGGCTGTAGCCGAGTTCAGCTTTTGATAGTGAGCGCGAGGCATACGAGATCGGCCGCTCCATTCCATCATTACCTACTTGTGATAATATCGCGCCGAGACCATTAGGGGACGCATCCACTGTCAATATTAGTTTGGCTTGTGGATCATAATGCGATAGGGTTATGTCCGACGTAAGATCATTTTTTATTTGTTGGAAAGCTGCTTCATGCTCGTCACTCCATTGCCATGCAGTGTTTTTTTGTAACAGAGCATGTAGTGGTTTTAAAATACTAGACGCATTTTTTACAAACTGTCTATAGTAATTCACCATGCCTAGGAATGTTTTTAGTTCAGTGACGTTCGATGGTGTTTTAGCTTTAATTATTGCTTCTACTTTATCTTTGCATTTGTGTAAACCTTCACTATCTATTTTAAAACCCAAATATGACACAGATTCTTGAAATAATTTACACTTATTTTTTTGTAAAACTAATCCAGCCTCCTGTAGCCTATTTAAAACTTTGTGTAAATTATTTAAATGGTCACTGTCATTGACCCCAGTCAGTAAAATATCATCCTGGAATACAAGAACCCTATCAAGGCCAGATAGTACATTCTCTAATGTTTTTTGAAAAATTGCCGCCGAGCTTGCTAAGCCGAAAATTAATCTAGTGAATTTGAATAAACCTCGGTGTGTGTTGACACAAGTTAACATTTGTGAGTCATCTGTTAGCTCTAATTGGTTATATGCTTGTGATAAGTCTAATTTTGTAAATTTTTTTCCTCTGTGCAGTTTAGAAAACAGCTCTTCTATACGTGGCAATGGATATTTATCAACTACCAGCTGTTTGTTTAAGGTTACGGAATAGTCGGCACAAATGCGAATATCTCCATTGTTTTTCAACACCGGGACAATGGGACTGGCATAATCAGCACTACTGACCGGTTCCAATATGCCAACCTGGACTAGTCTGTCTAACTCGTGGTCTATCTTGTCTTTTAATGCAAATGGGACTTGACGCGCTTTAAAATAAATTGGCTTTGAGCCCGGCTTGACCTGAAGACTGACCTTTGTCCCATTATAACACCCTAGTTCGTTTGAAAACAATTTTGGATATTTAGTTATCATTTGTTCCTCATAGTTTCTGCAATTATTAACTGTGGCAATTTTTAAATTGAATTTTGATAAGAAATCTCTGCCTAATAAACACGGTCCATCATACTTAACTACATAGACTAGTATATCTATCGTTTTGGATTTGTACGTGATTGGTAGCAAAATAGTTCCTGCAGTTTCAATGTTGCTACCATTGTAACTTTGAAGTAACGTTTTACTTTTATGTAATTGCAAAGATTTAAAGTAATTATTGAATAATTTTTCGGGAATAATTGTTACTGCGGATCCAGTATCGATTTCAAAATTAAGTTTTACTTTATTTACCAGGACAGATTCCCGCATCGGCTCACCGGACTTGGATGAAATATTACAAATGTAATGCTTACCGTCGTCACCGATATCATCCAATTCGACCTCGATAAAGTGTTGCTGCACTTTACGTTGTCCACACACGCGCCGCAGATGACCAGGTTGTCCACACTTTCCGCACTTGTAACGTTTAAACCTGCACGTGTCCTCCTGATGTCCAGTGTAACCGCAAACAACGCATTTAACTGCGTCCTCTGTCGTCGCCGGCGCCGCCGGCGCCGCTAAAGCCCCAGAACCGCTCCCGCTTGTGGCGCTCCGCCCTCGTAGACCGCCACGTGACCGCGCCGCTCGTTCGCCCGCGCTCTGCACCACCTTATAGTAAACAGGTTGCTCTGGAAGCGGCGACGACGTCACTGCCGAGCCGAGTCGAGCGCTGCGAATACCTTGCGCAGTCTCCAAGGCTTTGCCGAGTGTTAGTTCGGCCATATCCATTGTGAACAGCTTGTCCCGCTCTGGTCCTGGTAACATTCCAAGGACAAAACGATCACGCAGTAAGTCATTGAGACACGAAGCTGGAAAAGCACAATCCACTGCTAGTCCGCGAACACGTGCTGCCCAACCTGCAAGCTGTTCTTCTGGTTGTTGAGTCGATGTATAGAAGCGATTTCGCTCGGCGAAGCCACATTTTGCTGGTTCAAAGTGATCATCCAATAACTTCACTATAGTGTTGTATTCAAGTGTGGTTATTTTATTTGGTAGTGCGAGATCTCTGACCAATTTGAAGGTGCTCTCATATAGGCTGCTGAGTAAAATCGCTCGTTGTTTTATTTTAGGTTTACCCTCCGCACTTTCTAGATCATTGGCTAAGAACCACTGTTCGAGTCGCTCCTTGAAAACTGACCAATCCTGGTTTTCGTGATTGAAACTGTTCAGGGATCCAACGGACACTTTCGACATTTTTGATTAGTGCACGCGTTAATTCCGGTTTGTCTCGTCGCCACTGTTAGTTGCGGTGAAAGGAAACACAAGCATCCCGAGCTAACGTGTAATATCGACTAAAGATCTCGGGTCACGCGCAGCGTACCCTCTTACATACTAACACCGTGCTACAAGCGTATACTACAAGCGACGAGGATCAAGGTCAGAAACTGAAATATTAATACCTAATGAAAGTTTCCTATGTATTTAGGTAAATATGAGTAATAGGGGAGCGGACTGGGTAAAGAAAACGACATTCTATTTAGTCCGTCAGACAGGTAATACAAAAATATTAGACACGTGTTTTTTGTTATATCAAAATATCAAAAAAATACTTAGTTAAAACTTATTAAAGTTGGAGAGTTGGGGCTTGCTACGTCACAAGTAGGTATAAAACTTACCTACATGTGACGTCATGCGCCATTTCAACTCAATATATCTCCGTAATTTTATGACTATGTGAAAAAAGAAAAAATACGTGTCCAATACTTTTCAATAAACTACCCGACGTACAAAGAAAAAAAATTGGATTATCCCCTATTGTAATGCACTTATGTTAATGTAAATCATTATAGTAGTATCTATTCCAAACCTGCTAGCATTAAGTATTTCAAGCTGGAGGAAGGATTCTGTTATTGTTTTATAATTGTTGTTTTATCTTGCCAAATTGTTGCTAACTATGGGTTGCATTGGAAGTTGGAAGTATTGGAAGATTTCATATCTTCCAATACTTGCAAAAAGTAATTCATAAATTCTACAATGCAATGCATAGTGAATCAAAATAACTAAATACATATCTAATTTATATAAAGAACCTACATAGATATTTTATATCAACATGAGTAACCACATTCATGAAATTTGTAGAAGTTAATATCAAGTTAAGTTTAATAAGTTTATGTATTTCTACTTACAATATTAAGTTTTATTATTAAGCTTATTGAACTTAAATAAGTACATACATACAGTTTGACCTGGCCCTAGAAGAAGGTACTGATATGTAGGTCCCTGGTCACTACGGTAAGAGCAAGTTAATGATTAAATAATTATTTGGTTGTTTATCATTCACCCAGTGAATTTTGGGCAGGGTATTATTTGCAGTTAAATATTTAGATAATATAGCCTTGAATGCATTGAATGAGTGTAAACTTTTTACCTATACATGAGGGTAGTGCGAAAACTGTGCTCCTTCAAATATCAATCCTTTTCTGCCACTCTTAGTTCTCATTGTTGGTAATATAAAAAAACGGGATTTAATATAATGACCACCAAAAAGTACTTATAGATCCTAATTTACGTTATCTACCAAAACAAAAGCTAAAAAATTTAGGTATTCAAAGGCCAAATTTAGTAAATGATCACCAAATCTTGGGACAAGGGAAGCTCGGGACATTGGACACCCCGACACGGACAGGTTAGGCTCGAAGGGGTTGGCGGGGTCTAGAGAGCGAGCGAAGCAAGCGAACTAAGATCCCGCCGTCCGTTAAAAATATTACTTGGGTACTTATAGATACTTTTTATTATTTTGCTTCGTAATCTTACCTTAAACGGGCTAGGCCCTTTAATCCATAACTCGCCCGAGACGTTCGACCCATAGATATCTTGATGTGTCTCGACGTTTATAAGCTGAATCAATCATAAAATGTATAAACAACAACTGTAACAAATAATCAGAATTTGTAGCTCTTCTACGTACACACGGCAACACATCGAGGTACACATTTCCAGTACAACATTGCCTCACTTTGTATAGATATCCCCTACAATGAGAGATCAGCATAAACTGGTTTTGTATAGCTTGATTGGTCAACATGCATAGGTACTCGAAAAACCTACAATTAACCTGTTCCTTCTCAGTATTAGGGTCAAATAAATTGGAGGTCATCCTCACCCGATATTGGAAGCACCCCAATGCTCTGCCACAAGACCCCGTCGGAGGGTTGTCACCATAGAATCCGAGGCCAGCCAGCTCACTCATGCCGTATATGTTTAGTATTTCTGTGTTTGGCGAAACAGTCTGAAACAAAATGAATGACATTATTTTAAGTGTAAACTGCTGAGCACGAGTCCCTGAGTTCTAATGGTGGGTCGAGTTGTGTTTTTGGATTTCACGGCAGATATAGGTGAGTAGTGTATTTAACAAGGGACTTAAAAACATTACTGGCGGCAGGCTAATCGTTCGGGCCTTTGGCTGAATAGTTCGGTAAAACACGAAACACCGCTGGCTCACTATCTGCCCCCAAAGGATAAAAAATTTTAGTCATAAGCCGTCCTCATTTTTATGTAAATATTTAATATACACCGTGTAAATCACCTCATCACGAAGCCGTCAACCAAGCATTCTGTACATGAAACTAAGTAACTTTACGCAAAAATTATTGCTGGGAAACGAATTTTTTTTGGGGGGTGTAAAATCATGTTTTGTGGTAGAACTCAGTGTAACGCACTCAAAACATTGTGCTGATGGACGGATTGAATAGTACGGGGGTCGTGGAGGTGTTTAAAGTAATAATCTTACTTTAAAAACTTGTATTTAAAAAAATACTTGCTAAAAAGTTGGAACTTTGACCCCTAATATCTCCGTAACTAGAAGGTTCCCGGGCATGGTGTAGAACAAAAAAGTGATCGCAATGACAGGGAAAACCAGTGCCTTTCGGCTTCGTTAAGAGGTGTTTTACACACTCTTTATACTAATAATTATCATAGGTGTATTTTTTTTGTATTTATGGGGTTATCTTTGGAACTATGCTGATGCGGTTCCAAAAATTCTTCCCTAACGGAAAGCTCTATTATCCCCGAATATTATAGACCTTTAATATGTTCCCGTGGGTTAATTTTCTTACATAACGGGAGCGAAGACGCGAACAAAGGCTAGTATCAAATTATTATTTCAAATATGAGGTACTATGATTGTCCGTTAATTTATATAGTTAAATAAAAAACTAATAATGTCAACGACATTAAAACTTCTATTATTATTTAGCGTGCTAGGAGGTTAAAATCATAATAAATGTGGTTTTCGGACATCCAATCTCCACTACGAGAATGATGATACAGATTACTATTCATAAAACAATTAGTGGGGTCCGAACCCCACGGCCCCAGAGTTTCAACCCCAAACGTCTCGAAAATATAGTTACCACAAAGATTACTATAGGTATTTACGCCGCTTGTGGTTCTCCGCAGCAGCAGCGGCAGCGCCTGTACAGCACGATGAGCTTGGAAGATGTGATGGCGCAAGAGTATAGACGCAAGTTGCGTCCCACACTAAAGGCCTACCCATCTTCCAAGGAAACAAAGACATGATAAGGATAGGATCTTTAGGATAATTAACTTGTCCTTAACTCGACCTTAACACGTTATTGGAGAGATTACCCAGAAACCGTATTAAATATCTTGTCATATTTTTCATTCTAAAATTGAAAGCTGGTTGTCAAAAGTCTTGAATGACTGATCTATCAAATCTAAAAGCCCCGAACTTTGAATTCTAATTCGCATCACCCCGTCCATCCAGTCGATGTGTCATGTTGTCAACGTTGTCGTGCATAGCATAGAGTGCAAAGTGGTTAAATCAGGTACCCACGTGAATTTCGTCGATGAGGTTTTGTGGCACATTCAGTCCACACAGCATGAGCAGTTCAAAGCAGGTGAAGTCACAGTTGTCTCGGATGTCAGGCTTCATAAGGGTCGTCATCAGAGTGGGACTTAGGATTGAGTACGTTGGCTGCAAGAAAATTATTTTGCATTAATTGAAGGTTTGCAGTGAATCGAACGAGCCTTGGTCCTTTGAAGAATAAGATCCATACTGAAAGTGTGACCGACAATAGGGGTGAAGACTGGGTAAATAAAACGACATTCTATTTTGTCCGTCAGACAGGTAATACAAAAATATTAGAAACCTAATATTTACCTAATATTTTGTTAAAACAAAAAATATTTTTTGTTTTATCAAAATATTAGGTACTTAGTTAAAACTGATTAAAGTTGGAGAGTGGGGGCTCACTACGTCACAAGTAGGTACAAAAATTACCTACACGTGACGTCATGCGCCATTTCAACTCAATATTTCTCCGTAATTTTATGAACACGTGAAAAAAGAAAAAATACATGTCCATTACTTTTCAACAATCTCCCCGACAGACAAAGAAAAAAAAAGTGATCATCCATCCATACTGCCACTTATTATGAACTAAATTAATCAGAAATCTAAGATCCTATTAAAGTTGTGTGCGGTAGTACGCCAAAGACGGGTGTTAATGTGTCATATTTATGGTTTATACAGGGTAGTAGTTGCACAAACGGTTACCACGTGTTTCCTACAAAATGCAGTACCTACACGGTCAAAATTTATGGAACAGCAGTTTTTTCTAAAAATTACCGATGAAAAATTTGGATTTAATTTGCTGCGGCAGACGAGTACTCAATGCGTAGTGTCAGATGCGCTTCAGTTATGTGCGTGTGGATTGAGAGATATTTTCGAAAAACTCTTCCATTTCCAACCAAATTATAAAAGGATTTAGGAAATAATTGTGAAAACATCATGGTAAGTTATACAATTTGTGAAACCTAAACAAAGAAAGTTAGAACTCATTAACTGGATCTCTCAATCTGGGCAACTGAAGAAAAAGCCATAACGCGTATCCAAGAATATACTGCCTATGTGTGTATAATTTGCGTTTTAATTAATTGTGATGGATTTGTGAAAGCTGCTAAACAATTTCGATTTGTTTCAAAGCCACGTTTAAGATTTATAACGGTTTATATGGATCACTCAGATATTTGAGTGATCCATATAAACTTTTATATATTATAAATTAGGAGTGAAATTGAAAAAAAAGTTTAAATTAAAAAAAAAGGTTTTTTTTTTGGTTACCTTAAAATTTCTGAGCTTTTTGTGTGTAAGAATTACTTATAATTAGAATTACGAACTTAAAATTCCTTAGTAAGAGCACTACACATACAGTACCTAACTTTGCAGAAACTTGTCATTTAAAAACGTAATTTTATATTATTTAAATTGTGTAGTGAAACCAGACACAAATTACTTGTATAAAAACGTTTAAAGTGCATCATAATTTGAATTGTACCGGTAATGATTCCGTGATGAGTCACCCTAATCCACGTTTTCCTAAAAGGAAAGAAGATCAAGGAAGATTAAGGATTGTAATTTCTTTTTTTTTTTTAAGAATAACACTTTCAGGGACTACTGATTCGTCAAATTTTAGTACAACCTTTCCAACAATTTCTGATGTAAGGTGACGGGGGGTAAGATGAAAAACGAGGAAAGAAAAAAATACAATAACGACGAATATCAAGGAATTCTTTTAATGCTGGCAATATCTTTGTAGAGAGCATTTTGTCTTGCCCCACCCCGCAGTCTGCGTCAGTCGCTAAGTGACAGCGCGCGTGTGTTTTTTGTAATTTTTCTGAACGTATGCATTTCCCGCGTAAAATTGAGTTTTTCAATCTTACCCCGCTTGCTGTATCTCCTTACACAGGTAAGTAACAAATATTTTGTTTAGATATTCGTAATTAGATTTCAAATGTAACATGCTCTATAATGTGGTGATTAGTATATTTCACGTATTTTAAGATTTATGGTGCCTTTCAAACTTACCCCTGCAAAATTTTACGGGGTAAGAAGATAATATAAAACTTTCCATCTTGCCCCGTTTACGAAACTCCTACAAAAGGTCAGGGGTTCTCAATCTGTATGTCCTTAAATTTATATGTTATATTCTAATCATCTCAATCATCAAGGAGTAGAAGCCGCATATATAAACGTCATTAAAAGCATTTATAATAATAACAAGGGTAGAATCAAGCTAGAAACTCTCGGACCTAGTTTTTCTATAGACAGAGGCGTGAGGCAGGGCGATCCGTTATCCCCGAAAATATTTATAGCCATCCTGGAGGCTATCATCAATAAATTAAATTGGAGCAAGTTAGGACTATATATAAAAGGCGACTACTTAAGTCACTAGTCACTAGTTCGCAGATGACCTAGTGCTGTTATCAGAGTCTGGCTCCCAGCTACAACACATGATAGAAAGTCTACATCTAGCTAGTGTTAAGGTGGGATTGGAAATGAATCTCACCAAGACCATGGCAATGACTAATAGGAGGAGAAGATTAATAGCAATAAATGGAGTGCCACTTGAATATACCGATCATTACATCTATCTTGGGAAGCGAATTAGTTTTGACAGGAAAAATAACGAACTAGAAGTCGAAAGAAGAGTACAACAAACGTGGAATAAATATTGGAGTTTGAAGGAAATTTTTAAAAGTAATTTTCCTGTAACCATTAAAACGAAAGTTATGAACACTAGCCTTCTACCATGCTTGACGTACGGATGCCAGACGTGGAAATTCACCTCAAAATTAAAACATCGACTCACTACTTGTCAACGAGGACTGGAGCGCAGCATGCTTAAAATAAGAAGAATTGACAAAATACGACACTCAAAAATAAGGTCAATAACAAAGGCCACAAATGCACTAAATTATGCGCAAAAACTCAAGTGGAAATGGGCAGGCCATGTCGCGAGACTTAAAGATGAGAGATGGACCATAAAAGTGACATTTTGGAAAGGTCCTCCAGGTAAAAGGAGCAGAGGAAGACCATTGACACGTTGGGAAGAAGATGTAACGAGGACAGCCGGCCCAAACTGGAAACAGATTGCACAGGACAGAGACAATTGGGCATCTTTGGAGGAGGCCTTCACCCAATATGGGGTTCCTGCAGATAATGTATAGAAATAACATATGTTAAATTAGTTAATGAGCACCTAAAGTAATTAAAAGAATAAACTAGTTTAAATGTAAAAAAAGAAAATTATTAAAGTTAAGTTTTCCATGAAAAACTAGTTAAATGTAGTAACTTATTAAAATTAGCTTAGTAACTTGAAGTAATGTTTAAGTAATTAGTAGGAAATAAAAGGCTTTTTTATTTTTATTTTATTTTTATTCTAATCATCCTAAAACCACTGTGATCACTCATTTAAACAAATTTAGGATACCTACTGGTCTTAATAATTTTCTCTAATAATTTCCTTTGGTAGGGAAAAATAATTTTCTCTAATATTTTCCTCTGGCAGGGAAATTATTACTCCATCTGTACTTAGGTAGTTTCGATATTTATGTTTTTTATACATAAATATCAAAGAGAGACCTTGATTTGCGATCAGTAAATTGACCATGGTAATGGAACACTAAATAAGCAATTTCAACTTGCTTATAGATAAGTTTTTATTTTTGTTTTAGTATCAACATGCCTCGTTACTATATAAGGAAATCGTTACGGGCAACTTGTTATACTCCTGAGGACTTGGCCATGACAAAACAGAGAGTGGAGAATAAAGCTAATAGCTTCTAGCAGCTAATTTATATAACATACCTGTCGCTACGAAGCGCAATCGCTTCAATAAAAAAAACTGGAATAAAAAGTAGTACACTGGGGAGTCCACCGGTTTTGCCTCTTGAAATAGAAATCGAATTGGTGAACGGACTTGCAGTATTAGAAAAATGGGGATTTGTATTGTCAAGAAAGAAAGTGTTTTCACTTGCAAGGGAATTCGTTCATTTGAATGGGATATCAACACCATTTAATAGTGGAGTTCCAGGACCAGATTAGTTCACAAACTTTTTAATAATGTTTAATTGTATTCTGCTTTCGTTTAATTTTATGAAAAATAATTATAATGTACGCTACGTAGTACTAAATGAAAACGTGTGTTTTATTTATAGACCTGATTAAGACTTGACAGTCATGAGCATTTTTTTTTAAATGTCTTTTCATAACATGTTGAGCACCCCTGACTGCCAGCCGTTTTAACGGGGTAAGATCAATATATTTTATTTGATAAATTATTTTTTCTTGCATTTAGAATGGGATATTTTAATGTAACTGATTTTCAAGCTATTTAGGTTATTGGAGCAGAAGGTTTATTGATCACTACACATGCATAATGACCATGAATACGATTTTAGTCCCTATTTCAATCTTACCCCTTCGGCATTTCATCTTCCCCCTACATATTTTTTTTTCTTAAGACCAATTTTATTAAAGTTTTATTCATAAAATATTGCTTCAAAAAGATTTCTGTCAACATTATACAAACAAGTTGACTATACTGTTTTACCCAAAACATAAGTTTATGCATTTGTCTTGAATACCTTTATTTCACAACAATTTCAAATCAACAATGTTTATCTGATCAAAAATCCATTCCGACTTACCCCCACTCACCTCATCTACCTTCTACCTATAAGTTTTGGTTTATTAAATATAGTTCAAAATAATGATCTCTCAGTTGGGACGATCGACAAAACACAAGATTTTCATTTTCTCTTGAACCAGTAAGATTTCAATCACGATTTTTGTTTCACAAAATTTCCCAGAAGCATAATTTGCAATAAACATGATAATTATTCATACTTTTTGAGTATTAGGTCGTGTTTTACAAGATCACTCAATTGAAAATTGTCCACTCTGAGTGATCTATATAAACCGTTATAAATCTTAAACGTGGCTTTGAAACGAATCGAAATTTTGTTTAGCAGCTTTCACAAATCCTTCACAATTAACTAAAATGCAAATTATAAACACATAGGCTGCAGTATATTCTTGGATACGCGTTGTGGCTTTTTCTTCAGTTGTCCAGATTGAGAGATTCAGTTCATGAGTTCTAACTTTCTTTGTTTAGGTTTCACAAATTTTATACCTTACCATGAAGTTTTCACAATTATTTCCTTAGTCCTCTTATAATTTGGTTGGGATTGGAAGAGTTTTTCGAAAAGATCTCTCAATCCACACGCACATGCTTCAGTTTCATTTCCTGACGACTTTAAAAATCAGCCGCGATCGACTAAATGCGGAAGTTGTTTTGGCTAAACTTGATAGACATGAGTACATGACACTTAACGCTGACCCGTGAGTGGCACACGCCATACAACTTCTTTCATTTTTTGTTTTGTCTGCAGTCGGCATCGGAACAGGCGTGTCGTTTGAGAGAGCAGCTCGTGTTCAAGCAATTAAAATCACCCACCCTATACGTGTTAATGAGATAATAGGCATGTTCTTGAGTCATCGTCGTTGAGGTTTGAAGCCGGGTATACCGCAGTATCGGCGACCGGATGAAACTCGTTATAGCTGTAGACCACTGAAGTGTTGAACCGAGTAGGGCAAGGCGCGCAGGTGTCGGGAACTTATTGTATTGAAGCCTGGAAATAATAAAAGTAGACCCATAAATCAAAGTGTTAATGCAATATCATGGCTGTAACCCCCGAAGGGGGTCTAGGGGGTCTAGGTGTTCGTACATACTTATAGTACAGTTAGACTAGATCATTGAGGTAGAGACAAAGTTATCACCTGCCTAGCCTTTTCCCAACTGTGTTACGGTCGGTTTCCAGTCTAAACGGAAGAACCTGAATACCAGTATTTTACATGTAAGTAAATAGCGTGACAGTTATTGCGGTTGACTAGGAAAATCCCGATCCCGAGTAACATGGGACAAGAGCAGAAAGATGATGGTAAAGATGACTTAGAAAAACTATTAGAAGCAAAGGTTTTTTTTACTTACCATGTATAAGGCAAAAGCATTGCGAAATATTTATGAGAATGAGCTATGGCTTTCGGCGAACCTGTGGTACCACTCGTCGCTACCAGGAACGCTATAGATTCTTCAGGATCTAAGTCTGAACACCTGGAAATAAAATACAATATTTAAAAAAAAAGGTTAACATTCCTAACCAAAATTCTGCAAAACAGTGCTTGTAGTGCACTTCATCATAATCATTAGTAGTTAGTCGTGTCTTTATCTAATTGTGTTGAGGTCGGCTTCCAGTCCATCCCGGATTGCAATCCCGGAAAGGAGTGCATCCGGGCATTATCACACTTTGCATGGAACAAATGCCTCTGCGCTCCAAAACGAAGTTACTCACAGAGTAATACGATATCATTTTGTAAGACTGATTGTCAGACTTTTGGGGTTTTGACTGACGGTCAAATTTGCAAACTGCAAATTTCGACTTCCATGCCACAGAGCGGTCTAATAGATGGTCCACCCTCCACAGACCGACCCCTGCAAGCGTAACCAAACTTTCGACCTGGGCGGTTGTCTTTTGCGCAGGTTAGGCAAGGAATTGTTCACATAGGTATTGTTAGTTTCGCATTTACCCAAAAGAATTAGGACTTTATGGGTAGCACAAACATAAATAAATATTTTAAAAGACCTTTTCCCTTACCTAAAATCTTCAGTTGATGTGTCGGCTCCATACTGTTCCATGAAATCAGTGAAGTTGCTGAAATAATCTACCTTATTGAAAGTAATGATGCGAGTGGTCATGTTCAAATTGAATAACGCCAACTGTGCGTTGGAGGCGGCTTCGCTTTGGCAAAATATTATATTGGGTTTTGTACAACCGAATAATTGTTGCAATTCATCTGAAAGAAGTGAACATTGCTATTATTGTAGTTAACACCTTCGGTGCTAAGCTACCCGGCTGTGGGTCGGACAGTAATTCATTTATGTGCCCATAAGCCGCCTAACGAGTCATCGTTAAACATAGCTGTAGATGTCGCGCATACTAGTAAAAATGGATTATTTAAACTTGGCAGTGAATTTGTATTAAGACAATCAGCAAGTTTAATAAAAACGTGAACATTTCAAAATATAGCTCGCGAAAGTTTTAGAATAAGTCTGCAAAACGGTAAGCATCCCCAAACCTATACAATATTTAGTCCTGGTGGCTTTATCATAGTGAAAAGTTCTGTTTTCGGTTACGAAACAGGCCAAAAAACAGTCATCGTCGTCGTCATTTTAGTCAAAAAACGTCCTCTGCTAGACATAAGCCTCCCTGAAACGTTGCCATATCTACCGATCTTGTGCTCACATCCGCCCACACATCCCTACACACATAGGTACCGCGCTTCACCTCCCAGTTCAAAAAACAATAAATCCTTCAAAATTATTGTAAGCACTTACGTATAGGCAAAAACCTGTCGAGCGCCAAAACTGTGATTCCAAGATAAAACGCAGCATACAACGGTACAGTAATATCTAAATGGTTGGGAGCCATCAATATCATCATGTCTCCTTGCTTTAGTCCTAGGTTCCGCAGACCTTGGGCACAGCGCACTGACCTCTTTAGCACTGAGCCAGACGTTTCTGACTCCCCTGTTGTTCCGTCAATCTGAGAACATGTTTTATACTTTAATCTTCGCAAGTAATTTGACGGAGAATCTTGAATCGAAAAGAAAAGTTATTTAAGTATTCAAGCTAGTCTGAAAATCAGCAGTTTTTGAAGTCAAAGTTACATTAGATATTTTCCTAGTATTTTAGCTGGGAAGTCGAAGTAGCGCTAGAAACCCCAGTGAAACATCCTGCACCCTGAGAACAAAAGTGACCCAATACGGCGTTTTGTGGGTAATAACAAAATTGTGTTTCGTGTCTTGGTGAGTCAGAGATGTTGATTTTAGAAATTACTTGTAGCCCTTGCGATGATAGAAAATGTTGTTTGTACCTGCAGTACAAAATCTGGGGCATCCTTAAGACTTTGCAGGATGAGCTTGCCGAGATGGTGTCGGTCTGTAGGTATGCCCGACTGGGCCACTACTCGAGAGCTCAGGTCCTGCATGTAAAAGTGTACAGAATCGTTGACCCTCCTCTGTAGAGTCATCTTGACGGTGTTTGTTCAACTAAAACAAAGTAAAACAAAATAGTTAGGTACAAGTTTGACTAAGAGAAAGAGTTCTCAAAACTTTTCCTCCAAAAAATGAGTGCGCATTTGAATCGTAACCAATAAAACAATATTTTGCATGTAGAAGTCTTAATTAATTTTCTATCACTACATAGTATAAAAATTTAATTAAAAATTTAAAAAACCCCCTACAAAAAAAAACATCTAAAAAACCAAAAATAAAATAATCCAAGCGTTAAAATAAGCCAAATTTTTATTTCATGATTTTTAAACTTATACTGCTTTATCTTAGCCTTGACTGTCCCAATACTGGGCATAGGCCTCCCCCATTGCTACCACTTTTCTCGGTGTTGCATGTCTTCTCGCCAATTAACGGAAACACCAAAATTAAAAAAAAAAAACGAGTTTCTGGAGGGAGGGGGGGTGCAGTCACCCCCCCTGGCGATGCCCATGGTAACAACTGACAAGATTTCAAATTTCGAATCGACAAGACCTGTGGAAATTGTTAATTTCCCTTAAACTAGAAAAGAGGTGATGACCTTCAAACGGCTAAGCAGATTTTCTTGAAACATAGCTAAGAACACTCTCGATTAAAACACCTTTCAAACGAAACCAATTTCATCAAAATCGGTTCATCCGTTTAGGAACTACGATACCACAGACAGACACACAGTTACACACGTCAAACTTATAACACCCCTCTTTTTTAACCCCCGACCAAAAAGAGGGGTGTTATAAGTTTGACGTGTGTTTCTGTGTATCTGTGTGTCTGTCTGTGGTAGCGTAGCTCCTAAACGGATGAACCGATTTTGATGAAATTGATTTCGTTTGAAAAGCGTCTTAGCGTCGGGGGACCGCTAAGAAGACCGCTTAGTACAAGCACATAACAAAGCGGACCCCCGACGCTAAGACGCTTGAATTATTTTATTTTTGGTTTTTTAGAGGTTTTTTATGTCGGGGGTTTTTTAAATTTTTAATTTATTAATAGGTAGAGTGATTGAAGAGGAAGTTTTATATATATAATAACTATATATTTTATACCCGTGCGAAGCCAGAGCGGGCCGCTATGTTTTTATATACAACGTTCACAGTTTTTCTGTAATGTATTCAGCATTGCACCCGTGCGAAACCGGGCGGGTCGCTAGATAAATGATAAAAAATACGTATAAAGAAAGAAAAAAACATTTATTTGTCGCAGGGACATGACGTGCATACAAAATAACAAAAATAAAATAAAACAATAAACTTAGATACAACGCCAGAAAAAGATAATATTAAAAGTACAAACAGGACGGATCAAAAACGATAATAAAATAAAACAATAAACTTAGGTACAACGCTAGAAAAAAATAATATTAAAAGTACAAACAGGACGGATCAAAAACGATTACTGTTTGCACTTCGTGACTGCGACAAGCAGGTTACCACTCAGCATGATGCTGTGCTATGGGCATGAGCATGGGTTTTCAGTGGTCACCTGTGAAATAACGTACGGAAGCCAAGGCAGCATAAATAATATATAACGCATGCCTATTCTTTCCGACACCAGTTTTTACTTTTTTATAAATCTTGTTCGACTAATTTTGTGCACCAAGGCTAGCTACAAATGTTTACATTATAAAATAGCATAAATCTTATTATCATGCCTATTTTCCATTCTAAAACTACTTGACTCAGTTACACACTTAATATTAATAAGTTCCTAGAGTTCCTTCCTTTGCTCCGAATTTCGGGATCTCCTTTACTCGTTTAAAGCGATGGCGAATATAACTGTAGTGAAAGCACATACACTTAAGGGTATGATTGATTATAAATAATGGTTAGACCTGTTGCCTTTTATGGATTAGGATTTTAGGCCACAAAAGGGATGAATTAAAGTCATTTGAATGTGGATCAGATGAGATTGCTAAGGGGGATGTGTGGTGCTATGCGAATGTATAAAATAATAAATTAGTAACATAAGAGGAATTCTAAAAGTGGCGCCGGACAAACGATGGGACACTTGACATCGTGTCGTGCCAAACCAAACTTGTCGCCAAATTTTCGGCTCTCTTAATTCAAATTGTCATCGAGAGTAATTTAAATTACACTGCATATTTTTTTTTGTTCTTTTGTGGTTACTGTTTTTCTGCCAGTGTCATAAAAATAACGACCAAAGTGACAGGTTTTTTTTTTTCTAGAATTTAGATGCGGCAGCCACACTTGGTCTCCGACAAATATATAAAATTTGCTTCAAAAGCGAAAGGTACATAAACACGTGCCTTTATCACAAGGGAATAGGCAGAAACCACAGAACGCCAACTGGTACGATCCTTACATACGCCTCTCGCTTTGTTCACGTTTATAATCTGGTTCAAAACGCACGCTGAATACATCCGGCCGGTGCATCTTGATCACCAGTTATAATGTTCAAGGTGCCTTACTAAGTAAGGAGTAAGATACCTTGCCTTACCGAGGAGTAATGCACCTTTGCCTTACTAAGAATTAAGGCACCTTGAACTCGGTTGTTATCGTTCCCTAAATAACTTTGACACTGCTTTTTATTTATTTAACCAGCCATTTAATATGTTCTTTATAGGAATTTCTTTTTTTTTAAATTGGTGTTTTACGATTTCGAAGTTCAGTTACACATCAAAATATTTGCTACCTTTTGCACGCGGCTTCGCTTGCTTGGAGGTCGGAGATTTACCCTTCGGGAACCTACCAGGATAAAGAGAATCCTTTGTCCTAACCAAGTTTACAGTTTACCTGTGTGCCAATTTCATCGAAATCCGTTTAGCCGTTAAAGCGCGAAGGCGTGACGAAAAAAAAACCAATCAAATTGACAAAATTCACTTTCACTTAAAAAAAAAACCACGATAGCTAAAAATAATACTTTTTGTGATATAAAGTATATTTTTTTTACGTGTGGAAGTGTTTTTTACAACTAGTTTACAAACGTTTAATATGGGACGCAACTTGCGTCGATACTCTTGCGCCATCACATCTTCCAAGCTCATAGTGCTGTGCTGGCGCTACCGCTGCGGCAGCGGAGAATCTCAAGCGGCGTAAATATAATACCTTTGCCTTTGTGGTAGGTAACTATAATTTTCGGGCCGTTTGGGGTTGAAACTCTGGGGTCGTGTGGTCCAAGTGCTCAGAGCCTTTTTAAGGAAATTTCGAAACGCCTAGTTGACGCTTCCCGTGACACAAGGGCTGGCTTTTACTTTGGCCAGAGGCTAAGTATGGTAAACTAAGTAAGGGCAATACAACGTGGCAATGCTGCCAGTCTCTTGGGCACATTACCAGTTGACAGCGTTGAGGAGGAGTTTTTTTTTGCCCTTTTATAGTTTATTGTTATTTAAGTTATTTGATTTATTAGTTTGTTAATCGTTGTTTACAAAAATTAATATAATTTTATAATTTTTCATCAAGATAAACTCTCACGAGCAGCTAGTAAAAAATATTGTGGATAAAAATAAACAGCTTTGAATAAATTAATAATAATTTATTCGCACCGAACAGATATATTTAGCCAGAAATCTACACTAATATTATAATAGGTAAAGTTTGTAAGTTTGGTTGTTAAGGGCGTTTACACCTTACGGCATTGCATACAAACTTTCAAGTCGTTATTTTCCGAAATGACTGAACAGATTTTAATGAAACTTCCTACGCATAAGCAGTATACATAGGTCTAAAAAGTTACTAAAAAACATTTTTGAAATGTCTTTTAAAAATGAAGATAATTGGAAGGATTGTGTGGTTTTATGAAACCACGGTAAAAGTGAAACTTTTTTTCACACTATAGACATTTAACTAAAAATTTTTGGAATAATATTCCACTAAGGGTATAAAACGCGGAGTACTACTCCGCGGCCGACTGTCACGCGACATGCAACACACAGACGAAAAAATTTGCGACGATGTAATAAAAGTTTCACTTTTAACTAAAACTTTTAAAAATATAAATAAAAATAGCCCACTGGTGTCGGGAACAGGGTCCAAGCAACCGGCAGTCAGGGCTCCAGAGAAAGGAACCTCCTTACAATACGAGCCGTGTCCAAGAGTGCCGCTTTCTGAATCAAGCCCTTGATCCAGTTGCCTAACGAGAGGCTCCTCAGGCATTGGTCGAGGCTCTTGCCAATTAAGCCATTGGCAGCCAGGATCGTCTCCTCACGATGGAACACCTCATCGGTTAAATTTGCAAGACAAGAAAATTTGTTTACGCGTTCATATTTGATAGATAAACATGAATTCTATCATGATCTGATCCTGCAGCCAGGATCGTCTTCTCAAAAGGGAACTCCTCAACGGTTAATAGCACAGATATGAAAAAAAGTGTTGAGATAATGATGTGTGGTCAGAAACAATAACGATAAAACAAAAAATTTTAAATAAAACTATAAGTTAAAAAACCTTTTTATAAACAAGCTTGCTCAAAGATGCACTGAAAACAAGAAATAAATCTTGGAGTAAATGAAAACAATAAAGGATTATTGCTATATAGCAAGACAAAAGTAAAAAATTATAATAATATGTGGAATCCGTTTAAATGAAAAATAATAATAATATAATGTACAAGGTGATCATAGTGGACAGTGTTCACAAAGATAGTCGGAGGCATCAAATACATTAAGTCTGATTTCTCTGGATCGATATTATATTATACTGTGGATATTTGATGCTCCCGACTACGTTTGTGAAAATTCATTCAAACTCAAAAAAAATGTATATATAATTTTTTTGCAACTTGATTCTATTTTTTCATTTCATTTATTAAATAATTGAAAATTTTACCTTAACAAGTTTTCAGTTAACGCAGTAGGATTTTTTGGTTTTTCTTTTTTCAAGAATTTTGTTTTACAATATATCGTTAAAATTGTAGTCTGTGTGCTAATCTGATGTGTAAGCTATAATTACTGTAAATTTTCTGCAAAACCTTTTAGTCTCTCACAGAAAGTGCGTTGGATTTCCGGATTCTAAAAGGAGAAATAGCACTTACCGATATTCGACAATTATCGATCCGTTTGATGGACTAGCGCACCACTTTTGATTACCAAAGAAGTAGTGTTTTCGATACGTTCACACACACGCGGGACATATATTTTAATACAACGTGTAACGTTAAATGCGCAAAACCTCAGACACCCCAAATGATTTTTAATTTAATTCACCTAATTCTGAGAGAAAAATAATAATTAATAAAAACGTAAAGGTTGTATGTGCTGTTTTAGTTTTACTGGCAATTCTGATCGTTTCTTGCGTCTGCGACGGACTGCGCTCTGTCGATGGAGGAGTCGGTAGGTATATCAACGGGCCGCTGCGCCGCACAATGGATCGACGCCGTACAACCAAAGGGCATAGGCAACTCAAAAATACATGTGTCAGTTTTTGAAAAACAAATCATTCTATCGTATAGGCCTACTTATAAGCTGTAAAAAACCTATGAAGCATTTTCTTATTTATTTATTTATATAAGGACAAACAACAAAGCTTACACCAAAAATACATGTTAAGGTACTCATACTATTTTTATAATTTATAGTGTAGCCTTAATTAAAAGCTGCCACGGCATGCATTTATTTAACATAGGAGTATGAAAACAGAAAAACAGATTGACTTATTAAGTTACATAAATACAGTCAATTGTTACATAAATCTAACAAAAAAATACAAATGAAAAACTTACTATGTAATGCTAGATTAGTTCGATTATTACGATTAATTAAAAAAAAAAAAACAAAAATTCCACGTTGTGCAAACTTATAAAAATAAAAATTCAATAGAAAAGAACAAACACAATCTAAATGTCAAGGTAAGTGAAAAAGACAATAGGAACTCCAGTATTCTTTTTTTTTTCACTTCGGTGATAATTTCTTAAGCAAGACAGATTTAACTTTATGCAATGAATAAGACATATCGATATCTGCACTGGGCGAGCGTGAGAGGTGACTAAATTGATCCTGCATTCTGTTTATAGTGGAAAAATGACCCTGGTTGGTTTTAAAGTCCTTAGCGCGAAGCAACCGATATCTAGACCTACGAGCAAGTTTGTAGGGCACATTTATATTTATTTGACTAAGTAACCGCGGACAATCAAAATTAGTGTTTATTGTTTTGTATAGGAACAGATGATCAAGCATCATACGGCGATTTTCCAGACTCATAAGTTTGAAATGTTTCAAGCGCGAGCTGTAGCTAGTTAAAATTCTGACCATATTACAGTGATATGACAAGTGCCAAAGAAATCTTTTCTGCACTGATTCTAAACGACGTTTAGTATGTTTTATGTGTATTTCGTAGAAAGGAGTCCAAAATATGCTGCAATATTCTAGGCTTGATCTGACTATTGAGTTAAATATTGCAATTTTAGTTGACGCGCGCTTAAAGTCTTTGCAGTTACGCAGAATGAAACCCAACAACTTAAACCCTTTAGTGGCAATTTTATCAACGTGGATATTAAACCGAAGCTTATTGTCAATATAAACACCCAAATCACGAATTTACATCTTTCTCGCAAATAATTTGGTCATTAATTTTATAATTACTAAAATACGGTCCTTTTTTCCGAGAAAAATGCACGTGATTGCATTGCTTATCGGAATCTTATATTGAGAGCTATGGCACCAAACGTGATTTTTTTGTATTGACTATGGCATAAAAAGTAGTATAACTTCTGAGTCCCTTCGTGTTTCGACTTGATTTTTTTATATGGTAATAAGACATATATTTGCTACATTTTCTCCAAACAAACATGGTGTGCTACTCGCACCCCTTATGAGGTACAAGCATTGACCGATTTTGTCCTTATTATCTACAAATTGATTCACAAGTAATTATTTCGAAATATTTTATCTTCAAATCTCACTTCACTGGTGGCTTATAGATACATTGTTCAGGTCAAAAATCATCGGTGCACTGATAATAGATTATCAGAAAACGTTTTATTGGACCCAATTTCTGGAAACGATTGTGTTGTTAACCACCTAACCATCGATTCTTGTTAAATTCTGTAAATCGATTTTTATTACACCTAATGAGGCCGTTACCTGAGACCCCCTTATAATTACTGATTACATTTATACTCAACTTTTGTGTATTAATGACCTTTTCGTTGTAATTCTTATCACTAGCTAATCTCTCTAAAAGGTATGTTTCTTTAATGTCGAACATAACCATCATTTTCAAAGAATCGATCAATAGCTAATTGATAAATAAACTTTTGTTATAATTATTCTTCTCATTAGTACCAATTTTGAGAGCAGCGGTGGCCCAGGGGTGGCAGCCCCGACTTACGAGCAGTAAGCCGTGGGTTCAAACCCAGGCAGGCGCATTACTTTGTGTAATTTATTTCATCACCGCTGCCCTCAAAAACGGTGAAGGAAAACATCGTGAGGAAACTGGCATGTCCTAGAACTAAAAATTCGAAGACATGTGACATCTACCAACCCGCACTGGGCCCGCGTGGTGGATTACAGCCCACTCCCTCTCATACAGAGGAGGCCTGTTTCCCAGCAGTGGGAACATAATAGGCTAATGATGATGATGATGATGATAAATAGGTGCATTACTCGAAGTGCATGAGTTGTAATTTCATCCTCATCCGAGTGTTCTCATTATGTCTTCCCCTGATTTCGTTACTTACCTCGACCTTTACGTTTCTCTACGTGATGGTGGTGATCTCCGGGACTATAATCTATTATATACATCTTTAAGAACAAACTGTACTGTTCAGTTAAGTGTCAGTGTTAATAAAGAAGTAAAAGTCGTTCTGTTATCGGATCTTTGCTAAGTGGACAAAATCTTCAAGAAGCCAGGAAAAAAATATGAAGAAGAATTCTTCCTGGTTGCAGATAGACATTCAATGGCCGGAAAATTGGAAAGAGAATTGTGCTCTAACAGAAGAAGGTATGAATGAGTCGTCTGAAGAACCAGCTGCCTATCAAATAAACAAAAAAGAAGACGCACAGAAGCAACTTGCAGCGTCAACAGTACGGAAGAAATCGTCTTCTCAGCTCAACCCGGCCTTAAAACGTCTGGAAAAAAAGATGTTGCTGAAATACCTTATGGAAAACCCACACCAAGTATCTAAAGTGAAACAATTTATTCAAATTGGAGAAATGAAAGAAATATCAACCCTAAAAGCATTATTTATCACTTTGAGATTAAAATTCAGTGAAAAAGGAGGAATTTGTAAATAACCTAGTTATTATAAAATTTAAGAAGAGAAGAAAAAAAAGTGTTACCCTGATGACGGAAGTGCTATAACTATAACAGAAACCTCGGTAAAAATAACATTACAAGCATTGCTGGATTTAACTGAATAATACTGAATTTAAGAGAATTATTCAGTCTTTGGGCCAAACTGTTGGCAAAAGTAAATTTCTGCTTATAAGCAAATGTGGTTTTGATGGAGCCTCAAACCAAAGCGTGTATCAACAAAAATCAGATGTTTAAAATTCAGATTTACAAAGTGTTTTCATGGCAAGACTTGTACGATTGAAGCTCACATCAGAAGATGGATGTGTTATTTGGCAAAACCAACGCCCCCCCTCAACGTCTTACCGCCGACCAATAATGTGGAAGTTCATAAAAGAGACTGAGTTTAATGTCAAAAACGAAATGGCTGCTATAGAAACTGAAATTGAAAATTTAAGACCCTCAAATTACGAAAACGCAACGCAACGCTTGTAACTCATAAGGGGTGCGAGTGGCGCACCATATTTGTTTGGAGAAAATGTAGCAAATATATGTCTTATTACCATATAAAAAAAAATCAAGTCGAAACACGAAGGGACTCCGAAGTTATACTATTTCTTATGCCTTTTCTCATACAAAAAAATCTTGTTTGGTGCCATAGCTCTCAATAGAAGATTACGATAAGAAAATGCTTCATAGGTTTTTACAGCTTATAAGTAGGCCTATACGATGGAATGATTTGTTTTTCAAAAACTGACATGTATTTTTGAGTTGCCTATGTCCCTTTGCTTGTATGGCGTCGATCCACTGTGCGCCGCGCTGATATTTTTATTATTACTATCTACGCTAGAACTTAGGTTATCTTTGAACACTTATTTAAATATTTCCATTGCACATTTCCAGTCTTTGGACTGGCCACATTTTCAGACTTAACCTTCAGTAATTATGACGTGCTGATCTAGTTATTAGGTAGGTACTACGTAAGTAGGTAATGTTAGCGTGTTTAAAAGGTTTAAATCACTTTATTAACAAATAATTGGCGCGTAATCAACTTTTATTCTATTCTATTTTTAATTATGGCAAGCAGGGCCAATGTCGACTATTCTGCCAATGTCGAAAGTGATTTGGAAAAGAAAGTGTGTATGTGTGTATACAAAAAGCGTTGCAAGAAAACAATTTATAAGAAAAAACTTTCACGATACATAGGACTTAATGTAGATCTTGTGGGGTTAGTACTGGACTGAAACAAACAAAAAGTGTATAATTAAATAAATAATATAGGTGTTAAAACATTAAAAATATACGTAGGACTAATCCACACACTGAATAGGGGAATACAAATATTATAATTTTATATTATTGTGACGGATGAAAATCATCAACGCCACAAGCAGTTCAGGATTGGAATATGTTAGAAGAGAGGGGAAATTAATGGGAAGCGGGATTTTAAATCTAGGGAGACGGCTATACAAATCTAGAGGTGGTATGTTGTACGAGCATTCAAAAAATATGTGGTCCAGGGTGCCCTCCTCCAACCCGCACTCGCTGAGATAGGAGTCACGGACATGAATTTTGTATAAAAATACGGGAGTGCAACAAAAACCTAAGCGGATTCTACATAGGACAGAAACAATAGTTTTCGATACTTTTTTGTAACGAAAAAACCACGGTTTTGGTTTTATGGTCGGTTGTACTGCGTAAAAAAAAACCATCTTTCCTTTTGCTGGACATTTTCCCACTGCTCCTGCCAGGAACACTGTAAATTCAGTTTTGGAAGGGACAATAGATCGTAACCCTGATGGGTGTTGTGCGAGAGATTTGACAATAAAGATGAACAAGCCTCTTTAGCCATGGCATCAACACATTCGTTACCCGTAATGCCACAATGGCTAGGTATCCAAACTAGCTGAACATCCTTTTGATTACTAGCGCAGGATAATAAAAAGCTTTTAATTTTTAAAATAAGGGAACTGTGCAATTTACTTTTAAAGGGATTTTGGACTAAGGCTTGCAAACAGCTAAGGGAATCTGTAAAAATGACGGCTTTCTGAATATTGTGGTGTGACTCTATGAAAAGACAAGCTTCCAGTATAGCCACACATTCGCCAGTAAATACGGAAGACTCCTTAGGGCATTTAAACTGTAGGATAATTTTGGAGCTTTGGTAGTAGACCGCAGCGCCAGTGTGACTAAGTTCGGTTAGTTTCGAGGCATCCGTAAAAAATTGAAAACCATTCCATCTCTCGCCCACCACGGCATTGAAAGCCAAATTCGATGACAGAGATTTTTTTAGGATTATTAAAAAATCTGGACGTGGATGTGCAATATAAATGGAAAACACTGTGATGCTCTCTACCCTTCCTGCGGCTATGCTCATATCACCCGTAAGTGGAGGTAGCGTAAAGGGTAAAAGAGGGACCCGGTTGTTGACTAAGAGGGCCGATCCTCCATAGCCATCTGATCTGTCACATCTGACAGTGTTAAAGTGTGGCATACGGAAGCTAAGACTTGGAGTAAGCCAGGTCTCAGCAATAGAACAAGTAAAAGGCTTGTACTTGTTTAGAAGGAATATGAGGTCGTGCTTTTTATGCCACATGCTCCTCACGTTCCACTGAAGGAACACTTGGCGAGACGCCATTTCGGATATCTAAAAGAAGAGTTATAAGGTGGTCGGCAACGTTGGACGGTGATTGAGTATTAACAGTAGAAGAAGAAGTAATGATAGGTATGAGTTTTATAAGTAGATCAATAATAGCAGATGTACTATTATTGGAAGGGATATTGTTATAGTTAAGAGCACAGCCATTAGGCTGTGAGGTTTGAGGGGAGTTAATAATCTGTTGATGAGCAGTTTTGTCATAAGACTGGGAAAGAGGGGCATGGGATTTAGGCTTTAGGGTTACTGTCTTGCGATAAGACTGAGAAACCGGAGTTTTAGTGATGTTGGCGTAGTTGCTGGAAACTGTTGGAATGGATTTACTAGCCTCAATATAGGAAATGGATTTCTCAGCCATAACGGTTTTAATGGCTTTCTGTCTACCATGCTCGGGGCATGACCTGCTATTCGCGAAGTGATTTCCCGAACACAGAATACAGAAGGCCTCGCCCTCAGATATATTACAACCATCACCTGGGTGATCATGACCACATTTATTGCAGCGTGGTTTAGACCTACATGCATTAGCCACATGTCCAAATCTACAACATTTGCGACATTGGATGGTGGGATATATGTACTGTTCTACAAGAAGAGATGAGTAGCAGCAGAAGATTCTTTTGGGTAAGACTTGCCCATCGAATGTGATCACACAAGTTTCAGTGGGTTTCCACTCGTTATCCCCGTCTCTCTGAACTTTCCTATTGATTCGACGAACTTTAAGAATTTACCCACATCCTGCGGGCACAGACAAATATGTTAGGGCTTCATCTTCTGATAAATCAGAGGGTATACCTGAAACTACTCCCGTCCTAGTGATGTTGAATGTAATTATAGAGGCAGTATAACTGTACTTGGCTAACAGGCTATTGGTCAAGAATGAGTTGGCATCCTGAGGGGAAACAAACTCAACAGATACACGATTTCTACCAATCCTATTGACCCCACCACGAGCTATGTTCGCGATGTTGTATGTCATTAAAAACTTTCCAAAATTAACCGGGTGTAAGGAAGTGCCTGAGTTGGGTTGGGTTTCTACACGGGAGACGTGGACGATAAAAGGACCCTTATCTGTTGCCGAGTATTTGGCACGTCCAATTTGGCTTTTCTGGTGTTTGTTTGGGGGGGTAGATGTTAATAGTGTATCTTCGTTGTTAACGGGGCGTTTACGGGAAGATTGGACCTGGGATTGGGATACATCCATATCTGTAATGCTATATACAACATCCGCGAATTGCGATAATGGATTTGGGATTACAGGAGGTGGATGGACTGGAATGTCGGGGAGATCAGGGTCGGGTGGTTTATTTGTATCCATCTTTAATGACAGAGATTAAAATAGGACAATTACAATTAACAAACCTATTTACGAACACAAGGAAAATAAGGTACCTAGTTAATTATGGGAAATTATAAACCTAGCCGCAGAATTTTTATTGGGCCACAGAACCCTACCTCAAAATGCCACGGGAAATTAAGATGGCTTCTAATAAACTAATTCGTCTTTTTTTACAACGCCAACTTAATATTTCACAAAAAGCGTCAAATAAAGAGCAACAATTATTTTTACTTGTCTGCTTACTAACTCAGCCACGGATTTTACAAGTTGCCAACATTTAACCTTTAAATAATTATTGTACCCTTTAAATAATTATTTCAGGCATCAACTCGAAAAAATAATTAATATAACTTAGCATGTAAAGAAATACATCGTATTCTTTTAATATGAAAATAGCAACTGCAACGATGGAGCGAGACAGGTGCCACTGGCCGCAACCACCCATGAGAGAGCGCTATTCGATACATGCGTGGAAGAGTCGTTTCTTGTAGTCAGAAAAATAATAGTCCACTCGATTGTAGCTCTTTTATTTAGTTAAAATAAACACTAACTCTCTTCAGTATCGTAAAAAGGCTTTGCGGCAAGGAGAACATAGGATAAGAAAGCGAGTCCGGAACTTGCGGCACCCCGACTCGGACAGGTTAGGTTTGAAGGGGATGGCAGGGTCTTGTGAGCGAGCGAAGTGAGTGAACCAAGACCCCGCCATCCACTTCGTGTTAGGTTACTTTAAACCTTGCAGACAGAAGTAAGAGCCCCCGCGCAGCGGGTCTGCGTCGACTAAGCCTATCACGAAAATGAATGTTAACATGCACTTTAAAACTTTAGGTAAAAACACTAGAAAAGTCTATTCTACCCAAAAAAAATGCTATGATAGTCTTGTTTCTATTATATTATATATTTAGTGGCTATAATTTGATGGTGATTGAGGTACAGTTTATGATCAATAAATTATAGGACGAGTTATGAATTAGTTATTCACTAGCTTCAAATAAGAACTTAAAATGTATCTATGTTTTACAATTTATAAATTAATAAATGAATAGCTTCTGCCCGCAGCTTCGCCCGCGTGGAGTTCGGCAATTGCCCACGTATGCGTTAACCCCCGCAAAATAATGTCGAAAATAGACATTTAAATGTTATAGACAATAGTTGTTGCCCGCGGTTTCTCTCGCGCGTAAGTTAAGTAGGTATAGGCTTAATAGCTGTGTAAGTAAGGAGCCAGATAATTCATTCTTGTAAGAAAAAAGTATATTACGGCGTTTTTTATTTTACAATTTTGTATTGTTAGTGACCTAAGGCCCCTCGCCCACGGCGCCTTTTTGTAGCGATGCTGTCGCGCATTATGTAAACGCGTGACAGTATCGCTACTATCGCGCGTTAATCGCGTTTTTAACGTGCGACTGAAATGATGCAAACGCGACTGCAGGCTGGGCTGTACCGATACACATGCACGACAGCATTGCAACTATATCGATGCAAACGTGCGACCGTTTCTGATGACATTGGAGGAATGAAGAGTGGAAAACGGAAGGTGGGGTGCTGGTGAATGCGAAGGAGCACCAAACACAACCAATGTTATCTCGATTGAGTCCATCTTGCAACTGTTGCGTTCTCAGGCGGCGCTTTCACATTTCTGTGTTTGATGCTGATTCGCGTTGGCATCGCGACTGAAGTGCGACAGCATCACGGCTGTATCGATACAAAAAGTCGCCGTGGGCGAGGCCTCTATAAATGAATTTATTTTATACATGTCTTCCGAGTTACGATGCCATAGCTCAAATGCCCCGGTCATCCATCCACCTTGCGATATAGGTAATGGTGTAAATGAGCTAACTTATTTTTTTTTAATTAAAAAATACTCTGACTAAACCAATCTTTTTAACTCTCGGAAAAATATTGAATTATCCTAGCACCTCTTTGTAAATGAGGTTTGCGGTGTTTTTATTCTTGGGCTAAAATTACTAAGTTACTCGCATTACTAAGTTACTCGCAGAACTCACTCCGGAGCACGCAACATAAAACTGCACAGTACACATGTGAGAAACAGAAACAGTTCTCACTTAAATCAATACCAGCCATAGCCTAGGGGATGATATTGAGACAATGCGTACTTTAAATTTATTATTTGCACCTAGAAAATGAGGTCGCCATCTTCGTTATCGGCGACCCTGAAGTCCCGACACCCGTGAAAGAAAAACCGAAAGTTTTCCTCGGCGTCAATTTGGTCAGTGACCCCGAAAACCACGAAAACGTCACCCATGAACAAAAAACAGGAAATTTTCCTCGGCGCCATCTCGGATTTTCATTTTCATTGCCAGCGACCCGCTAAAACCACGAAAACGACACCCATGAAGCCATTGAGTCGCGCAAGTGTCCAGTCGCGCGAGTGTCTGTCATGCAAGTGTCCATGCACAAAAATATCTTTTCGCGGGAACCCTAGGGTTCCCGCAAGTGTCCTTGATACGCACAAATGAGTTACATTCCCTAGAAGTGTGTACTTATATGAAGTTTTTTTTTTTTGCGAATTTGTCCATACAAACGTGCTAACACTACAAAACAAAAATTAAAAAATTGCCACCCCTGTTATCGTCTGAGCGGTGGAATTTCCAAAAACATTGATACGTGTTTATCAATCAATTCAATCGAGAAACACAAATAGTAAATTTCAAGCTGTGCAGACCATTTTTGTTTTACTAATGTTTCAACCCCTTTTCTCCCTTTTGGGGTTGAATTTCCAAAAACGACGAAATACTTGTATATTTATTTTTGCTCAGAAACTTCAATATTTAATGTCATTCTTCTTACTTCAAAAATGACGGATTCCGCATAAAAACTTTGAACCCCTATCTCACACCTCTTAGAGGGTAAATTCTTAAAAATGCTAAAATACGTATATATTTATTTCTAACCAGAAGCTTGTATATGAAATTTCAGCCTTTTAACTTTAAAAATGACGATCTTCCATACAAACTGTCATCCCCTATTTAAGTCCCTTAGGGGTTGAATTTCGAAAAATCCTTCCTGATTCCTTGTCTACATTATAAAGAGAACTTTTGTGCGAAAATTCAGCTTTCTAAGTTCAAGGGTTTGGGCTGGGCGTTGATGAGTCAGTCAATCAGTCGGTCAGGACTTCTCTTTTTATTTATATAGATAGATAGATAACTAGGTTTTAAACGTACTAAGTTATACAATTAGAAGTCGATAGAATTACTTTATGGACGTCATATACAGGGTGTAACGGAAAGGGTATATACATCCTTAAGGGTGTGCTACAAACCATCAAACTGAACATGTTACTCATTATAAAAAAAAAAATCGCAGCAAAAAAAAATATCAGCTGCCTATACATTTGGGTCGAATAGGTATTGCAATTTTCTATGGGGCAGCAGATATTTTTTTTTGCTGAAAAACATGTTTTATGATGAGAAACATGTTCAGTTTGATAGTCTGTAGCACACCCTTAAGTATGTATATGTTACGGGCAACGTGATTAACTGTGCATTATTAATAAGGACCGGCCATTATTAATATTGCCCAAGAGCGATGGGCAAAGTGATTAATTTATCACTTTGACCGGCCATTATTAATAATGCCCGACGGCCCGTGGTCCATGTAATAAGTCAGTGTTTGAGATAGCTTGAATTTATCACTTGGACCGGGCAGTATGAATAATTCCCTACTTGTAGCCGGGCAATAGGGGTGAAGACATGGTAAGGAAAACGACATTCTATTTTGTCCGTCAGACAGGTAATACAAAAATATTAGACACGTATTTTTAGTTTTATCAAAAAATTACTTAGTTAAAACTCATTAAAGTTGGAGAATGGGGCTCACTACGTCACAAGTAGGTATAAAAATTACCTACATGTGACGTCATGCGCCATTTCAACTCAATATATCTCCGTAATTTTATTACCACGTGAAAAAAGAAAAAATACTTGTCCAATACTTTTCAATAACCTACCCGAAGGACAAAGAAAAAAAATGTGATCGTCCCCTATAGGGTTAGGTAAGGTTAGGTTATTTTTTGTTAAATTTTCATGACATTTTTGTAAATTTAATTTCATTAAATAAACAAAAACACTACAGTTCACCTATTTTATTACTTTGCCCAAGATAGGTTGGGTATTTTTCATAATGGCCGGGAAAAGTGATTAATCATGCTGTTTTAATCACATCGCCCAATTGAGTCGGGCATTACGAATACAGACCGGCCATTATTAATAGTGCCCGAACTTATCAGATTGCCCGTAACATATATACCCTTTCCGTTACACCCTGTGTTATTTTAGAAGCTTACTGCTTGAATTCATATCACAAATATAGATGCTTTAAAATAAACACCATGCTGAGATGTATTTACAGTAGCTGACATCGATGATTATGGTGGCTGAGATAGTACTTTTTAGATGCACATTGATGGTGGCCGAGTTAGTAATTTAGAGGACAAGTTATTTTTTTGGACGACAAAAATGCTATTAAATAGAAGTCGGTATAAAGGGTGTAAAACACCTCTTAACGAAGCCGAAAGGCACTGCTTCTCCCTGTCATTGCGATCATTTTTTTGTTCTACACCATACCTGGGAACCTTCTAGTTACGGAGATATTAGGGGTCAAAGTTCCAACTTTTTAACAAGTATTTTTCCAAAGACGAGTTTTTAATGTAAGATTTTTACTTTAAACACCTCCACGACCCCCGTACTATTCAATCCGTCCATCAGCACAATGTTTTGAATGCGTTACATTGAGTTCTACCACAAAACATGATTTTACACCCCCCAAAAAAAAGTCGTTTCCCAGCAATAATTTTAGCGTAAAGTTACTTAGTTTCATGTACAGAATGCTTGGTTGACGGCTTCGTGATGAGGTGATTTACACCCTGTATTTAGTACCCGTTATTTATTAATAAACGCTGATTTTTTTGGTTGTTTAATTTTGTCTGTATTTCAGAATAACGCCCTTAACGTGACTTAAGGAATAAGAAATGATCGAATAAACGTTTGAGATTGTGTTATGTACGAAAGCGCAGCGACAGGGCGAGGATCAGACGGGCCGCGTTTAAAGCACGGGTGATTCACACTTACCGATTTTCGTAAATAAGGATAAAAAAAATACCTACCAATTTTATTATTGATTCGGGACGAGCATCATCGGCGTAGTTACCTCCTTGAATTTGACGAGGATGCAAAACAACACCTTGTATAATACACCATACTTACTTCTTACATATTTATTTCTTAGTTCACAATAACAGCCACTTGGGTTGATTTTTAGGATAAGCCACGCTTGCCTAGGTTGGCGAGTGGATGTACCCATCCACTCGCCAACCTCACACACATCAATCAAAACCGTAATCACCCGTTACATACCGAGTTTTCTCCGCGCCTCGGAAAGCACGTTACGCTGTTGGTGCCGGCTGTCATTTGTAGATCTTTGACAGTTGTTACAGATGCAGGCCAGCAAGTCAGACAAAGAGTCTTACCAAGTTTTCTTACCCTGTACTTGCTGGGTTGTGGAGGTCAGATAAGCAGTCGCTCTAAGTAAAATACTGGTATTGGATCGCTTGACACGTGAGACTAAGCGGACGTGTTTTTAGTACTTGCTGAAATGAAATATCTATAAACAATTACGACAAAATACATATATGGCCAAACTATATTAATTTTTTATGGGACCAAATGGCAGGTATTCCACATCAAACTAAAGAAGAATCACGCAAATCGGATCATAAATCTCAGCGTAATCGGTGTATACACCTGGAAAGTGCATACCGTCAATTCCAACAAGCCCAAACACAGCAAAGATTCATTGCCTTGTTATTGAGTTCCGAAACCTGTCTCTTGGATTCATCATCAGATCTGATGGTAGAATGGTTCTTATTGGACGCAAATGCTTCACTTGTTGTAGAAAATACCAAAATCACTGTACGTTTTCCTATAAAATTTGAAGAGTTTTTTATTTGACCTAAAATGCAGAATTTTTGAATTTTTCAAACTTTAAATTAAAAAGTTGTTATAAAAAAACTGGTGTGGCAAGGAATGAGTTATAGGGCGTGAAGAAATAGCAAATGACCTCTCCTTTTGGCCTATTTGATTTGGCAAATGATGCACCAAACAGCCTGTATATTAGTATATTAATTATTTGTATAATGTGTATTAGTGTCTATGTATGTGTAATTATTATGTATGTATTTTCGAAAACTAGTAGTTATTTGTAAATATTTTCTTTGTACCCTGTTACTGACAAAGTTGCAGGCAGAAGTTGGCAGTGTCCGTGGAAGAAAACAAGTCTTTAATGTTTCTTATAGTTTATTCAGCATCAATGTGAGGAGATTATTAATTAAATAGTCTCAGAACGCGTTAACAATAATCGTGACGTTGTGAGGCACACAAGAGCGAGAGATACCAACACTGTTAGATATGGCTTGACCATCCTGTTAACCACAGACAAGTGAAGAGAACAGTGTTACCATATAAAGTATGCTTACGAGTTTCAACACTGCCCCTCATACTTTATAGTAGTACAATGTAAAGATCAAAAGAGGCGACAGCAAAAAAACAATAAATCATCAAATTTATATACGTCCAACTCCTAAACAAGGCTCTACATTACAAAAGAATAAATTCTCATATTACAAATGATCTTACATAACAGGACTATCAGATGTTAACTCTATTCCAGGCTGCACATAACAATATATACCTACAACACATCATTTCAAATCTTTTAGACATAAAGCATGCATGAAACTCATTATGTTTAGGTCCAGACAACGGCTTAGTAAGTATATCTGCCAACATGTATTCTGACGGTAAGTATTTAGTTACAATTTTATAATTCTTAATTACATCTTTAATAAAATGGTAACGTAAGTCTATGTGCTTAGTCTTTTTGTGACAATACTCTTTAGTTTCCAATAACTTTAAGGCAGTCTGATTATCATTATAGACATGACATAAACCATGTTCGCTAAAAATTTCATACATGAAATTTCTCACAAAACACATTTCTTTACAAGCATCGCCTATAGCCAAATACTCGGCTTCAGTACTGGTGAGAGCAACACATCGTTGCTTGCGTGACTCCCAATTCACAATAGAGTCACCCAACTTTACAATGTGGCCACTATAAGACTTCCTATCAATAAGATCATTACCCCAGTCAGCATCTGCATATACTGATATATTAACTTTACCACTTTTAACAAACACTAGGCCATAGTTTATAGTTCCACTCAAGTAATGTAAAACTCTTTTGGCGGCTATCCAATGATCTTTAGTAAAACCAGTATTGAATTGACTAAGTTGACCCAATCCAAAGAAATATCTGGTCTGGTACTAACCGACAAATACATTAAACAACCTATCAACTCTCTATTATGTGGAACACCACTTAAAAGAGTAGAACATTTTAAATATCTTGGTCATATGTTGTCCTCTGATCTGAAAGACGATGTAGACATTGAGAGGGAGTGCAGGGCGTTGTCTGTGAGGGCGAATATGTTGGCCCGCAGGTTTGCTCGTTGTACCACTGAAGTGAAGACGACCTTGTTCAGAGCTTATTGCACCTCTTTCTACACGAGCAGCCTGTGGCTCTCATACACGCGTGCACAGTACAATGCCCTGCGTGTGCAATATAATAATGCGTTTAGGGTGCTGATGAGGCTGCCCCGATTTTGTAGCGCATCAGGGATGTTCGCCGGGTCGCAAGTTGATTGTTTCTACACGACTATGCGAAAATGGTGCACATCCCTGGTACGCAGGGTTCGGGCTAGCTCTAGCGGCATCCTGAGTGTATTCGCGCAGAGGTTTGATTGCCAGTACCTTAACCATTGCTGTATGGTTCATTTGCTGAGCAATCGAAATTTGTAGTGAGGTACTCATAATAATATTCATACCTATCTTAATAAAATTATTGCTTCTATGTTAATTAATTAAGTAACCATTTATCACATTTATTTAGAAATCAATTTATTATTTGAGTTAGGAAATTATTTTGTATTATTATTATTATTCTGTGTGTTTGTAGTTTAAGATCTGTTGCTGTTTGTTCAATTTTATGATCCTTTGCGATTGAAATAAATGATTCTATTCTATATGGATATGTATTTTCTGACAAACAATAAAGTAAGTACTATCATTAGATTTTTAAAATTTTGTATTAAGAGCCATAGGGCTGTTTACACTTTTACAATTTTCCATTCCGAATCTAACAAGCAACCTCCCCACATAGTCAGACTGCTCAAGAAATAGTACATTTTTATTTCTGTCTCGATAAACTGCTATTCCCAAACAATTCTTAAGAGGACCTAAATGTTTACAACAAAATTCTTTCTTTAACAACTTATATAAATGATGTCTCTCTTTTAAATCATTAGAGAACACATAAAAATCATCCACATACAGAGCTATTAATGTTAAACAACTATTCTGATGTTTTGTATAAACACATGGTTCACATTTGCTTTGCGAGTAACCATTATTATGTAAAATATTATTGACTTTAGAGTTCCAGACTCTGCTGACTAGGGCTTGCAAATACCGGATTTTTTCAATACCGGTACCAAAACCGGTATAGGAAGTCAATACCGGTAATCACGGTATTAATACCGGTATTGAATGAAAGTTCAATAATGACATAAAAACACGTGTAAAAGTGGTCTTTATTGTTCTTATTTATTCTAAATACCTTAAAAATAGCTCTCTTATACAGGGTTACTGATAACTCGACGTATTCCTTGCAGGACGTCATGAAACTACCAAATGTTCTACCGAAATGTTTTGTATGAAATATCCCAAATTAAATAATTCTAAGCCAATTTAAAATTATTTACGGCGCGACTCTACTGAAATTCAAACTACACACATCAAAAGTGTCTAGGGATCAACATATATTTTTGCAATAACTTTTCTCCTGATTGATATTAATTAAAATTTTCTTTAAGGATTCATCAAATAAAGTGTTTTCGTTTGTCACAGTAACGATAAACCAAGTAACCTTTGCATTAATAAAGAAATTTGCCATTTTCTAATAAAGGGATTTTTGACATTTGAACCACTAACATTAAAGTTCGAAAAAAAGACTGAAATAACAGTTTTCTTTAAAATTTTATTGGGTGTCTTAAACAATTAATAATCCGTGTTTCTACCGCAAACACTAACAACACAAGAACATCGGTTTGGCATACTCAAAATGAGTTCATCCAAATCACGCTGTGGAATGGCCGCCCATGTTCGTTGCAACAACAAAAAAAGGTCTTCTTGCGACTGGATACCCTCCATATTCGGCAGAGCTCTTCTCTGTAGCATATCCCATGCATGCTCAATCGGGTTCAAGTCTGGCGACTGAGCAGGCCAGGGCAGGACATTGATGTTAGCTGCGGCGAGAGTCTGTCTTACAACTCTTGCGGTGTGCGATCGTGCATTATCATGCATTAACTGAAATAAGGGACCGATTTGCACTTGTAGAGGAACGATGACGTCTGATACAATCATCTCAGCATAAATTTGAGCGTTGAGGTTGCCTCTGATCCAAATCAACTCAGTTCTTCCGCCGATCCAAATACCCGCCCATACCATGATGGTTCCACCACTATAAGGATGGACTTCCTGGCAGGATTTTAATCGCTGTTGGCGTCCAGGGGTTCTCCAGTGTCGTATACGTCTTGTATCCGGTCTCATACCAAAACGAGACTCATCAGAAAAGCACACGAAACGCCATTGTTCTTCTGCCCAATTTCTGTGTTCAAGAGCCCATTGATATCGAATCCTACGATTGTGCATTGCTATAGGTGGTACCCGTAGCGGTCTTCGGGAATGAAGGTTCACTTCATGCAAGCGGTTTCTGACTGTTTGGTCGCTAATTAAGTTCCCTGAAAAGTGATGAAGCCTCACGGCTAACATCATGGCGGTTATTGTTGGAGCTCTTCGAGTTAAGATTTGAATGTATCGGTCTTGTCTCCGTTTGGTGCAGCGATACCGTCCTCCATGGCGCTCAGCCACGGTACCAGTGCTTCGGTAACGTGTCCAAAGTCGACTGATAACACTCTGACTTGTATTCAGAGCTAAAGCCACAGTACGTTGCCGGGAACCAGCTTCTATCATTCCCACGGCTCTGAGCATTTCTTCCCTGCTTAAATGACGTCGCCGCTCCATAATAACGTTGGTTTTAATCAGTAGTAGGGAAACAGTAGCACTAATAATGTCTTCAATGCGTTGTATGTTTTTATAGGGAAAATATTGACAGCTGATTTTCATCTTTTACTCGAATTTGATTCACAGTTCCTGATTCAAATTATGAAATGCACCAAAAAGGATCCATATAAATTTATAAAATCATAAATTTATTACAAAGCCACATCTCAATCCCAAGAAATCCGCATAAAAATGCTTGATCCCTAGACACTTTTGATGTGTGTATTATCATAGTTAATGACCTGACCTGTTTCAGCCCATAAATACTTTTTTTTAACAAACAGACTTTATTCTTATCATTTACAAAACCTAAGGGCTGTTCCTTAAATATTTTCTCAGAGAATTCACCATGTAAAAAGGCTGTTGTGACATCTATATGGTCTATATCCATATTTAACTCATTAGATATACAAAATAATAGTCTCATGGTGGAATGACGTGCTACTGGTGAGAAGGTTTCATCATAGTCAATTCCTTGACGTTAGGAAAAACCGCAAGCTACCAACCTGGCTTTATATTTAATATTATCGCCTGTGTTATCCTTTACTTTATAAACCCATTTCGATTTCATTACATTCTGCTCAGTAGGCCTATCAACTAGCTTCCAAACATTGTTTTTAATCAAAGAGTCATACTCAGCTTGCATGGCAGTTGCCATTCAGACGAATGTGGACTAGCCATAGCGGCTTCGAATGACTGTGGATCATCGTACAAGAAGCTATGTACAAACATAGATGAATCAGATAAATCATAATCATCGTACTTTACAGGCTTCTTCAAACGGGTACTACGGATAGGTCGTTCGCGCACAGTGGCAGGCATAGCATGCACTGGCTGTGCAACCACCAAACCTTCCCCTCGAACGGACGATCTGTTCTTACACCTAGGCAGTTCCACCTGTGGTTCACTCTCACTGGCCTCCGCAGCACTTTGGAACGGGGACCGACCATCTGAAACAGGAAACGTAAACAGCTGATCATCTAAGAATTCCAAACTTTCATAGCTGTTGCTTTTAATCTCGTCACTACTTTCAGATTTAATAATGTCATTGTCATTTTTAATTGAAATATTATCATTTATGCTATCATTAAATCCATCCTTGCTTTGCAGTTGGATATCATTATTAGAAATGTCATTGTCATTGCTAATATAATTATTGTCAATACAATTATCATTATTAAAATACAAGTTATTGCTTTGCAAGAGGACATCCTTATTCTTACTATTAGAAATGTCTTTGTCATCAGAATATTCACCAGAATTGTTTAAGGCAACTTTGTGACTTAAAAAAACATTTTCAAAAAATACAACATTCCGAGAAATAATAATTTTCTTCGGACAAGAGGGATCTATATCCTTTAGTGTGCTCACAATAGCCAACAAAAATATATTGTTTTGATTTGGCATCTAATTTATCACGCTGAATAAACGTGATCAAAGGCGGTTATCACAAAGACGACGATTTTGTGTGATCTATCGCCTTTGTTCGTAGAAATTCGACCGACATAACTCGTTATGTATAAGAGATAAGGCCTTACAACCAAATACACGTAAGTGACTCAGGCCAACTTTGTTACCTGACCACACCTGTTCAGGGGTCTTGCCAGGTACAGCGGCTGTGGGGCTTCTATTTTTTAAATATATAGCTGTTGAAATGGCTTCACCCCAATATTGCTTAACAAGGCCAGATTCCTGTAACAAGCATCTTGTCTTTTCCATAAGTGTTCTATTGAGCCGTTCAGCCACACCATTCTGTAGGGGGCTATAAGAAACTAAGTTTCATGAACAATACCCTCTTTCTGTAAATATTCTTTAAAACTAGTGCTAGTATATTCTACTCCGTTATCAGTACGAAGACGCTTCATAGACCGACCCCTTTGTTTTTCTACTGTAGCCTTAAAATGAATAAACTTGGACATTACCTCATGCTTATGTTTTAATAAGTATCCAAAGGTTTTCCTCAAGTAGTCGTCTGTAAAAGTTAGTAGGAACCTGGCTCCTCCAAGACTGCAAATAGACATGGGCCCACAAACATCATAATGTATGAGCTCCATAATCTCAGTGGCACGTTTGGCTTCCCCTTTGGGAAACTTTTTCACCGCTTGCTTCCCCTCAACACATGACACGCAGTCCTTGATGACCGAGTCCTGTTGAGGCTGAATCATAACACCACAAGAAAAATCTTTCAGAGCACACTTACCACGATGACTCAAATGTCCCAGTCTTCTGTGCCATAACACCGATGACACCAATAAAGCAGTATCTGCATTGCATGAGCCTTCCACATCAGAGTTCTTCAAGTTTGACTGTACCAAAGAAGTGCTTTGCTTCTATATCTGTCGATAAGAACAATTAACCCTACTACCGAGACTTACTACATTGTCCAGTTTATATACACCTTTAACTTTAGTGGCTGAAATACACAACAACAATACAATTATCTTTAGTAATAAGACATTTTTCCCTTTGGAAGCTGACAGATAAAGCCTTCTCACATAATTTACTGACAGATATTAAATTGGTTGAGAATGCAGGTACAAACATAATATCTGTTAAAGTAATAACGTCATTGTACGAGCATCGCCACATGATATAACTTGTTTTAGTTTTTACCTGAACACGCAGTCGCTAATTCACCGATTATTTATGTACATTCGCTGACTAGGCTATTACGCCCGCCACAACTCACCTACTTTAGTTATTATATATTTTAATGTCTTACTTACCTAATAAACTGTCAATCATTAACGGACACATAACAGTGATTTTATTTCCTGTACACATCCCGTGTGATTCGTCCATCTACATCCTACATCTCAGTGTGCGGAGCTATTGCCCGTACAGTTTTGGTCCTTCGAGCCGGATCGCCACTACTGGAGCAAACAGTCCTGCAAGTCGCTCAGGTACGAAGTGTTTCTACTGACGATAGCGAATTGGTTTGACTGGTATTCCACAAGCGGATCGCCCCAGTCAGATTGAGAAGGCGCACAATATCGTACAGAGATTCCTTCGGACGGCGATTGCCACAGGAAACATCAACATTTGGTGGTTCGGGAACAACACACAACAAATTCAACAGTGAAGTCAACAGGTCTAACGTCCGTCAACAATACGCATACATACCCGTATAACAATTATGGACGCTAGACAACAAGAACTTCTCAAGCGGCAAGGTATCATTGCAGAGGGCATTCGGAAAATTGGTGTCAACTTCGGAAAAGATGGCCCTGACCGCAAAACCGCAACATACATCCGGGGTAGACTGGATACCCTCCAGGCGCACTGGAACGAGTTCGAGATGAACCATGGCGTGTTACAGGGCGCCACGGACCGGACCGACGTATACTACAGTACAAAGGTGTACGACAGAGTCAAGGTGGAATACTCAAGTATACAACATAAGCTGCAAGCATGGTCTACCAGCACTGCGGAACCCAGGTGTTACCAAGGTGAAGAGAGCAAAAACACTGGAGTCCTTTCAAAATCAGACGAGCACAAAACTCAACAAGCAACTAACTTCAGAGCCTTCTCCCGGTTCACCAGCAACTTGTGCACTGCTGACATTATTGAGAAATGGGATAAAGAAGACAAGCTCCGGACCCTCGAATCTCGCTGGAGGGTGATTGACGAAGTACACTGGCAGCTTGACAACATTCTCGTCGGTAGCGACGTTAACTACGAGCTTGAGTTTTCGCAGTATGAAGAAACGTACGAGTGTACAAAGCGAGATCTTAACCGCAAGCTCAACCTCGCTGTCCAACAACGGGACAATGCACCGAGGATCGAAATACCAACATTCTCTGGTAATTACACACAATGGCCGACATTCCTCGATCTATATGTTGCGGCCATTCACAACAACCCGTCCCTCTCGAAGGGGCAGAAAATGCAGCACTTGAAAGTGAAGCTGAAAGGGGAGGCTGAACGCCTTGTGCAACATTTGCCTGTTTCCGAAAGCAACTACGACTCCTGCTGGGAAATCCTCCACCATAGGTGCAATAACTTACAGCTTCTCTTCACCAAACAAATGCAAGTTTTGATGAGTCAACATACGATTCAACATCAAAACGCTTACGACTTGAAGCGCCTACAAGACACCAGTCTTGAAACCGTGCACGCTTTGCGTAACTTGGGCATCGACACGACATCATGGGACCCGATTTTGGTGCACATTCTGACCGGAAAACTGGACACTCAGACCTACTCTGACTACATGGAGGCGAGGAAAAGTCCAAGAGGGCTTCCCGATTTCAAAGAATTCATCCAGTTCATCTAAGGGAAGTTCACGGCGCTAGAATCAGTGGTGAAGAAAACAAGCAGAACAAATAAGCAAACAGATGACGTCTCCCCGAACACAGGGAGCTCGACTACAGCAGCACAAAGGGATGCGTACAACAGATACAGACGCTACCCCAAAGCAAACCATACAAGCTCCGACAGGAATAAAATTGTCCTGTTGGCAAAGCAAGACACATTTTGCTCCACTGTAAAGCGTTTCAAGAGATGACGCCAGACATAAAATTTAGGACAATTGAGCAATTGAACATTTGCAAAAACTGCCTGTACATCCGCACAACGGAAAGAAATGCAACTCGCAAAAAAGATGCAAGGTGTGTAACGGCGCACACCACACAACGCTACCTACATGACCTAACACGTGATACTACGTCAGCGACACTGTCGTCAAGTCAACTGACCGACAACGGGACTGACCGTAACTCGCAGCGAAAAACTAATCACGTGTCAGGAAATTTTAACGAAGTTCTTCCAGCGACAGTACAACTTAAAGTCAAGGCCGCAGATGGAACCTACACCGTACTCCGATGTCTTCTAGACCAAGGTTCCCGACTGAACCTTATAACAGAATCGGCTGTGCAACGACTTGGCCTTCCGCGACGCAACCACAACTCAACCGTGTCGGGAATCGGAACATTTGCCAGCCAGAGCAACGGAACCGTTCAGTTGGACTGTAAGTCCCTTTACGGAGATTACGAGTTTTCAACGCCAGCACTAGTAATGGCCAAACTACTCAGCAACCTACCTAACTACTCCTTCAAAAAACAGGATTGGCCTCACATAGAAAATATTAACCTGGCTGACCCACAATTCAACTTATCAAGGCCGATTGACATTCTACTTGATGCCGGAGTATACGGCGATATAGTGATGAGCAGCATAATTCGAGGAAGCATATACGCACCTATAGCTCAACAAACTAAACTCGGCTGGGTATTAGTTGGAAACACAAATACCTTCAACTGTCATGTCGTGGTAGATATCTCTCGTTTTTGGGAAATTGAAGACATAACGTCAGACGACAAGTCCACGAGTGTTGAGGAGGAATACTGTAAGAGCCTGTATACTGACACAACTAAAAGACTTGAAGACGGGCGATACGAAGTTAGAATCCCCATGAAGACCAACTTCGAACAAAATTTGGGACGATCAAAGCCTCAAGCAGTTGCGCAATTCAAGCAGTTGGAAAAACGTTGGGCTAGAGACGAAAACCTCGCTTCAAGTTACAAGGCTTTCATCGACGAATACAAAGCTTTACAACATATGAAAAAGTGCACAGAACCGGACACACCGAGCTTTTTCCTGCCCCATCATGGAGTAATGAGACCAGACTCAACGACAACCAAGCTCTGAGTGGTTTTCAATGCATCAGCAACCACCAGCACGGGACACAGTCTAAACCAATTGATGGAATGCGGGCGTAACTTACAACAAGACTTACAAGCGATGATTCTACGATGCAGGGCGTTTGAATACGTGTATACAGCGGATATTGAGAAATTCTACCGACAAATACGTATTCAGAAAAAAGACCAACACTTGCAAAAAATCGTGTGGAGGGATTCAGTCACAGAACCGTTACAAGAGGTACAACTGACAACAGTAACATATGGCACCAAGTCCGCACCCTTCCTTGCAATGCGAACCATAAAGCAATTGGTCAAGGATGACGGCGCGCAGTATCTATTGGCGGCGGCTATTCTCTCCAACCAACTATACATGGACGACTTACTAGGCGGATGTCACGACTTCATAACAGCACAGAAAGCTCAACATATTAGTTCATACTCGAAGGCTTGTCAGATGAATTGATAAGACAGAAAATGTTCGACTTCATGGACGCAGACACCAACAAAACGCTAGGCATCATTTGGAACCCGCGCACAGATCAATTTACATACCAACAAATATCACTCTGCAACAAACGTGATGTCAACACAAAACGCACACTACTGTCGGATATATCAAAACTGTATGATCCACTTGGCTGGCTATCACCAGTTACAGTGAAAGCCAAGCTAATCTTTCAACATGCATGGTCGACAACAACGAGCTGGGATGATCAACTCCCAACAAATATACAGCAAGAATGGGAGCAATTCAGCAATCAGCTCGCACACATTCACGACATATCCATACCACGCTGGGTCGGCGACACTCAACAACCCTTCGAACTACATGGCTTCTGTGATGCATCTGAAAGAGCCTACGGATGCGTCATATATTGCAAGTCCACTGACAAAGAAGGTCAACAGGTGATCAGGCTAGTAGCAGCTAAAACAAAATTAGCCCCACAGAAAAACCCAAGTTCCTTGCCACGACTGGAGTTATGTGGTGCAGTACTACTAGCACGACTGATCGAAAAAGTGGAAACCTCGATGAACTCGCAGACAGTCACCATCATTGCTGGACAGACTCCATGGTGGTAATGGGCTGGCTAAATGGTGACGTGGGTCGCTGGAAGAGTTTCGTAGTCAACAGAGTCACACAGATAACGAAAATAACTCCATCCAACTCCTGGAAACATGTCAAGTCCGAAGATAACCCTACGGACTGCGCAAGCAAAGGAATCTCACCATCAGACTTAATAGGTCACGAACTGTGGTGGAAAGGCCCTTCTTGGCTTCAAAACAACAACATACCCCAACAAGGTATTTTTACACCGAACGAGGAGAAAAGGAAACGAGGTCAAACTTGCGCAATACAAACAAAACACGCGCCACTCATCGTGCAACTACTGCAAAAATACAGCTCAATGACTTATGCAACCCGAGTCATCAGCTGGCTCATACGATTTATAAATAACTCGTGTGACGCAACAATAGCTAACCGTAGGTCACACTTAACTACAGAAGACATAGTGCAAACTCCCTGCTTGTGAAAACTGCACAGAACAATACCTTTGGCGATGAAATAGCGCACCTACACAAACATAACAAGGTACGGGCCACAAGCAAACTGTTGAGTTTGAGCCCAATGCTAGACGACCACGGCATTCTTCGAGTGAGAGGAAGACTTGAACATGCCAAGTTAAACGACTCACAGAAACATCCAATAATTTTACCAAACCACCACAAGCTATCAGAACTCTTGATTGACCAAGCCCACAAGAATACTCTCCACGGCGGTGCCAGGCTTACATTGGGACACCTTCGTAACAAATATTGGATACTAGGCGGCATGAAAACAATCAAGAAGCAACCCTCGGATAATAAACAACCAGAGGCGACTTCCTCAACATTACAACGAAAACGTCGGGTGAGCCCTAAACAGTGGGTGTTTCCAGCTGTAACGTCCTCAAGAACCTAAGCACGTTACTAGTACTCATGGTTACGTGTGTGACACCGTCCACACAGCAACTCGTCAATGTAACAACCCTAGACCCTACCCGTCTTGTATACTTTGATAAAGCCGCCGACTTATAGATAATACAAGTCGACTGGAGACTGGTGGTGTACTACAATATGTCGACTTACTGGAAAAGCGTTTCTGCCGTTGAACAATACGTCCAGCAACTACACAGACTTTGTCAACGAAATATAGCCTACTTGACTATCTCCACACAACTCGAACACGAACTAAACGAGCTCAAACACTACAACGAAGTACTACAATCAGACCATGGAAGACGCAGTAATCGAGGTCTCATAGACGGAATTGGGAACATTGCCAACTCTCTTTGGTGTCCTCGATGACAAATTTGCCGAAAAATACAACAACGACATCAAACTACTGCACAGCAATGAAGACCACTTGTTCAATCTGTACAAACAACATACTTCAATAATCGAAGAGGAATACAATCTCCTGAAAAGGAACGAACAAGTAATGAACCGTCAGTTCATCGTCATCAACAAAAGCCTCAGAGACTCGCTGCAACAGCTGAAAACCGAACAAGACCAAACTACTTTCCTTACTGCTACTGCACTTGCCGCAAACATGATGGTGGCCAACTTGCGGAGAATACAAGATAATGTTGATCAACCTAGTTACAGATCTTCGCCACGGCAAAGTCGATAGAAACAAAAACATTTTTCTCATTTACTGTACTTACATGTACTTAGTGAAAAAGCACAAAACAAAAATAATCGAATCGGGGGCGTCGGCCACGGGTGCCTCGACCACTGGGGGCGTAAGCCACGGACCCGATGATTTTGGGCTGTCTGTATACCTATGTTTCTTTTTAATTGTTATAAAATATTTGAATGAATGTAATTAGGAATAGTTATAATTAATAGTTAGAATTTTTGTATTTACGTTTTCAGAAACATAGCTTTAACTGGTAACCTTATTTCTTCAACGTACGCCATAAGTACGACAATTCGTAAAAACTTTCAAGTCCTTTTTTCCGAAATGAGACTGGACCGATTTCAATTAAACTTCATGAAAAAGTTTTTTAGTAACTTTTTAGAACTATGTAAGTATCCTACTTATGCGTATGAAGTTTCATTAAAATCGGTTCAGTCATTTCGGAAAATAAGGACCTGAATGTTTGTATGAAATGCAACGAGGTGTAAACGCTCTAAATAGTAGAGGAGACGTGGAAGATCGACCTTCACCGATCTGATAACTCGAGGAGACATATTTTTTATAAATAATTTATAAACAAATATGCCTTTGACAACTTGCCTATTGAAAAGTGGTCATGGCTATCTTTAATTTAATTAATTTTAATCAATTTTCTTTCATCACCTTCACTCTTGTTATAACCGAATTAGTTTTATCTAATTGTTTTTAACACACAGAATATGCTTAGGTACGTTCAGCGTTAGCGTTAGCGTCCAGCTGCTATGCTGTGTCCTGTTCCATCACACGGACCTCGGACGCTCTATTTTCTCTCTCACACCTGTCAAATAGCTAAAATTCTAAAACTTTATAGGTTGGCAATAATATTTTATGTACGATTTTTTGCAGGCAAGCCTATATTGAGCCCAGATTGGTTTTGAAATTAAAATATCTTACCTATGATATTAATTTCGATTGGTTAACAGATCGATGTAGATACCTATATTGACTTACCTGTTCACATCTACTTGCCAGGTAGCCATGCACAGAAATAATTAGGCAAGCCTACCTAGGCATAGTCTGTGTGTTAAATACTATCAATTGAGATAAAACTCATTCGGTTGTCACAAGAGTGAAGGTGATGAAAGATAATTGATTAAAATTAATTAAATTAAAGAGGGCGCGTCTCATATCATATAAAGTTATTTGGTTTAATTTTATTTTAATAACGTTGACAAGATATAATAAACGTGAGTAATACCAACTGTTGATATAATTTCTATAAATATAACATTTATATACTCGAAAACATATTTCGTATAACGTTATTTGATATAACGTTTATTTAATCGAAAATCATTTGGCCTATTGTTTAAAATATATAATATTGAAACCATCTTTATGGTTAACAACCCGATTCAAAGCAATCCGACTCAGATGGGTCATATTAGGTTAGAAGGTTAAGGCGGGAGCAGAGCGGAGTGCCAGGTCCCCTCTATGTTGGTGAATCATTTGGGTGCGTCTCATTTCATATAAAGTTATTTGGTATAATTTCATTGTAATAACATTCACAAGAGATAATAAACGTGAGTTATACCAACTGTTGACATAATTTCTTTAGATATAACGTATAAATACTCTATAACTTTTTCGTATAACGTTATTTGATATAACGTTTATTTAATCGAAAATCATTTGGCCTATTGTTTAAAATATATAATTTTGATAGCATCTTTATGCTTAACACCCCCATTAAAAGCAATCCGACTCGGATGGGTTATATTAGGTTAGAAGGTTAAGGCGGGAGCAGAGCGGAGTGTCAGGTCCCCTCTATGTTGGTGAATCATTTGGGTTAGGTTTGGTTAGAACAGTGACCATTAACGCGCGAAGGCGAACGAGTGAAGCTAGCGTGCTGCAGGAGCGGCGTGACAGAAACGAATCGCTGCCAAACCGACTCCACGTAGTCTTGTCTGCCCTACCCCTAGAGTGTTATTTAAAATCGCGTAGGCGCGGAGGGGCGAGGCGGCCCGAGGGCTGAGGAGCAGGTGGTTTTAAAACTCGCCGCCGCGGCTGACAAGCAAGCCGAAGCCGGGGTGGTGAGCGTGAAACACATCTGCGACGATAAGCTCGCATGGAACCGCCGGAGCCCCGCAACCATGCGGAACCATGTCTGCTGCATGGCTTGCTGCATGTTGTATGCTTGCTGCATGCTTGCTTGCATGCTGCATACTTGCTCTGTTTCTGTCTGTTTTTTACTAGGCGTTTTATCATATTAGACCAAATAAATTTTATGTCTTTTGAGTGGTATTTCAAACGATTTTATATTCAATGTATGTTATGCTTATAAAAATCAGTTATTTTAAAATTATATCAATCGTTTATTATATAAACTGATCATTATATCGAATAAAATTATAGATTCAGTTGTTATATCTTGTAAATATTAGAGATTTTGTAACTATATCATATATTACTTACCCAATTAAAGATAGCCATGACCACTTTTCGATAGGCAAGTTGTCAAAGGCATATTTGTTTATACAGGGTGTTTGGTGCATCGTTTGCTAAAGAAAATAGGCTGAAAGGAGAGGTCATTTGCTATCTCTTCACGCCCTTTAACTCATTCCTTGCCACACCGGTTTTTTTATAACAACTTTTTAATTTAAATTTTGAAAAATTCCAAAATTCAACATTTTAGGTCAAATAAAAAAATTAAAAACTTGTTTAATTAAAATTTCGATTTAATTTTGAGGTGTACTGTTGTATGATTCTATCAAATTCAAAATTACTTGCTAGGAACAATTACTTTCTTTTTTAATAGCTCTTAAATTTTTTGTAAAAGAAAAATAAACTTAAAACTCAACTTTAAGTGGCTATAAAAAAAAAACAAAAAGCGATTGGGATCTTCGAATACTTTTAAAAAGTTCTCTAGTCTGTCCCCTTTCCAACGGTATGCAATATGCCCAACGTTAAATATCTTTTCATTTTTAACTAAATGTGTAATCGAGACACTAGCCTGATATTCGAAATTACAGTAAAAACAGTCGTTTTAGCATAAATAACATGCCTCAAGTAAGTAGATAGATACTGTTATGTCACTAGTTCCGGACTTCGCTTGTTTATTGTTAATTCCTTATTTTATACACTGTGACATTTTTATTAATTGAAAGAGATAAGACACTACGCACTAAATGATAAATGATGTTTGTTTTGCAAATAGGTTTTTACAAACACTTTTACACGTCATTTTTTTTTAAACTAGATGGGGCTGGTGTTTCGTACCTGACTACTCTGAGAAAAAACAGCCGAAACAAACTCAGAGGTTCTCTGTTAACTTGTTGCTCTTTTAAAGTCCAGACATTGCTCAATTTACATGAGGACTATGCAGATTAGTGTCTGAGATGGTCTTCTAAAGAAAGAACCACACAGATTTGAGTGGACCTGTCCAGTCAGTGCAAGCATTTGTCAGTTATCGTGTAGCTCGACTTATAACTGAAGGAGCTCAACGCAACGACGAACAATACCAAAGAAAGGACATTTGGGTAGGTCGCTTAAAGTACTCAAACTGCCAGACAGCGGTGGGAGAAAAAAAAAAATGTGACCTACATGGTCCTCACATTCACAATAATTAAATGTAAGTTATTAATAATAATATACGAAATGAATTAAAAAAAAAAAAAAAACAATAAATGTCACAATAATAATAAAAAAAAAAGTAAATATCAATGTCAAATCAGTAAATGTCACATAAAAATAATAAAAAAATAAAGTAAAAAAAAATAATAATAAAATACTGAAATAAGTATTCATGTCACATCGGTAAATGTCATCTAAAATAATAATAAAAAAAAATGTAAAAAAATAAGGTAAAAAAAAAAAAAAAAAAAGTGTATAAAATAAGGAATTAACAATAAACAAGCGAAGTCCGGAACTAGTGACATAACAGTATCTATCTACTTACTTGAGGCATGTTATTTATGCTAAAACGACTGTTTTTACTGTAATTTCGAATATCAGGCTAGTGTCTCGATTACACATTTAGTTAAAAATGAAAAGGTATTTAACGTTTTTTTGGGCATATTGCATACCGTTGGAAAGGGGACAGACTAGAGAACTTTTTAAAAGTATTCGAAGATCCCAATCGCTTTTTGTTTTTTTTTATAGCCATTTAAAGTTGAGTTTTAAGTTTATTTTTCTTTTACAAAAACTTTAAGAGCTATTAAAAAAGAAAGTAATTGTTCCTAGCAAGTAATTTTGAATTTGATAGAATCATACAACAGTACACCTCAAAATTAAATCGAAATTTTAAGTTTAAACAAGTTTTTAATTTTTTTATTTGACCTAAAATGTTGAATTTTGGAATTTTTCAAAATTTAAATTAAAAAGTTGTTATAAAAAAACCGGTGTGGCAAGGAATGAGTTAAAGGGCGTGAAGAGATAGCAAATGACCTCTCCTTTCAGCCTATTTGATTTGGCAAACGATGCACCAAACACCCTGTATATTATATTTGATATAAAAAAAAAATAGTGCGTGGAGTCCCTCCGCGCGGAAGAAGTGAAACTTCGTAATACTACACGCATGCGTTCGAGTGTCACGCATTCACTTTCGTTATTTTATTGAGCTTCTAAATAATATTTTATTGTTTTATTGTTGTACACTTTTTATTCCATAAGTTTATCGAGGTTATTCTACTCATGGAAATTGAGCGAAGGCTGGTCACACCGAAGAGTCGAATGCATGACTGTTTGCATGCCATCTTGCGTACCTAGTAGAACTACGTAGTCACAAATCTTGTTATAGCGCCATGTCTTAGTGGGTAATAGAAAATATTCCCCCTCCATTAGAACGTTAAAGTTGTTGGAAGTCGCATAAGAAGATTCACTTCAAAAATATGTCTAATCGAGTTATGACATCGGTGAAGGTCGATCTTCACCGGCTCTTAGACTACAATGCAACGCCTTTACAAAATAAGATAGCAATAAGTAATAACACCTAACTTCCAGGCGTGTAAGGGAGAAGCCCCTGTGTAGCCCGCGAAATTAAATTTTCCTAAAAATGTAATTATGAATGATGAATGAATAAAGAAAACATGATTATTATAATAATATCAACTCTTTATTTATCAAGCAAAATTAGAAATAACTTTCAATCAGGCTTTACTAAATTTAAATCACAAAATACACACAGAGGATTCACTAATTCTAAATCTGTCCGGGCTGTTGTACCACAACATCTACAAACTAAATAATCATCACTTAATATAGGGGTGAAACTCTCCATACAAAACATGTTCAAATGACCCTTTTTGCAAGTAAATCCTTCAATTTTATCATTGCAGCACTGACACACATATTCACAATTATTTTCTAAAGTACTCAACACATCTTGGTCAAACGCTAAAGCAGTTTTATATTTTTTTGAATAATATTCTAAATAGTTTTTACAGCCATACAGGGATTCCATGTCTAAATCACATAATTGTCCCTCTACTTGACATTTTTCAAATAAAGTTTTCAGTAATAACTCTGCATGTAAATATAATATTTTTTCTTTTACAACTACTTGTGAAGTTTCCGGTAAAGTCACATCACATACTCGCAGAACCTTTTTCAAGCCAGCAAGGTAAGTCATGACAATCAAATAGACTTTAAGTATATAAACATCATGTGATGCGTACATTTCATCATAGTCCAGCTTCGGAATTACCTTTAACTTTGTTATTTGAAATCTCAAAAGTTCAACGCAGTCCCAGTAGTAAGTTAATTTCTTTGTGGGATTGGTCACAAGTGTTGGTAGAATTGATTCTAACTTAGAATCTGTGCTGACGAAAATCACTTCCATTTTATGTGCTTCTTTTCTACAGAGCACTCTTCGGTTCACCATAGCTAAAGCACACACCAAATTGTTTGATGAAAATCGGAGACTGTACAACTCGTAGGTTGGATACGGATCTTTAAGATGTAGCTCATCAAGATTCACACTCAAGTTGCCATTTAGAAGACTGATATTAATTTTATATATTTTGACATTTACTGTTGATAAATAAATGCCGTTCTTTGTGTAAGCAATGTCAGTTATTCGGTGATCATTCACATTGTTTAGATATTCGGAAAGGACTGTTCCGTGTTCATCGATGACTTGTATTAATAAATGTCTATGTTTACTGCATAAGAAAACAATTTGATTGTCTATAACTGTGTGTTTTAAGCTTACAGCCATCATCCTGTCTTTATGTGGCCAGATTACATGGGGCCGCAAAAGACTTATAAGTACATTATCTATTTCCATGTCAAACATATGTATTAATCCCAGAACATTGGTACATATTAAGTAAAATTTATTTTGACTCTTTGGTATCCATTTAATTCCAGTTATTTCTGTCAAATTAGTGTCAATTCGTCCTCGTAACTTTGGTTCAACCATATTGCTGAATATCTGCCAAAACAATACCAGACCATTTTTCTGAGCTGTGACAAAGAAGCAAGAATTGTCTGCGTTTAATTTGGGCGCCCAGCATATTGCCGATGTTTCTAGGATATTTACAGACTCTTTCAGGTCTTCAAAGAATACTGGAGACCTATTGTGCTGTAGAATTTTTTTAATATATGGACATAAGTTTAAAATACTCTTCCACTGTAATTGTTTTTGAACAAAGAACTCAACTCCTCCAATGTTATTTAGCACAGCAAGAACACATTCACTTTTACTGAAATGTAACGGTGACCACTTACACGTAACTACACTAGTCATCTCTTGAGTCAGAGCTGGATTGTGAGGCCAAAATGATGGATTCACTATCATTTCTGTATAGTCGACATTTCGCATTTCAGACTTCAGAAAATTTGCATTGCATACATCTGTAGCGGGACTGTTTTTAGGACTAAGTATTGAACTTTCTGTAAAATCTATTTCTCTTTCCAAACACTCCAAATTGTAAGAGTATTCGAGGAAATTCACACGCTTAGTTGTGCGCACAGTTATAACTGAATTACGCCATGACAAGAAAGCAGTTTCGTTCTTGATTATGGGTACAGCTCGTTTAGTCAATTCGAAATACGTCTCCTGACTCATTTTTTTCTCTTATTATTAATTTACTTGCTTTTACACGCACATAGTAGTTTCCCAAAATATCGCTAACATGTGAGTTTGACGTCGGTTTGACACTTCTGACTGCCAGTAAGTGAAAATTCATAAAAATTGTCTCTGGTTTAGTGTATTCGATTTAAGGCCATTTTGTTAAAAAACATTTATTTTTAAATTTCTAACAGAGAAAAAAAATAAAAAATCTCCGTACAAATTGCATTAGTACACCAAAAATTCGGCATCGAAAGAGAGCATAAAAGTTGCTGCTCCTTTCAAATAGTGTGACCAAACATTTTATTTGAAAACACGCAGGACGTCCTCATCACATCAGTCATATATGCCAGAATATCAGTTATTATACCGAAATAGTAAGTATTTTAGTCAAACTCCAACCTGTCAACCCAATAAAAAAAAATAAAGTCATAACAAAAACACGTTGGATTGTTGTTAACGTGTGGAAAACTAAAAAGAAAATTTTAAAGCTATTATTTTAATGATAATCGAGGTCTTAAGTTAATCTACAAAGATGGGGAAAGGACGCTATAACGCCAAAGCGCGGCAAGTCGTGAAGACTAATATAGATAATTCGCAAACAAATGAGGTAACCAATTTTCATATTGCTATTTTACTTTTAGTCCTGTGAATTTAAGCTGTACCTGTGCACACAACTGTGCTGTATGTAGACGACCCTCTGGCCTATCCGTGACTACATTCCTAAAAGAAAAGATGATGTATTTATATGTTTTATGTCATGTGTTTTTTTCTGCCTCGTTGATCCCACAGTCCGCAAGCGCTTCTGCTAAACATGACTTCCTAGCTCCGATTCTCAGGTCGGCAAAGTATTATTGAGTCTACCCATCTGATTTTATTAGTAGCAGCCTGGAGTCTAGTGTCTTGTGACCAGTTGATGGTTATAGGTTTGCCCCTATTACAAGAGCACGGCTTGCGCAGTTGCTCTGCTGAGCGATTGGCGGACCACGCACGGAACAAATATTTGAGTTTAACTGTTTGTAAACACATTATAGGAGAAATTCCTAGCGGGGCGCAAGGTTTATAAAAAAAAACTAAACATGAGTACTGAAATGTGGGTATACTAATGGTACACTTCAGCTACTAATGGTACACTTCAGCACAACCCTTTCTGAAAAAATTATGTTTCTTCTTCTGGGGTTTAGGTTTCCACACTTGGTTCTTTAAGTGGACCATTGTGCGTGAGCCATAGTGGCCGTTACTCCAACCACCCCACCTCCCTCCAGAAGCAGATCACACACTCTTGGTGTTCCCAGGGTCTCCACGCGAATCTTGGTGACGCCGCTGCACTCAAGCAGCACATGCGCCACCGTTTCCTCCGCATTCATGCATGCTCTGCACAGGGGAGTATCAGTGATTCCTAGCGTGTAGAAGTGTTTATTCAGTGAACAGTGTCCAATGATGGTCCCCGCCACCAGATGCAGGCCATCCCTGTCCAGATGCAGGCAGAAGGCGCCTGGTCAACAATTATTATGTTTTTTTTGTTGTAGATTCAACTTGAGTTTGCTAGCAATGAATATGGAGCCAGCGATGCCACAAATCTGCTGGCTTTGCCTTCAAAGAAACGAGACACTAAAGTGGTCAAGGAAAATAAGGAAAAGACCAGGTTCCTGTCAAAAGCACAGAGGAAAAGATTAGAAAAGATTGTTGAGAAGAAAAAAAAGAAAGAAAATGTGAGTATGATCATTATTTTCTAAAGCAGTTTCAGCGACTGCTTATCTCACCTCCACAACCCAGTTAGTACTGGGTACTCGTTATTAAGACGGTTTGCCAGACTTTCACTACCTGTAACAACTGTCAAAAGAACTACAAATGATAGAAAAGACCAACGACTTAAAATGCTTTTGGAACTAAGGAACTCGGAATATAAATATAATGGGTGGTACCCACAGACCAATTTTAAGCCTAGCTGCTTATATTGGCAAGCACAGTTAAACCTAAAGATCAGCTCGAGCAGCTGGTATTATTTAGCCGCAAGCTATTCCAAAATTGAATGGAATAATTCAAACAAAACTACAATTTAAATCTTCTGAAAATTTCTAGCTATTTATTGTTCATGAATTGTATTGTATAGCGGGCTGGTTTCCGCAACTCCACGTCTAAAGCGCGTATTTTGCGTACGGTAATATTGTTCATGAAATGGATAAACCAATTTATCACAGGTTACATAAAAATTTAAAAAATTAAATTGGTGGATTTTCTATTTGCTATTTGTCATGCAAGCGGGCCGTATTAAATTATATTAAAATGAAAAAAATATGCCTGGATTTTACAGCCTAAAAATCAGTCCTAGTCCTAATTAGTTCTTTTCTTTATTCCAGCGTGCTTCCCTCCTAGAATCTCTATCGCAAGTACAAGCCACAGCAGAAGAAGCGAGGCAATTGACCGGTATATCAGCAGTCCAGACTATTGGGCTGAGGAAGCTCAATGAGCTCAACTTGGAGCTCGGAACCCATGTGTCTGAAGAGAATGAGAATAAGAAGTTCAGCAGTATTGCTGGTATGTTTTGATATTGTTTATTATTATGTTTCATTCTATGAAACGCTATATTGCAGCATACATTCGGTAATGACATTGCCTTGGTTTGGAATCAGATAGTAAATAACAGTCATCTAAATGCAAACACCGCAGTTTTGTTTCTAAGATCTTCAATTTTCATAAGGCAGAGAAATTTTCTAAAATAATAAAAATTTTATAGAGAGGCTTAGCCTTTTACCGCTATGTTGGAGTCGGCTTCCAGTCTAATCAGATACTCTCTCAACAATTTTCAAAAATTGCGTTAGTTGAACGCCGCTCCATTTAAAATACTGGATAGATATAGATACCAGTATTTTAAATGGGGCATCTGCCTATTTGACTTCACATGGTTTGCATTGCATTCATCAAATTTATGTTATATTGTTTCCAGGAGCTAAGAAACGGCTACGACTTCTAAAGATGGATAATGCAGAGAAAATAAAAAAAAAGAAATATGATCCCAATGTAGTTGGTCTCGAACAGTCTTCTGAAGATAGTTCCTCCGAATCTGATGATGAAGAAAGTGACGATGAACCAGAAATTCTTAATGGACATGTAAGCAATGAAAAAGAGACTCTGGATACTATTAGTAAGATTGAAATTACAGAAACAGAAAAGAAAAATGAGGTTACAGAAGACAAAAATGACGTGATATCAATAGATGAAAATAAATCAGATAAAATAAAGAAAAACAAAGATGCTAATAAAAAAGAAATTAAAGTCGAAAAGAAGCCACTACTAGAACATCCTACTGTACATGTAGAAGTGAAAAGAGACCCTAAGATTCAGGTGGCAAGGTTGAAATTGCCTATTCTAGGGGAAGAGCAAAGAATTATGGAGTTGATCAATGAAAATGAATTTCTCATTGTTGCTGGTGAAACAGGTAATAATATTAATAGTAGGATATTATAAACAGTATGACTATTGTGAGCAATGAGTCTATAGCCAGAGTGTCGACTGTAAAAGACCTTGGTGTGGTGTAAATTATAAATAGTATAATTTACGCATTATTTCCGTATGTAATCACTGGCAATGCACACTGGTCATAGACTTTCGTCTTGAGACACTGCGGTAAGTTGGACGAGAAGATACTACGCAACTTCCCGAACGCTGCCCAGCCGAGTCGGATTCGACGATTGACCTCTTTCTCGAAGTTAGACCTACCCAACTGGACCGTTTGTCCCAAGTAGACATAATCGTCTACTACTTCGATTGTAGAGTCTCCGATCTTGATAGGAGTGGGTGTTACATGAGCATTCAACATAAATTTGGTTTTGTCCATGTTCATTTTAAGACCCACTCTTCCTAACGAAACGTGGTCGCTCACAATGGGCCTCATCAGAAGGCTTAAAGTCACCAAAAGGGCAATGGAGAGGGCTATGCTCGGAGTTTCCTTGCGTGATCGAATTACCCATTTTTTACAGGCAGCGGAAAAACCACACAGATACCTCAATTCCTCTACGAGGCTGGGTACGCCGAACACAAAATGATAGCCGTGACAGAACCGAGACGAGTTGCGACCGTAGCTATGTCAGAGCGAGTTGGGTACGAGCTGGGTCTGAGTAGCAAGGAGGTTTCATATCTCATGCGGTTTGAGGGAAACGTAACTAAGGACACGAAGATCAAGTTTATGACTGATGGTAAGTGTTTATAGAAAGAAATAAAAACGTGTTGCACTCTGGGAGTGCCGGCAGAAGTGGAAACTTGAATATTAACGTTAGGTTAGGGAATCATTTTGCACAAATTGCTTTAATTATCAGTATAAAAGTACTATCATTTATGTGGTAAAATACAATATTCATTTATGCGCTATACAAACATGACAATTTATACTACATTAAAAATTTAACACTTCAGAACTATTACAATCCGTCTTACGAATTTTACCTCTTTGAAGAAACCAAAGGTTTTGTTTGTGCATAAGACATTTTTTTTTTTTTTTTGCCCCACACTAGGATTTTCTCCTGTGTCGTGGGTGCATTTACAAGCAGTTAAACTCACATACACAAACAGCCAGACCCGGAACAACTATCTGTAGGCCATACAAATATTTGTTCCGTGCGGGGATCGAACCCGCGACACGCAGCGCAGCAGTCGATCGCCCAACCACTGCGCCAACCGTGCCGTCAAAATTAAATACAATCACGTGTTAAGTATCGGTCACTAATTACCAGTATATTGGTCTCGCACAACTCACAAGAAAAATTGTTAAAATTAACAACAAAAAAAACTTAATTAAATAAAAAAGTGCAACATGAGTTTTTTTTTTTAATAAGCCATTAGAATTGTCCTGTACAAGGCCAAAAGGTCCTTATCTCAGCAGTTATGTGGTAATCGGTTGTCGTGGTATTGCGAAGGAATGAGGAAAATGTCGTGAGGAAAGTTTTGAGTATGAATGTGGATGGTTATAAGAGTAGAGGAAGACCAAAGAAACGATGGATGGACTGTGTGAAGTATGATATGGCAAGATAGGCGTCTGATGAGGTGACAAGTAATAGAGAAGTATGGATGAAGACTATTTATTTAATTTTCAGGTGTTCTCCTCAAAGAAATCCAGTCAGACTTTCTTCTAAGTAAATACTCCGTGGTCATCATCGATGAAGCTCACGAAAGGAGCGTATACACAGATATACTCCTTGGTCTGCTGTCCAGGATAGTGCCTTTGAGGAGGAAACGAGGTTCCCCACTGAGGCTCATCATCATGTCTGCCACACTGAGGGTCGAGGATTTCACGGAGAATACCAGGCTGTTCAAGCAACCACCGCCGGTTATAAAGGTACTTGAATAGCTATTGCTCGCGACCTACGTCCGCCTGAAATTATTATAAGAATATATCCTCCCTTTTTAATTGGATTTTTACAATAATATCAAGGTTATTTTTTTTCCATGGAACACTAATTCTTTTTTTTACTTTTATTTAGGATAAAAGTAAACCTAAGTTACTACTTATAATATCAGCTATGTGCCGGTAAAGTCCCGTTAAAATCGGTGCAGCTTTTTCTGTTATTAACCGAACTAACAAACAGATAGACAAAACATTTAAAAAAATGTCTTTACTTTTTTTTTTTTTCTTGCGTCGGTTTTCTCTTGGCTCTTGTCTAGGTCAGAGATGACAGAGACAAAGTCGACGATGGTACGAGCTTACCCAGAAGAAGCCAGTTCACTCTAACTTTGAAGAGATTAGGGTTGTAAGCTTTCAGAAACACAAACTTTAATTAATTCTTAATTTAATATTACTTCTATTACAGATAGACTCCAGGCAGTTTCCAGTAACAACGCATTTCAACAAGAACACAAATAGTGATTATCTAAAGGAAGCTTATAAGAAAGCCGTTAAAATTCACACGAGGTTGCCCGAAGGAGGAATACTCATTTTTGTTACGGGACAGCAGGAGGTAATGCTTTATAGGTCACAGCTGATCATAGCCACCAGGCACCCACTCCGCACCGCCTCGCCTCCTGCGACTAGTATTCTTTACATGGACTTGAATGGGTATGCGCTCACGACATCAACTTCGTAGCGTTAACGGGTCGTCTCGGTCGTAAGCCCTCCACGCGCGGGCGGCAGGTGGACCGCTCGGTGACAACTCGCTGCGCATTGCGCTACCCGTGAATGATTCACGCGAGGACGATACTTGGCGATGCGCCGCTCTCCACCCTCTACCACGCGAAATGTTAACAAACTACTCGAAAGTTCGTTGACCAAGCGCCGTCCACTCGTTTGACCACGCGGCGTTCACTCGTTGACCGCGTGGGGTCCACTGGTTGACCGCGCGACGTTGGTGTTAACGCGGCGTCGACTGTCGACAACGAGTGGATTCCGTGCGACGAGGCGGTGCGGGTTGGGTGCTGGGTGGCTTTAATGAGCTGTGACCTTTATAGTTAAGAACGGTTTTTCATAATTCCACAGCCAATGGATGCTAATACAGTATAACGTACGAAATCCTCTGAAATATTTACGTTATTTGGGGTTCTCTATTGTGTCACCTAACTTTTTTACCCATAATTTAAAGTGCCATAACTTTTTTTGTCCTAATCATCATTTGTCCGAATGATAATTTACCCGAACTTAATATCACATAATATCACATGCCATAAAATTGAAACCCCTAAATATAATATGTCCTAAATCCGTTTGTCATAAATATTACAATCAATAATATACAAAATACATAAAAACCTTTTCTATAAAAGTTATAAGTCCTAAATTCAAATTACATAATGTTTATTTATAATAATAATATCCTTTTTTATTATACATAAATAAATATATTATACATGTACTGAATAAAGCAGTTGATTGTGAACATGTGGTTTTTGTAAGCAAGCAGGCATGCAGCATGCAAGCAAGCATGCAGCATGTAAGCAAGCATGCAGCATGCAAGCAAGCATGCAGCATGCAAGCAGGCACGTAGCATGCATCATGCAAGCAAGCACGCAGCATGCAGCAAGCAAGCAAGTATGCAACATGCAGCAGGCATGGTTTCTGTCACGGCTCCGGCGCTGCGGGGCTCCGGCGGTTCCACGCGAGTATATCGTCGCAGATGGGTTTAACGCTCACCACCGCAGCTTCGGCTTGCTGGCCGGCTCAGCCGGCCAGCCTCAGCCGCGGCGGCGAGTGTTACAACCACCTGCTCCTCAACTCGCGGGCCGCCTCGCCCCTCCACGCCTACGCGATTTTAAATTACACTCAAGGGGTAGAGCAAACAAGACTGCGTGGAGTCGGATTTACAGCGATTCGTTTCTGTACTTAAACCTAATTTTTAGCAAATGTTTTAGGACTAAAATTTTGTTATAAATGAATATTCGGAATAATACACATTATTTAACACAATACTTAGGACATATGACTTTAGGTTAAGTAAAATTAGGGGATTCAATTGTTATAGTACTCGATATTATGACAGAATACTTTTAGAACTCAAGATAATTATGTTAAACAAAATTTCGGGATTTTGAACATTATGGTTACTGAAGTTTATAGCAAACGTGTTATGGATAATGATTTTCGGACAAACAATTTTAGGAGAAGAAAGGGAGTACCGTTATTTGGACTATACGAAGTAAAAACTACTTCTGTTTGGCTTATTTCTAATTAACACCAGATTTGGTAAAAAATAACTTAAAAAAACGTTTTTATATTGCCAAAAATAGTAAATGCTCACCGAAATGAAACCTCCATTTTCATGTGAAATCACCAGAACCTTAAATTTTACATTTTGCTATCCTATTAATGCAAACGACTTGAAACTAAGGCGTAGTGGATTGCTATTTCTGTCTGCAGGGTCAAAAGTAACCCAACACGAAGAGGATGGCGGGGTCTAGAGAACCCGCCATCCCCTCCCATCACCTGCTATAATTCCAAATTATTTGGAGTCGGCGCGGCGTAACATGTCTTCTTTTCCTAGAAGTAGCCATGTCATCCTTCGCACTGTCCATCCATCGTTTCTTTTGCTTTTCTCTCCTGTTGAATTCAGTCATTTTAATCTCCTTCTATGCATTAGGTCCACTACCTTGTCCGGAAACTGAGGACAGCCTTCCCATACCGTAAGGACGTGGACTACACAAAGTTGATAACGAAGACGAAGAAGATATCTGACGCTGATGCTGCCTTAGATTCGGAGCCTGAGGATATTGAGTCTGATGATGATGAGGTATGCTGTAGTATTCTTTTAGAGTTTATTTTAACGTGATATCTGTTATTGTGTCGGTATAGTCTGGAGCTACGCCCTAGCGTCACGCGTGTGCCGACAACATCATCTACCTGGTCTTTTCCCACCTATGTTCGGTTAGGCTTCTAGTCTCACAGGATGAAGCAGAACGACTACCAAATTGGTCCAAATTGGTCCAAAATAACTGAACCAACTGGGTTCAGTTATTTTGGACCAATTTGGCTAATGACCTCAAACATTTACGTTAGTAATAAGGGTGAAATCCCACACCGACGCACAAACTCGCCACACGTCGTTCCAAACTTCCAAAATTTCCCTCCACATGGAAGTCATTCATCGGTAATTAAAAAAATAAACAGCCGTTCCATACATTTGGACTGTGTAGGTATTGCACTTATGTAGGAAACAGTCGTTTTTTTTATCTTCATCGTCGGTACAACGTCGTATTCTCGTAGAAAAACTTGAAGGAACCTATCTGATGTTTTCAGGTAGAAAAAGAAATGAAACGCGCCCGCAAAGCGCGTAGGAAGGCTAAGCAGAAGTCTAGGACTCTGCCTAAGATCAACCTGGATGATTATGATATGCCGGAAGATGATGGACAGGCAGAACTAGTGGACGCTGACGATGATAGCGAAGGACATCTTAGTGATTCAGGTATGTTTATTGAAATACTAGCTGTCCTGCGCAACTTCGTCTGCGTCACGTTTTCCCCGTTTTCGCAACATTTTTCGTTGCTACTCCGCTCCTATTGGTCGTAGCGTGATGATATACAGCTATGTCCTTCCTCAAGTTGAAATCTATCTTCTTGCCAAATTTCATTAAGGTCCGATCGGATCGGAGGTTACAAACAAACTTACTTTCGCATTTATAATATTAGTTAGGATAGCTGGATTATTTAATTGCCATAGTGCTCTAACATTGATAAATCTAAAATATCTTTAAAAAAACCTATCCGATTCGTGAGGGTATTATTAGGTACTTCGATAATAAATAAAATAGGAAACTTACATGGCAAAACAGGGGCGCAGGCGGTGACAATCCGGTCGCTTCTGGGGTAGTGACGTCATAAACAAACAATTGACGATCGAACATACTAATGCCGAAGATGGTGTTGTCACGTTTTAAAAGTTTGTTAGATTTTAGGGAAGTGTAACACTATATTTTATTTTCGATTCTCACCAGATACGGAAGAAGATTCCTTAACTCCAGCTATAAAGTCATGTAGGCAGCCTCTATGGGTACTTCCTCTGTACTCCATGCTCAGTCAGAGCAAGCAGTCTCAAGTGTTCGAGCCGGCCCCCCCGGGGGCCAGGCTGTGCGTCGTCAGTACTGACGTAGCTGAGACGTCAATCACTATACCAGCTGTCAGATATGTTGTGGACAGCGGGAAGAAGAAGATGCGGTGAGTCTATAAATCTATTCATGTAAATTTTGTTATTTAAAAATAACAGCTTTTTACTGAATGTAAAAGTATGATCGGTACTTAGAACAAAAACTTTTTTTTCATTATTTGTCTGTGGATGGGTAAGACCACCCATTACACACAGAGTTTCCTCTGTGCCTCAGAAAGTACGTTAAGCCGTTGGCTCCGGCTGTCATTTGTAGATCTTTGTCTGCCGTTACAGGTAGTCAGTGGTCCGAAAGTCTGACTACCATGGGGTATCGTATTGCACAGTACTAACTGGGTAGTGGTGGTAAGATAGGCAGTCGCTTTATGTTAAATACCGGTATTCAGCTGCATGCGGTTAGACTGGAAGCCGACCCAAACATAGTTAGGAAAAAGGCTAGGCAGAAGATTATGGATGTCCTCCTCCCGCAGTTGTCACTCACATTTCTAAGATGATATAGAAAGTTTTCCGGTATCTCTGATAGATTCCGATTTCCCTTTACTTTATACAACCTGTTTTTTTTGTTTATATCCTATAACTCTAGGATATGATTGAGACCATATCAAAGAAACAACTGGTATATGAATTATGTTTCAATCATACTTTTTTTAGCTTTATAAAGGGTGTAAAACACCTCTTAACGAAGCCGAAAGGCACTGGTTCTCCCTGTCATTGCGATCATTTTTTTTGTTCTACACCGTACCTGGGAACCTTCTAGTTACGGAGATATTAGGGGTCAAAGTTCCAACTTTTTGACAAGTATTTTTTTGAATACAAGTTTTTAATGTAAGATTTTTACTTTAAACACCTCCACGACCCCCATACTCTTCAATCCGTCCATCAGCACAATGTTTTGAGTGCGCTACATTGAGTTCTACCACAAAACATGATTTTACACCCCCCAAAAAAAAGTCGTTTCCCAGCAATAATTTTTGCGTAAAGTTACTTAGTTTCATGTACAGAATGCTTGGTTGACGGCTTCGTGATGAGGTGATTTACACGATGTATATTAATTATTGGTTTGAATAAAAAGAATTACTCGTATTTATCAATGAAACTACTACTATTTTACTACACTACTGCGAAGTTTGGCAACCTCGCAAAAGTAAAGATTCGTCATACCGGTGACAATTTTAGACCTAAGTAAATTATGATTGATGATATCTCCGAAAATATGCATTTTTGGACCACCTATTCTAGGAGTTTTAGTATTATTTTTACCTACAGAATATAACCCTAGAGTTATGGGATAAAAAAAAAACAGTTTGTATAAGTTATAAGATATTGTGTACCATTAGACTAACATCAAAATCTCTCCATTCCAGCGTCTACGACCACATAACCGGCGCAAGCGCGTGGAGAATAGTGTGGACATCCCAAGCGAGTGCCGAACAGCGTGCCGGGCGCGCGGGACGCGTCAGCTCCGGTCACACGTACCGACTGTACAGCAGCGCCGTGTTCCAGCACGACTGTCCCGAGCAACACCCGCCGGATCTGTGCAGGCGGCCCGTCGATGATCTTGTGTTGACTATGAAGTGCATGGGCATAGACAAGGTAAATCATTATAAACTTACACTGTCACTCCGGGAATAAGAATAGAATAAGAATATTTAATTTGTAAACATAGGTAGTTACACTGTGTGTGAGATTATGCTTTATTTATGTGATTATGTTTTATTTTGTGTGTCATTATGCTTAGTTGATCCTCTATGTCGGGGCATCTTCCGTCATTATTGCTTGTCGTGAGCTCCCATTATTTCGACGCTGTTACAAGCGCCATGATCGCGGGATAAATAATTAGGAGCACACAAACCGGTCTACCCTCTTTCTTTGTCTTTGGCTACGCTTGCGACTTTCGAGTGCCAGAGTCACGAAAATATACACTCACAATATCACCAGGGGGCCTACTCTCTAAGTCCGTCACCGAAAATACGGGTTCGTCCGTAACGATCTTTATACTTCGAAATGAACCCTACTCCCTAATATTTTCAGATTCATGAGTTTTGAAAACTCATCGGGAGTAAGGACAACTGTCCAATCGTGTTGTCATTCATTTTTAGTTCTGGCACCTAGCGAATCTTATGTCCGTAAGTGATAAGGAGTAGGAAACTACCGTAACTTCGGCCGAAACTACGGACTTCGTGCTAAGAGAGTAGACCCCTAGGTTTTGTGGAGTCCTTATTATGACGCTGGCTGTTTCTTTTGAGCATACCTATCACTGGATCTCACGTACAGACAGCATCAGTATGTCTTAACCCCTCAACCCTCCGGCCGAGTAGGCCAGGGGGGTAACTGCTTAACAGAGCTGTGTGTACTTGAAAATTTGAAGCCCTCCTCGATTGAAATGATGTGCAAAAATCTGCCATAGCTTCTCCTCTTCTGCCTAACCCTCCAGAAAAAGAAAGTGCTTGATGGTATTCCTTATAAAAAAATAACGTTAATTATTTGTTTCATACAGGTAGTTAACTTCCCGTTCCCGACTGCTCCCGACAGAATGCAGCTGCGTCTAGCCGAAAAGAGACTGGAAGCTCTCGGCATACTTGAGAAGCCTCCCATGAAGAATATCAGAAAAGATGAGGAGGAGGTCAGTCTGAACTAATGATATGTTAAATTCTCACCAAATTTTCTCATAAAGGATGTAAAAAGACCACTAATGAAGGCGAAAGGCATTTGTTCTCCCCTCATGGCGATATTTTTTTTGTTCTGGGCCGGGTAACCTTCTAGTTACGGAGTCATCATCATCAGCCTATAATGTTCCCACTGCTGGGACACAGACCTCCTTTCTATGAGAGGGAGTGGGCTGTAATCCACCACGCGGGCCCAGTGCGGGTTGGTAGATGTCACATGTCTTCGAAATTTAGTTCTAGGACATGCCGGTTTCCTCAAGATGTTTTCCTTCACCGTTTTTGAGGGCAGCGGTGATGAAATAAATTACACAAAGTAATGCACCTGCCTGGGTTCAAACCCACGGCTTACTGCCGGCTCGTAAGTCGGGGCTTCCACCACTGGGCCGCTGCTCTCCGGCTCTCGTTACGGAGTTATTGGAAGTAAAAGTGCCAACTTTAACACAAGTTTTTGTTAGAAATACAAGTTTTTAATGTTATACCTTGAATGCATCCATCAGTATGTTTTGAATGCGTTACATTGAGTCCTACTCCTATCGTAAAAAGTAATTTTTCACCCAAAAAAAAGGGGGTTTCCCAGCAATAATTTTTGCGTAATTACTTAGTTTGAATAGTTTGAACCGAGCATTTCGTAAATGCTCGGTTGACAACTTCGTCAACGGTCTGTTTATACTTTGTATGTTATGTTAAACTCGTAGAGAGCAGAGGTGGCATAGTGGAAATAGCCGTGACTTACGAATTGTAGGTTGTAGGTTCGAACCCGAACCCATCCATCGTCACTGCTCCCATAATATTATCGATATATGTATCCTACTAAGTTCCTTTTAAGATTATTGAATTTAAATTCCCTTAAAGACAAGCGTGCTGTTGACCAAATGACAACAGCATATAAAATAATACATGGTACGTGGCATGGTTACGAGTAGTCAGAAGCCAAAAGTCTGACATCCAGTCTTACCGAGGGGTATCGTATTACCCAGTTACTGGGTTGTAGAGGTCAGATAGGCAGTCGCTTCATGTAAAATACTGGTACTGAGCTGCATCCGGTTAGACTGGAAGCCGACCCCAAGATAGTTTGGGAAAAGACCGGGCAGATGATGTATAAAATTATACACGGTTATATCGACGCATCCGTTTTACATGTGGAGCTGTGTCAATGATTTGTTTCGAATAATTATTATCGCGATATAAGCTTACGATGCTCAACGCGCTCGTGGAGACCAACGCTGGATTGGATTTGTTTGCTCATGGAATGGAAGACGATAATATTAGAATGTTTGTAGTTCTGTGAGAAGACCGAGTAAAAGGATTTTTAATTTAGTAATCAAATGATTTTAATATAAAAAATACATGAGTGACCATGAAGTTTCTTGCCGGTTCTCCTCTATAGGAAACGACCAACCCAAACTGTGTACCTTTTGTCGCCGTTTCATAAGCGCCCGTGTAGGCCAATGTATTTTTTTTTGTGTATAAATAGCTTTATCATCTGCTAGCTTATGCTGTACTAAATGCAATAAATAAATGATAGAAAACATTATGGAAAACCGACATGTCCTAGAGCAGACAACCACTACCCGCACTCGGCCCTCGTAATGGATTACAGCCCAATCCACATTTTATTCTGATTTAAAAGAGTGTCCATGGAGTTTCTTGCCCATTCTTCTCCCTATGGAGATCTCTATAGATCTACGCTTTGGAATGGGCAACTACAGTACTTACACAGTTATTATGTCTTGTGACTGGGACTGTAGCTTCACTTTTATTGTTGATCGACTATTCAAAAGTGCCTGTCTAACTGGCCTAATTGAAATAAATGATTTTGATTTGATTCTATGCACCAATTCAATGAATTCACGAATGTTTACAGGCGTGATGTTATAATTTTTATTTTTTTTCTCCAGGTACTAAAAGTGACACCTCTAGGCAAGGCGGTGTCGGCATTCCCCTTGCTCCCTCGCTACGGCAAGATGTTAGCACTGAGCCATCAACAGAATCTACTGCCTTATACTATCGCGCTCGTCTCCGCGTTAACTGTGCCTGAGGTATGTTGATGTTACCCTAGTGTGTGCTAGTTTTACCCTAGAGTATGTTAGTTTTATCCTTGTGTGTGTTTGTTTTACCTTACGGTATGTTAGTATTATCTTAGGGCATGTTAGGTTTACCCTAGTCAATACTAGTTTTACTCCAGTATTTGCAAGCTGAGGTGAAAATGTTAGCTCTGATTCACCGAAAGAACCTACTGCATTATACTATCACGCTCATTTCTGTATTAACTGTGCCTGAAGTATGCTGTTTTACCCTAGTTTGTGCTAGTTTTACCCTAGTTTATGTTAGTATTACCCTAGTGTTTGTTAGTTGAGGTGAAGATGCTAGCATTGAGCCATCTACAGAACATTATGGCTAATAGATATTTCTGGATGTCATGTAAATAGTAAGAGGCTCATGGGTACATAAAAACAAGTGTCGCATTGTCACCCCTTTACAAAAACAAAACAAAAACAGCCTAACGTGACGCGATACTGCCTCCAAGTAACTCAACAAAGCATCACTATAGCGCACTATATCTTTCGGCATTTCGTCTCGTGAACGAGACCTAATAAGTATCCTAGTCTCATTGTTAATATTATTTAGTTATGTGTGAACGTGGACGAGGTAAACGGAGTATGTGAGGATTGTAGTAGGTGGCGTTCTATGGTTTCTGCCTACCCTCATAGGAAAAAAAACATAATTTTATGTACGTATGTATGTGTATATTATTTATTCATTTAATGCAAAGGGTAAATAATCATAGTCACAAGATGGCCTTAAAACTAGAGAGTACATGACCCTGTTAGGGCGCGGCAAAATTACCTAAACTAACAAAATATTATTGCAGCGAGTCTTTTATCTAATACTAGCTGTCCCGCGCAACTTCGTCCGCGTCACATTTTCATTTGCAACATTTTTCATTGTTGCTCCGCTCCTGTTGGTCGTAACGTGATGATATATAACCTATAGCCTTCCGCGATAAATGGGCTATCTAACACTGAAAGACTTTTCCAAATCGAACTAGTAGTTCCTGAGATTAGCGCGTTCAAGCAAACAAACAAACTCTTCAGCTTTGTAATATTAATAACTAGCTGTACCCAGCATGCGTTGCAATGCACTTTTTACTACCCACCTACCCTATCCGACCTACCTACCCTACGCTACCTACCTACCTACTCTACCCTACCTACCTACTCTACCCTACCCTACCTACCTGCCTACTCTACCCTACCCTACCTACCTACTCTACCCTACCCTACCTACCTGCCTACTCTACCCTACCCTACCTACCTACTCTACCCTACCCTACCCTACCCTACCTACCTACCCTACCCTACCCTACCTACCTACCTACCCTACCCTACCTACCTACCCTACCTACCTACCCTACCCTACCTACCTATCCTACCCTACCTACCTACCTACCCTACCCTACCTACCTACCCTACCCTACCTACCTACCCTACCCTACCTACCTACCCTACCCTACCTACCTACCCTACCCTACCCTACCTACCTACCCTACCCTACCTACCTACCCTACCCTACCGTATCCTATGTCCGTCTCCTGGTTCTAAGCTACCTCCCCACCAATTTTCAGTCAAATCGGTTCAGCCGTTCTTGAGTTATAAATAGTGTAACTAACACGACTTTCTTTTATATATATAGATTACTTAGGAACCTAACTTAGGAACTTACACAATAAGAAAATAAACTTATATATAGCTTTTTTATACTTAAAAGAAAATATATTATACCTAACACAAACACATACATAAAGGGTGTAAAACACCTCTTAACGAAGCCGAAAGGCACTGGTTCTCCCTGTCATTGCGATCATTTTTTTGTTCTACACCATACCTGGGAACCTTCTAGTTACGGAGATATTGGGGGTCAAAGTTCCAACTTTTTAACAAGTATTTTTTTTAATACAAGTTTTTATTGTAAGATTTTTACTTTAAACACCTCCATGACCCCCGTACTATTGAATCCGTCCATTAGCACAATGTTTTGAGTGCGTTACATTGAGTTCTACCACAAAACATGATTTTACAACCCCCAAAAAAAAGTCGTTTCCCAGCAATAATTTTTGCGTAAAGTTACTTAGTTTCATGTACAGAATGCTTGGTTGACGGCTTCGTGATGAGGTGATTTACACCGTGTATGTATTTGAGCTTTATTTTAACTTCTTATAGTTCCGTTTTATTATGTTGCTACTAGGTAATGTCAGGCAAACCGGACAGCTGGCCGGCATCCGGCAACGTGTTACTACTGGGAGACCCTGGCGTGCTCCTGCGTGCCATAGGCGCGGCGGAGTACGCCTATGTGAAGGGAGAGGAACTACTGTTCTGTGCCAAATATGGCCTTAGAGAGAAGGTATGTACCAGAAAGAAAGAAAAATTATTCCTTACATAGGGAAAAAAATACGGTTAAAATTAAAAAAAAAAACTACGTGTATAAAAAACTAATCATAGTAAAAAATAAAACAAAAATAAGACTGGTCCTGTGCGAGGCACAAAAGGCCCCATCTCAGTCTCAAAAGTGACATACAACATCATCTGCTTAGATTTTCACCAACTTTGTTGAGGTCAGTTGCTAGTCTAACAGCCCCCCTAGCATGACCGTTCTATCTCTATTTTACCAAGAAGCGACAAGAAATCTTTTCTATACAACTTGACATTTTCTACTGGCCGAGCATGGCGCGCCCCGTCGACTCGCGTTTCTACGAAGACATAGACAGAAATTCTTTCCATAGCAACGGGGACGTATCACGTGATGTTTATATTCCCTGAATATTATTACGTTTAGTTAACAAAAAAAAGTTGCCAATTGCTCGAGTTTTTCATTTTTCGTGGGCGGGATGGTGTTGCTGCATCCTGGATCCAGGCCTGGATCTTTTTCGCGAAATTAAACCTAAATATTTAACATAACATTTCAACCTTTTGAACGTAACTCAACGCAACCACGAAATGTATTTCTCGTATTTAGTTTTTAATAAGACTAGTTTGACATTTGTCAGAAGTAATGGTTCTACCCCCAAATGTCAAAAGAAGAGAAAATATGGTCGTCATGCTCGACGTTGTAGACTTGTGTCGGCTGAAGAAAAGAAACATTTCTTTTCTACATTCTTAATATCGCCATGCTTGGGACGATAGAAATATCTGTCAAATTATCGATTCTTCCGTAGACATAGCCCGTTTCTACGGCGGTCATGCTAGGCCGGCTGGACGCATCTTAATACCAGTCTTTTACATAGACCGGCTGCCTATCTGACATGTCGCCGTAAACCCTGTAGTGTCGCCGTGTGTACCTTATACTTATAGTACACCCACATTTTGCCAGCTATGTTAAAGTCTCATGTCACAGGCGGACTATTGCCATCAACCGGGCACGTCTCCAGACTCCGTGTCTCCTACCGAGAAATTCTTGATGTTAAAACCCAATATCAGTTTGCTCGGCCCGGGATATAACACCTCACAATGATAATGCTAGGATAATGCTAGGTTTATCCCAGTTGTAAACTCCGTCCCTTTGTGCCCATTGGCCTTGTCGTTCTGTCTCCTGCTGATATGAAGAAAAGTGAAATTATGTTTTTCTTACTCCTCCGCTATTATTTTCTGATTAATTTCGTTGCGAAATCCAAGACAGTTAAATTCTTTCTCTGTGACTTCGTCGAGCTTCATTGTCTCGGCGCTTTTCTGGTGGTCGCCACTGTTGATTCTGGCTTACTGGAGTTGCAGTGCTTTAGAAATAGTGTAGCTGGCTTGTGCCCGGCCTGGGAATCGAACCGAGCACCTATGCTCAGCAGTCACGCTTGCGACCAATAGACCAACGCCTCTTTGCTAAAAATATCATTTGAAACATCTCCCCAGGGTATAAAAGAGATCCGTAAGCTGCGGAAGCAGTTGACTTCGGAGATAAACCTCAGCGTGGCTGGGGTCGATGCGGCCGTGGACCCAGAGATGAGGCCTCCTGATGATAACCAGGCTAGGTTACTGAGGCAGCTGGTGCTTAGTGGATTGGGAGACCAGGTCGGGAAGAAGATCGCGTTGGATGAGGTTAAGCAAGGTCAGTTGGTGTAAAATCTATTTAAATTGCTGTTCTCACTTAAGGGATAAAGCGCCAGAGTAGCGTGGCTGTGTATCATATTTTATTCAACATAAAACTTGACATTGACCAGCAAATTGCAAAAAATGCAAGACAATTTGAATTTCGCGGGCCACCTCGTCACTTCCACCTTTTCCGTGGAAGCTTTCAGATTTCAAATTTCCTTACGTTTTTGCCATTACATTCATTTACACATTTTAGTCATTAAAATCATCAATACAACCTCGTTAAATGAACCTATAGGGGTTGTATTTATGACTTTATTGCTTATAACTCAGTGTAGCCATATTAAGAGAAATATTAATTTTCTCACATTTTTTGCTATCTGCAAGATGTTTGTTATCAGGCTGTAAAGAAAGAAAGTCAATTTTATGAAATCATTAACTTAGATAATTGTATTGAAAATCCGAATGATTACATCATTTTGTAAGTATAGAAGTGCATATTTTTTGCGATACCAATTTAATATGTATGGAAATTTTGGCGAAAAAATCTTATAAAACATGTTGTCTTGTTGAGATAAACAAGTACGAGAAAAGAAAAATAGAGAGTTCAACATGTTTTTTGAGAGGGTTTCGCCAGTCGTTCCTACAGTAATTTTTTTTTACCAGGAGAAGACAAACGAAAATTCAAATACGCGTACCGTTGCGGTGAACTAGAAGAGCCAGTACACCTGCACTCAGAATCCATTCTCCGGAAGACGATACCAGAATGGGTGGTGTTCCAGGAGTTGTATGAGACCGGTGGAGAAGACCGGAGGAAGATGGTGATGAGAAATGTGACCGCTATAGAGCCGGAGTGGCTGCCTCTGCTGGTGCCGCAGCTTTGTAACTTAGGTAAGATTATATGGGTACTTTTTCTTCAATATCACATCATCATCATCAAATCTGCCTAGCCTTTTCCCAAACTATCTTGGGGTCGGCTTCCAATCTAACCGGATGCAGCTGAGTACCAGTATTTTACATGAAGCGACTGCCGATCTGACCTCCACAACCCAGTAACTGGGTTATACAATACCCCTTGGTAAGTCTGGATGTCAGACTTTAGGCTTCTGACTACTCGTAACGACTGTCAAATATCTGCAAATCAGCTGTGATCAACGGCTTAACGTGCTTTCCGAGGCACGGAGAAACATACCACCAACCTCGGAAAGCACGGCTTAACCTTAAAGATCGATCCGTGCGGCTGTTATTATGTAGCCACGTGCTTCTCCAGTCTCCTTCTTCAGCTTCTTCAATATCACAATAATGTAGATGGGTATAAGAGTAGAGGAGGACCAAAGAAACGATGGATGGACTATGTGAAGGATGATATGGCAAGACAGGAGGTGTCTGATGAGATGACAAGCAATAGAGAAGTATGGAAGAAGAAGACATGCTGCGCCGACCCCAAATAAATTGAGGCTGGCTTTTGCTTAACTGGACTATCTTGTGGGGGCCTTGAGTGTAAGGCATCCAGGCCGAAGCACTCAAAACTTAATAACTAAGCGACTACACGCTTAGCTGGCGGAGCGCAGCATTAAGAACAGGCTGGCTCGTACTCTTACTCCATTTCTTTGATCTCCCTGATAAAATCCATCTTTTCATCGACCTCCCTCTCTCTTATCATCCGCCAAAATATAAATTCTGATTCCACTATGTCTAGGTGATCCCCTGGACGATCCGCCTCCACGATACGACGAGAGGTCAGGCAGAGTCAAGTGCCACTTCAAAGGCACCTTTGGGAAAGCAGGCTGGGAGCTACCTGTGGCTGAAGTCGACTTTCCTGAAAAGATTGAGAGATACAGGTAAATTATCTGACAGGTAGTTAACCTCGATAGCTTCCAGTGTCATAATAGGGGATGATCACATTTTTTTTTTCTTTGTCCGTCGGGTAGTTTATTGAAAAGTATTGGACACGTATTTTTTCTCTTTTCACGTGGTCATAAAATTACTATTTACGGAGAAATATTGAGTTGAAATGGCGCATGACGTCACATGTAGGTAAGTTTTATACCTACTTGTGACGTAGTGAGCCCCCACTCTTCAACTATAACGAGTTTTAACTAAGTATTTTTTTGATATTTTGATAAAACAAAAAATACGTGTCTAATATTTTTGTATTACCTGTCTGACGGACAAAATAGAATGTCGTTTTCTTTACCCAGTCCGCACCCCTATTGCTATGGAATATTGAAACTAACAGATCTTGAAGGACGTTAAGATAAATGTGTTGATTAGGTTCAGTTTTATTAGTGAAATCCGCTTCTCCGTAACATTTATTTTGCGCAAAAAGTGTGGAACTCCTTGTGTTCCTAAATTTAAATCTTTCAAATCTTTGTTTCCAAATGTTTTTTTATTTAAATCTGTGCTGGCGCTGCCGCTGCGGCAGCGGAGAACCTCAAGCGGCTTAAATGTATAAGTAACCTTTGTGGTAACTATATTTTCGAGCCGGTTGGGGTTGAAACTCTGGGGCCTTGGGGTACGAGTGCTCAGAGCCTTTTTAAGGAAATTTCGAAATGCCTGGTTGACGCTTCTCGTGACCCAAGGGCTGGCTTTTACTTTGGCCAGTTTGCTGGCTTTTACTCAGAGGCTAAGTATTGCCATACAACGTGGCAATGCTGCCAGACTCTTGGGCACATTACCAGGTGACAGCGTTGACGAGGAGTTTTTTGTCGCCCTTTTATAATTATTGTAACTTTTATTGTTATTTTTATGTTATTGTTATTTTAGTTATTCAATTTATAAGTTTGTTAATCATTGTAATGTTAAAGTAGTTATATAAAGAAATTTCTAGTTTACCTACTCTTTTTTAAAAGGGTTTTTTGTTAAGTTAGTTTCACTTATTAATGTATACTATAATAAGGTTGATTTCAGAATAACTAGTTCTTACCATTGAAAACATCATAAAATATTGACGAGATAGCTGCAACCAAACTTTGTATATCTAAAACTTAACGTTTAAAGTAGTAGCTTTAATATTTTCTCTCTGACACAGATGGTTCGCCCGTTTCCTCCTAGAGGGCGCAGTGTTCCCTAAATTGAAGAAATACACCAGTTCCCTGCTGTCCCCTCCATCCACTATGGTTAAGAGTTGGGCGAAGCTACAACCCAGGACTGAGGTGCTTCTAAAAGCGCTGATAGCGAAGCGCGCCGGGACAAGAGATGCGCTGAAGAGTATTTGGGAAGAAAATACTACTTGTAAGTATTGTTTTGCATAATCAGCCATAACGTTCCCACTGCTGGGACACAGAAAACTGCGTAGACCTACCGTCAGATTTTTACGTCTAGGGACGAGCCAAAGAAATTGTCTACGCCACGGAAGTTGAGACTAGGGATGATTTATTCCAACGCATTGATGCGGCTTTCGTGACTATCAAAGCAGAAATACGTTAACGCACAACTACAGTCGAGATAAGACGAAGATGCCGCGCGTGCATTCGCAACAGTGGCGGACAATTCTAACAAGATTTGAGTGACTTCTTGTCATTTTTTTTAAATCCTGTTTTAAGAAAGAGATGGGACACTACGTAATAGTGAGATAACAGTATCTATCTAATTACTTGAGGCATGTTATTTATGCAAAAACTACTGCTCTTACAATAATATCGAATATCAGCCTAGTGTGTCTCGATTACACATTGAACTAAAAATTAAAGAGTATTTTTTGGCATATTGCATACCGTTGCAAAGGGGACAATTTATAGAACTTTTTAAAAGAATGGGGGATCGGACTGGGTAAAGAAAACGACATTCTATTTTGTCCGTCAGACAGGTAATACAAAAATATTAGACACGTATTTTTTGTTTTATCAAAATATCAAAAAATTACTTAGTTAAAACTCATTAAAGTTGGAGAGTGGGGGCTTTCTACGTCACAAGTAGGTATAAAACTTACCTACATGTGACGTCATGCGCCATTTCAACTCAATATATCTCCGTAATTTTATGACCACGTGAAAAAAGAAAAAATACGTGTCCAATACTTGTCAATAAACTATCCGACGGACAAAGAAAAAAAAATTGGATTATTATTGGAAGATTGCGATCGCTTTTAGTTTTGTTTTTTTTTTTTTTTATAGCAATTTAAAGTTGATTTTTAAGTTCATTTTTCTTTTACAAAAACTTTACGAGTTATTAAAAAAGAAAGTAAATGTTACTAGCAATTAATTTCGAATTTGATAGAATCATACAACAGTACACATCATCAAGTCTAAACAATATTTTTTTATTTGACCTTAAATGCTTAATTTCGGATTTTTTCAAAATTAAAAAGTTGTTATAGAAAAAAAAACAGTGTGGCAAGGAATGAGTTATTGGGCGTGAAGAGATAGCAAATGACCTATCCTTTCGACCAATTCGATTTGGCAAACGATGCACCAAACATCCTGTATAACCATGTTTTATAACCATGTTTTATAACCATGTTTTATAACCATTTTTTATAACCATTTTTTATAACCATTTTTTATAACCATGTTTTATAACATGTTATATGTTACATAGTGTGGACGCACCTTTAAGCACTTTTGTTACACGGAGACTCGTAGCTAATCTGATAAGCAGTTTCTTTCATACTTTCTTCGTTGTCGCAATACGCCTTTCGGTTTTGTATTAAATTAGTTTTTTTGTTTCTCTTTCAGTTCTCCTCGACGAATATCTAAAATGGGTGCCCGAGTCTGCTCATAACGAAGTTAGTTTGTATTGGCCGCCTTTGAAATAGTAATTAAGCATAAGACAATGCTGTAAATATTGTAAATAAATGTTATTTGAAATTATAATGAGTGTTTTTTTTTTAACGTGATGCGTTTTTTCTAAAAAACTTAAACGATGTTGAAACTTTGAAAGTCACATATGGCTTCGTGAATTTTGTCTGTGCTGTTCCTTGAATTATAGTCGTTGCTAAAACAATTTATATCTACTAAACAAAATTCTAAACTTTTTGCGCGCCTTGGTCACATATAGGCACGTGACCAGGACACCAATATGTGACAAAAAATGTGGTGCTCTATAATAAAAATAAACAATTTTTAAATCATTACTTTTGTATGTTTTTTAAAAAAAATATCAATATTTGATCGAATGTCTTATCAAGAAATAATAAAATAAAAGTTTTGGAATTCCTATTTCTATTTGTAAGTTTTTGCGGTGACAAATTCACCGCAAAAACTTACTAGCCTTACCTACAACTTGGCATGGAGGCAGGCCAACGCGTGTGTTTAAAGCGTTAAAAGGTTCATTCAAAAAAGTAATACCCAGCCGCTGGATCTAGAAGTATGAAATTTTGCACCAACTTTCCTGATAAGTATAAAGAAAGTGAGCATTAATGAATGATCACAGAATAAACTTTATTGTACACCACTATTAAAGCTTTTTTACAATATAGCTCTTCTTAGCGATATCTTCCAAACAACTTTTGAAGGATATGGATCAGGATCTCCTCTTTTCACCGAGCATTTTTGGTGAAAAAAGAGAATTTCTTTTGATTTCTCTTTGAGTCTAAAACTGCCATTCTAGTGCATATTTTTATCTATCCGTAGCGACCTAATAAAATTATTGACATTTCAGTGTCCTATTTAATACCGTTTGATATATAATAAATCTAGATCATAATCTGCCCACGCCTTACCGTCATTTTAACCACATTAAAAACAATAAAGTAAGTACGTGTTGGACTCGTCACAGTAAAGGGTTCCGTAGTCGGATGACTACCTATCATATGTTCGAAAAAAAATTGCCCGAAATTCATTTCACCTAAAACTTTTCAACTATTTTGTTTTTTTTTTTACTTCATCTAGGTAAGTCACGTCTGCAATTGTATCAGTTGACCTATTATCAATTCGATTTTTGTCTTTACTCCGACGTTTGATTTGGTCGAAAAACTTTTTACCAAGTTACACTCAGCTAAAATAACATTTTTGTTCGTAGTATTATGTTTCCGAACATTCATTAAACCACTGCAAGCAGGCATGCAATATGCAGCAAGCATTGTTCTCATGGGTCCGGCGCTGCGGGCCCCACGCGAGCTTATCATCGCAGATGGTTTTAACGCTCACCAGCACAGCTTCACGGCGTCAGACCTTCAAACCACCTGCTCCTCAGCTCGCGGGCTGCAACACCCCTCCGCGGGCTTAAATTACACTCTAGAGGTAGGGCAGACAAGACTGCGTGAAGTCGGTTTTGCAGCGATTCATTTCTGACACAAAATTTTGTAGCACAACAAATTGTCTTTTTACTACACTATTTTATCTTAATATTGAAAATGGGTAACCTATGTTTCACCGAAAAGAAATTGACAAATTATCACTTCCCAAACAATTTTCCGCATAATTTCATTTACCAAATTATTACTTAGCAAAAAATCTCTTCACAAATAATTGTAACGCAAACCTAATGTTTGGCAAGTGAACGTTTAAACAATAACTTGTTTACCAACTAGTACTTTTACCAATTTTCATGTAGTCAAATATTTCAGTTGGAAGTTGGACACATTTTACGCAAAATAAAATAAGGCAAATGCATCTATATGTTAGTTGCACAGATTATACAAATCAAATTACAATGTGTACTGTTAAGTGGGTAGCTGGTAAATCATAAATGACGCTCAATGTGGGTTAGTCATGCAAAACACTATCACTGTTTTCCATATTTCTTTCTATATAATCTAGTCGTTTCTGGCGTAGGAGGTCACAGTTCTAACCTAACCTAACCATTTTTCTTTTAATAATTATGCCCGTCTAACAAGTTCGGTTCTCGATAGCCTGCTAAAAATAATCTCTTTTTTCCATATTTTTCTGTTCGTTTCTGGTACTCGCTCGGCTCGTGCGACAGTGGTGACACATGGCGTCCGGCTCCCTGTAACCTAACCTAACTTTTTTTATATAAGTTCCATAAATAACCTAGTAACCATTGTTTCAGACAAATTCAATCTTATTTTTGCCTATAAATTTTTTGTCATAGCAAATGTTTTGAGCTAACGTTTACTGTCTAAAGAATGTTTGCTGTAATAAATCATTTAATTAAAGACTAAATGCCATACTGAAATTATCTTTGGTAATATTTTGCCAAGTAAAAATTTGACCAAATGAAAAAGTGCGTAGGTACTAAAATCATTCCAAACATTGCATTGGTATAAAAAAAGCTTGCTAAAATTTGTTTGGGTAGTGAAATTTTGTCAAAATCTTTTCGGCAAAACGGCAGGCTCCCATTGAAAATGCCACCAAGTAAAGTATTTGTGACCAAATAATATTCTCTAAAATGTTGACAAAATTTCACTACCCAAACAATTTTTTTTTTATATGACAAATAACGCATATAGCAAAAGAGACGTCGGTCAATAGTTTTCGGTAAAATGAATTTCGAACAAACAAAATTCGGAAACGTGATCGGTTCCTCGGATGAATATTTACGCAAGCACAGTGTTGATTTAATCAACCGCAAAAATATTTTTGCTTAGTGTAGTGCGAGTATCAAAATATTCAGCACAAAATTAGGGTATTTTTATTACATCGACTTAAAAGCTTGATATTTACAGCTACTAGAGACCGTAGACTTTTGTATTGCCATTTATAACCTTAAAGGTGAACCAGGGGTACTGAAAGTTAAGCGTGGAACACCTAGGTGAACCACTTTGGTGTTCCACGGGTCAGAAAGGAAAAAAAGAAGTATGAACAATAAAGTGATCCTAAAAGGGTACCATTCTTTACTTATATTTATTTTATTCTATACTTCTCGGGAAACTTACAGCTAATTTATTACGGGTGTTCTTCCTTATAAAATAAATATACAGAACCCTAGAAGTTGATAGCTACCCACTTAAAGACAAATTTAATCGGAAAAACACCTGCAAAGAAATCACGAGGTGTGGTCATCACCGATAAGAAGTGGGTTCAGTGATTGTGTGCAGGTACATAATCATGGCCCTGATAGCTTATCATAACCCCATAGCAACCATCTATTAGAGTTTAGCGCCGCGATTGCGTGTCGCTGTAACCTCAATTCAATTCTGGTTTGTTTAGTTTTTGATAATAAATATTATTTATATCGTATTCTTCTCATCAAACCCTTTCCTTTGATACCATGAATGCATAAAAAATAACTTGTAAGTGTACCTCCCTAGTGCGTACGTGTTTATTGGAGATGTTGTGAGTCATATTAATAAAACAACTGATTTCAGCGAGCACTAGTGCATGAGTGACAAATTAATAATTATTTATTTCGCTATTGCAATTGTTGACATGGTTCTCTATTGTGTCACCTAACGTTTTTATCCATAATTTAAAGTGCCATAACTTTTTTTGTCCTAATCATCATTTGTCCGAATGATAATTCAACCGAACTTAACATCACATAATATCACATGCCATAAAATTGAAATCCCTAAATATAATATGTCCTAAATCCGTTTGTCATAAATATTACAATCAATAATATACAAAAGACATAAAAATGTTTTCTATAAAAGTTATAAGTCCTAAATTCAAATTACATAATGTTTAATAATAATATTCTATTGTTTGTGTTAATAATAATATTCTTAGAACAAATTTGATATTTTTTTGTACTCAATAAAGCAGTTGATTGTGTTCATGTGGTTTTTGTAAAGTAAGCAAGCATGTAGCATGCAAGCATGCAGCATACAAGCAAGCATGCAGCATGCAAGCAAGCATGCAAGCAGGCACGCAACATGCAGCATGCAAGCAAGCACGCAGCATGCAGCATGCAAGCAAGCATGCAGCAGGCATGGTTTCTGTCACGGCTCCGGCGCTGCAGCGCTCTGGCGGTCCCTCGCGAGTTTATCGTCGCAGATGGATTTAACGCTCACCACCGCAGCTTCGGCTTGCTGGCCGGCGCAGCCGGCCAGCCTCAGCCGCGGCGGCGAGTGTTACAACCACCTGCTCCTCAACTCGCGGGCCGCCTCGCCCCTCCGCGCCTACGCGATTTTAAATTACACTCTAGGGGTAGGGCAGACAAGACTGCGTGGAGTCGGATTTACAGCGATTCGTTACTGTCACTAAAACCTAATTTTTAGCATATGTTTTAGGACTAAAAAAATATATTATAAATGAACATTCGGAATAATACATATTATTTAACACAATACTTAGGACATGTGACTTTAGGTCTTGTAAAATTAGGAGATTCAATAATTATAGTACTCAATATTATGACAGAATACTTTTAGAACTAAAGATAATATGTTAAACAAAATTTCGGGATTTTGAACATTATGGTTACTGAAGTTTATAGCAAACGTGTTATGGATAATGATTTTCGGACAAACAATTTTAGGAGAAGAAAGGGAGTACCTGTTGACATACCTACATACAAATTGTTGATGACGACGCACCACATTATTTCCCCCATTTTTAAACTTTTTCACTTATTAACTTCGTAAATACACCTAGAAAAAATACAAATAGTTGTTAAAATATTTCCTAAAATCATACACTTAACAATATAATGGCTCAGTCACTGTCGTTATAATACGAGAAAAAAACTTGATTACACTTTGCCGTTTGGATGTTGTGACTGTATTGCAAAATTGTACCACCGGATGTAAGTATGACGCGACATGTGTTCGGCGCGGTCTTATTATTTTCCGCTATCTCAACCTTCTTGTGGACGTTTACTTGGCTACTGCTACTTTTCATGTGTGCTCAAAATCAAAATCATTTATTTCAAGTAGGCCAGTTACAGGCACTTTTGAATCTAAGTCGAAAAACAATAAAAATGAAGCTACAGTCCCAGTCACAAGACATAATAACTGTGAAAGTACTGTAGTTGCCCATTCCTAAGCGTAGATCTCTATGGAGAAGAATGGGCAGGAAACTCCATGGACACTGTATTAAATCAGAATCTTGTTACAAAATCTTAGTTACATCATTCATGTTGAGATGGTACATTATGTGAGATCGATGTAGCAATACGTTAACGTTAAAAGTGCCCATTGTAAAAACAAAAAGAACAATTAAAAGATAAAATAATTTGTTCGAAATGAGCCGTGGCAGCTAAGACGACCAGGCACAACTGACAGCGCCCGTTCACGAACATGACGCATGGATTAGCCATCATTCAACTCAACCATTTTGAAGGTAACTAAATGACCCGACACACGCGCCACCATCAGCGTGACATTTGAGTGAGCATGACATTCAATCAACCACCAGGGTAATTTCCCGTTAATGAAAGATGTAGATACTCATTAAATAGTGGCTTTACAGTACATAGTACTCACACATGTGCTAGGCAATTATATAATACTAAGGGCCCTCGCTCACGGCGACTTTTTGTAGCGATGCTGTCGCGCGTTTACGAAATGCGCGACAGCATCGCTACTAACGCGGGTTAGTCGCATTTGCAACGCGCTACAGAAGCGATGCCAACGCGTTACTAACGCGCTACAGTATCGCGACTGTATCGATGCAAACGCGCGACCGTGTCGAGCGACATCGGGGAGAGAACTGCCTACGCATCGGCTGCTTACGTAAAAGCAGCACCAAAGTCAACGTGACTAATATTGTCTCAACGGAGTCCATCTTGCAACTGTACTTTTGTGACGAATCACGTTTGCATCGCGACAGAAAAGCGCACCAGTATCGCGGTTGCATCGCGACTGAATCTGGGCCTGTGGGCGAGGGCACACAGCTAGCGACCACTTCGCGACTGTATCGATGCGGACGCGCGACAGCATTGCTACTGCATCGCTACTAAAAGTCGCCGTGAGCGAGGGCCTTAATTAAGAGATTGAATATATACAATGCAAATATATTTTTACAATCTTCTGCAGATTTCACAATAACTTCACTTGGTAATTCAGATGATTCAAATTGTGGAGATCAGTGTAATCCCCCAACTTATAATATGCTTGCCTACATAGTGTGCGTTTTATGAACTCAGTTGTAGAATGGGAGGAGGTTGTAACATTTTAAACAGTACCCCATGGAAGATGAGTCTACTTTAGCCAACCTGAAACCTGGCTGAACTAGTTGGTCCCTGTTTCTAGTATTATTAATAGTGGTGCCGGTCACCTTTTTTTAACTAAATAAATGCAGATTTTTTCCGTAACGTACATGACGTTTTCATAGATGTATTGGCAAAGTACCGTCATGATGTTAATTTCTTTAAACAGTTCTCTTAGAGAATCGCGCCTACGTAGATTATATATGGCTCTGATAGCTCTTTTCTGCAGAATAAATATAGAGTCGATGTCTGCAGCCCGTCCCATAGTAAAATACCATATTATGACATAATACTACGAAAATAACTAAAATACACTAGCCTCGCGGTATCTATATCAGTAAATTGACGGATTTTTCTGACAGCATATGCTGTTGAACTCAGCCGTCCTGCAAGAGATGTTAAATGAAGACCCCATTGTAGTCTTGAGTCGAGCGTGATTCCCAAGAAAACAGTTTCATCGGCAAATTCAAGTTTCTCTTGATTCAATACTATGTGAAGCTTAAGCACTTAGTTTTTTCCCATTTAATACTAGATTATTAGCGGTAAACCGGTTTATGAACCTGCATTAGAGCGTTATTTACGTCGTCAAGATTTGTGGCACGTATGCTTATGGGGGCAACGAGTGGCCCCCGGCCACCGTAGGCGCGAGCCTGTGGACGGTGAGTAATGGGCTAGCTCACCGTCCGGTCCGTCTTATGACGACAGGCCGTGTCGACGGCGCGTACGTGTTCCACGCGCGCCTCAAGGAGATGTCAGCAAACCGGAAGGGACCCGAGAGGGCCGATGCCTGCCAGGGCTGCGGGTTGTTCGAAAGAGATACCGCGGCCCTGGAACACAAAGGGCGAAGAAGGAACATGGGTGGGTTTTAGTCAGTACAAGTCTGACACTCCCTCCCGCTCCGCCCAGAGCGGGAGAAGTCCCATCCGCAAAAAAAAAAAAGAAGGTCCCAATATCGAAGTTTGCGGTACACCCATTTTTACTTTTAAACCCATTGAATTTGCACCATTTACTTGTACTCGCTGCTGTCTATCATTCAAATACGATTTTACTAAACTGAGCGCAAATTTACCTAAACCGTAATGCTCAAGTTTCAAGAGCATATCGGGGTCACCAGATGTAAGCGTACCTACATGTACCGCACGTGTTTATTGGATGTTGTGAGTCATGCATTAACGCTCGCCGAAATCAGTTGTTTTATTTACATGACTCACAACATCCAAGAAACACGTACGCAGTAGGTAAACTTACAAACTAATCCTACTTTAGCTCCGAGATGTTATTGAAGATCCCTGATGGTAAACCCAATACCATTTTCCTCGATCTGGGAATCGACCCACCACGGCACCTAGATTAACGAAGTAGATACAGAAATAAAGGTGGCCACAGAGGATGCCCCAGTGAGTCACCGCGCGAATGCATTTGCCGCACTACATATACCAAGGCCACTCAAAACGAGGCTCTGTCTTTCTAACGACCAGAAAAAACTGCTCGATTCTATCCAAAGACAATAATTTATTTAATAATTGAGTCTAGTACACCATCCTAATTCCTAAACAATAGCGACACGAAGGCGTGACTTCTGTTGCTGTCTGTCGCGTCGCGTCATGGTGTTGCATGCTTTAATCTTGTTTTGTTGGGTTTCTTCGTAGTTACTCAAGGGGTTAATTGGCATAGGGCTGCGGGACTGTTCGAAAGAGATACCGTGGCCCTGGAACACAAAGGCTAAGAAGGAACATGGATGGGTTTTAGTCAGTACAAGTCTGACACTCCCTTCCGCTCCGCCCAGAGCGGGAGGACTCGGGAGGAGTCATTTGATGATTTCTGATCCGAAAAAAAAATGGGTTAATTGGCATTGGCCACGCGGCGAGTTGACAAACTAGCAATAGTTTTCAAAGTAAACCTAAGCTGAAAGCGCTAGGGTAGCCCGCGAAATTCAAATTATCTGAAGTTTTTTTCAATTTTGCAGGTCTGTGTCAGGTGTATGTTGATTGAAATATGACCATAACAAATACGGATTTACAGAATTATAATCATTTAAATCTTCAATACATCCCTCTTAATTCATTTTATCCTTCTTATGTCATTGAACGGGATATATACCAAATGTAATTAATAGCTGTGTACCTAAGTTGCCAGTGAGCCCCAAACTACTAGAACGTTAGTCTGTATTTTGAGGCTTGGTACATATTTAATTTCAAGTAGAAGTGGTTTTATTATTTTTAGTAGGTATTGGAGAGCACTTGAATGTGTGTGTAAGATATGTGTGGCAAATTCTTTTGTTTGGTTATGCCGCATAAGCGTTTAGAGTGTTATTATATTATTATAATTAGTTGCTTTTAGTAGTTTTAGGCCACATAGGCACCTTCATCATCATCATCATTTCAGCCGAAAGACGTCCACTGCTGGACATAGGCCTCCCCAAGTGTCGCCACATTGACCGGTCCCGTGCGACTCGCATCCAGCGGATCTCCGCATCCTTCACATCATCGGTCCACCTAGTAGGAGGCCTTCCAACGCATAGTCTTCCGGTTCGCGGTCGTCATTCCAGATTTTTTCGGCCCTATCATGGGCACCTTGATTTAATGCAAATCTGCTCGTTCGGATTCAATCTTGAAAGTCATTGAAGCTTGAGCATTGGCTTGTGTATGAATAAAGCTTAATGTACCTTCAATTATGCCGACTACAGTAACGCTGATCTAGTGCAGTAGGTACTTACCTGCTCCATTAGATCATTGTCGCTTTTACTTGAGTAGCAAGTTTATTAGCTTCATTTGGGTTAGCTCGTTCCCTCCTCGACCACATCTCTGTACCTTCATGGCAGGATTGAGGTCAAGAGTAAGCCGAGTTAATATTTAAAAAAAAAACAGGATTGTGTCCATTAATCTCCATACTACAACACACACTTATTATAAGCATGGTAAAGTCATTGCCTCGGTTTCATACCAGCTACTAATATAAAGTGTGGTGCTGCCGATCCTATACAGTACTTATAAGTGTTTTATGAGCTTTATAAAAGGTAAGTAACAAAACAATTGTAAATAGGTATTAATAGTATTTATTACAAAAATAAATTAAAATATTAACTAAACATTAACTTATGCAGCCTTGTAGTACCTCTTGGAAACACCATCGAATTTGTCACCAGTGATGGTCTGAAATAAAGAAAGAAAACAAATATAAAATATCATCTACGGTTTATTAGTCGCTGTGTGTGACCCTAGGTTCGATCCCGCGTTAAGCGTTTCTGGGTTCTTCTATCAGCAATAGAGCCGCGCCCTATTAAATTGGACTTAAATATAACTGTTGAATGTTGGGTGTTCTTGCCCGTATTATTATTATAATTATGTTAGAAGATTTTAAAAAAAGTTAACAGGATTTACCAACCGAATGATATCAGCGAAATCGGATGATAATATTACCTAAGTATATTCTGCTGTTAACAGTAATGGTCTGATAGATAATGAATTGATATTTTGATAAGTCACTCAATTATTAGGTAAGTACGTACACCTACCTACCCATATATTTATTTTTGGCAATGATCACTTTCGTGTTTCTCATTTACAATCAGCATGAAATGACGCGACGTGATAGATAATAGTTATTTATCCAACAAGTGAGGAAAGTTCGTTTTTCCTATGAGTTTTGATTTTGAGTCTTGAGTAACGAAGGATTGAAAAATAGAATCACGAGCGCAGCGAGTGATTATAAATTTCAATCCTGAGTAAGCGAAAGACTCAACAAAACGAATAGCAAATGAACTTGCTCACATGTTGCATACAAAACTTTTCACCACTCCCAGCAAGAAAGTATTCAGTCATCATAGGTAAATAAATTAAATAGTCACAAAGCAAATCAAAATAATTATTTTTTCGAATTTTTGCTTCTAATGTCCTTCTTTCACAGGCTTCTTTCTTTGAGTGCGTTCAAAAATTATAATCCTAAATTTCAATATTTTATCAAACTTTTTAAATGTTTCTGAACTTATACACTTACAATAATTTGATAAATTTTATAAAAAACATTAATCTTAACTTATAAATATTTCTATTCTAAGCATAAAATTATTTATTTTTGAAAATATCTTTAAAACTTAACATAAAAAAATCAAGCAAAGTTAATTTCTGAACGGGATCATTACTTTCCTCACTGTTCAAACAGTGAGGAAAAACCAATTTTCCTCACTGTTTTCGTAGAGGAAAGACACTTCTTTCGTGCGGGAGTGGTGAAAAATATTAATCAATTGTGTTTAGTAAACGATAAAATGAATTCGTTTATTCAAAATAATAAATATAATCAATCAATTTTAGGGTAATTAGATTAAAACCATTATTTAACTTTCAATCTACTAATCAGCTGTATCTCGAATCGAAGCCACCCTCCTTACCCCCCTATGTGTAATTTTTTTATGATTTAAAGGATCACACAACTAAATTCAATCCGAAATTTTAAAAAAATATATATATTTTTGTCACACGAAATAATACACGTAATTGTCCCTCTCCCCCCCTATCCATCGTGATTAATCGCGTTTTGTGTTCTGCAACCCTCCGCCTAGCGCCTCTTTGAACCTCACGTAATAAAAGCACGACCCCTATGTTATGTCATGAAGGACTAGCTGAGCAATTTCGTCTGCATCACATTTTCCCTGTTTTTGAAACATTGTTAATTGATGTTCCGCTCCTATTGGTCGTAGTGTGATGTTATATAGCCTATAGCCTTCTTTGATAAATGGGCTATCCGGTACTATGTTTTTTTCAATCGTACCAGTGTTTCCTAAGATTCGAACGTTCAACCAAACATTCAAACTCTTCAGCTTTATATAATACTAGCTGTACTTTGCGTTGCAATGCTTTTTTCATACCTACCTACTTAGGTACTTGTTTTATTGGTCTAAAATCATCTTCGCATAATGACCTTTCTTGGAAGGTTTCAAAGTCATGGGTAGAAACATTTTCTGGGAGATAAGACGAGTAGTATAAATTATGAACTTACCACAACGAGGTCATCGCCGGAGTACTCCCTCTTGAAGACAGCGGTACCCTGGGGGGCGGTGATGGTCTGCGTCACTGTGTTTCCATCAACGACGTAGGTGGTCTTGATCTAGAACAAATATCATTGGTTTTAGTCTAATTTTAGTTTAATTTGGGACCTAGTTTCAAACTGATGTCGCATATCCATTTGTCGCACCAGCGTGATATCGAGCTTCAGTTTGTCGCGTTTGCGTGCATTCGAACTATGGTAAATTGTACAGTTTTGTCTTACAACGTTAATCGCACATCCGTTTGTCGACGTCACGTAGTGCACTTTTTACTGTTAGAGGGCTTTTTTTTTTTTGTAGAAATTCATTTGATCGTTTTTTTTTAATGTTTTTTATACTCCCGTCTTGAATTAATGTACTTTGTTTTTACAACTGTTTTAATTTAAATAGGAATTTATAAATGGGTCATATGTTGATGGATGGACAGGGAAATAAAGATCAAAGAAAACATGGATGGATTTTGTGAGGAATGATATCAAGGAAAAACCGGCTAAGAGCGAGTCGGAGTCGCGCACGAAGGGTTCCGTACCATTATTTATGAAAACGAGCACTTTTTTGTATGGGAGCCCTCCCTTAAATATTTATTTTATTCTGTTTTTAGTATTTGTTGTTATAGCGGCACAGAAATATATAATTTGTAGAAATTTTAACTGGCTAACTATTACGGTTCATGAGATACAGCCTGGTGACAGACGGACAGACGGATAGCGAAGTCTCAGTAATAGGGTCCCGTTTGACCCTTTGGGTACGGAAGCCTAAAAAGGAGTGAATAATAGCGTGACGATTTACAGGGGAGAATGGAAGAAAAACATGCGTTCGAGTGCCACGCATTCACTTTCGTTATTTTATTGAGCTTCTAAATTATATTTTATTGTTTTATTGTTGTACACTTTTTATTACATACGTTTATCGAGGTTATTCTACTCATGGAAATTGAAAGAAGGCTGGTCACACCGAAGAGTCGAATGCATGACTGTTTGCACGCCATCTTGCGTACCTAGTAGAACTACGTAGTCACAAATCTTGTAATAGCGCCATCTCTTTGTGGGTAATAGAAAATATCCCCCCTCCATGAAAACGTTAAACTTGTTGGAAGTCGCATAAGAAGTTTCACTTCAAAAAACACAATTAAAAAAACCAACACAATCTTAAAATGCTTACGGGAGTCTTTTCAGCACCAATAATGTCATCAAACTCAACACCGGACTGGAACTTGACTTCCTTGGGGCCCTCGAACCCACTAGTGTGATAGGTGTAGCTGTCTCCATCCTTGGTCAGCTTCTGGTCGGGGCTGAACTTTAGGATCTGTTCGATCTTGTCTTCGGGGATGCCTGGAGTAATGGAAAGGATATTTGGTTACTGCGGATTACCTATCCCTTTATTACTACAATAAGGAGTCAGGTTGATGTTACATTTGGATGGAGAACCATCCATTTTAAAACTTTGAATTTTGTAAACATTGACGCATGGGCCACAATGTCAAGTCATACGAGTAAGTCCCGAGTTCAAGTACAAGACCTCTGATTTTTCGGATTTATGTGCGTATTGTTTAAGGCATGCCTGAATGATTTTTCTCGACGGCATGTAAAGCCAAGTCAGAGGCCCATGGGTGACATAAAAAACTCGGACACCAGCTTTAGGGCTACCCACACGAAAAAGTAGAAAAAGAATGAAAGAAGGAGCCACAATTTGAGATCCTGCTGCTGCATCGTAGATGCTGCCGCGTTTTACCCGCTCTAACAAATGACGGTTCTAAGCGACAGAAAAGGATAGCAGTATGGACAAGTGGGATTCCGTGCTGCTAGATGAGGTTCAACGCTTAAAATACAAGGTGTTGTTTTGCATCCTCGTCAAATTCAAGGAGGTAACTATGCTAATGATTCTCATCCCAAATCAATAATAAAATGGGTAGCTAATTTTTATTTTTTTTCTTATTTACGGAAATCCGTAAGTTTGAACCACCCGTGTTTTAAACGCGGCCCGTCTGGTTCTTACCCTATAACCTCGCTTACACACATACAAACAATCTCAAACGTTTAATTAATAATTTCTTATTCCCTAAACCACGTTAAGGGTGTTATTCTGAAAATTTGACAGACATAAACAACCATAAAACCAGCGTTTATTAATAATTAACTAGGTATCGTAATTTTAATTGATTATTTATGTCTTTTGTGACCACCTCCTGAAATTTGACGAGGATGCAAAACAACACCTTGTATACACCGGAGTAGCTCCAATTCCTATTTGTTAAGGGACTCATCAAAACTCCGAGTTGACATTTGTTTTTAAGGTATAGGTATGGCCACAAAATTAAAAAAAAATATGCGCAAGACCGAATGCTTCTGGCGCGACCGAAAACCGAATGCTTCTGGCGCGTCACGTCACGCCACGACACGTAAGTGTGTTTCCGCCTTAATAAACAAATGATAGTAATTAAAATGTAGGTAGTCGTAATAGAAATAAAGTCATGCCTGTAAATCTTATTCCACGACCACATTCTGCCTGTTATGTTTAAGTCCCACGGGTGGTGAGGTTACTGGAATCAAACGGGCACAAATTTAGACTAAGTCTGCTACTAAGCAATTCCCGTTTTTTTATCTTGTTCTACCTTTTGTAGTAAGCAACGACTTATTGTCGGGCCTACGCTGTCCTCCCATACTTAAGTACTAACGCTGTAACTTCAAATATTGTAAAACCAAATGATTTTAAAAGAGTAACCATGGAGTTTCTTGCCGGTTCTTCTCCATAGGCGACCAACCCAAACCGTGCACCTTTTGTTGACGTTTTATAAGTGTCCATGTAGGCCTATGTAAACTAAAATATTTTGATTTTGATGGAAAAACCCAATACTACTTTGCCTATGGTCCAACCTGGTAATCGAACCTAAGGTTCAGTACGAAACAGTCGTGACTGCAAACCGTACTTAACATTCAAATTTTATCATCTCGAGCATATCGCGGACAAGTGCCACATGAACGCACAGTGACGTAGTGTGCAAGTGAAGTGCTACTAACACATGTAGTTTTAAGGTTTTATTTACTAACACAAATTGTATTTTATCATATGTATGTTAGGCTGTAAGGTATATATCTATGGGCCAAAGTTGCCTGAAAATAAATAAATATTATTATTATTATATCGAGTTTTTTAATTTGTACTTATCACTGGATAGCAGAGTTCGATTAAAAATAATCTAACGAGTTTCTTAAATCTTTTTATCTTCACAAAAACCCAATCACTGCTTTTTATCTAAAACTACTGATTGACTAACTGCGCCTACCTTACTAGCAAATCAAATAGAAGAATCGAGAACAAACTGCGTTTTTGGTCTGGCGTTACTGCTTAGCATGCATTCTTGGGTTTGATTCCCATGTCGGGCAATGTGTTATAGCAACCTCGAATTTGGATTTGAGCCCAATTGATGGCATTAGGTTCGTCCCTTATTAAATAGGACTTAAGAAAACTGGAGAAATGTCGGTGTACCGTTACAACACCTCTGCCTAGCGCTTCAGGGATAATATAGGCGTGATTGTATGTTTTTTTTTTTGGCAAACGAGACTAAACTGTGGATCTATCACTTTAAAATATATTGCATTTCGAAAAATAATAATATTTCCTCTTAAATAAACATCAACTTAATGCTACATAAAGCATAAGGTTCTAATGAAAGGTCATAATTTTTTTTAAAGGGGTGTGGGTAAAAGTGGCATGATTTTTTAAGTCTGCGGCCACTAATGACAAATATTTCATTAGTAAGAACACAATAAGACAATCATTTTCTTTTAGGAACAATTATTTCCAAAATGCATCGGAGCCGAGATTACAGAATGAACTTTTCAAGTGAGTGGAAGGCCAAATCCGAAACTATGAGGAATAGCGAAAAACACTAAAAGGAGTCACGAGCCTGATTTTGATAAAAACTAAAACAGCATAATTGGTTTTTTGAAAAATCAATAATCCTAGCGGTTTAGCGGCACGGTTGGCGCAGTGGTTGAGCGATCGACTGCTGCGCTGCGTGTCGCGGGTTTGATCCCCGCACGGAACAAATATTTGTATGGCCTACAGATAGTTGTTCCGGGTCTGGCTGTTTGTGTATGTCAGTTTAAATGTTTGTAAACGCACCCACGATACAGGAGAAATTTATAGTGTGGGGCAACGTTTTTTTAAAAAGAAAGAAATAAGTTAGTTTGACGTACAGAATGCTTGGTTGACGGCTTCGTGAATTGTCCATTTACACCTTGCATATTTAAATGTCTTTAAAAGGAACACTGGGAACACATACCGACTGCGCGCAGGAATCCGTCGAAGTTCTCCTGCTTGACGAAGGTGTAGTTTCTGCCGATGAAAGACATGTTGGTCGTTGTTTGTGTTGGCGATCTGACGGTCTGAGTCGAATGAAGAAACACCGGCCGACCCAGGCTTATATCTGACCGCTAATCTACCTGATATGATAACGGTCATAGGAACAAATATGACCGCATGGACGAAAAGTAATTCATTTTTAGGGTTCTGTAGCCAAATGGTTCAACGGAACCGACAGATCCAGAAAAATGATATCGAGTTTCCGATAACATTTTTTTTCTCTTTAATCGTCAATGGTTGATGAAATATTTATTTTGCTTCTAAAGCCGTAAAAATTGTGCACTATTTTTAAGAGGAGAAAAATTCTGAAAAGCAATGGTTTGTAGAACGATAAAAGAACTTTGTAAGGAAATAAGTTTACATAAGCTTTGATTTTTGTTTTTGAGATGGAGCTCGTGGCTAAATAATAACAGCCGCACGGGTCGATCTTCAAGGTTTACCGATTTTCCTCCGTGTCTCGGAAGGCACGTTAAGCCGTTGGTCCCGGCTGTCATTTGTAGATTTCGAAAGTCGTTCCAAGTAGTCAGAAGCCAAAGTCTCACATCCAGTGTTCCAAAGGGTTTCGTATTACCCAGTTACTGGGTTGTGGAGGTCAGATAGGCAGTCGCTTCATGTGGAATACTGATACTCAGCTGCATTTAGTTAGACAGGAGGGCGACACCAACGATGTTTGGGAAAAGACTAGGCAGATGATGAAGATAATTTCGTTTTTGAGATATGGGACTTATTCGTCAAACTGCAGCAGTACTGTGTTTTACATTAACATACTATGAAAAAACAAGTTTAGTTTTGCTGTTGAGTGTAAATTTATACACGAATGAGCGTTAAAAATATTGTAATTATATTTTTGGTGCTACAGAAGACAGAACCCTGTGTGTGTGAGTCTGACTCGCACTTGGCCGACTTGGCTTTTTTTATTATAGAAAAAGATCGCTGACGTGTCGTGATTTGCCCTGTTATGAGTTATCTTCTGATAAAGGTCATGTTTATTTTAGTTGCCTTGTTTATCAGGTGGTTTAAAGTCCATTGAAGAAAGTACTTAACCCATTTTTGTTTTTGCAATTTGTACTGACATCACGGAATGCCTAGGTGAAACGGACTTATTATTAAATAGCTTCTGCTCGCGGATTCGCTCCCGATATGTACAGAAGTTCATCCACGGGAACGTTTTTAATGTGGCCTATGACACTCGGGGCTTCTAGTCTATTCGGCAATGTAGCTTCCCGTTATGGAAATAATTTTCGGAATTAGATCAAGAATCAGATCAGTTCCGAAGATTACCACTAACATTAAAAAAAAATATTACATACAATCACGCTAATAATCACTGAAGGGTTAGGCAGAGCAGAGATTGCCTTAATAGCATTTTGCCAGTGATGTTCAAGGCCCATGTATTAGGAGGCGAGCTTATTGCCATCAACTGGGCACAAATCCAGACTACGTGACTGCTACAGAGAAAATTCCTGATAGTAAAACCCAACCAGGGAATCGAACCCAGGCCTTCATGCTCAGCAGTTGCACTTATAACCACTCGACCAAGGAGGCAGACAATCAAAGGGGTTTGGGTAACATTGTATGAACCAGTAGCATGATTATTTTTCACAGCGGCCACAAACATTATTGTTGCAAACGTATAGTGGAATATACAAGGTGTTGTTTTGCATCCTCGTCAAAATTCAGGAGGTTGTCACAAAATACAAAAATAATCAATTTAAATTACGGTACCTAGTTATTTATTACTAACAGCAGATTTTTTTGGTTGTTTATGTTTGTCAGTATTTTAGAATAAACCCTTTAAATATGAAATGTTCGAATAAATGTCTGAGATTGTTTGTATGTGTGAAAGCGTGCTTACAGGGCGAGAATTAGACGGGCCGTGTTTAAAATACGGGTGGTTCACACTTACCTATTTCCGTAACTAACAAAACATATAAAAATACGTACCCATTTTATCATTGATTCTGGTCAAGAATCATTAGCATAGTTACCTCCTTGAATTTGACGAGGATGCAAAACAATACCTTGTATATTATTAATGCCTCTTAAAAGAATTTTTCCGAAAAGTATATCGGAGCTTTAATATCTGATGTCAAAGTTGTTTTATTCCTTGATTACTGATCCTAACTGTTTGTTCATATTTTGTCAAAAATTAACTCTTTTCTATCGTTTGCCGTATGCCATTACTTCCCAGAATTTGATGCTTAGCGACAGTTTGTTTTTCAAAATCAACGGGTTTGATTCCTGGCTAGGAATATTGATTTTTCAAAAAACCAATGATTCAGTTTTAGTTTTTATCAAAATCGGGCTCGAGACTCCTATGAGTGTTTTTCGGTAATCCTCATAGTTTCGGATTTGGCCTTCCACCCACTTGAAAAACTGGCTCATAACCCGGGAGTGCTGCGGCACCTAGAGCTTTGCTTGCCAGACCGGCACGTGTGGAGGCGGCGATGCCCGCCCCTTCTGGCGGCGCCTGCAACCAGAACCAACCTACTGACGAGAACTCCTCTCACTAGAGCCATACGGGTGGTGAATGAGGTTCACGAGAGGGTTGATGTATTGTGGTGCAACTTGAGTGAATTTGCAAAAGTTACAATATATACACGGTGTAGATCACCTCATCACGAAGCCGTTAACCAAGCATTCTGTACATGAAACTAAGTAACTTTACGCGAAAATTATTGCTGGGAAACGACTTTTTTTTGGGGGTGTAAAATCAAGTTTTGTGGTAGAACTCAATGTAACGCACTGAAAACATTGTGCTGATGGTCGGATTGAATAGTACGGGGGTCGTGAAGGTGTTTAAAGTAAAAATCTTACATTAAAAACTTGTATTTAAGAAAGTACTTGTCAAAAAGTTGGAACTTTGACCCCTAATATCTCCGTAACTAGAAGGTTCCCAGGTATGGTGTAGAACAAAAAAATGATCGCAATGACAGGGAGAACCAGTGCCTTTCGGCTTCGTTAAGAGGTGTTTTACACCCTTTATACTAAGTTACTTAGATTAAGAATAAAGTATATTATTTATAAGATGTAGATGTAGGATTTAGTTTGTGAGGCCAACCTATCGCATTGGATCGCAGATATGTAATGATAGTTTTAGGTAAGATTTGTATAAATAAATAAATACATAACAATTCAGTTGGGACCAATGGCTTAAGGAGGATGCTTGTCTTATACGTGACTTTTCCGTGAAATAGTCATCCAATGCGATTAATTCATTCATTCATATTCAAGCTAGAATAATTGAACTTGGAGGGTTGTATTGATGAGTTTTATAATTCTGTAGTTAATACATGCTACGTTCGTAATCATATTTTGTTCAATATAGAGCTTGACACTGACCCGGAAAATTGCAAAATAACTGCGTATGAAAATTTTAATTTTTCGGGCTGTCCGGGCGCTACCACCATATCGTGTGTTTCGAGACAGAGTCGGTATGTAAAGGATGGTCACCCATCCACAAACCAACCTCGGTAAGCATAGCTTGATCTAGACGATCGACCTGAATGGCACTTATTATTCAGCCACGAGGCCCCAGCAGGGCTCATTTTTAGATGTCTACGATATGCAAAGCTGAAACTTATACCCTTCTACAAGGTGTTGTTTCGCAACCTCGTCAAATTTAAGGGGGTGGTCACGAAAGACATAAACGCTGATTTTTTTGGTTGTTTAAGTTTGTCAGTATTTCAGAATAACCCCCTTAACGTGGTTTAGGGACTAAGAAATTATGAAATAAACGTTTGATATTGTTTGTATGTGTGTAAGCGAGGTTATACGGCAAGAACCAGACGGGCCGCGTTTAAAACACAGGTGGTTCACACTTACCGATTTCCTTAAAAAAAATTAATTCCCTACCCATTTTATTATTGATCCGGGACGAGAATCATTAGCATAGTTACCTCCTTGAATTTGACGAGGATGCAAAACAACACCTTGTATGTCCCAGCTTTCGTAGGTATTTTATTAAATTTTTTCCTACCTAAATCTAATTCAACATGAGAATAGAATAGACAACAAAATCGACCATTTAATAAAAAATAAATCCTCAGCTGTTCTTTTCTGATTTATTTTGTTACGGGATCTATTATAAAGGGTGTAAAACACCTCTTAACGAAGCCGAAAGGCACTGGTTGTCCCTGTCATTGCGATCATTTTTTTGTTCTACACTATACCTGGGAACCTTCTAGTTACGGAGATATTAAGGGTCAAAGTTCCAACTTTATGACAAATATTTGTTTAAATACAAGTTTTTAATGCAAGATTTTTACTTTAAAAACCTCCGCAACCTCCGTACTATTCAATCCGTCCGTCAGCACAATATTTTGAGTGCGTTACATTGAGTTCTACCACAAAACATGATTTTAGACCCCCCAAAAAAAAATCGTTTCCCAGCAATTATTTTTGCGTAAAGTTCCTTAGTCACATGTACAGAATGCTTGGTTGACGGCTTCGTGATGAGGTGATTTACACGGTGTATGTATCGATTTTCCAGGACTTTACGGGCTGTATTGCGTTGGCGTTTTTATGGTGATCGCGACCTTGCGACTAACGATTCTGGCTTTCAGAAGGATTTCTGGTAGCAGTGAATGGGAATGGTGTGGCAGGCTTATGTCAAACAAAGCAGATTCAGCGATTCCGCAACCGTTCTCCTACGGCCGGTTCATCATTGGACATTTTGCGACAGGCGAATTCATTTATTTCCGATTCATTTATTTTCGTCGTGTCGGTGAAACATTTTGTAGCTGGAAAGGGCTGTCGTCGAAATTGACGCATATGAAAGGTTCTGTCGGCGAAATTTCCATAGGTGAAAGACCCTGCTGGGGAAACGGAAATAAATGAATCGTACTGTCGACGAAAAGTCCAATGATGAACCGGTCGTAGGAAAACGGTTGCGGAATCAGATTCAGCTGTTGTTACATATTGCATTTTTTCAGGACTTAGTTATTTTATCTCAATCGTCTTTTCTAAAACCGGGTGATAGACAGAAGGCAGCAATGATAGACAAAATTTTAAAATATTAAACGTATTTATTACTAACACAATAAATTAAAATATTTTAAGCTATGTAATTGAATTAACAGTAAAATTACGCGGCCTTGTAGAACCTTTTTGAAACGCCGTCCCACTTGTCCGTGGTGATGGTCTGAAAAAGATAAATAAACAATTTAATTATTATCAATATGAATAAAGCATATAATTATATAATAACTAGCTTATGCCCGCGGCGTCGCCCGCGTGGAGTTCGATAATTGGCCCACGGGAACATACTATCGGGATAAAAAGGATCTTTTTATCCCGATAGTATGTTTCCAGGTAATAAACTACCCGTGTGCCAAATTTCATCCAAATCCATTCAGTAGTTTTTGCGTGAAAGAGTAACAAACATCCATCCATCCATCCATCCTCACAAACTTTCGCATTTATAATATTAGTAGGATAACAGCCGCTTGGGTGGATCTATGGGGTAAACCGTGTTTGCCTAGGTTTATTCGTGGATAGGTGACCACTGTCCACCCATTAAATACCGAGTTTCCTCCGTGCCTCGGAAAGCACGTTAAGCGGTTGGTCCATTCTGTCATTTGTAGATCTTTTACAGACATTGCATGTGGTCAGTGGCCTGTAAGTCTGACAACCAGTCTTGCCAAGCGGTATCGTATTCTCCAGTTCTAGTGGGTTGTAGAGGTCAGATAGGCAGTCGCTCCATGTAAAATACAGGTATTAAACTGCGACCCCAACCTATCACAACATTGACGACGCGGTTGGCGCAGTGGTTGAGCGATCGACTGCTGCGCTGCGTGTCGCGGGTTTGATCCCCGCACGGAAAAAATATTTGTATAGCCTACAGATATTTGTTCCGGGTCTGGCTGTCTGTGTATGTGAGTTTTAATGTTTGTAAACGCACCCACGATACAGGAGAAATTCCTAGTGTGTGGACACGTTTTTTTAAAAAAAAAACGGTTAGACAAGAAACCGACCCCAACATATGTGATAAAAGGCTCGGCAGATGATGACTGCCATGTGTCTGAATAATATACGCTATTCCATTTGAGATATTTCCATTTGAGTATGCTGCAACTTATTAGTAGCTTGACAATCTAATTGTTAAATGGTATTTGTAGACCACCCCATTACGATGATAAAAGAAAAAAAAACCACCGATTTGGTCATGAGATGTAGTGGTCCTAACATGGAACCCTGCGACACCCCTAGCTGCTTTACGTGAGAAAACGCTACAGAGTTTCTCTAAAGGACTAGAAATTACCTTGATTATTTTTAAAGTCTAGAATACAATGCATTTGTTCAGAAATTGAATACAGGCGTTAGTGAAAATACACGATTACGTGTTGCTCCAGTATCTTTTTTGCTTTTCAAACATCGTTTTTTTTTGTAGTTAAAGCTAAGATACATAATCGAACTTACCACAACTAGGTCGTCACCGTTGTATTCCTTCTTGAAGACGGCTGTGCCTTGCTCGGGCTTGCCAATGATCTTCTGAATCACTGTATTACCATCGACAGTCCAAACGCTCTTCATCTGAAATAAAAAACGATTTTATTTTACATTGTGCTACTGCAACTGATTAGAAATTGTAAAAACCTTGATTTGAAGGCTTAAGGGGCTGCGTAAACTTAGAAACTTTTTGATACCGACACGGCATACCATCACAGGAAACCGTAGTTGCTGTGTCCTGTAGCGTCTGCAGAGTGGCTGATTTCATACTGGTTATATACAAATCAAATATTCACTCTTGTATCCGACACAAGACACAAAAGTGTCCACGTTTGCGCAACGCCTTAGATATTGACTCTCTATGATAATGATTCTCTTTCGAGGCGTGTATTAAAAAAATAAACTTTTAATTAATGCAATGAAATGGTTTCTCTAATGTTAACCTACATGTGTCAGATCTTATACGACGAATACTCGTACAATTACCTTCTTAACGATTGCCGGGGACTAAATCACCGCCCATTACGCACGATTGTTCCTAGTTTATCATTGTCTTGATACTTTTTTTAACTAGGAAAACCAAATTTAAACTTGTGTTCAGATCATCATCATCTTCCTGTCCATCTACCATTCTCCCCTGTCAGACGTCACAGCATCATTTAATCCTTTCTCTTAGATATCATTCTTCACACCCTTCATCCATCTTTTCCTGTCCCTCTCCATCCATCGATATTCATATCCATCACTCTTTTAGTCACATGCGTTTCATCCAACCTCATTAAATGTCCATACCAAGACAAACGACTTGCATTTTTTTTTTTGTAACAGTTGCCATTTTTAAACTTCCTCTGATATACTTATTCCTTACTTTATCCAGCCGTGTCACTTCACACATCCATCTCAACATTCTCATCTCTGCTACAAGCAATCGTTTTTCATCCAGATACAGAAACCAAAAATACTTACAGGGTACCTCTCAGGGCCAATGTAATCTTCGAACTCGACGCCAGACTGGAACTTGGTCTCACTAGGACCCCCCGGGGTTTGCGTATGGTGTGTGTATGTGTCTCCATCCTTGACTAACTTCTGATCCGGGGTGAACTTTATGATCTGTTCGATCCTTTCTTCAGGTACACCTAGAATAATAACAAATATTTATAAGGTTAGAATTTTTATTAGAAACGTTACCGAGGATTATCTTGCATTAAACCTTAAGTAATCCTTTTTCAACCGATCAATCGATCAACATATCTATCTATTTATCTTCATACCACCCGATATGGATAGCGAACCAACACTGGAGTAAATTTTTAAGTCGGTACCATTATAATAATGCGCGGAACAAATCAACTTTATTTCACCCCTTTACAAAGTCGTCGGAATCACTTATATTCAAAATAAAAGAAAAGCAATGAAAACGAAAGCAATCTGACGAACTTCAAAACTCCGCTGTTAAAAAAAATAATGTCCATCAACACTTCCAAACTGTCTCACTGATTAATCACAAAAGAAACCACTAATATAATGTATAACTACAATAAGAAGGAATTATTATTAATAATAAATTGCTTAACTGCTTGATTTAGAAAAATTACTTCTGGACATGGCGGTTATTGTTAGGATGTTCCTCTTTCAAGAGCCCTGGCCACCGGTAGTTTGGACTCTGTTCCCGATGCCGGTGTGCTACTATTTTTTATATTTTGTAAATGTTTTTTATTTAATTTTGTAAAAATATTTAAAATTAAATAATATATAAAATGAAAATGAATAAACGGAATAAACTTTAGAACGAATACATACCAACCGATTTTAGGAATCCCTCGAAATTCTCTTGCTTGACAAAACTGTAGGTCCTACCGAGGAAAGACATGATGACTGTCGTTTGTATTGGCGATCTAATAAAAGAATAGGCTAACATAGGCTTATAAACAGACGCTAATCTAACTGATACGATAAAGCACCATATATCATAAGCATAGTTATTGCATTATGTTCGAACATGTTGGACAACGTACCTAATTAATCTTTGAGAAATAAAAAATGATTACGTGTCGTGATTGATAATTAATGAGGTGTACTAATTTATTAAGAGTCATCCTATCTAGTTAACTTATATGAGTAAATAGGACAGTCTCGCCATGGCGCTAGGATTAGTAAAACATTATAAGGAATTAAGAAGAATAACATGTCTGAGACCAACAATCAAAAATTTTGAAAACATGTGAAATTGGACTAGGTCTTCGTGGTTGATTTCAGTACTCTCCTTAAAGACTGAAAAAGATACAGATATATAACTGTTACACATAGCAGAGACAGGTTTGTATGACTTCCTAGGTTAAATGAAGAAGACAAAACACAATTTCTTGTTAATGTGTTTTGTCTTACAAACCATGTCACATGTTCACGAGTGCAACACACCTTCAACCACGACATTCACGTTGCTGAACTTTGTGACAGTCTAAAGATAAGATAAGATAAAATTTATTTGCCCAAACATGTGTTCACATACAATAATAATAAATGCATGCAGAGTAACATAAATAAATTGGTTCAGACATGTTTGCCATACTATGAAAATGTTTTCTGTACTATTCAAATGTGCAAATGTTTAGAATAACATTTATAATGTTTTAATATATCCTTCAAAACAAGGAAAGACAATTTGAAAAAAAAATACAAAAATAAAATAAAACATAATTTAATCTATGACTGTAAAATTAGCAACTAGTAGGTAATAAACCTAAGCTAACTTCACGTCCTTGAGACCGATGTGACTCTTAAAAGAAAGAAAGAATAGTTATTTGTGCAACAAGAGAGCAAAGTTGTTTTTTGCTGCGAGTGCTGATTTTGAATCCTGAGCGTGGCGAGGGATTCAATGGCACGAGATGCAAAAATCTTTGCTCTCGTGTAACACACATAACTTTTCACTTCAGCAGCGAGAACACTTTACGAGATAAAATAAGAAACAGGAATTGATTGAAATAATAACTATTTATTGTGAATCAAAATAATTAACATTATAGATGATCACCTCGTCTGTGATAAATCTAAAAAATAAGATAGCAACACCGTCTCCGAAAAACTGCTTGCGCCCTTTGTAAGTCTCGTTGAAGACATGGTATGCTTTCAGATATTTCTTGCGAGACTTCTCAGATAGGAAACTTAATTCTGCATTATTAACTGTCTTGTTGTTTTAACTCTTCCGGTGTTACAATACTGTTCTCGTCGCTAGTTTCACTCATATTTTACGATTATTTTAATATTTTTAACTTATTCAACTCTTTACGCCAGCCACTAATTTTTTTTTTCCCGGTCTTTTATTTAAATTAAGGCGTGTTCGGAAATAGCACCCATGATATTTTATTATTCAAAATATATTACGTAACATTATTGAAACTAGAAATAAATATTTACAGGTTAAATATCAGTTTTATTTGCAGTAAATACTTATTTTCGTTTAAATACAACAATAAGTTAAAAATTCAATAAATTACATTAAAAGAAATTTTTGCGAAATCTCTTTAGTTAGTACGAAATTCCGAACGTGTTCAAATTCAAAAACGGAACTTCGAAAGGGCTGGTCTTTGTCTCTCTCTCTTTCTAATGGGCGGGAAAGAGATAGGGTGTGAATGTTTCGAATTGTATGATTAACCCAAGGCTGAATAAGATAATCGGGGCTTTCTGAAAAAAGACAGTAATTAAAAAGTTACTTTGTCTCACTCAGTGAGCAAAATCGCATTTTGCTCACTGATTTCAGGCAGCAAAACCTACATGTTTGAGCTACTGAAGTGAAAAAAATATTTATTTGTCGCAGGGACATGACGTGCATACAAAATAACAATGAACACAATATACATACAAAGTATAACAAACATTTGTAATTACAATAAGATAAAATATACAACAATAAGATTAAAAAATAACAAAAAAAATACTGCTCTTAAATAAAAAATTGTGTTCTTCCCGTTTTGTAGATATGTAAACCCTACTAACTGCCGTTATTTGCTTTCTGTTTTGAAGATATGACTCAAATAGTTTTTAAAGTATAATGCCATATGCTTCGAGTTTCATAAGTAAAATATTTATTTAACATAATCAAACGCCTGAGTCATATCGCAGAATATCCTGCATACCGGACCATGGTCATGGATCAACAAACCCAAACGGCTCAAAAATATAGTTACCAACAAGGGTACGCCGTTAGCCGCCGCGGCAGTGGCAGATCAATAATAAGAGTAATATCCCAGATTTTCAGAGCTAGTGGCTAAATAATAACAGCTACTCGGGTAGATGGATAGGTTTAGCCGCGCTTGCCTAGGTTGGTCCGTGGATGGACAACCCATTACATACCGAGTATCCTCCGTGCCTCGGAAAGCACGTTAAGCCGTTGGTCATGGCTGTCATTTGTAGATCTTATACAGTCGTTACAAGTAGTCAGTGGCCCGAAAGAATGTCTTACCAAGGGGTATCGTATAACCAAGCACTAACTGGGTTGTGGAGGTCAGTTAAAATACTGGTATTCAGCTGCATCCGGCTGGACTGCAAGCCGACCCCAACATAGCTGGGAAATGGCTAGGCAGATAATGATCCCAGATTTTCAAATCTTGTAGTGCGATATCTCCGTACTCCGAGGTCGGATTGGCGTCCCATCGGGCAAGTGAGGGAAGAGAGAGTGGACCTTCAAAAGGCCGTCAGTCCTTATTATCTTGTAAAAACGAGTTTACACAAGATAGTGCTTCCTAATTCATAAGTATAAGTACCTCAGACAGGAAAAATCTTTTATTTCCTATGTGTAACGTCGAGCACATGATGCAACCGGGTGTGTTTAATGTTTATGTTACACATTTTTGTGAAGTGATGAATATAAATGTTGATGGATAGAGACTAGAGAGGCAGAGAAATACCAAAAAAAAAATATGGGGTGTAAGGAATGATATGATAGAGGAAGTTTGTTAGTTGCGCCAGTTACAGAAAAGTTGGAAGGGAAGTGATAAGGAAGGACGAATAGCTTGTAACCAAAAGAGTGATGAATATAATTGTTGAAGGATGGAGAGGGAGAGGAAGAAAAAGGAAACGGATGGATGGAATGTGTGAGGAATGATATAAAAGAAAAAGTTATAAATGGTTGTGTGACGGTTGACTGGGGTCCTGGGGAGAATGGAAGAGGAAAACGTGTTGTGCCTACCACAAGTATAATGGGACAAGTGCAGGAATATGATAATTTCTATTACACATGTTTAGCATTAAGAAAACAATGTCACAACATAGTGAAAATTTCTAAATAGACGATCTCTAGGTAGCTGAAATGTGTACTAACGTATTAGGTAATTCTACCGATTGTCGTATCGGCCCCTGGCTTAATGATGAACAAGAGCTATTAATTGGTGGATGGAAAAAGGACCTGATTCAGAAAGTTCTTCTCGATAAAGTATGCATTGTGTGGAGGTTCTTGTGTCTGTAGTCTTAAGGATTGCCGATAACTTTGCTTTAATGGGATAGTATAAATCAAAAATATAAAAGAATAAAAGATTTTTATTAAATAAATAAATTATTAACTACTTGTTACACTTAAGTGTTTACTTATTCAGCTTTGTAGTACCTCTTGGCTTCACCGTCCCACGTACTATAAGTTATAGTCTGAAAAAAAACAAATATTTTTTATGACGCAACACACACAATATTATAATGTCTTTTATGATTCTTTCGGTACTCGAAAAGACTACCGCGGCAGTCAAAAAAAATATCTAAGACTAATCAAATAAATCAATTGATTACATTAGAGATCATGGTATCAATAAAGCACCCTGCGAGTTGCGACATCCCTGTAGCAATATTGCCATAAAAAGAGCTTAAATTATTAACACCGACTTTCAAACTTTAGTTGCTTGATTTAATTCTGCTTCAGTGTGCCAAATGCTTGAGATAGATCGTTAAATATAAGATGATGTTTATTTTGTAAAAAAAAGAGCACAAACGGATTAGTATATCATTCTGTTAAAGTTAAAACTAGATCAGAAGAGTGGTTCTTGTTCTTAATTTTTTTTACCGACTTAAAAAATTGGAGGAGGTTCTCAACTTACATTTTTTTTGAGAATAAAATGATAAATGCAGAGTTCTCTTTTAATGTTCAGATTATGGTCTGGGTCAATTCACATCGTTATTTCTTTGTACCTATGTAGCAGTCAAGTTTATTCTGCTTTAGTGTGCCGAACGCTTGAGTCAGATCGATTCTTTTAGTGTGAAATAAAAAGGGTCAGTTTAACTTACCAGAACAAGTTCGTCACCGTTATATTCCCTCTTGAAGGTGGCGGTGCCTAATTCAGGATTGCTAATAGACGTGACATTCTGTGTTACTGTGTTTCCTTCAACCTTGTAAATACTCTTGACCTGCAGGTAGGAAAATGTGATAAGTATAACATTATATAAACATGACGCGTGTAATCCTCGAAGGACTAGGACAAGGTGCACCTAATAGTATAGTCATAATACTTATGTTTAAGTTCTATGTAATAGGGGGCGAGCCTATTGCAATCAAACGGGCAAGGATCCAAAAACTGTGGCTGCTATCGAGAAATACCTGATGGTAAAATCCAAAAACACTTTGCCCGAACCCGGAATTGAAAGTTCCCAAACCACTGTAACTCCTGTAAGCCAGAATCAACAGTGGCAAAAAGCGCAGAAACAATCAAGTTCGATGAAGTTCCAGAAGAAACAATTTAACTGTCTTGAATCTAGTAACGAAATTAATCAGAAAAGAATAGCGGAGGAGTAAGAAAAATAATTAAGAAGGCTTGTAATAGAACCTTTTCTCGTACTAAGTTACGAAATTCTTTTACTTACGGGTGTCTTTTGGGCGCCAATGACGTCATCAAACTCCACACCGGACTTGAATTTGGTCTCCTGGGGACCCTCTGGTGTTGCTGTGGTGTATGTGTAGGTGTCTCCATCCTTCACCAGTTTTATGGGAGGACCGAACTTCAGGAGCGGTTCGATCTTGTCTTCAGGGACACCTGATTTAAAGACATTATTTAGTATCCAAAAATATACTACAGATCAAAACTTTCCCTGATTTTATTTTAAAAAGATATTTACTGATTAAATTCTGCGGGAATTACTACATAAAAAATCACTGAAATGAAACATTTATAAACATTCAGAACTAGTACGTACCGACAACCTTCAAGAATTCATCGAATTTCTCCTGCTTGTTGGTGAAGATGTATTTTTTACCGAGGAAAGACATGTTGACTGTTGTTTGTATGGGTGATCCATCGCGGTAACGCAGTCTTATAAACAGACGCTAATCAGCAGGATAAGATAAAACAGATATAATCAAATAAACGTATTCGTTTAAACGAAATATATAAAAGGGATGGTGACTCATTTTTTTTTATTTGTCCATCGGGTAGATTATTAAAAAGTATTTGACACTTATTTTTTCTTTTTTCACGTAATCGTATAATTACGGAGATATTTTGAGTTGAAATGGCGCATGACGTCACGGCTCAGTACATTTTATACCTAGTTGTGACGTAGTGAGCCCCCACTCTCCAACTTTAATGCGTTTTAACTAAGTATTTTTTTGATAACTTGATAAAACAAAAAAGTACGTATCTAATATTTTTGTATTACCGGATTGACGGACAAAATAGAATTTCGTTTTCTTTACCCAGTCATCATCCCTATTATTGATTTAAATGTTGAATGGGTGGAGATCGATGGAGAGGGAGAAGAAGACCAAGAAAACGATGGATGGATTGTGTTGTGTTACTCCAACCATCCCAAGTCCTCCCAGAAAGCTAGCAGCATTTTCAGGCTGATGCAGTTTTCCGGGAGCGATGCCGGGCATTGAACCGGCCTCGCTCCCGTTTACTTAAAAGCTTTATCAGTATAAAGCTGAACTCAAGATCCACAAAACAGTGCAAGTAAATCCGTATTCGGACTTCAATTGTAGAAGAAACAACAATTTTATGTTAAAAAATATAAACATTGAACAGCTAAGCACTGACTGGTACGGGTGAGTCACGGAGCGAGCGCCGCACTACCACATCACACTATATCTGTCGCAGTCACGCCAACGCAATACGGGCTGCTGCTATCCTGCTCACACGCAAATCACGCGCTCACCACGCACCCACTCGCATGCAAAATCATTTTCGTATACCTACAAATCGCACTATGATTATGGTGTGTGAAGCTTGTAAACAGGACATGATGACGGCTGACAGACCAATTAAATGTTCTAACTGTGCGGCAAACTATCACAAAATATGTGTTATAGCTTTGTTAATCGATTCTGAAAAGCAAATTGAAATCTGTTTTAGTGTATGCTATTGTTGTACAAAGGTCATTAAAAGATTTATCAATCACTTTGGTAGTCCAAAATATATTAAAAAATTAAGTTTAAATACATAATTTAGTTTGTTAACTCTATACCTATCCCTATTTAGCATTATTTTGCAATTGCCAGATAGTTTTGGATGTTAAAGGGTTGAGATCTTAACATACATTTAAATCATCATCATCATCAGCCTTTATTATTCCAATCATAAAATACACAACTAAAAATAAATTTAATACCAAAGTACAGATAAAAATCAATGAGTAATATGAACTAAAATTAAAATTTATATCAGCTGCTTGGTGACACATTTAATGTGAATGTATCACCAAACAGCACAAAGATATTTAATAAATGACTAAGTTTGATAATTTAATCAATAAAAAAAGTATAGCAATAATATCATAGTTCTTTTTTTGTAGTCTGTTTATGTCACTCAATTCGGGTAAAATAGTAGTAGTTTAAACATCTAGTTACTAAGCATTCGCAATAATTTGTCCGAAAACTAGTGAATCACTCAACAACCATTAGGAACCATACCACATAGTACGCCCCCTGACATAATCCGACTGCGTTGATTTATTCTTTGTTTCAATTCTATGACTCCCTATTCTGAGGTAGGTACGATTATATCTCAGAAGTGGGATTAGCGAAACTTTTGTTTTGTGGGGAACCACCCCAGGAACTCGACCGCCGATAAGCAAAACTATATTCATTTACCGCTAGATCCTTTTTGTTCCTCCAGAGGAACATCACTTTTTTGCTTATCGGCCCGCTGTTCCTCTGGTGGAACAACCTCGTACGAGCAACTTTAAACCCTTATCGTACGTAAAGTAAGGTTCTAATTCGTTTGTAAAAATTTACGTCTATGGCCAACTAGAGTTCGATTAAAATGAAACCATCATACCAACCTTACAACTGCACAAAATTATTAAAAAAAAAAAGAAACGCGTCTTTGTCGACTGTCAAAATGCGTCATGGCGGCCAGTGTGGAACGGTGATGTTTTGTTTTGGAATGCAGTGAAATTTTTGTGTTTTGTGTTGTTAAACTTTGGTAAGTAAATGTATAGTATGTTATAAGTGTATAATGTAACTTTTTAGATAGTCATTTGCTGGAAAAATTATCTAAAAATTATGTTTTTGACCCAAAAATTCCTCCAAAAATTCCTTTGTTGTGAAGTTCGTCAGTCGAAATTGAAAATATGAATTTGACTCTTTTACAATGAAATATGGTCTTGGAAACATTAGCAAAAAGCGAAAAAATAGTGATAATTCATTATTTAATGCATTCGAGGCATATTTATTCATATTTATTGATATTTCAAGTATTTTCATGCATTGAACTGCGCAGTTAGAAAATGGCCGATTCTAATAAGACGTTTGAATTGGAATCTTGCAAGAATAATTTATGTAGGACTCCTAAAAAACACTGTCATTAGATTACTTGTATATTTGTTTTGCTAAATCTAAAGTTTCGTGTAAATTCATTCAGTAGTTTTACCAAAAAAAAACAAACTACGACAACAGTATGTTTGCGGCGAGCTCTCTGATTTCTATGCGATGTTTATAATTCTCAAGTAGTTATGAAACAGTTGTTTATATTGTAATACATGGTCTCGTTAATCAAGAACCCGAAACTGTTTACCGTTTGAGATAAGAGCTAACAGAACTCGCGCGATAAGCATTTTTGTGAGCGCCGGCCACTTGACACGCGCGATGACGTAATTATGGGGCCGAAAGGGGTCCGCGCGATGACGTAACTCAGGCCGCTTGAGTACCGAGAGGTTAAAACGTAAAACAAAAAGCATCTACAAAAAGAAAAATAAGAAATGTGTGGTCTAACATTACATGATAACATTGTATATCCCAATTTGGCCGATTAAAACGGATGCGTTTAACAGTTTTTTTTTATTTTTATATTTTGCTAACGGTCATAATAAAAGGTGTAAAACACCTCACAACGAAGCCGAAAGACACTGATTCTCCCTGTCATTGCGATCTTTTCTTTTTTTGTTCTACACCATACCTGGGAACCTTCTAGTTACGCAGATATTAGGGGTCAAAGTTCCAACTTTTTGACAAGTACTTTTTTAAATACAAGTTTTTAATGTAAGATTTTTAATTTAAACACCTCCACGACCCCTGTACTATTCAATCCGTCCATCAGCACAATGTTTTGAGTGCGTTACATTGAGTTCTACCACAAGACACTATTTTACACCTCCCAAAAAAAAGTCGTTTCCCAGCAATAATTTTTGCGTAAAGTTACTTAGTTTCATGTATAGAATGCTTGGTTGACGGCTTCGTGATGAGTTTATAGAAAGAGGTCACTGTCATCGGTAAACCGATGACTACCGATGAGGCTACAGACCTGTCACTTTTCTGAGCGCACTTAGCAAAATCTATAAGAGACTTATTTATAAGTGACTCAAAGACTTCGCCGAGGCTAAGAGTCTCATCCCTAATGAGCAGTTCGGCTTCAGGACTGGACACTCTTGCATACAACAGGCCCACCGCATCGTAGAGCACTTGCACGCTGGCCAGCTGTTCCAGCGTGGAGCGATGACAGCGTGTTGTTCTTCGACAAAACAAAGGCTTTCGACAAAGTCTGGCACAACGGCTTATTATACAAGCTATCCAAACTGGGAGTGCCAGACCGTCTCTTGCTCATATTACGAGACTTCTTGTCGAATCGCACCTTCCGCTATCGCATCGGGAAGGCATTGTTTTCCCCCCACACCATTGGAGCTGGAGTCCATCAGGGCTCCGTCGTCTCTCCTCTTGTCTTTGCTTTGTTCACCAGTGCATCGCCAAGAGCAAGAAGGCTCAGTTAGCCCTGTTCGCGGATGACACAGCCATTTATTACACTGGCCTCAGTCACGACGCTATCTACCGCACCCTTCCAAACCTCGGCCAACGTCTTAGGCGCTTGGATCCGGAAATGGAGAATTGAGGTGACCCCCGAAAAGAGCTAGGCAGTTCTTTTTTCTCTAAACCGCGTAAAAATAAGCCACCCACGCTCAGCCCGATCACTATGTACGGTAAATCTATCCCTTGGGAGAAGCAAGCCAAGTACTTAGAAGTTCTTCTCGACAACCACCTGTCCTTCACGGCGTACATCAAAGCAGTTCGCGACCGAGCTGCCTTTGTTACGGGTAGGCTTCATTTCATGATTTCGAAACGAATGGGTTGACTGTGTGAGGAATGATATAAAAGAAAAAGTTATAAATAATTGCGTGACGGTTGACAGGGGAGAATGGAAGAAGAAAACGTGTTGCACCTGCCACAAGTATAATGGGACAAATGCAGGAATATGATGATTTCTATTACACATGTTTAGCATTAAGAAAACAATGTCACAACATAGTGAAAATGTCTAAATAGACGATCTCTAGGTAACTGAAATGTGAAGTAAGGTATAGGTAATTCTACCGATTGTCGTATCGGCCCCTGGCTTAATGATGACCAAGAGCTATTAATTGGTGGATGGAAAAAGGACCTGATTCAGAAAGTTCTTCTCGATAAAGTATGCATTGTGTGGAGATTCTTGTGTATTATAATAGGATAGTATAAATTAAAAATATAATAATAATAAAAAACATTAAATTTATTTAAAAAATATAAGGTATACATTAAATACAAGTTTACTTAAATCTATGTCATATTCACAAAAAAAAAGATGTAAAATAATATTTTTTTTATTAAATAAACAAATTATTAACTACTTGTTACACTATTCAGCTGTGTAGTACCTCTTGGCTTCACCATCCCACGTACTATAGGTAATGGTCTGGAAAAAAATAAAAAAATATGACGCAACACAAACAATATTATAATGTCTTTTATGATTCTTTCGATACTCGGACTAACGCCGCAGTCAAATAAATTATCTAAGACTAATCAAATAAATCAATTGATTATAATAGAGATGGTGGTATCAATATAGCACCCTGCGACATCCCTGTAGCAATATTGCCATAAAAAGAGCTTAAATTATTAACACCGACTTTCAAACTTCAGTTGCTTGATTTCATTCTGCTTCAGTGTGCCAAATGCTTGAGAAAGATCGTTAAATACAGGGTGATTGGAAGATGGGTGCAAAGCTTTAAGGCGAAGATAGTACAGACAATTTAGAACCATTTAAGCCATGGTTGTCTTAGACGAAGTCTTACCAAATATTTTTAACCAAATTTTTAAGTTTTTTTTCGGAAATTCTCAAAATTTAATGTAAACTGCATAATTATGGCCAAATTGAATGATAAATGAATTCATTTTTTATTTATTTAATTAAAGTAATGTGTAAGCAATCAAGCAAAACATGTTTTAGGCTTCTGTGTCATTAGACATTTTTTTTACAGACATTTAAAGATCAGAAAAAATAAAAAAATTGTACAATACGTCTTTTAAACCTTATTCAAAAAAAAAACGGAGGGTGCTTTTTTTGTTCAAACCTTTTTGAAGACATGCTTGATAATCGCTCTTTCTTTTGAGGTATCATTTATGCGGATATCTTACAAATTATTGAAATTAGGGCCTACAAACCAATTTGAGGGAGATTTTTTTTTATTTTAGGCAGACTAATTAAAACAACATTTGAATTAAAATTATTTATTTTTCATGTTCAAAATGACGGCCGTGATTCCTAATACAAGCACGGCCCCGTCTTCTAACTTCTGTAGTCGTTATTTTCAACATCATCTCCTGCTTCATTGTCTCAAACGCTGAATTTATTCTTTGTATCAATTCTTCTCTAGTGTTAATTTCTTTGTTGTTATACACCAGTTCCTTGGCCCGGCCCCACACGAAAAAGTCCAACGGGGTCAGATCTGGGGAGCGAGCGGGCCAAGGGATGGGTCCATCCCTGCCGATCCAGCTATCAGGAAAGCAATTGTTGAGGTGTTCCCTTACATTTAAAGTCCAATGCGCTGGACAGCCGTCTTGCTGAAAGATGACTGTTCGGTCTCTTTCGAAGATCGGGACACCTGATTCCTCTATCAGCAGTGGTAAATCAATTTGCAGAAATTGCAAATAATTTTCGCCATTCAATCGATCAGGCAAAAAGTGGGGCCCAATCAATGTTCTGCCAATTATTCCAGCCCATACATTCACAGAGAATTTCATCTGAAATGACACCTGCTTCTTAAAATGTGGATTGTTGTCTACGTCGGCCCATTCATGGATGTTGTGAAAGTTTGTAATACCTTCCCTTGAAAATTTACTTTCATCCGTCCACAAGATTGATTTCAGAAACCACGCATCTTCGATGTCTCTGTTGAGGAGGAAACGGCAGAACTGAATTCTTCTTTGAGGATCTTGCTCTACTAGACCTTGCACACTCCTGCCATGGAACGGATACTTATCATTTTGGTGCATTGTATGCCACACCTTCCATTGAGAAATGTTTAAATTTCGAGCTACTGCTCTAGTACTGGTAGTAGGATCCGCTTGAAATGCTGCTAAAATGTCTTCGTCGACGGCAGTTTCGTGTCTGCCCGGGTTGACTCCAGGTTCCACGCGGTGAAACCCATCTTGGGCAAGACGACGAAACGTGTTGTAAAACACTCGGACATTCGGTATCCTGCGATTCGGATAGCGCTCTTGATACATCCGTCGCGCCAAAGATCCATTGCCGTCTGCTCTACCGTACATAAATACGATATCCGCATATTCTTGATTGGAAAAAGTAGCCATAGTCACTTAACAATTAAGAAAAACGGCGTAGGAGCGCACTAAACGTCAACTCAACACAATTAAGTCAAAAATCAACACGTGCAGGAGCGCGAGGCTACGACTGGACACGGTGAAACAAAAAAGTTCAAAACTAACGCAAACAACACGTGCAGGAACGCAAAGGGCTACAACTGAACACGGTAAATTGTGAATCAACACGACAACGTCCACTCACAAGGGCAGTAGTTTGACTAATAAGTAAAAGATGTAACGGCTTCATCACGGACCGACTGACCCTGACTAAAGAAAAACGACTTTGTTGCCTCAGTAACTAAGACCATTTTGCTGTAAAAACCAACTCTTTATCGCTTTTTGCTATTCATTGGGCGTTCTACCTGGAAATGCCGTCGCACCGCGCTCGGTGGCCATTGTTTAGAGAATCCCCTCAATGGGTTCCCCTCAATTGGTTCCTGCATGTGCCAAAAATTCTTAGAATTGAACAATGTTATCATTTCGAGCACATAAAGTATTCTTTTAAGCAAAAATTTTGTGTTTTGTTAGACTGCCTAAAATTTAAAATTTCTCCCTCGATTTGGTTTATTAGGTCCTAATTTCAATAATTTGTAAGATATCCGCATAAATGATACCTCAAAAGAAAGAGCGATTATCAAGCATGTCTTCAAAAAGGTTTGAACAAAAAAAGCACCCTCCGTTTTTTTTTTGAATAAGGTTTAAAAGACGTATTGTACAATTTTTTTATTTTTTCTGATCTTTAAATGTCTGTAAAAAAAATGTCTAATGACACAGAAGCCTAAAACATGTTTTGCTTGATTGCTTACACATTACTTTAATTAAATAAATAAAAAATGAATTCATTTATCATTCAATTTGGCCATAATTATGCAGTTTACATTAAATTTTGAGAATTTCCGAAAAAAAACTTAAAAATTTGGTTAAAAAAATTTGGTAAGACTTCGTCTAAGACAACCATGGCTTAAATGGTCCTAAATTGTCTATACTATCTTCACCTTAAATCTTTGCACCCATCTTCCAATCACCCTGTATAACGAACGTATATTTTGTAAAGTTTATACGAGTACAAACGCTTTAACATTTCATTTTGTTAAAGTTAAAACTTGATGAGGTGAGTGGTTCATGTTCTACAATGTTTTAACCGACTTCAAAAAAAGGAGGAGGTTCTCAATCTGGTTGGATTTTGTTTTTGAGAATAAAATTCGAAAAAAACGCAGAGTTCTCTTTTTATGTTCTGGGTCAATTCACATCGTATTTTTTGTATGTAGCAGTCCAGTTTATTCTGCTTTAGTGTGCTAAACGCTTGAGTTAGATCGATTCTTTTTGTGTGAAATTAAAAGTGACAGTTTAACTTACCAGAACAAGTTCGTCACCGTTATATTCCCTCTTGTAGGTGGCGGTGCCTAATTCAGGATTGCTAATAGATGTGACATGCTGTGTTACTGTGTTTCCTTCAACCGTGTAAATACACTTGACCTGCAGGAAGGAAAATGTGATCAGTACAACATTATATAAACATGACGCGTGTAATCCTCGAAGGATTAGGGCAAGGTTCACCTGATAGTATAGCCATAATACTTATGTTTAAATCCTGTGTAATAGGGGGCGAGCCTATTGCAATCAAACGGACAAGGATCCAAAATCTGTGGCTGCTATCGATAAATACCTGATGGAAAAATCCAAAAACACTTTTCCGACCCCTGAATTGAAACGAGGACCTCATACTCCGCAGTCGCAGTTGGAAATAGATAAGGCAGATGATATACCTAATTAATGTATTCCTGTTTACTTGCCCTTCATAAGTGTTAGTAACAAAAACTATCAAATACAGGTTAGTTGTAAAAGATAATTTAGAATACTCGTATAGGTTTTATATAACTTTAAGAAGGCTTGGGACAAGCCCGCCACACTGTCCCTAAACCACTGCAACTCCTGTAAGCCAGAATCAACAGTGGCATTCACCAAAAAAGCGCAGAAACAATCAAGCTCGATGAAGTCCCAGAAGAAACAATTTAACTGTCTTGGATCCAGTAACGAAATTAATCAGAAAATAACGGAGGAGTAGGAAAAATAAATGAATAATAAAAAATAATAATAATAAATAAATAATAATAAATAAGAAGGCTTTTTCCTGTACTAAGTTACGAAATTCTTATACTTACGGGTGTCTTTTGGGCGCCAATGACGTCATCAAACTCCACACCGGACTTGAATTTGGTCTCCTGGGGACCCTCTGGTGTTGCTGTGATGTTTGTGTAGGTGTCTCCATCCTTCACCAGTTTTATGGGAGGAGCGAACTTCAGGAGCTGTTCGATCTTGTCTTCAGGGACACCTGATTCAATGACATTATTTAGTATCCAAAAATATACCACAGATCAAAACTTTTCCTGATTTTATTTTAAAAGGATATTAACTGATTATATTCTGCGGGAATTACTATTAAAATCACTGACATTGAAACTTATAAATACATTAAGAACTAGTACGTACCGACAACCTTCATGAATTCATCGAATTTCTCCTGCTTGTTGGCGAAGATGTAGTTTTTGCCGAGGAAAGACATGTTGACTGCCGCTTGTACAGGCTATCGATCGCGGTAACGCAGTATTATAAACAGACGCTATTCAGCGGGATACGATAAAAAAATGTATTCGTTTTAACAAAATATAGTTATTGATTTAAATGTTGAATGGGTGAAGATCGAAGTAGAGGGAAAAGAAAACCAAGAAAACGATGGACGAATTGTGTTAGGAATGATAAAGAATAAAAATTGTGAATGATTGCGTGCCGGTTGACAGCGGAGAATGGATAAAATAACTTGTTGCGCGCAATGACGTTTTTTATATAGATAGATGCGTCATACATGAACATCGCGCCACTCGAAAAAAGCGTAAATACTTTTGCACGAACACGAACGATGAAAGGGAATGAAAATTAAATATCATCTGCGGAATTCGTGTTGTTAGAGAGAGATAAATATATTACTTTATGTACGTTGTGGTTCCGTGGTGCGTGCTCATTGGCCGAGCGCGTACAAAAAGGGGCATGTCGGGAAAAATGGAAATTCGATTTTCTCGTGTTGATATATGTAGTAGATTTACAGGTAAAATAATATTATAAATTTCCACTATCCTTAAAAATATGAATGCAGTATTTCGCAGTGACATACTAAATTAATAAAACAAAATTGAGTATTATTGTATTAATCTTCATTAAAAAAATGACAATAATTAAAATAAAAGTACAACAATCGTTTAAAACTGAATTTCCTCTCATTTAGTTGGATATTTTACACAGTAGGTAGGTATGACATAAAATAAATATTTACTTTGGATGAATCTGGACCAAAACTTATGGTTTTTATGGTGCTGTCTTTTTTATTCTTCGAACATTATTTTTCGTTATTTAATAAGTCGCTGGCTAGAAAATGTTCCGAGCAGACCGTAGAGTATTCTGTCGGTAGCCAATCGTCTTCACGCCGTTGAGCCCTTAGAACGCTTAACCACTTTTACACCCATACGTCCATCTTTAGGTAATATTAGGTACATCTTTAGGCAATTATTATATTGGTCATTAGATTTCATTAGACATATTCAAACAATGTCATTCATCAAAATAAAAACAATTTAGGTTCTTTAGACACTTATGCAAAGTACCTCATCTTCCTCTAACGGCACGTGAGTTACCTCAGGCGCCAGCCACCATTTGAAGGCATCGAAAAATAATATCTATCTATCTAGGTATATTTATATAAATAAAAAGAGAAGTCTTGACTGATTGACTGACTCATCAACGCCCAGCCCAAACCCTTGGACCTTGAAAGCTGAAATTTTGCACAGAGGTTCCCTTTATAATGTAGACAAGGAATAATGAAGGATTTTCCGAAATTCAATCCTAAGGAACTTAAATAGGGGATGAAAGTTTGTATGGAAAATCGTCATTTTAAAGTTAGAAGTCTGAAATTTCATAATATACAAGCTTCTGTTTAGAAATAAATATATACGTATTTTAGCGTTTTTGAGAATTTACCACCTAAGAGGGTGAGATAGGGGTTCAAAGTTTTTATGCGGATTCCGTCATTTTTGAAGTAAGAGGAATGACATCAAATATTGAAGTTTCTGAGCAAAAATAAATGAACACGTATTTCGTCGTTTTTCGAAATTCAACTCCAAAAGGGAAAAAAAGGAGTTGAAACATTAGTACTTAAAACAAAAATGGTCTGCATAGCTTGAAATTTACTATTTATATTTTTGGATTGAATTGATAAACACGTATCTCAATGTGTTTGGAAATTCCACCCCTCAGACGATAACAGGGGTGGCAATTTTTTAATTTTTGTTGTTTAGTTTTAGTACGTTTTTATGGATAAATACGCTAAAAAAACTTCATTTAAGTACACACTTCATTCATCATTCATCGGTCATTTGTGCGAAGGACACTTGCGGCTTCCCTGGTAGCTCATAAAACGGCACAAATGTGTGGATGTCTCTAACTATTCTCAATCTTATTTTTATTTTGTTTTTTTTTATTTATTTTTTATTTTTATTTACTTTTTTCCATTATTTTTAATCAGATGTTTTACAATAGTTTCTTAATCATTACACCATTTTGTTTAGAATAGTTACAGCACGGATGACAACATTTGTGTCACTTGTTTAATCTAGTCTTTTTGCAATATCTTCTTTTTTTTTTTGTATAGACTCTTTTTCTTATTTACCGATTGTTTGTAAATGTATGGACATTGTAGGCCTTATAGATTCCTAGATCCTTGGTAACTTTTTATCTTGTTCTACGTTTTGTAGTAAGCAATGACTTATTGTCGGGCCTACGATGTCCACTCATACTTAAGTGCCAATGCTGTAACATAGAAAAATTGTAAAGCCAAATGATTTTAAAAGAGTAACCATGGAGTTTCTTGCCGGTTCTTCTCTAGGAAACGACCAACCCGAACCGAGCACCTTTTGTCGACGTTTTACAAGTGCCCATGTAGGCCTATGTGAAATAAAAATATTTTGATTTTGATTTTTGATTGGAACCCATTTACGCGAAATGATATTTGCGCGCATGGACACTTGCGTGACAGAAAATCCAAGATGGCGCCGAGGAGAATCACCTGTTTGCGTTCATGGGTGTCGTTTTCGTGGTTTTCGGGGTCGCTAACCAAAATGACGCCGAGGAAAACTTTCGGTTTTTCTTTCACAGGTGTCGTTTTTGTGGACTTCAGGGTCGCCTATAACGAAAATGAGGTCAAAATGAAAATCCAAGATGGGCCGAAGAAACTTGTCTGTTCTTCCGTCATGGGTGTCGTTTTCGTGGTTTTCCGGGTCGCTGATAACAAAATGATGATCTCATTTTCTACTTGCAAATTTTAATAATAAAATTTAAAAAATGCAGTGTCTTATCCTCCCCTAGGCCAAGGCTGGCATTGATTTAAGTGAGAACTGTTTCTCACATGTGCAGTTTTATGTTGCGTGCTTCGGAGTGAGCTTTGTGAGTTAAGGTCAAAACACACTTACGTGTCGTGACGCGCCAGAAGCATTCGGTTTCATACATCGTTGCGACACGACACGCCATGCAAATATGTCCCTAATCATATTAAATGTATGAAACCGATTTGCTTCTGGCGCGTCACGACACGTAAGTATGTTTCCGCCTTAACGCTGAACTCCACGCGGGCGAAGCCGCGGGCAGAAGGTAGTAAAATATTTTTTTCTTTATATGCATGAAATGATACTTTTTATCTTTCAGTTGCAGTATAATTTTTACATTTCACAACATTATTAACATATTTACATTTAACTGATGCATTTTTTTGTTATTTGAGGAAGACAAATATTTTCTAACATGTTGGTAAAATTTTTGGGATTACCACAATGAACATCACACATAGAAATGGATGTATATGCTTTTCAAAGAAAAGTTTACAAATACATATAATATATAAAATTACTTTATTACAGAAAGAAATTATTAACATTACAATTATAATTATTACACTAAAGTAATAACTTATTCAGCTTTGTAGTACCTCGTGGCAACACCGTCCCATTTGTCAGAGGTGATGGTCTGAAAACATAAACAAATAAATACATTTATGTTGGAACACATGATACTTTTTCTAAATACGAAGTGGAACTCAAAAGAACTAATATAACTATCATCAATAAAATAAATACCATCAATATGGCACCCTGCAACATCCATGAATCATTTTTATGTTAAAGAGCTAAAAGTATTTTTCAGCGGCGGGTAGTAGCCAAAATAAAACGCGAAAAATTTTGCTCTCTATAAATAAAACTAAATTTAATTAAAGAAATAGTAAATCTACACATTTTTGAATGCATAACAGTTGCTAATAATTGCTACCGGCCAGTTGTGTGTAATTCCTTGAATGCACTCGCTTAACATAGCATAGAAGAATGGATTCACTGAAGGGGGCAATGTCTGAATTGATAGCACAATTTAATGATAGAATGTCAAAATTTGAGGCTGAACTGACCAAGACATCGTGAATGTCTTCACCCAGCATCAGCTCAGCCAGCCTTGCAACGGAGTATGCAGCATCCAAGGCATTTGTTTTCGAGGCTCTAGCTAGGCTGTCTTCAACACCAGATGGAGGCCCTTGCCAAGGATGTTGATGCACTGGAGATGAGGGGCCGCAGGAAGATGCTGCTTATCCATGGTGTTGCAGAGGTGAATGATGATGAGACATCTTTAGTGGTTGCTGAAGTTCTTCATGACAAGCTGATGTTGGACAACTTTTCTGTTGCTGCTGTTTGTTGGTGTCACAGGGCAAGCAGAGCAGTGCTGGTACGCCCAGACCCATATTGGTCAAGTTGCACGATGTGGATATCCGCGACAAGATTTGGTATGCAAAAACCGAATTGAAAGGTTCTGGTATAACCATATCGGAATTCTTGAGATGATGATGACCAGATCGCGGCATCAAGTCTTCATGGCGGCACGTGATAAGTTTGGTGTCACCAACAGCAGGACCAAAGAGGGCTATATTCACATCCTGGGAGTTGATGGGAGAAGCATCGAGTCGCTACTGGCAGTGCTTTAAATGCTATCGATGTGCCTGAACTGGATGGTGATAAGCCGGAGCACCAATTAGACGTCATTGGTAAGCTAGTGGCCTAGAAGTCAGCCTCAACACCTGCTTCGAAACGGAATAGCCGGACTGCTGCAATGAAGTGAATTGCTTTTAAAACTATCGTTCGGGTAACAATTTCACATCTTATGTTTGTGTTTGATTAAATAATAAAAAAGAGCAAAAGCAAATTGCTCTTTTTTTATTATTTTGTTCCTTCCCCGCGTTTAATAATTCTTGCTAACTTTATTTTTGTATTGTTTGTTTACATTCTTCGCTATTCAGTATTCTATTCTGACACTTGACATCGTCAAAATGTCATGTCAATAGTTACGTTCCGTTTAATTTTTTCTAAGATTTGTTAAATGTTGAGCATGAATTGTCTATGGAAACATAGATAATATTAAAAATATTGCAATTTTAATTTCGTTTCTTTTTATTTTTCGTTTCGTTCGTGTTGTGGTAAGCTTGTGCCTGAACGACGCACTTTTTATTATTTAATAGGTTTCTCATGTTTCATTTTTTTTTTTGTTGTAACGCATAACTGGCGGGTGGACTTTTTAACCAGCCACCCTACATCTATATAATTATATATTAAATACCATTATATACCATTATATACCTATGTCGCATTATGAGTGGCCGAGATCCGAAGCATCGGTCTATTTCACGATCCGACAAAGTTTGATTTACATGTGGGCACTGTCCATTGTGATGTTAAGAAGAGTGTACTATCCATTACGCCTACTGCTGTTGGTAGTGACTTTGTCAGTCGCAAGATGATACTTCCTATCCTGAATGAAATCCTTCCTGTCATTTGCCTTATCCTTAATTATTCCGAATCCTTTGGTGCTTTTCCATCTTCTTGGAAAGAAGACTAAATTACCCCTTTTCCCAAAAAAGAGTAGACCTGTTTCTTTGTCTGAATTCCGTCCGATCTCCTTAACTCTCCATAATCATATTAGCGCTTTCCTTTGTAAAAACAGTCTCCTTAATTTTTACTAATCCGGGTTTAGTCCAGGTCATAGCACTACCACAGCTCTTATGTGTTAACATTACGGATGATATACCTAAGATTAGGTTTGGAGAATGGTAATCTGACGGTACTTTCCTTCCTTCAGTAAAGCTTTTAACATCGTCGATTTCGATATCTTACTCGGTATACTATGCTTTCTTAACATATCTCTAACGGCAATTGATTTGTTTCGTAGTTACCTGTGTGGCCGCCGACAGCGTATTTGTATTGACGGTGCGTCATCTTCATGGTGCAATACCTCTGCCAGCGTACCACAGGGGGGCGTTCTCCTCTTCCTTTTGCCATATTTATTTTAATTTCTAAGGAACTTCTCTCATCTTGCCACCTTTATGCGGACGACCTGCAAATTTATTCACAGACACCCGTAGATGAATTGTTTGAGGCAGTGAATTTGGTGAATAAGGATTTGGCACGTATTTCTAAATGGAGTTTGGCTCATGGTTTGAAGGTTAACCTTGCGAAGAATCAAGTCATTGTTATCGGCAGCCCTAGGCTGCGTTCGAGAATTGACTGGACGAAGCTTCTCCACATTGATTTTGATGGTGCCACAATTCCATATAGCGATTCGGTAAAAGACCTGGGAATTTACATTGACAAAGACATGGGGTCCCCTGTTGCAAGAAGTGGGCCGCAAACTATTTGCGTCTGCAGGGTCTTTACGCAGATTGCGCATTTTCCTCCCAACTGCCACTAAAACTGCGCTTGCTCAATCTGTTTTTCTCCCAATACTCAACTATGCCTGTTATCCAGATCTCACTATAGTGCACCTAGATAAGCTTGAGCGACTCCAAAATTTTTCGCGTTAAACTTAATTGGTTGTCTATCCGACTTCGCCGGAATGCGCATATTTAATCGCTTCTCTACAGAATTCTGTTTAATCCCACAACGCCCTCCTATCTCAAACAACGTTTCAAGTTTCTACATGACACTCATACTAGACACTTGAGGTCATCGGAGAATTTGAGACTTTTGTCGTTGGGGACTCTTCGCCACAAGATCCAAGCACGTGATAAGAACTCCGCGATGTCTTTTGTTGCATCGTAAACATGTTCCCTGAACATGATGATGTCCCGGGAGTATCTACTTTCGGGTTCAAACGTGGTGATGAGATTTTTTCGCAACTCTTCCCATGTTGTAGTAGTCACCATCCAGTCATCAATCCACATTAATATTTTTCGTAAGTTAAACTATTATTTTTTTATTTTTTTCTGCGATGTTTTTGCTCTTGACTCCAGTCTAGGTCAGAGATACATACATAATTACATACAAATTCGACGATAGTACGAGCTTTTTGTTTTATTTATAACTGTCAAAATGTAGGTATAACTACATGGACAAACCTCTTTTATTTTTTTCGAATCCAGTATAACAAATAGGACATGTTTTGTACATTCTGTTATATTGTACAAGAAATAGTATAACTAGATGGTGCAGTATAACAAATGAGACTTTTTATGTCCATTCTGTTATATAGTATAACTAGATGGACTAACCCCTTTTTGCCGGCACATTCCAACAAATTTTATGACCAGTCCTTCACGGTCCAGGCTGTCCGTTTATGGAACGAATTTGCCAGTGTCGGTAAGACCAGCACAGTCACTCGTTGCTTTTAAGAGCTTAGTTACAAATCATTTTCAGCCTCTGTAAATTCATTCAGTCACAAATTTGTCACTGTCACTATACTAGATTTATTTTTGTCATTTATTGTTAAAAAAAACACAAATAAATAAAATTAAATATACAATATAGTTTTACTCACCACAACAAGTTCGTCACCGTTGTATTCCCTCTTGAAGATGGCTGTGCCCAGTTCGGGCTTGCCTATTGCTGTGACTTTCTGTGTGACTGTGTTACCATCGACTGTGTATGTATTCTTTACCTGCAGGTAGAAAAACGTGATTCAAATGTGTTATAAAGTAATGCATGTTTTAGGCTAGGATATTGAACACATTCGAAGTTTTGGACGTTTTTATTCTCTGTTTTGTTATTAATTTACTATGACACGACACTACGATGTCATAAACCTAAAACAATATTTAAAAAAAGCAGAAAAGAATTTTACGACGTCAATAATTTCGTTTAGCTCGGGGACACAACGGGGTAAGTGATTTGTTAATCTTGATTCTGGCTGATGCCAAAATGTTTTGTGTATTTAATTAACATTAAATGTTTTTAAGGTGTTGTAATTTCGAACGAAATTCTTGTACTTACGGGTGTCTTTTGAGAGCCTATCACGTCATCAAACTCCACACCGGACTTGAATTTGGTCTCCTGGGGGCCCTCTGGTGTTACTGTGATGTATGTGTAGGAGTCTCCATCCTTCACCAGCTTCTGGGGAGGACCGAACTTCACCAGCTGTTGGATCCTTTCTTCAGGGACACCTGATTAAAAGATTTTTTTTTTAACTTTGTCCCCCGTTATTTTCTCCTGTATCATGCGTTTACAGTTATACTAACATACACAAACAGCCAGAACCTGTATGGCAGGTAGTTGTTCCTACCTACAAATATGTGTTCCGTGCGGGGATTGATACCGCGACACGCAGCGCAGCAGCCATATCGCTTGGCCACTTCGCTTGGCCACTTCGCCAACCGTGTCGTCAAAATGAAAATGTATGAACTCATGATGCACAGTTGATATCCAAAAAATGGAACTCATAAAAACGTTCGATGTTTTTAATTTATAACGATGTTCACTGTTCTAATTCTGGTAGGATATAACTTAGTAAAAAAATAAACATCGCTGACAATGAATAAGCCTATACTGCTAGATTTCGAATCTTGAAATGTTACTCAAAATATCTATAGAAAATCAAACACTTTTACACATCTAGAACTAGTACGTACCGACAACCTTCAAGAATTCATCGAATTTCTCCTGCTTGTTGGTAAAGGTGTAGTTTTTGCCGAGGAAAGACATGTTGACTGTCGTTTGTATCGATGATCTAGGTAATAATAACAAATAGGCCAACACAGGCTTATAAACAGCAGCTAATCAGCCGGATGATTATGAAACCTTTATCATCATAAGCAAAATCATGTTCTTGAAATAAAATGCAAAGTCATCGTGATGGTTCATCTTTAGATCAGGATTATTGGTCAATTAAGAGTCCATTCAGTAACGCAGAGTAATGATGAACACCTATTGTGGCAAGCCATTCGTTTTTTTTTTTATTATTATAAATAGGCTCGCGCTTGACCACTATCTCACCTGATGGTAAGCGATGATGTGGTCGACGATGGAGCACGCTTGCCTAGAAGAAACCTATTATGATAATGATAAATGATGTTTATTTTGCAAGTAGGTTTTTACAAACACTTTTACACGTCATTTTTATTTAAGCTAGTTGGGGTCGGTGTTTCGTACCTGACTACTCTGAGAAGAAACAGCCGAAACAAACTCAGAGGTTCTCTTTTAACTTGTTACTCTTTTAAAGTCCAGACATTGCTCAATTTACATGAGGACTATGCAGATTAGTATCTGAAATGGTATTTTGAAGAAAGAACCACACAGATTTGAGTGGACCTGTCCAGTCAGTGCAAGCATTTGTCAGTTATCGTGTAGCTCGACTTATAACTCAAGGAGCTCAACGAAACGACGAACAATACCAAAGAAAGGACATTTGGGTAGGTCGCTTAAAGTACTCAAACTGCCAGATAGTGGTGGGAGAAAAATAATGTGACCTGCATGGTCCTCACATTCACAATAATTAAATGTAATTAATAATAATTTACGAAATTAATTTTAAAAATCACGAATATCAATAAATGTCACAATAATAAATAAAAAAGTAAATATGCATGTCAAATCAGTGAATGTCACATAAAAATAATAAAATATAAAGTAAAAAAAAAAAAAACAAATACTGAAATAAGTATTCATGCCACATCGGTAAATGTCACTTAAAATAATAAAATAAAATAAAAAATGTTAAAAATATAAGGTAAAAAAAAAATGTCACAGTGTATAAAATAAGGAATTAACAATGAACAAGCGAAGTCCGAAATTTCGACATTCACAGAGCAAATTTCATTGGAGCAGTTCAATCCCAAGCCTTTTTTTCTTCGAGATAGTGATTAGCATGATAGTAGGCTTTCAGGCATAGCTTCCGTTTTATAAACGATTTGAATTTATTTAGGCTTAGTGCTTGAATATGGCTCGGAAGCTTATTATAAAAACGTATACATTGGCATCTGAACGTTCCCCCTACTTTTTTGAGCCTCGTTGCAGGAACAACAAATTTGTGTTAAATTTTTCTCTGAGGGAGTATCTGGGACTTAATTTAAAAAATTGAAAGAATGCCCTTTTTTGCAAAACAAATATTGTCTGAATATCGGCGGCATTGCCCCACAAGAGAATACCGTACGACATCACGCTATGGAAATAACTAAAGTAAACTAAACGGGCTGTCTCTAAATCAATCAAACCACGAATTTTCCTAACGGCGTATGCTGCAGAGCTAAGTTTTTTTGACAATTTGTCTATATGCGGGCCCCACTGAAGCTTGGCATCCAGAGTTATGCCCAAGAACACTGTGCTATCTTCCGGTTTCAACTCTTCATCCTTGATTAGTACCCTAGTTTCTACTTGTCTTACATGGGGTATCGTAAACTTAATACATTTGTTTTTTTTCTCATTTAGGAGTAGATTATTAACATTAAACCAATTAACGACTTTTGTCACTATTCACTCTTGACTTGAAGACCCCCAGATTGTAGCTATCGGGAAACACAGACTCCGGCAGGGAATTCCACTCCTTAGCGGTACGCATAATAAAAGTATTCCCAAAGCGCTTAGTGCGTATAGGTGGGATGTCCACCATGTACCGATGGCGCATCGCCGTACGTCTGGTAGTCCGATGATGAAACGGGTTAGCCGGAATTAGGTCATGCAATAGGGGATCGGACTGGGTAAAGAAAACGACATTCTATTTTGTCCGTCAGACAGGTAATACAAAAATATTAGACACGTATTTTTTGTTTTATCAAAATATCAAAAAATTACTTAGTTAGAACTCATTAACGTTGGAGAGTGGGGGCTTACTACGTCACACACGACACTACGAACACACCCTTCAAATTTCAGGTCTCCAGGAACAGCGGTTTAGGCTGTGCGTTGATATCTCAATCAGTCAGGACTTTGGATTTTATATGTATAGATATGCATATATCTATACAGTAAGTATCTATACATTCAGTAAAAAGCTGTTATTTTTAAATTACAAACATACACTTCATGTTTATTTATTTGTATTGATTAAACTATTGAAATATTGCTTGTTCAGAACCACGCTGACATAGGGGCCTTTTAGAATCGATAGTAGCGTGCTTACAAGTAATATACTCGAGACGAGCGCGCTGTGTAAACTAATTATCCCTACTAATATTATAAATGTGAATGTAAGTTTGTTTGTTACGATTTCATGCGAAAACTACTCAACCGATCATAATGAAACTTTGTACACATATTTTTGGAGGTATTAGAAGTAACATAGGCTATATATCCTCACGCTACGACCAATAGGAGCAGAGCAGCAATGAAAAATGTTGCGAAAACGGGGAAAATGTGACGCAGACGAAGTTGTGCGGGACAGCTAATCGTAAATAAACCTGACTTTTCTGAAGAACATCTTACATCACAAATCCACTCCTTCAATAAGACCACACGTTTCTGAAACGCCTAAAAGGAAACATTTACTCCGCGCATAAGTGCAAAGTCCACGTAAGTTTAATCGTCTGATAATGGAAGTTATGATCATTCAGGTGATAGGACTAGTTATCTTTGTATTTAAATGCAGGTTCATTTTATTATTGGCTTATGTCACCTATAGATATGACGGCTGCTCAGTCATATACAAGTAAATTGTCATATGTAGAATGTCAATTTCATCATTCTGAATGAAAAAAAAAGTTCTAGCCAGTATTGGAATATCGTCAATACTACGCGCCATTAAAACATTTAAATTTTTTAAACATATCGAGGAGTTCACAACTTTTGGATCTAATGATAACCTATTCCGTGAAAACAAAATAACACATTCTAAACTCGCGGCCCAAATGTTTACGTTCCAAGTCAAACGCGTTCCAGTACCACAAAATATTAGACGTCAGCTTTACATCGCAAAAATATAACACGACCAAGTGAAATTCGATCCGGCATGGAGTATTGCAGCCACCTTTGGGCTGGCTCAGCTAAATACCAGCTTTCCGCGCTTGACTCGGTGGAACGTAGAGCAAAGAGCAAAGAGTGATTGACGACGTAAAATTCGTGGATGCCAAGCTTCAAAGCTTGGCTCTTCGCCGCAAGGTTGCCTGCTTTGTCGGACTTCTACAGGCTGTACTTCGGTGACTGTTCCCAAGAACTCCACGACCTCATCCCACCGGCCCCCTTCTTCCATCGCAGATCTAGATGCATTGCAAGTTACCATCCCTAGTTTCCCTACCTTATTGCTATTCCACCAATTCGCACTAAGCGTTTTCAAACGTCTTTCATAATGCGCACAGCAAAGGAGTGTAACTCTCTGCCTGCGTCAGTGTTTCTGAATGCTTATGCTATGCAAAGTTAGAGTGAACATGCTTCTTCTGGGTAAGCTCGTACCATCGTCAACATTTTTTATTGTTCGGTTTTTTTTTTGTCCTAAGTGGCCTACTTAGCCGTCCCCCGACGCTACGACGCATGGATTAATTCAATTTGAGTTTTTAGAGGTTTATATGTCGGGGGTTTTTTAAATTTTTATTGTATGCTTTTTAAACTTAAATTATTTTTTCTTAGACTTGACTGTCCCACTACTGAGCATAGGCCTTCCCCCCTTCCTTCCACGTTTCTCGCTGTAGCGCCACTTCTCGCTAATTAACGAAAACAAGGAAAGTTATGAATTTAAAAAAAAAACGAGCTTTTACGGGGGAAAGACCCTCCCTGGCGATGGCCAAAGTGACAAGATCTGAAACTTTGAATCGACCTGTGGAAGTTTTTTATATCCCTTCATCAACTAGAAAAGAGGTGATGATCTTCAAACGGCTGAGCAGATTTCGAAACATAGCTAAAAACACTGTACATTAAAACACCTTTCAAACGAAATCAAGTTTATCAAAATCGGTTCATCCGTTTAGAAGCTACGATGCCACAGACAGACACAGATGCACAGTTACTCATATACACACGTCAAACTTATAACACCCCTCTTTCTTGGTCGGGGGTTCAATACACTACCTCTCTCCTTAAGCATTACTGTACATGGTCCACTAGCTAGTCCTACAAGGGGAGGTAAATAAAATGTATCAATCACAAAAAAATTGTTTATTACAAAAAATAAATTACTAATTGAACAACTTAAAAAAACATCTTATGCAGCTTTGTAGTACCTCTTAGCAACGCCGTCCCATTTGTCAGAGGTAACGGTCTGAAAAAAAATCTTTATCATTTTGATATCACACTAATCATTTAAGTTCATATGTGAAATTATGTGTAATTTCACGTAACAAGTAGATATATAAAAGTGAGTAATAAACAAGATTAAATGAATCCGTTAATCCAAGAAGATAAGTATACAAGGTAGACGGGATACCGACGCTAAAACGGTTATACAACGTATTCAGTACATAATTCAACATAATATACAATTTTGTCAGTTATTGAAAAAAATACAGCTGTTACCTACAAAATACATTCCAGTGTGGGAAAGAGACGGAGCTATACAGGATGTCTAGCGCCATCTCTTTCCCACACCGGAAAAGGAGTAAAACAATAATGTTTTAAGACGTCATGGTAGGCCACCTACTAATTGCAAAATACGTAAGAAAATTTGATATTCGCGGGGTACCCTAGCGCTTCCCTCTTAACGGCTATAGTCCTTTAGGATAGCAATAAAACATGACTGGGAAGAGATCAGGCGCAAGGCCAACAGTAGAATAAATAAGAAGAAGTTAAACTTACAACAACCAGTTCATCTCCATTGTACTCCCTCTTGAAGTAAGCCTTGCCAGCATCGGAGTTGATGGTCTGTGTTACTGTGTTGCCATCAACGACGTATGTACTCTTGATCTGGGAGATAAAACATTTGTCTTGAGTACGAAACATAACATGCACATTAGTATTATACAGCCTGTTTTTTTACCATATCAAAGAATCAACTGACATTTGAATTTGTTTCATTCATACATTTTTTTTTTGTTTTTTCGCATTTTCTTAGCTTTAAATATGTATTATTGGTTTGAATAAAAAGAATTACTTGTATTTATCAATGAAACTACTACTTTCTTTTTAAACTTCTGCGAAGTTTGGCAACCTCGCAAAAGTAAAGATTCGTCATACTGGTGACAATTTTTGACCTAAGTAAATTGTGATTGATGATATCTCCGAAACTATGCATTTTTGGACCACCTATTTCAGGAGTGTTAGTATTATTTTTACCTACAGAATATAACCCTAGAGTTATGGGATATAAAAAAAAAAACAGGTTGTATAATATCACACCTACCTAACTAACTAACTACTTAAAGGGAAGCCAGAGTACATCTATGGTGCTCCCTCGTTTCGCCAGCGAAATATAAATAACTAGCTTTTGCTAGCGACTTCACTCCCGTTATGTACGGAAATTAACCCACGGGAACTTTTGTACATAAAATGTTTTTTTTTATTATTCTTTCTCTTTCTAGCTCAAATATTAATCGTAAAAAAAAATATTAATATGTTAGTATGAAAATATAAATGTCTAAAATACTTACAGGGGTCTGCTCAAGACCAATAACGTCATCGAACTCCACTCCAGACTGGAATTTACGTTCCTTTGTACCCTCGGGAATCGCTGTGATGTATGTGTAGGTGTCTCCATCCTTCACCAACTTCTGGTCGGGGGTGAACTTCGCGACTGCGGGGATCTTGTCCTCAGGGACACCTGGTTCAAAAACATTTTTTTAGTAATAATATAAAAATAAAATAAAAATGTTTTATTTCAGATTTTTAGAATCTACATATAATAGTGTACAGGTTTTTTAGAAGTGAAACTTCTTATGCGACTTCCAACAAGTTTAACGCTACCATGGAGGAGGAATATTTTCTAAAACTCACTAAGAGATGGCAGTATTACAAGATTTGTGACTACGTAGTTATACTAGGTACGCAAGATGGCGCGCAAACAGTCATACATTCGACTCTTCGGTGTGACCAGCCTTCACTCAATTTCCATGAGTAGAATAACATCGATAAACTTATATAATAATTATGTAATAAAATAATACAACAAGAAAACAACAAAATATTATTTAGAAGCTCAATAAAATAACGAGAGTGAATGCGTGTCACTGGAACGCATGCGTGTAGTATTACGAAGTTTTTTTTTTAACATTGCCCACCACTAGGAATTTATCATATATCGTGGGTGCATTTACAAACATTTAAACTCACATATACAAATAGCCAGAGTATCTTTAGGCCATACAAAAATTTGTTCCGTGCGGGGATCGAATCCGAGACACGCAGCGCAACAGTCGATCGCTCAACCACTGCGCCAACCGTGCCCTCGAGGTAACTACGTACGTGCACTGATTTATCGTGGTTTGTCGTGAAGTTATTTTATGTTAAGTATAGTAGATAAACACGTTTTCACCAAGATTCTCCAATTAGGTTTAATTTGGCAAAGGTTACAGTAATAGGCGATTCTCTCTCTAATTTGTTGATAGTTACAAAGCTATAAGTACACTATATTGAAATACCGTTAGTATAGCCATTTTTAAGATAGTCCATATAAAATACTGATATTCAGCTGTATCCGCTTAGACTGGAAGCCGACCCAACATAGCTAGTTGGGAAAAGGCTAGGCAGAGGATGAGATTGCTTGTGAAATTGGATAAAATCGTCGTTAATGAAGACCTTTGTTAAAATAAGGGAACCTTGACAGGAGCACCGAAAGCGGGGCTATTTTTTTGTTTAAATCAATGAATTGGCATAATAAAAAAGCTAGAGCATTTAATTCATCCTTCCTAAACTGTATCACTCATCATTTCTCTAGCATTTTCCTAACTATTGGGGTCAGCTTCCAGTATAACCAGATGCAGTTGTATACCAGTATTTAACATGGAGTGACTGCCTACCTGACCTCCTCAACCCAGTCAGTACTGGCTATATGATACCCTTGGTAAGACTGGTTGTCAGACTTTCGGGCCACTGACTACCGGTAACGAGTGTCAAGGATCTACAATGGACAGCCGAGACCAACGACTTAATGTGCTTTTTGAGGCACGGAGCCAACTCGGTATGTAATGGGAGGTCACAAATCCTAAAAAAACGATAAAAAAAGAAAAAAAGCGGTAAACTTAGAACGAATACATACCGGCTGATTTCAGGAATCCATCGAAATTCTCCTGCCTGACGAAGGTGTAGTTTTTGCCGATGAAAGACATGATGACTGTAATTTAGTACAGGTGATCTAGTAACAACTTAGAGGATTGACAAGCCCCGCTTTATAACTGAACGCTAATCTACCCGATACGATAGCGTTAATACGAAAAATTATGACTGTCTGGTGAGTTGTAAAATGAGAATCATTTTTTTTATATTTGTGATATGTCGTTTATAACATGGGTATGATATGGCTTGTTTGCTGATATATATAGGTTATAAAAAATACCAATGATATAGCCCTGAAAGAAAAAAACGCTTTGAACTGACCTCCATTTTTGTCGAGAAAAATCACTATTTGTGTTTGTAAAACACGCAAAACATTGTGCTTATGGGTAAAGGAAACGAATACGCACATCTTCAAAGAATGTGATTCTTTAAAGATGTGCATATACGGGTTCCAAAATCAAGTTCAAATATGTGCAATTACAACTTTTATGGATTCAAAATAAAGGTTATAGTGCAGGATAACGAAATAGATAGACAAAATGACATTATTTGAACTGCTATAAAGGTCTGAATATGAAGCTGAAAATTTTCGTCGAACGGTGATGAGATATGAAACATACGGTAATTATTATTTTATAAAATGGTAATTATGCTACGTGATTGGTAGTTACAAATATATTAATTTCATACTTGGATTGCATATTTATTTATTATTTAGGTGTCACAATATGACATCAAACTTAGCTATACGAATTGACGGAATCTAAAAAAAAAAACAAATGTCAACCGGTTCCTAAAAATCATTAATATTATCTGTTTTTTTTTAATTTAAATAAAATCAACACTTGTATAGCACTTGTTCAAAGCTCAGTGTAAATACACAGTTACAGTATACTAAAGTTTAGCTAGTTACGACGTGGAACTGAGTACGACCACTGAGTTACCCTTTGAGAGACTAATACGTACGTGGAAATAAATTAACCCGCGACAGTGTTCCAAATGGTAGTGACCAACGTCAAAAAAGTTGGAACTTTGACCTTCAATATTTAAGTAACCAGAAGGTTCCCAGGTATGGTCCACCACAAAGATCACAATGACGGGAAGAACCAGTGACTCTCAGCTTCGATTGGCATCTTTTTACTTAGCATTGTTGTGGAGAGTTATTTTTATCAGCGATTCAAAGTCCATCGCTAAACGTAGGTAATACCTTAAGCTTTATTATGCCTGGCCGTAATTAGTAGAAATCTAATCTGAAAAAAATGTCCAAAGTCCATGGAGTTTCTCATCCGTTCTTCTCTTTAAAGATCTACGTTTTGCTTACTTCAACTTTTCGACTGAACTGGCCGATATCTTAAAAAAAATATAAAAAGGCTTATACTGGAAACTTGTAATTGGCCTTGTTCTACATGTTACTCCTGACTACTTGTTTCTATTAGCTTTAAGTTTTCTTAAAATTAATAAAATAAAAATAAAATAAAAGGTTTTTCTTCCTTAGCCTATATTTTCCCACTGTTGGGCAAAAGCCAATCTCTCACAAACGCCTGTAAGTTTTCACGCCAGCGTTTCCTAGGCTTCCCACGGAAACGTGGCCCGGTTTCTGGAACCCGCTGCGTGACGACTCTGGCAAATCGGTCCTGATGTATTTATTCTACAGACATGGTCCGCCCAATTTCGCTAAGCCAGCAGTCTTATTCCCCACATCAGCGGTTCCAATTTATGAACGTATTGTGGTATTGCGTAATCTATCGCTGAGCTTAAAGGTTTAATTGATATAAATATGTTGAGTTTATCGAAATGCAATTCTATTTATGTAATCCTGGTTAAATAACAAGTAATAAAAAACTTGATAAAATGAGGAAACTTACATAGCAATAAAGGGGCACGGGCAGGTAGTGACGTCATAAACGGCGATTAAAAATACTAACGCCAATAATGCTTTTGACACATTTTAAACATACACAAAAAAATAGTGCGTGGGGTCCCTCCGTGCGGAAGAAGTGAATCTTCGTAATACTACACGCATGTGTTTCAGTGCCACGCATTCACTCTCATTATTTTATTGAGCTTTTAAATAATATTTTGTTGTTTTCTTGTTGTATTCTTTTTATTACATAATTATTACATAAGTTTATCGGGATTATTCTACTCATGGAAATTGAGCGAAGGCTGGTCACACCGAAGAGTCGAATGCATGACTGTTTGCACGCCATCTTGCGTACCTAGTAGAACTACGTAGTCACAAATCTTGTAATACTGCCATCTCTTATTGAGTTTTAGAAAATATTCCCCCTCCATGGTAGCGTTAAACTTGTTGGAAGTTGCAAAAGAAGTTTCACTTAAAAAATAAGAAGTTGTTTATATTCATTTATTAATATAAATGTAATAATAATGCTGCTTTGTAGTAGCCCTTGGCAACGCCATCCCATGTGTCAGTGAGTTTAAATAAACCTAGATCGGGCAGGTCGCTAGCAAAAATCTGAATTGAACTATCATTACTTGTATAATTATTTGCAACCGTTGAATATATTTTAGTTACTTATAGTTTACTTATAGGTACTAATTATACCGTTGTATGAGAAATAATAATACTACGCCTAAATATACACTGTTTGTAACACGCTTTCAATCCCCGAGGGGTTAGTCAGAAATAAATCCTACCTAGGTAATAGTTTATCCATATTTTGCCAGTTATGTTTAAGTCCCATGTGAAAGGGGGCGAGCCTATTGCTATTAACCGGGCCAAAATCCAGACTCTGTGACTGCTACTGAGAAATTGCAGGAGTTCTCAATCTAAACCCGGGAATCGAAGCCTATAAAGGGTGTAACGGAAACGGTATATATACAGTATGTTAGTTTAAACGAGGGACATATTCAAACCCATAATAGTACATGCTAACATGATATTAATAAAAATATAAACAAAAAAAAAACACTGATAAATAACAGACAGAACCATACCAAAATTTTCGCAAATGACACGCAACGTGTATACACCCTTGCGCTAGCGACTTAATACTATCGCAGAACATGTGAGCGGGGCAATGACTCTTAGGTATAATCCATTTTCCCCTCATACTTTAAACTTACCTGGCTTAGGACAGTCCAAAATGTCTAGGCACTAAACAAAACATTAAAAATTCTTCTATATACGTTATAGGTTTTTTTACATATTTGGGACGAGAATCGAATACTGAATACCCTCCCTCAATATGTCCCTCGTTTAACCTAACATACTGTATACATACTTTAGTGTGTGCTACAGACCATCAAACTGATCTTCTCATCATAAAACATGTTTTTCAGTGAAAAAATTATCTTCTGCCCCTTACAAATTGCAATACCTATTCGACCCAAATGTATGGGGCAGCTGATATCTTTTTCAATTACGATGTTTGTCCAATCGAGAAATATGTTCAGTTTGATGGTCTGTAGCACACCCTTAAGTATGTATATACCCTTTCCTTTACACCCTATATACCTATTTGTGTGGATGGGTGACCAACCATTACATACCAAATTTCCTCCGTTCCTCGAAAAACACGTTAAGCTGCTGGTCCCGGCTGTCATTTGTAGATCTTTGACAATCGTTACAGGTAGTCATTGGCCCAAAAGTCTGGTAACCAGTCTTACCAAGGGGTATCGTATTACCCAGCACTAACGGGATTGTGGAGGTCAGTTGCTATATGTATAACTGGTATTCAGCTGCATCTGGTTAGACTGGAAGCCGACCACAATATAGTTGGGAAAGTGCTAGGCGGATGATGATGGTGTCCACCAAATTACACTAGGATCGAGTGGTAGATTAAAGTCCACCCGTTCACAGATTTATTTATTTATTTATAAAGGGTGTAAAACACCTCTTAACGAAGCCGAAAGGCACTGGTTATCCCTGTCATTGCGATCATTTTTTTGTTCTACTCCATACCTGGGAACCTTCTAGTTACGGAGATATTAGGGGTCAAAGTTCCAACTTTTTGACAAGTATTTATTTAAATACAAGTTTATAATGTAAGATTTTTACTTTAAACACCTCCACGACCCCCGTACTATTCAATCCGTCCATCAGCACAATGTTTTGAGTGCGTTACATTGAGTTTTACCACAAAACAAGATTTTACACCCCTTAAAAAAAAGTTGTTTCCCAGCAATAATTTTTGCGTAAAGTTACTTAGTTTCATGTACAGAATGCTTGGTTGACGGCTTCGTGATGAGGTGATGAAAAATCTTACATTAAAAACTTGTATTTAAAAAAATACTTGTGAAAAAGTTGGAACTTTGACCCCTAATATCTCCGTAACTAGAAGGTTCCCAGGTATGGTGTAGAACAAAAAAATGATCGCAATGACAGGGAGAACCAGTGCCTTTAGGCTTCGTTAAGAGGTGTTTTACACCCTTTATATTTGAAACTTAATAATTTTTCAAATTAAATATGATACAATTTTAAAAACCTGTAATATTTATTTATTTAACACTTCAAGCACATAGTACTTTATGCCATAGGCATATTCTACCATTCAACCTTTGGGTGATGCAGAGACAAACAGTGTAGTGTAGTGTGTGTATTTTTATAGATCAAACGAAAAATTTTGAAAAAAAAAAATGCTATGAAATTTATACTACCCTGTATTCTGCATCCCAGACCTGGACACATTACAGGCTGGTTACATGTTGCATAATGACGAGTAAACCATTCATTCATGCCATTGTCTTAATCAGTGATTAGATTGCTAACTATCCGTGACGATCACTCCAACAAATGCGCTTCTGCTGGTAGCGAATTTCTCAGGAACAGCCCCGAGTCAAGATCTGTGTGCTCGATTGACAATTTATAAGCTAGTCAGTTTGTATAACCAGCTTACCAACCCTGCTAGAATTCACATTTCGCTATGTAGGTATTTGTACCACTTACGGTCCTGCGTTACCTGACCCATCTCCCTCTCTCCCCTTTACTTTATGGTGTAAGGTAATGTAATATAACTTGTTCAATGAAACGACACATTAAACAGAAGCGATATCACTTAAGCTTACATATTTATTACATTATTGCTCATCATAAATAGTAAGGTACACATACAACTAAATCGATAACACTGTATGCAGCATGATTTTTGGCAAACCCTACGTACCGATATTTTTCGACATTGACAAAAAATTTTGTGTTTGAGAACCGAGAAATGAGAACTTTGTTTTTTGTCATCTTGTAAGACATTTTTTGTCATCTTGTAAGACATTTTTTGTCACCTTTGTAAGGTTTTTTTTTGTCATCTTTACCGCTTCCTCGTGTAAATGTTGTTTTTTTTTCAGACGTTCACTATTGACTCATGGGACGGCATTGCCAAGAACTACTACAAAGCTGCACAAGTTTAAGTTAATCATGTATACTAAAAAAAAAAATTTTTACTTATTTCTTAGTTTTATTTGAACAGAAAATGGACTTGATTTATATTTTTTTTAACGCTCTAATTGACTTTATGCCATTGGTGTTAAAACTAACAGTGAAGTACTCGTTTTAACAAAAAAAATAATTATAACAAATGTTTATCAACAACGCCCAACTCATGTCATTCGAGCGACAAAGATCCTTCAATGAAATCCTAATTTTCATCATGATATTACAAAGTAAAAAAAGGTTACGTTTAAAAAGTATGCAAACACAATAAAAACCCCTATGAGTCAAAACTAAAAAGTTTGCAACCAAGTAAAATCAAAAATGCTAGCTGATTTTCGTAAAAAAGTTTTACAAAAGCCGTTTCCCCAGACAGAAAAATAAATAACAGAAAAAAAAACTTTTTATGGCATCTTTGCTTATTTTGCGACGAACCAGCCAGTGAAAGTTGTAATTCATAAATTTAAAAAGTTTACATTACAATGAAGATAATGTTTACTGTGACTGTGTACGTGTGCCATATTTTCCGTGTTTGAACCTCTATTCTCTATTGATGCATTCAAGGTGGCAGAGTTCTGGTTAAAACTCATTAAACATGAATATGAATATCATCGTACGACGATAATTTTAACTGGGTCGGCAAAGTGAACTGCACACCTAACTCATAAACACAATCCAGAGGGAAAACCAGCGCATTTTTATCTTATTAAGTTGTATTAGAAACATTCTAGGAATCGCACAAGCAATGTTGACTTGCAATCAGATACGTGTAAACAGTTACACTTTATTGATATCAAAACTGATTACAATGCAATGATATGACTCCGATAACAAGAATACATGGCTTCAATTGCCCCCCCATTGAAATAAAACTACTAAGTAGGTACCTACGTTAAACAAGATGTAGCGGCACTACAAAAAAGTACTACAGCAACATGGAACAAAAAGTACTACAGCGCCATCTATGACACACTTGAAGAAACTAACATCAAATTCCTAAATCGCGCAAGTTAGTTAAGTTATCTGCGACTTAAGACTATGTAGATGACCTGTAACATAAGGTTTATTTAAGAGAAGTCGGTCGGTAGCCTACCAGACATAACAACCGTCTGGTCGGAAGATCCTCCCTTTTCTATGAACTATTGAGGAATTTTATTGAGGAACTTTACACCCTGTTCTTCATACTCCTACAAAGATATGGGTGAAAACGCCGGCAGGCTCCATCCCGCATCCGTCCTAGAAGGACATCATCATCAGCCTATAATGTTCCCACTGCTGGGACACAGGCCTCCTCTCAATTTTTATTTAAAAAAAAAAAAAAAACTATGAGACTATACCCTCTCTATGAGAGGGAGTGGGCTGTAATCTACCGCGCGGGACCCTTACGGGTTGGTAGATGTCACATGTCTTCGATTTTTTTATTCTAGGACTGTTTACTCACGATGTTTTGCTTCACCGTTTTTGAGGGCATGTGTTGAAATAAATCACAGAAAGTAATGCGCCTGCCTGGTTTCGAACCCACGGCTTACTGCTCGTAAGTCGGGGCTGCCACCACTGGGCCACCGCTGCTCTAAGGAGTCACACTGATCTTATTAGTCAGAGTGGCGGTACTTTACATGCAAGCTTAAAAGCTTGGCTTTCCCTTATAACCTACTACTCTTCATAATGTGTAGACTTGCTGAACAGGCTCCTTGCCTTATGTTCTCGCCGTATTGTTGGCCCCAGGCACGCCACTGATTGGTGCTTTACTTAAGAAAGGTCAGGAGTGCAGTACTCGCAAACGACGCGTGTATGACCAGGAGGCCTACTCTCTAAGTCCGTCAACGAAAGTACGGGTCTTTCCTAACTAGCTTTATTCTTATAAATGAACCCTACTCTCTAATATTTATTGATTCATGAGTTTTGAAAACACATCGGGAGTAAGGACAACTGTCCAATCGTATTGTCATTCATTTTTCGTTCGAGCTCCTAACGAATCTTATGTTCGTTAGTGATAAGGAGTAGGAAACGATCGTAACTTCAGCCGAAAGTACTGGGTTTCGTGCTTAGAGAGTAGACCCTTGATGTTGAACGTGTACGAAACAAAACCAGTATGTAAGTATTGGTAGCAGGTGACGTTGTGTAGTTGTTGCCTATCACCATGGGAAATGCGTCAGTTTATAGATATATGTTTAAAGATTGATGCCGTTTACAATTCAATTCACTCAATCAGTTGATATTTAGGGGCAATAGCAGCGTTAGGGTAGAGCAAGGTTGGGCGACCGCCCAGGGCGCCTGCTTCACCAGCTTTTGAGCTAGGGGGAGGGGGGGAAATAATTGGCAAAAACAAACAGCATACTACATTATTCATTCTGCCTCTACATTGACACTAACATTGGATTTTTGCGTCATCGATAAACAGATGCTGGAATAAATTAGTAGCCTCTTGCCCCGTAGAACCACACTCTCACTATTATATTTTTAAGGCAAAAAAAACTCGTGAGTAATCTAACTACTTTTACAAAGTTACACATTTTCTTTGAACTAAGGGTGTTACCATATTATATTGACTAGTCGACAATCGATCGATAGGTTTACTTAGCTATCTATCGATCTATAACTATCGATTGACGTCGACTAATACATTCTACCATCGATTGACAATCGATCGATTGGTGTGGTAACACCCTAACGCGAGTGGTCCGTATTTTAACCCTTCCAAAAAACTTTGTTACTGAGGCTCTTTATTTCTTCCTCTGGATTGGCACTTATATTGGTTTTTCACATGATCGTCCGATATAATAATAATAATAATAATAATCTATGACGGAGGCTGGAATAAATTAGGAGCCCCTTGCCCCGAGGCCTTAATAGGCAATAGGGGATCGGACTGGGTAAAGAAAACGACATTCTATTTTGTCCGTCAGACAGGTAATACAAAAATATTAGACACGTATTTTTTGTTTTATCAAAATATCAAAAAAAATACTTAGTTAGAACTCATTAAAGTTGGAGAGTGGGGGCTTACTACGTCACAAGTAGGTATACAACTTACCTACATGTGACGTCATGCGCCATTTCAACTCAATATATCTCCGTAATTTTATGACCACGTGAAAAAAGAAAAAATACGTGTCCAATACTTTTCAATAAACTACCCGACGGACAAAGAAAAAAATAATAGGATTATCCCCTATTATGTCACACATAAGGTTGCACAAAATGGAGCATGTGGGCATTTTGATCTCAAATTACATATTATCTGAATTGATTCAAGGCATTATGTAAAAATTTTGGTTACCTAAACTTTGTCAATTGAAAATTAAATTGCTGAAAACATCGACTTTCATAACCTAATAAAAGACTTCGCCCATAGAAAGGCTAGAAAAAACGTCTTTTTAATAAATAGTTATTCTTTTAATTAATGGTTTTTCATTAAATCCTTTGCCTTTTTTTCGTATTGGGTTTGAATTGCAGTTAGGGGGCGCCGCCGTGCTGCGGGTTGTTCGAAAGAGATACCGTGGCCCTGGAACACAAAGGGCTAAGAAGGAACATGGATGGGTTTTAGTCAGTCAAGTCTGACACTCCCTCCCGCTCCGCCCAGAGCGGGAGGATTTCCCATACTTAAAAAAAAAAAAAAACTGAATTTGTTAAATACATTAACTATCGCAGTGGTTTCAGATCTACAAATTATCTGCTATCATGTAAACATCATAATATGCTGCCACTCGAGTATAGACGTATGGTTCTGGACATGCTATTTCTTTATAATATCTGTAGTGGGAATATTGACAGTACTGTTTTAAATAATTTAGTTATAAGATTAAGTGCTCCGTCTCGACGGACCAGGCACACGCTAAACTACGCTCAAAACTCAGCCGTTGGTAGGACGCTTAGTAATTATAACAAAAGATTCTCTCATCTTGACATATTTAATACTAAGATAGGTATATTCAGGAAACAAAAACGTCGGTTTGTGACGAACTGACAAATACATCTACACGAAATAAATAAATACACAATCACAGACAATCACCACACACCACTATAACATACTCACACAGCACACACCCACTTTCAACTCCTCAGGCACACTCCTACACACTCACCCACGCTGTATTTTTAAGCTATGTATAGATGTTAAATTGTAAATCCTTAATTGGCTGTAGGATAAGTTAAAATAGTTTAGGTTAAAATTGTAAAGAGCTTTGGATTTTGTGATAAAATAATTAAATAAATCAGGTTTCTGTTGTTGTTAGTTTCTGGGTTGTGGAGGTCAGACTGTCAGTGGCTCCATCTAAATAATAAATCATATTCCGCTGCATCCGGTTGGACTGTAAGACCTCTTCATACTTGGGACAAGGTTAGATAGACTTAAAAATAAATTATTAAAAAAAAACGACGTCAAGTATGTCTGAGAAAATTTAAATTATTTTATGTCTGAAAATTGTAGATGGTATAAATACTTATTAAATACAGGAGTTTAATAATTTAAGCCTTATAATATCTTCGGGCAACGCCGTCCCATTTGCTTGTGCTGAGGGTCTGAAACAAGAAAGAAATCTTATATGAATACTGGGCAAAGGTCCTATGACATCCAATTCTTTAAATTCAGGGCTCATGTGGATCACTGGTCGTAATTTTAATTTTACTAATAAATAAAATGGAAATGTCTGTTTGTAATTTCAAAATAACAGCTTTTTACTGAATGAAAGTACACACGGTACAAGCTTACAACACATGTCTGTCTGATTGTTCCAGCTAAACTCCGAAACGTCTGATGTTATAAGGAGTAACTTAAGCATTCTGGCGTCCAGATAAGATCCCAGTTTTTTTTTAAATTTATTTTTTTATTTGCGATGGGTTTACTCTTGACTCTAGTCTAGGTCAGAGATGACAGAGACAAAGTCGAAGATGGTACGAGCTTACCCAGAATAAGCCTGTTCACTGTAACTTTGAAGAGCTTAGGGTTATAAGCGTTCAGAAACATTTTGCTGTACGCATTATAAAAAAAACGTTTGAAATCGCTTAGTGCGAATTGGTTGTTGGCATTACTATAACATAAGCGCAAATCTGAAGGCAAAGAAATTAAACATTGGGAAATGTAGATTATGGCATATTTTTTTATAACTCCTCTAAAAATAGGGTAAATAAGCAACACAGACAATACTTTATGACATTACTTGCAAAAAACCGCAGTTACTTGTTTATCATTGCAGAAGGGCGCGTCCCTTGCCATATCTTCCGCATATCATATCTATACTCTACGAATTCCAATTATTTAGGCTAGTAATAGAATAACTGGACGATCTGATATCACGTGATTACCGCTGACAAACGCGGCCTATACCTAACTGAATCATTGGTCTAGTGATGGTAACTGTCCGACTGCTGCGAGCAGGGTCTGTTTCAAGCGCGGTTTATGCAGAAAAGACGTAGCGAGGGCGTGTGGCGATGGCGGTTAATTAAAAAAAACTAAAATTAACCTAATACTTATGTCGCATAGCGTCGTTTTTGTCGGAAACAGAATTGCGCTCACGCTTCCAGGTGACGTCACCGCCGCTATGCGGCGCGCGTCGCGTCTTTAGTAGACGAGCCAAAGCAGGCGTCATCTGATAAAGAAGACATGTTTGCCAAAGGAAATTCGACTTTACAATGCCATTGCATCGTCCGCATCTGCCACTCCTGTATAATTTAAAGTCGCGAGGTGACACAATTCCGCGTCACACTCCCGCGCCACGTCTCTTCTGTATAAACCATGCTTAAAGTATGGTCGAATTACATCCTTCAAACACGATACGTTTATAGACCACACATACTGCATGGACATAGAAATACTTGACAAGCGAATACCTAGTCCATCGCGGTATCGAGGCGTATCACGCACATCTCGTTCACCTCATCGTCGACAAATGTTGTCACTACCTTATTTTAACATTATAACTATTATAAATGCGAAAGTTTGTGAGAATGGGTGGATGGTTTTGGCACACATACTTTTTATCCCGATAGTACAATCCCGTGGGACAATTACCGAACATAAAACTGGCGAAGCCGTGGGCATAGGCTAGTAGAATAGTAGATTGTATCATAAGGGAGCAAAATAATATTTTTACGGCGAGGGCGTTTTTTTGAATCCAGAGCGAAGTGTGGGATTCTTTAGTAGAATCCTGAACGTAGCGAGGATTTCAAAGATCGTCGCCCGAGCCAAAAATATATTTTGCCCCGAGTGATACACTCTGCTTTTCATCACCCACTATGAGAAAACAGGCGCCTCATATTCTATTGTCATATTATTATTTAATAAAACATAGAGTACACAACTAAATTGTATCTAATAATAAAACAACTAAAAACTTATATTAACATTTGAGACATTTTCGCAATTATGACAATTTATTGTTATTCAGCTGGGGCGGCGCGACTATGGGCCGTCGTACCAGTCAGTCTCTATACAAACAATATTTGCGTTCGATTTCTTTGGCGCTGAACACTAAAGGTGGGTACAGACTGCTGCAACGCAACATGCAATGCAACACGAAACGAGCATTGCATCAGTGTAGACGCGGGGCGCGCACAACGTGCGCACGAACCGCGCATGTACCTACTCACATCTGTTTCCGAGATGCGCGCGAACGGATCGCTCAGTCTGCAAAAGAACACGCAAAGGAATGGATCGTGACGACCAATTGCGGGCTCTGATGATAGTCAGTGCTTCATTATTAATAGTGAATCATGTGATAAAACGCAGAAGACATCGACGTTGGTGGCGTACAGAGTTGTATAGTCAGAGAGCTGGTGCAAAACTAATGGCCGATATGAGATTAACTGGACAATTTCAAAATTTCTTAAGGATGAGTCCAACGACATTTGAAGATCTACTCAGATTAGTCGGACCAAGAATTTTTCGGAATCGCACAGACTGGCAATAACACTTCGTTTTTTAGCTAGTGGTGACTCTTACACAAGTTTACAGTATACCTTCAGAGTATCAAAACAAGCCATAAGTGGCATTATTACAGAAGTATGCTCCGCCATAATTGAGGAATTAAAAGATTATATCAAGGTAAGTTTTATTCTTAATAAGTCAATTAAAGAACAGTATTATCACATCAAATCATTAAAGTCGTCATAGGATTGGTTAGATTCTAGTGACGTTACAGACGATGGCTGTTGGTTCATATATTCTTCGTTCCTTGCCGTGGTATAGCCATAGCGTCCGGCTTGATTTGTATCTGGAGTTTGCGCGAAAGGCGAGGGACGATTAAATCCGGAAGTTCCAGGACGATTAACATATCCGGTCAGATCCACATAATCTTGTCCTTTCTTCTGTGATGCATAATAGGATTCTTGGTATGAACTGGGGTAGTTATCCTGCTGTCGATATGATGATTCATAATAACCTCTGTCAGCCTTCATCAAAATTTCAAAAATTCCAAGTTCGACCGAATTCCTGGTTTGAAGGGAATAAGTATTCATTTTAGCTGATATATAGGAAGCGAAAGTTGTAGTTAAATCTGGAGCGCCTGAATTTCCCAACTTATTGGCAGTAGTTTGTAATATGCCCACTACATCGGCCAGTACACTGCTGCTTTCATCTTTTTTTGCTTGTTTAGCTCGCGTAGGTTCATACGGTGTACGTGGAGTAGCAAATTCGTTCTGCAGATTTTCTTCATTAATCGGTTGTTGAACCGCCTCCTGAAAAACATAAAAATAATTTATAACTGTAGGTCCCATCTCTTGATATAAACTACTAGATAGTAGATATAACTCTCCAGGAAGGTAGGTATCGTGGCACCGATGGACAAATGTCGAAACGACTAAATATTTAGTTCGTTTTTTAGTCTAGTTCAATATAGCTAGCAATAAAATCAAGAGATGCTCACTATAATGGCACCTCAAAAATTGTCACCTGCGAGTGTTGGGCTACTAAGTACAATGACTGTCTCGTAGCCATAAATTAAATAAAAGTTTTTTGTTTTAGCTTCCAACGACAGAAGAAACTTGGTTGAACATAAGCAAACAGTTTGAAGAGAAGTGGAATTTTCCACACTGTTTAGGGGCACTGGACGGAAAACATGTTGTGCTTGAGGCACCTATCAAAAGTGGAACTGAATTCTACAACTATAAAAACTTCTTTAGCATCGTTCTTTTTGCTTTGGTTGACGCCGATTATAATTTTCTATTTGTAGATGTGGGATGCCAAGGAAGGATTTCAGATGGTGGCATCTTTAAAGATACAAAACTCTGTGAAATGATAGAAGATCGTACAATAAACCTTCCATCACCTGATTCACTCCCACGGAGACATATTCCAATACCATATTTCTTTGTGGGTGATAGTGCCTTTGCTTTAAGTGAAAATCTGATGAAACCATATGCTGGGGCACATCCAAAAGGCACTTCAAAGAGAGTATTCAACTACAGGCTAAGCAGAGCCAGAAGAACTGTTGAAAATGCATTTGGTATCATATCGTCTGTCTTTAGAGTTCTCAGAAAACCAATGCTTTTACAGCCTGATAAAGCTGAGCTAGTGGTTATGGCAATTGTCCTTTTACATAATTATTTGAGACGTCACTCTAGAAATACATATATGAATGACACTGAAGATGAAGTTACGAATGAAGACACACGTAGGCAAAATAATGAAGATATGAGATCACTACTACCTATGAGAAATATTCCTCGACGATCGCCTGCACATTTGAATGCGTTAAGAGATGAGCTCTCCGATTATTTTATGAAAGAAGGGAAGGTTCATTGGCAAGACAGATGTTCGTAAAAGAATCAATCCAGTTTTACTTACCGTGTTCGTTCTCTTTCTCGGTTTGTTACGGTTGTCCAAGAACTTCAAAGAATCAAAGGCAAACCATCGACTTTTGTATGTCTCCGAGGCACCTGAAAAAATAAAATAATAATCATGAAAAAAATTAAAAAAAAAACATAATTCAGTCAGTTTTAAACATAGTTGTTTTTAAGTAAACTTGACTAATAATAATTAATAATATTTAATAATTAATTTGTGATTTCAATCCATTAAAATATTGTAGTTGTTGTCAAAGTTGTCATTTTGTAGAGAAAAAAGCCAATTTCAATATTAGTCGGCTATGCCAATTTACATTTCAATACACAAACATTTTTGCGGTTTCCAACCTACGATTGTACTAAGAATAAAGTATATGAATAAATAATAAATAGTAAATTATTATTATTTATTTACCTTTTCCTGTTCCTTTCGATTTCTTTTCCTTCGCTTTTTCACGACGGTAGGATGATAAAATACTAATCATTTTACTGTAACATTTTTCTTGTGTTGTTTCCATCAAATTAGCAATTTCCATCCATGCATCCTCTTTAAAATGTTTTTTATAAAAATTCTCATGTTGTGGATTCCACAAAATTTCCTTTGATCTGTACACTTCAATTAATTGAAGCACTTTTTCTTCACTCCACGTAAATGTAACCGCCTCCTCCGCCGCAGTAGCGTCGTCTTGTTCCATGTTCGCGCGCGTCTAGCCGTACACACCACACAACCTGTCCACACTGACGCTCCGCGCATACTGCGCGCCTCTTTGTGTTCGGGGAAAAAACCGACAAATTTCGGGTCGCTACGCGCAAGAGTTGCAACAATCTGTTCGTGCGCGTAGTAGACGCGGTTCGTGCGCGCAAGGCGTCTACACTATGGGAATTCTGTTACTTTACATGATACATTGCAGCAATGTGGACGTCAAATTCTTGCATTGCATGTTGCATTACATGTTACATTGCACCAATGTGTACCCGGCTTAAGATGTTCCAAATTCAAACTTTTTGAAATAAAGAGGAATAAAAACTCATTACTGCCCGCTAAAAGTTTCTTCTAGAAAACACTACCTTTGGGTGCACTTAAAGGCGAGCCAAGTCGTCCTTTTCGAATAGGTGGGATTAAAAAATATTCTTACCACAATCATCTCGTTTCCAGAGAACTGCCTGACAAAGGTGACGTCGTTGCCGTCATCGTATTTCTGCACGCGGGTCACTTTGTCGCCGTCCACGGTGATGGTGGTCTTGCACTGGAATGAGACATCAAGACAGCGTTACAATGACAGGCATTTAACACTAGGTATAGACTAAAGAACGTTATATATATTTATAATAACGTAATCTATTTTACTTGAAAGAGCCAACTGATTGCTGTCGGTATTGCATTCATAATAAAAGAATAATGTTCTTAGGGTTGGACAGCATCCATAGAATGGGCAAATACAGTACTTTCACAGTTATTATGTCTTGTGACTGGGACTGTAGCTTCATTTTTATTGTTATTCGACTATTCAAAAGTGTCTGTAACTCGCCTACTTGAAATAAATGATTTTGATTTGATTTGATATGGATTGTGTGTATTTCAATTTAGACAAGATCATCTGGTCAAGCGAAAATATCTGGCTGTATTTCACCCTCATCGATACCTTCATCAAATGACGGGGGTCACTCTGCCCCCGCCCCACTCTGGGCAGAGCGGGAGTGTCAGACTTGACTGACTAAAACCCATCCATGTTCCTTCTTAGCCCTTTGTGTTCCAGGGCCACGGTATATCTTTCGAACAACCCGCAGCACCCTCATCGATACCTGAGATATAAAGCTTGACTCGAGTAAACGGTTCACTCAAGAGACTGTCTTGTTTTATTTGATGTCCAGAGACTCCACGACTAGATTATACAGGAATTAAAGTTCACCTGAATCATTTATTTTTCGATTATTCCATAGCGAATGAACAGTCTAATGCGAAGTACCAAAATCAAAATGGATCAGTTCATAAATTTTGTGTGTACACGTTTCACTTCGACCGAAAATTGCCGAATGAAAGGCAAAACTGAATTGAAAGTGAGGCATTTGATAAATATAATGATAGAAGTAATCACAAATTGAATAAATTAATGGATAAAGAAAGGAATAAGTATATTAGAGAAAGTTTGAATGTGGCACATGTTACAAAAAAATAATTAAATTAAAAATTTAAAAAACCCCCGACACAAAAAACCTCTAAAAAACCATAAATAAAATAATCCAAGCGTCTTAGCATCGGGGGTCCGCTTTGTTATGTGCTTGTACTAAGCGGTCTACTTAGCGGTCCCCCGACGCTAAGACGCTTGGATTATTTTATTTATGGTTTTTAGAGGTTTTTTGTGTCGGGGGTTTTTTAAATTTTTAATTTAATTTTTATTTCATGCTTTTTAAACTTATATTGTTTTATCTTAGCCTTGACTGTCCCAATACTGGGCATAGGCCTCCCCCATTGCTTCCACTTTTCTCGGTGTTGCGTGTCATCTCGCCAATTAACGAAAACAGCAAAATTTAAAAAAAAAAAACTTTCTGGGGGGAGGGGGGGTTAGCACCCACCCCCCCTGGCAATGCCCATGGTGACAAGTGACAAGATTTCAAATTTTGAATCGATCAGACCTGTGCAAATTGTTAATTTCCCTTCAACTAGAAAAGAGTTGATGGCCTTCAAACGGCTGATCAGATTTTATCGAAACATAGCTAAGAACACTTTCGATTAAAACACCTTTCAAACGAAACCAATTTCATCAAAATCGGTTCATCCATTTAGGAGCTACGATACCACAGACAGACACACAGATACACAGATACACACGTCAAACTTATAACACCCCTCTTTTTTGGTCGGGGGTTAAAAATAGAGTCGTTTGTCTTTGGGATGAAACGCATGTAGTTAAAATGGTATTGGCTGGATTGATGTTGTAGGATGGAGGGTGTGAGGAAGACCAAAGAAAAGATGGGTAGATTGTGTGACGAATGATATGAAAGAGAAAAGAATAAATAATTCCGTTACGTCTGACAGGGGAGAATGGAAGAAGAAAACGTGTTGGGCCAAGAAGAATGGGACAAGGGCAGAGAGATAATGATGATAATGGTACTCACAGCACGGTCGGCCACTTTTTCATCGAAAGCAACTCCAGACTTGAAGTTGGTCTCGTACTTGGTCTGGGCAGTGGCGGTGGTCAAGGTGTAGGAGTCTCCATCCTTGGTGAACTTGACTGAGGGAGCGTAATTGAGGTACGCCTGAGTTTGCTCCGCGTTCAGACCTGGAGAGGTTTTGTAAGATTTAATTAAGTTTGTCTAATAGTCGCAAGAACTATATAAATAAATAAAATAAACGTTCCCGATGGGGAAAGTCCCCTGTGGGATTATTTCCAAATTCTACAAAAGCGAAGCCGCGAGCAATCGGTAAGTGTGAACCACCCATGTTTTGAACGCTACCCGTCTGATCCTCGCCCTATAATCGCGCTTACACACATACAGACAATCTCAAAAGTTTATTCGATACTTTCTTAACAACGTTAAGGGGGTTATTCCGATATAGGTACTGACAAACATAAACAACCAAAAAACATCAGCGTTTATTAATAATTAACTAGGTACCGTAATTTTAATTGATTATTTATGTATTACTAGCTGTCCCGCGCAACTTCGTCTGCGTCACATTTTCCCCGTTTTCGCAACATTTTTCATTGCTGCTCCGCTCCTATTGGTCGTAGCGTGATGATATATAGCCTATGTCCTTCCTCCGGTTGAAATCTATCTTCTCGCCAAATTTCATTAAGATCCGATCAGCCGTTTAGTCGTGAAAAGGTAATAAAACAAACAAACAAACACAAACAGAGTGACATTCGCATTTATAATATTAGTATGGAAGTATGGATTAGTTATGATTACGATATGTGAAAACCTCGTGTATTTTGACGAGAATGCAAAACAACGGTTCGTACAAAAAACTGTGTAAAGTACCCTGTCACGTTGGTGTTCTAGATCGCATAGCATTTCTTAAAGTTTGTTTAGCAACGTGTGTAAAATGATCCTGTACTGCACCTATCCACGGACCAACCAAAGATCAGCCCGAGTGGGTCCAATTATTAAGCCAGGAGTTCCTCCTATTAGGATAGATAATTACATCTCATATTTTGACTTACCCAAAGCCTTGACGAAGTCGTCATAGTTCTCTTGCTTCTCGAATTTGTATTCCTTTCCTAAGAATGCCATGGTCGCTGGTTTGATGTCTCGGGAGAATTGCAAACTAAAGGGCCTGGGGGGTATGATAGACTGTTATATAGTTGAGCAGTAAATCCCTGGATTTAGATAAAGTAACGTTCGCGGTATAACTGATAAGGTTTTATTGCATTTCAATCTCACGGCGCCGGCGGCTTGCTTTTGAAAGACGTGCCAAGGTGTGTATTATGTCATCGGCTTTAGGCATACTTACTGCTATTTCGTGTAGAGTTGGTTAGTAATCCGTATCTTCGGCTCACGAGTGAATCATGAACTGAACATGTATTTTGTGGATCTGGGTTCTAGATCAAAGGATCAGAGTCTTTTGCAAGATGTAGAAAATGTTTTATAAATTAAGTGCGGTCGGCTCTTTTATTTCATTGCAGGGGAGTTTGTTTCGCCACTTTTTCCATTTAAATCCAACACTTTTATCTTTGATCGTTTTTGTTGTTTACTGTTTTTATTTTCTTGCTATTGACAATCAGTACAGTATTAACCACAATGAGGGTTTTTCTTTTTGCGCCCACATCATTGCCTCCTCACTAGAAATTCTAAAAATGTGGTTGATTGCAAATTGACTGCGTCTATCCACCGGACAAATTATCCATCGTCTGATCAGCGCTTTAGTATTACATTATTTACCGATATCGTAACAATTGTTCCTTCTATTTGTTATCAGATTGTTATTAATAATACCATATGCAGTGTGCTAACAATATAGCAATATTATTATATCTATGTTTATATCTACCTGAGCACTTAGTACTCTATTGATAAACGTTCAAGTAAAGTTGTTTAAATTTTTATTACGAGAATGTTCTTCAGTTTTGCGCTAATGGTCTTTTTTAGAGAATTATGTGCTTATTATTTTTGGGTACTTCATCATCATCTGCCTAGCCTTTTCTAGCCTTTTTGACCTGATGCAAAAGAATAGCAGTATTTTGTCATGGAGCGACTGCTTATCTGACCTCCAAAACCCGTTTAGTACTGGGTACCTCTTGGTAAGACTAGTTGTCAGACTTTTGGGGCTAACTGTCAAAGATCAAGCTTAACGTGCTTTCAGATGCACGGAGGATACTCGGTATGTTAATGCACCCATCCACGGACCGATTTTTTCTAGAAGATCGCCTCGTGCCGATTTTTTTTCTAAAGACGGCAATAATTACATTATCTACGCGCCTTGAGCTCGTAAAATTTTCGCTTCGGAAATTTGTTACCCACTCTCTTACAGTCACCGCTAGTCACTCAAGAGTATGAATCATACAAAACTTTCGTTGAATAAAGAATTCATGAACAATATTTCATGTTATATTTCATGACAGTTGAATTATTTAAATTTTAAGTGTGCTACAATATCGCATTGGGTTTCAACCTGTAACAAGGATATTTGTATGTTTGGTGTAAATACATAAATAAATGTTTATTTTTAGGGTTCCGTACCCTAAGGGTCGAACGGGACCCTATTACTGAGACTTCACTGTCCGTCCGTCCGTCAGTCACCAGGCTGTATCTCATGAATCGTGATAGTTAGCCAGTTAAAATTTCTACAGATTATGTATTTGTGTTGCCGCTTTAACAACAAATACTAAAAGCAAAATAAAATAAATATTTAAGGGAGCTCCCATACAAAAAACTGATTTTTGCTCGTTTTATAAATAATGGTACGGAACCCTTCGTGCGCGAGTCCGACTCGCTATTGGCCGGTTTTTATTTTATTTTAGACAGCTTTTGCAAACGCTACAGGCATTTTGAAACGCTGTATCGCCGCCGTAACCTGAAGTGACAATAGTCATCCGCTCTACGGCTAATATGGCCGATATTAGCCGTAGAGCCGATGACTTTTGGGGCAAACATTTTCTTGAGTAGAGACCGCGAATCAGCAGCCGTAAGGTGGGTCACCATCAGGCTCGGTGGAGCGACGATATATATTCGTAGGGTGGCTGGTAGCAACGGTGTGAAAAGTGCCGAGAATCTCGTTAAGTAGCGTGCAATAGAAGAGGCCTAGGACTAGCAGTGGACTTTTGTAGGCTGATGATGATCCCCACCACTTTGGATTAAAGATCATCAGTTTATCCCATGAATATGAATACTGCTTTTGTTGAAAACATGAGGTATTTGGTGAAGAACGGCCTCATACTGAAATTACTAAGACCTAGTTTTTCGCTGTACCTCATCATCAACCTAGCCTTTTCCCAAACTATCTTGGGGTCGGCTTCCAGTCTAACCGGATGCAGCTGAGTACCAGTATTTTACATGAAGCGACTGCCTATCTGACCTCCACAACCCAGTAACTGGGTAATACGAAACCCCTTGGTAAGACTGGATGTCAGACTTTTGACTTCTGACTACTCGTAACGACTGTCAAAGATTTACTGATGACAGCCGGGACCAACGGCTTAACCAACTCTACATAATTCATACTTGTAAATTTCATGCTTCATTTACCGCTAGAGTTCAGTGATATTGGCAGTTTGCTTACAATAATGTTGAAGTGCAATGATCCACTGAAAAAATTCGTTATCGGCCCCGACCGTTCCCTGACTGATAACAAAATACCTGACTGATTAAAGTAGTAAACTAGTGCTTTGCCCACCGTTTCGTCCGCGTGGTTTCAGAATTTCAACCTGGTGCCATTGCATTATTTTGGCGGGTTTAAATTACACAGCAACATAACGTGAAACGTGAACGTGAAAATCGGGATGTCACATATCTAGGTATATCCATACTAATATTATAAATGCGAAAGTCACTCTGTTTGTTTGTATGTTTGTTACCTTTTCACGACTGAACGGCTGATCGGATCTTAATGAAATTTGGCAAGAAGATAGATTTTAACCTGGGAAAGAACATAGGCTATATATCATCACGCTACGACCAACAGGAGCGGAGCAGCAATGAAAAATGTTGCGAAAACGGGGAAAATGTGAGTCAGACGAAGCTGTGTGGGACAGCTAGTTACATCTTTAGATACATCTAAGAAAAAACCTACCTAATCTTACTAATAGGTAAATTCCACCGCGCTGACCCACACGCCGTGTGCCACCCTGCGCGCCATGCACCCATCATCTACCATGCCGTGTAGGATTTTCGAAGCCCTATTTGACTCTGTTGGGGGATGATTTTGGAAAAATTAAAGAGTATGTTTACTAATTTTCGAGTCAATCGACCCAGACCCGAAAAATTCAATTCCCCCTTTCACCCTCTTAGGGGTGGAATTTCGAAAAACCCTTTCTTAGTGGATACCTAATCTTCACAAAGAACACACCCTCCAAATTTCAAGACTGTACGAAAAGCAGTTTAGGCTGTGCGTTGATATCTCAGTCAGTCAGTCAGGACTTTGAAATTTATATATATGGATTTAGGATATAAATAAAAGATACGATATCAAAGTACTAGAACTAAAAAAGATAACCTTATGTACATAAGGTTATCGTTTTTGCTTGGGGAGCGCATGCACTTTGTGTCAGCGATAAAGTTTGCGAACTATCGAAGCCATTTTTTTATCAGCACGTAACTGATAAGAGTTCTATATTGATAGTGTTTACAAGAAATATATGAGTGTTACAATTTAATTTGGCAATAAAAGAAATATCTAGAAAGAAAATTGTGATACTAAATGCATCTGCATAGTCCTCATGTAAATTGAGCAATGTCTGGACTTTAAAAGAGTAACAAGTTAACAGAGAACCTCTGAGTTTGTTTCGGCTGTTTCTTCTCAGAGTAGTCAGGTACGAAACACCGGCCCCATCTAGCTTAAAAAAAAATGAAGTGTAAAAGTGTTTGTTAAAAACCTACTTGCAAAACAAACATCATTTATCATTTAAAAGTATTCACAGACGATCGAACTTGGTTCGGAACGGACCACGAACTGTACGGTGCTTTCTTCACAACAGACAAGCGCACCAGACTCCGAATCATCCAGTCGTATTGTGCTAGCATTGCGTGAACACGTCTCCTCGACATGCCGACGACATGCAAGTCTTCTACTCCAGCGCCTATAGTTTTGCTAGATTTCACCTAAAAACAAATAACATGCCGAAAAGATAATATCTACTTCGTTATTAAGTACCTACACAATAAATAATAATATTAAAAATGTCATCTGTTTTATTTTTAACCGACTTCTAAAAAAGGAGGAGGTTCTCAATTCGGATGTTTGTATTTTTTTTTTTTTTATGTTTGTTCGCGCATTACTCCGTCGCTTGCCAACCGATTTGGAAAATTCTTTTTTTGTTGGAAAGGGTATACTTCCCAAATGGTCCCATAGTCACCAAGTCGGGATCTGATGATGGAATCTTGGCGAAATCGAGGGAATTCTTCAAATTTTATAGGAAAACGTACAGTGATTTTGGTATTTTCTACAACAAGTGAAGCATTTGCGTCCAATAAGAACCATTCTACTATCAGATCTGGTGATGAATCCAAGAGACAGGTTTCGGAACTCCATAACAAGGCAATGAATCCTAGCTGTGTTTGGGCTTGTTGGAATTATAACGGTATGCTCTTTCCTGGTGTATACACCGATTACGCTGAGATTTATGATCCGATTTGCGTGATTCTTCTTTAGTTTGATGTGGAATAAACATAAACAATTAATATAGTTTGGCCATATAGTTTTCATTTTATTAAATTTTTTTATATGTAAATTTTTCACGTATGTACACCGATTTCTCCGTGATTACTGGACCGATTTAGACGATTTTTCATTCATTTGGTTGAGAAAGCTTGCCCGGTGGAGCCATATGAATTTTATTATCTTTGCTTAGGTACTTTTTGAGTCATCCTCTTTATTATGCATTTTGATCTTTGTCGTATCTATGGACGATGTGCTGGTGTCTAGTTAAAATGTAAAAATTATACTTGACTAGGATTAAAGTGAGATACCACAACTGAAAAGGCTAAAATAAAAACTTTTTTACAAAAAAAAATAACCGACTTCCATAAAACACTAAAAAGTGGCTAAAGCAATTGGCGCAGCCGTGAGACACACATCTTATCCTTTATATATTTTTTTTTGTTGTTGTGTGCACTTGTGGCATGTGCCAAATAAATACGTTTTCTTTATTTTCTTTCTTTCTTTCAATTCAAATACTTTTAGAAAAATGGAAGTCATATTACCCCCTTACGACTATTACCGAAATTAATAAAGAAATAGAACATCTCAGAGCTGCCTATAGAAGAGAACGGAATAAGGTGAGAAATATAAAAACTTTTTTACAAAAAAAAATAACCGACTTCCATAAAACACTAAAAAGTGGCAAATAATTTTAGTTTCGGCAGTCGGTGACTTGTTTTTTTCATTTACTTTTTTGCCACCGACTTCCGAAACTAAAATTATTTGCCACTTTTTAGTGTTTTATGGAAGTCGGTTATTTTTTTTTGTAAAAAAATTTTTTATTTTTTTCACCTTATTCCGTTCTCTTCTATAGGCAGCTCTGAGATGTTCTATTTCTTTATTAATTTCGGTAATAGTCGTAAGGGGGTAATATGACTTCCATTTTTCTAAAAGTATTTGAATTGAAAGAAAGAAAGAAAATAAAGAAAACGTATTTATTTGGCACATGCCACAAGTGCACACAACAACAAAAAAAAATATATAAAGGATAAGATGTGTGTCTCACGGCTGCGCCAATTGCTTGAAAGTCTATATAGCGACTATACCGACATATGGTTCGGTGCGCCGCGCCGCCATCCACACGATCGATTCGGTTCGGAACGCACCGCGTTCGATGTGCAAGCGCTCCGAACCAGCCGTACCGATATTAATAATAATAATGTCCGGCGGACCGTGCGCCACACGATCAAATTTGGTTCAAAGCGCACCATGTTCGTGGTCCGTTCCGGACCAAGTTCGATCGTCTGTGATTACTTTAAATTATTAATGACGGATTAATGATGAATGAATGATAAATTAATGATAAATGAATGACAAAACGGATGATGAATTCCTGATGATGATGATGAAGATGATGCAGGCAGAGGTGTACCTTTAGTGCACCCACATTATTTTCACCAGTTATGTTTAAAGTCCCATGAAATTATTATATTATTGCCATCAACCGAGCACAAATCCAGACTCCGTGGCTGCTACTTAGAAATTCCCTTTAGAAAAACCAACAACACTTTGCGGGAATACCCCTATTCCCGGCGGGTGTGTTCTTTGTGAAGATTAGAGGTATCCAATAAGAAAGGGTTTTTCGAAATTCCACCCCTAAGAGGGTGAAAGGGGACTTGAATTTTTCGGGTCTGGGTCGATTGACTCGAAAATTAGTAAACATACTCTTTAATTTTTCCAAAATCATCCCCCAACAGAGTCAAATAGGGCTTCGAAAAACCTACACGGCATGGTAGATAATGGGTGCATGGCGCGCAGGGTGGCACACGGAGTGCAGGTCAGCGCGGTGGAATTTACCTATTAGTAAGATTAGGTAGGATTTTTCTTAGATATATATATGGTATCTGTAACTAGCTGTCCCGCGCAGCTTCGTCTGCGTCACATTTTCCCCGTTTTCGCTACATTTTTCATTGCTGCTCCGCTCCTATTGATCGTAGCGTGATGATATATAGCCTATGTCCTTTCCCAGGTTAAAATCTATCTTCTTGCCAAATTTCATTAAGATCCGATCAGCCGTTTAGTGGTGAAAAGGTAACAAACATACAAACAAACAGAGTGACTTTCGCATTTATAATATTAGTATGGATATGTGACATCCCGATTTTCACGTTCACGTTTCACGTTATGTTGCTGTGTAATTTAAACCCGCCAAAAATATGCAATGGCACCAGGTTGAAATTCTGAAACCGCGCGGACGAAACGGTGGGCAAAGCACTAGTTTACTACTTTAATCAGTCAGGTATTTTGTTATCAGTCAGGGAACGGCCGGGGCCGATAACGATTTTTTTCAGTGGATCATTGCACTTCAACATTATTGTAAGCAAACTGCCAATATCACTGAACTTTAGCGGTAATTGAAGCTTGAAATTTACAAGTATGAATTATGTAGTTGTTGTTTAGGCCGTTGGTCCCGGCTGTTATTTGTATATCTTTGACAGTCGTTACGAGTAGTCAGAAGCCGAAAGTCTGACATCCAGTCTTACCAAGGGGTATCGTATTACCCAGTTACTGCGTTGTGGAGGTGAGATAGGCAGTCGCTTCATGTAAAATATTAGTACTCAGCTGCATCCGGTTAGACTGGAAACCGACCCCAAGATAGTTTGGGAAATCCTCAAATTTACCCAATCGACCTTGAACCCTATTATTCCTATTCTTTAACCATAAAGTTGAAAATCTACTAAAGAAATTTGACAGATTGTTGCAGGTTGATGTGCTGGCGTCTGTACTGTGAAAACATACAGTCACAACGATTCGGACAGATAACGGACGCGGCTGCGGAAACCGGCCTCTGACAGATAATGTAGGAGCTGAAAAACCTTCTTCTAAAACTGAATGTAATTGTATTTAAATGAAATTGTAATCATATTGTAATTGTGTGTGTGCCACCGCTGCCAGCTGTACGGACACAGCCAAGCCAACTGCCATGCGCCGCACAGATGCGTAAAGTGTCTAGGCGACCATGGTACGGCAGACTGCCCCCGTCCCAAAGACAAATCGCTATGCACGGAGCCACCGAGCTGTGTGCTTTGCGGCCAGTCGGGCCACCCGGCTAACTACCGCGGCTGCCCAAAAGCCCCCAAAGGCTCCTCCTCTAAACTGGCGAAGCGTGCAAACGCCCGCCAGCAGAGAGGAAGCCCATCGGTGAGGCTACCCACTGCTCAGATGCCGGAGAGACTCAGCCCTCAGAGGCCCTCTACTTGGACTACGCTGAACCACCAGAAAGCTTTCCCGGCCCTTGGTAATAAAGCAAAGGCCAACCCCATCCCCGGGCTATTAGACACCCCTGTCCCCACCCCCGCGGCCAAAGCGAGCGCACCGGTGCCCGCTTGTCCCGCGCCTCCCGGCCCCGCGGCCGTGGACTCCTCTCCCGACGTAATTTTAGAAACTTTAGCAAAGATAGTCACCCCCGAAGCAGACCGCATGGTGGCTGATCTCAGGGAGGCTAACACTGGCGGCGATAAGCTTAAAATTATCCTCAAGTCCCTAATCAAGTTAAGCGAAGCCCTCAGCGGCATTGATTTCTAATTCCAATGGATAATACGAGATTAACGTGTACCAAACCCCGATCCCTTAAATTAGGGTACTTTAATGCCAATGGCATCAAAGGCCAGCGTGATGAGATCGCCACTTTCCTCCGCGACCATCAAATTGATATCCTCCTCATACAGGAGACCTTCCTCAAGCCCAGTCACCGCGATCCGAGAATTGCCAACTATCGCATAGTTCGCAACGATCGGTCACGATGCCACAAGGGTGGAACTCTGATTTACTACAGAAAGGAACTGCACTGCATCCCCTTAGATCCCCCTCCCATGGAGTCTCTGCTCGAGACTTCAGTCTGTCGGCTAGGCATGACCGGTCATCAATCGATCACTATCGTCTCCGCGTACATCCCTCCCGGCGGCACGTCCGAGGAGCACACTCTGTTCACCAAAGACCTTGCCGTCCTCTTCGGCTTGAGTGACTCCGTTATCATAGCGGGCGACCTCAACGCCAAACACCCCGCCTGGAACAGCACGACGACCTCTGCCAGAGGACGTCACGTGTATAACCTGGGCGAGTCCCTCAACTTCGATCCCATCGCTCCTATGGAGCACACTCACTATCCCCACGACCCCGACCAACGCCCGGACGTTCTCGACATAGCGTTACTCAAGAATGTCAACCTTAAGTTGCATTCCATCGAGACTTTACATGAGCTTAACTCAGACCATCGACCAGTGGTCATGCACTTAGTTCCGCGCTCGGGTCCTTCTGACCCCAGTCAGCCCCCGCCGACCCAAGTGATAACCGACTGGAGGAAAGTCAGCGAAAAGCTGAAATCCACCACGTCGCCTCACCTGCAGGCCATCCCCGACCATATTGTCTCAGTCGCAGACACGACGGCCGCCATCAACTCGTTTACAGAACACGTGCAATCCGTACTAAAGGATTGCTCACGGGAAGTTCCAGCAATGAGCGATCAACGCTGGATTCTACCCGCTGACGTACTTGAACTGATAACCGAGAAGAACGCGGCCATCCGTTCCTACAGCAACTTTCCCTGCGACGCGAACAAAGCTCACATGCGTTATTTACAGCGTGCTGTAAAGAAACGTACTAGTGAGCACCGTTCAGATCAATGGGACAAGACGCTTAGCGAGCTCGAGCCTACCCACCTAGCCTTCTGGCAGCTCCAACGCAAGTTGCGCTCCACCGAAGAGGCTTCGATGCCTCCCCTCATCCGACCCGATAAGAGCGTCGCATTCGACGACTCTGAGAAGGCCGAATGCCTAGCCGACAGCCTGGAGTCCCAGTGCTCCCCCAGCTCTCAACCAGTAGACAAGCGACATCTCGATGAGGTGAACGCATTCGTCGAACGTAAAGCCGCCCTCCCCCCCGTAGAAGACCCTGATGATCCTCTGCCTTCGGTCACAGCTGACGAAGTGCACGACATCATAAATAAGCTTCAACCGCGGAAAGCACCCGGCTCCGACGGAATCACCAATAGGGTATTAAAACTCCTCCCCGCTCAGCTCGTCGTGTTAATGGCGGCCATCTTCAATGGCGCCCTGAGCAACAACGCCTTTCCCCAAATATGGAAAGAGGCCACTGTCATCGGTTTCGCCAAGCCAGGCAAACCCAAGTCTGAGCCCTCGAGCTACAGACCTATCAGTCTCCTGAACGCACTCGGCAAAATCTACGAGAGACTTATTTATAAGCGACTCAAAGACTTCGCCGAGGCTAAGAGTCTCATCCCCAACGAGCAGTTCGGCTTCAGGACCGGACACTCTTGCATTCAACAGGCCCATCGCATCGTAGAACACTTGAGCGCTGGCTTCCAGCGAGGAGCGATGACGGGTGCGTTGTTCTTCGACATAGCAAAGGCTTTCGACAAAGTCTGGCACAACGGCTTATTATATAAGCTGTACAAACTGGGAGTGCCGGACCGTCTCGTGCTCATCTTACGAGACTTTCTGTCGGATCGCACCTTCCGCTATCGCATCGGGAAGGCACTGTCTTCCCCCCACCCCATTAGAGCCGGAGTCCCTCAGGGCTCCGTCGTCTCTCCCCTTATCTTTACTCTGTTCACCAGTGACATCCCCAAGAGCAAGAAGGCTCAGTTAGCCCTGTTCGCGGACGACACGGCCATTTATTACACTGGCCGCAGTCACGACGCTATCTATAGCACCCTCCAAACCTCAGCCAACGTCTTAGGCGCTTGGTTCCGGAAATGGAGAATCGAGGTGAACCCCGACAAGAGCCAGGCAGTTCTTTTCTCTAAACAGCGTAAAATTAAGCCACCCGCGCTCAGCCCGATCACTATGTACGGTAAGCCTATCCCTTGGGAGAAGCAAGCCAAGTACTTAGGAGTCATACTTGACAACCACTTGTCTTTCGCGGCGCACATCAAAGCAGCTCGCGAACGAGCTGCGTTTGCTATGGGTAGGCTTCATTTCATGATTTCGGCAAAAAGCAAGTTGTCACTCAAGTGTAAGTTGCGCCTTTATACCGCGGTGATCCGACCCATTATGACGTACGCTTGCGTCGTGTACGCTCACACCAAGCCTAAGTACATCCATAGGATGCAAATTTTACAGAACCGGTTCTTACGTAGAGTCACGGGAGCCCCTTTTTATGTCCGTAATGACCGTCTACACGTAGACCTTAGAATGCCCACCGTCCTTCAGTTTATGAAACGTCTTTCGAAGCGTTTCTTCGATAACGCCATTAAACACCGTAATCCCCTGATCGCAGCGGCCGCCCGTTACGAACCCTCGCGCATTAGTACAGTACGCCGTCCTAGGCATACCCTTGTCACTCCAGATGATGCTATCACCCTTCTCCAGGAGAGTAGCAAAGAGACTAGCACTCTTAAAAAGTTCCGACTCAAACCGCCGTCTTTCCGACCTCGCCGTCGAGGTCCGTCGCGACGTCCCGGTCCATGCCCTCCCCGACCCTCGCTCGAGCCAGCCCGCGATGCTGTGCCAGTAGTTTTAAATCAGCCCCTAAATAATGATACCATTCAGATCCAGCCTGTCCCCATGCAGTCCTCCCCCAGCGACGCCCTTTTTTTTTTTTTTTTTTTACGGATGGGAAATCATCAAATGACTTCTCCCGCATCAAATGACTTTATCATCAAATGACTTTACACAGATATTGTGGTAATTGAAATAGTGGACTTTTGAAAGTCGTGCATACTTTATTTTTTCGGTTTCTTAGTTTTTTGACAAAAGGTCCTTTTTTTTTTTTTTTGCGGATGGAAATCATCAAATATCTTCTCCCGCTCTGGGCGGAGCGGGAGGGAGTGTCAGACTTGACTGACTAAAACCCACCCATGTTCCTTCTTAGCCCTTTGTGTTCCAGGGCCGCGGTATCTCTTTCGAACTACCCGCAGCCCTGGCAGGCATCGGCCCTTTCGGTTGCTGACATCTCCTTAAGGCGCGCGTGGAACACGTACGCGCCGTCGACACGGCCTGTCGTCATGAGACGGATGGACGGTGAGCTAGCCTATTACTCACCGTCCACAGGCTCGCGCCTATGGTGGCCGGGGGCCACTGGTTGCCCCCCGACGCCCGGGGCGTCTCCCGCGGCGGCTGGGACGTGAGGTTCTCTCCCTCTCACGTTCCGCCACCTCCTTCGCTAGCATGACTGCTTCGCAGAAGGAGGCGACGGCATCCCATTCCTACTCGCTCCGGACCATGGATTGAACCAGGGCCGGACGCGAGAGGTCGCCGCCGCCAATCGCCGCTACGAGGACACGGCGGTGCTCAGCCCAAGCGGGGCAGAGCTCCACGGTGTGCTCCACCGTGTCCTCCGGCCGATCCTCGCAATGGTAACACCCAGGCGTTTCCTCCCGCCCGATTCGGTGCAGGAACCTTCCGAAACAACCGTGTCCGGTGAGGACCTGCGTCAGGCGGAAGGTGAGGGCGCCGTGCCGCCTCTCTAGCCACTCCTCAAAGAGGGGACTTATCGCCACTATTGTGGCGTGCCCTGCACGTGGTTGCGATAGTCGCTGTCTCCATGCCACCATGAGATCGCGCCGGAGGTCTGTCCGCTGAGCGACAATTTGCCGCGGCAGCGGAGTTTCCCCCCGGCGTAGTGCCTCCGCGCGCCATTCATGCAGGCGCGCGAGGACCATCGCCTCCAGATCCCATGGTGGCAATCCGGCCAAGAGGCTCGCCGCCTCGCCGGAGATCGTGCGGTACCCCCGGATCAGCCTTACGGCTACCACCCTCTGGGGCGCGTTCAGGTAATGGGCGGCTCGCCGCCTCAAAGAACGCGCCCACACCGGGGCCCCATAAAGGGCCATGGACCGCACGACCCCCGCGTAGAGCCTCCGGCAGGAGGCGTTTGGACCCCCCAGGTTGGGCAAGAGCCGCTTGAATGCGGCCCCTGCCCGTTCCAGTTTTGGGGCCAAACGTCGGAAGTGCTCAACGAAGTTCCACCGGCTGTCGAGGACAAGTCCTAGGTACTTTAGCGTCGACTCGACGCCGATGGAAACCCCTCCTACCGTCAGTGTGGATCCCGACGGTGGCGCATTCCGAGGCCCATGAAAGCACATGGCCTCGGACTTGTGCAATGCCACCTCGAGACCCAGCTGCCGGATTCTCTCCACGACTATCGCAACCCCGCGTGTCATAAGTTCGGCCGCCGCCTCGTGCGACCTCCCCTGTGCCAGCACCAGCGTGTCGTCAGCGTAGCAAACTACGCTGACACCGCTAGGGAGGTCGGCGCGCAGCACCCAGTCGTAGCCGATGTTCCACAAGGGCGGCCCCAGAACCGATCCCTGTGGAACACCGCATGACATCTCTCGCCGGTTCCACTCTCCGTTGCGACCAGGGTAAATGACGGCCCTGTCCGTCAGGTAGTCCCCGACCACACGACGAAGGTAGGTCGGCACCCGGTGATACCGGAGTGCCTCCCTAATGCAGGTCCATGGCATGGTGTTGAAGGCGTTGGCGATGTCAAGAGACACCGCCACGACGACCCCACCCCGGGACACCGCATCCCCCGTCGTGAGCGCCCTCACGCGCATGATGGCGTCCACCGTCGAGCGCCCCCTGCGGAAACCAAATTGGTGATCCGCAAGATCCGGCCCCATCCCCACAAGGTGCCCGGCGAGGCGGTTCGCAATGACTCTTGCCCACCTCGTCGAGCAACACAATGGGCCGGTATGCGGACGGAGAGTCCGCAGGGCGCCCCGGCTTCCGGATGAGGACCAGCTTCCCCGTCTTCCAACGAAGCGGGAACTGGCCTCTCTCCAAGCATGCGCTTAAGAGCCCTTCCAGTCGGGGCCCGAGAGCCTCCGAGGCCAGGACCCAGGCTTTGCCAGGCAAGCCATCGGGTCCCGGGGCGGTATTTTTGGCTTTAAGCCTGCCTACCGCCACTCTCAGGTCTACCCCGGTCACTTCCGGAATGTCGTCATCGTCCTCGATGTGGTCCACATCTGGCACCGCAAGCGGCGGAGCCATAGGCGGGGGAGGATGTTCCCCTCGCAGAGGGAACAGAGCGCTCACCACGTCCTCCACGAGCTGAGGGCGGAGACTCTGCGTCAGCGGGGGGGCCCAGGTGCGGAGTTTGTCCCGCACCATCTTGTAAGGGCGCCCCCATGGATCTCTGTCGAGAGTCCCCAGCATCTCCTCGCGGCCCAGGTCCCTGGCCCGCTGGACAGCCTCTTGGAGGGCGGTCTTCGCTGCTCTGTATCCCTCGTACAGCTCCGCCTCAATGGCTGCCGCATTCGTAGGGCGGATGCGGAGCCTGCGATGCCTGGCGTACAGGTGCCGCGCGGCGACGCACGCCTCGCGCAGAGACTTCAGCTCTCGCGACCACCAGTACACCTGACGCCGGGCGCGTCCTGGCGGAACTCGGGGCATTGCCACGTCGCATATGTCGGACATGGCCTCCTGGAACCACCCTACCTCGTTGTTGATGTCGGCAGGCCTGTTCGGTGATGTCACCCAGGCCTGCACTATCGAGGCTTCCAGGAGGAGCTCCCGGTCCAGCTGCTTCAGCGCCCAACGCGGACCACTCGGGGCCTGTGAGACCGGCGCGCTTGAGTCCTGGGCGGAGACATCGAACCGGATGTACCGGTGGTCGGAATAGGTCTCCACCCCCTCCATAACGCGCCAGTCAACGACACGCGGTGACAGAGCGGGGCTAGCGAACGAGATGTCCACCACCGACTCGCCCCGCATCCGCACACACGTGGGGACAGAACCCCGATTTAGGACGACCAGGCCCACCTCCAGAGCCCAGTCCTCCACCATCCTACCCCGCACATCTGTGCAACGAGAACCCCAAGCCAAGTTTTTGGCATTGAAGTCCCCGAGCACAAGCACGGGGAGGGAATAGCTTCGGATGACGACACTCAACTCCATGAGGGAGTTGTGGAACTCGGCGAGAGTTCGGCTCGGGGAGAAGTAGACTCCCGCTACGACGATCTCCCCGAACCGTGCTGCTACGCAACCCTGAACCTTCCTGACACTCTCAAGGGTCGGGGTACCGGTGGCGGCCGACGAAATTATGGCCACTGAGCCGCTCAGGTCCTCCACCCAGTCTTCCCTGGGCGGGACAAAGTACGGCTCAGCGACCACGGCGACGTTAATCAACCACTCCGCCATGCTCTGGAGCAACAGATCCTGAGCACAGCGGCAGTGGTTGATGTTCGCCTGGAGGAGGCGTAATGGGGCCATTATTGGCACTCCATTTCAGCCCCCTCCCGGGCCCCCTGTGAGGGCCCCGCGACAGATGTTGCGGCGGCAGTACTGGCGGCAGTGGCGGGAGCGACAGTGGCGGCAGCTGCTGCGGCGATGGCGACGGTGGTGGCTGTGGCTGAGGGCCTTCCCTTGCCCCTGGTCCTGGTGGGTGGTACGCAGGCCCTGCCCCCAGCCCGGTGATCGGCCGGTTTGCCCGCTGCCGCACATGCAGTGCAGTGCGGTGGGGCAGAGCAGGCCGCGGCCATATGACCGGGCTGACCGCAACGGAAGCAGACGTCGCTGCGGTCCACCTCCGAGGTGCACTGACAACTCACGTGGTGTCCCACGAGGCACCGGTAACACCTCAGAGGTCGGGGTTCCAGCAGCTTAACCTGCGCTGACACCCAGCCTACCAGGAGCCTTCCAGCCTCCACGATCGTTCTTGCCGCCGTCACAGGGCAGCTTACCATTACGGTTCGCATGCCCGAGTTGTCCTGACGTAGGGTGCCTGCCTTGACCTGCTCGGCAGGGCACCCACCGGTCCTGGTGACGGCGGCGACCACCTCCTCTTGGGTCACTGAGTCGTCCAGACCCAGGATGCGCATGTCTGCGCATCTGACGGGCCTGGACACTCGGACCTCATCCGCATCTAGGGACGCTCTGAGCTTTTCAGCCAGAGCGTCAGCGGACAGGCCGCTATTTTCTCCGGGGATCTCCAGCGCTCTAGCCCCTGTCGCGGTGACTTTGAGCCGGAGTCCCCCGGTGATCCCAAGCTCCCCGAGATTCACCGTCGCCTTCGCCTTTGTCAGCACGTCGCGGTATGACACGCCCCTCTTTTCCGCTTCCGGCTGTAGTGTGATCACTACAGCTGCGGTCTTCGGGGCGCGGAGTCGAGCCGCGACGCTTCGCGCCTTGTGCTGACGCCTTCTCTCCTCATTGCGGGCCTTTTTGGCCGCCTTTCGTCCCTTCCTCCTTTTTTCCCCGACCACCTGCCACTCGGTTTCAGCCGTGGCAGGCATGGTGGGTGGCGGCGGCGGCTGCGGCCGGCTTGCTGCTGGCACTGCCTCCACCTGAGGAGCCACCTTGCCCTTTTTCTGGGCCGCTGACGTTTTCGGCGGGGCCGACTTTCCAGGGCCCGCCCTAGTCCTGCCTGAGGGCTGGCCAGACTGCCCTGGCCCAGAATTGGCAGCCGCAGCAGCCGCGTATGAAACTGCCTTCGGGCCCGGGACCACCCTCGGGCCCGGGACCTCCCTCAGGCCCGGGTTCGCATTCGGGCCCGAGCCCGCCCCCGGGGCAGCGGCCACCTTGTTCGCCGCCAGGGGGGGGCGCAGTACAATGCCCTCCAGGACAGAGAACCGCGCCCGGACGGCAGCCAGCTCCTGCCGAACCAGGTGCAGGACCTGGTTCTCCTCCGGCACAGGCTGGCTCTGCTGTTGCAGAGGCACCTCGCGGGAGCCAGACTCTCGCAGACCGGTCAGGTCTGCCCGAAGCTTCATGTTCTCCTCGCGGAGAAGCTCCGTGGCGGCCGTCAGACGGGCGACCTCCGCCCGCAGTTTGGCCACTTCGCCAGGTGGAGGGAAGCTAGCCTCCACTGCCGCCATGATGGAGGCGGAAGCTGCAGGTATGGCCCCGAGTACATCGACAAATGTTTTGACTTTCAAGGCCACAACCCTTATTGCAGCTTCCACCTCCTTCACAAACCTGGCCTTACGCTCCGCATCGGAGCCGCCAGCTTCACCTGCCGCGTCCTCACAGGTGCCCGAGTGGGCCTGCCCGCGACCCCAGCGACGCCCTAAGCCGAGGTTCGTACCCCACAGGGGGTGCCCTTAGCGTGCAGTCGCTTAGTTTGTAAGTTTTTATGCCCTGGCTGGAGGCCTTACTCTAAAGGCACCCACAGGATAGTCCGGTTAAGCAGACGACAACCTCATAGGTTGAACTGCGAGATGCCATTCACAAAAAAAAAAAAAAAATTGTAATTAATTTTTATACAAGGTGTTGTTTTGCATTCTCGTCAAATTCAAGGAGGTGACTATGCTACTGATTTTTGTCCCGAATCAATAATAAAATGGGTAGGTAGTTTTTATTTTTTTCTTATTAACGAAAATCGGTAAGTGTGAACCACCCGTGTTTTAAATACGGCCCGTCTCATTCTCGCCCTGTAACCGTGCTTTCATACATACAAACAATCTCAAACATTAATTCGATCATTTCTTATTCCCTAAACCACGTTAAGGGGGTTATGCTGAAATACTGACAAATTTAAAAACCCAAAAAATATGCGTTTATTTTTAATTAACTGGGTACTGTAATTTTAATTGATTATTTATGTATTTTGTGACAACTTCTTGAATTTTGACGAGGATGCAAAACAACGCCTTGTATTCACATTGTTATCTTTCTTATTAATCATTAATGTGTTAATGTATTTTGTACTTTTGCATGCCTTCTGGTAAAATATTGCTGTTGCTAATTATATTTTTATGTCACCATTTTTGTACCTATATTTGTAAAATAAATGTTTAATCTTATCTTCTTCTGCCAAATCTCAGTGTCCAGTGTTCGCTGCTGAATCGAATTTTATTCCAAAGTGCAAAGTCTCATGTGCAAAGTCCATAAAAGCGCTTTTCACAAGTAGTCCATTATAACTATTTACTATAGAGATTTGATACTGGATGAAAGTTAGATATTTTTTCCGATGGGTTAATCCACCTAGGTCTCTTAAAATGTAGGTACCCTTACCTACGTTCAAAAATTCAGCACGTTAGTAAATTGCCTCAAACGTGCTGAATTAATTTTTACTTAGGATCAACAGGTTGTGTCCGTTTTTTGAACAAATCCACTGCGAGATCAAATATGACGCTTACGCCATCTATCGAGCTCGCTACCAACTTTGATTGATTTTTTGAAAACCATCAATGCATTAAGACATCCCTTGCGTTTTTTTAAAACGAAGAGTGCTTGGCGGCGTCTTGCTTAAAAAAGACGACCTAATTGTTTAAATGTTCTATGAATGACTTAACAAACCCGAAAAAAATAGTGAGTTCAACGGTTTTTGGCCCCCAATAAAGCAAGTTTTATCCAATTAGGTACCTTTCTAATCAAAAAGAAAAAAGTAGAGCTGCAATTTGTATTCAATTAATTGCTCAACGTATTTTTACATTTTTCGCAATCTATTTATATATGACTGCAGTAAATACCAAACACACACAGATACACGTACTACCGAGAGTAAATAATCACAAAATATCATCGGTACATACTGATAATCTGAAATTATCTATTTTATAAGATAGCATTTTTATTTGTGTCATTAAATTACACTGAACTGCATTTTGAGATTATTATTGGCGCCTTGTCTACGATTAAGGCGAGTTCCACGAATGAAAATCATCAAACGACGAGGCACTTAAATCGTCTAGGTATGCACGATGACCAATGAAGCTATACAAAAGCAGTTTATGCGGCACTCTCATTGTACGGGAAATCTGTACCAACCGAGACCCTGCTTTATGTCGCAATCGCGCGTCTCGAAACAATATAAATGTAATGTGCCTTCTCACTATTTTACTGAATATACCGCATTTATTACTAAGAAGAAGTTGAAGAGTATTATTTCATACTATCCTCAATAGTATGGAACCGCAATAGTACAACATTGTTACCCAAGGGGTGAAAGTAACTTATTTAGTCCCGAGACGGGGTTTAATAGTTCGAGGGACTAAATAAGTCTTTAACCCGAGGTAAAGACTGTGCTTTTCATTACGAATACAAGGAAAGTAAAAATAAAAACATGAATTAGCGAAAGAAAAAATTAGTAAATTTAATTTTTCATAAATTTTCCCGCCTATTTTGTTTTTTTTTCTGTGGCCAGCCAGCTATTCAGCCATTATTTTTCATTTTCATCATTGAAAAATGGTAAATATTTTGCCCAAATATATGTTATTTTAAAGAATTTGTTTAAACTAAATTATAATAAAGTTATTAAAAAAAATAAAGATTCTTTAATCAATACTTAACTTTAAGTTATTTAGATTTACATCGTGGCTGTATAGAAAGTTGGAACATGGTTCATAAAAAATGTGAAAATAGAACTAGTTTTTTTTTTATAATTTGGCATCTATCAGTTGAAAGCGATTCTCCCTAGGGATGAAAAGTATTACTTTCAACCCGCTTCTCAGGCAACTTCAGAACTACTTTCAGAGTATGAGTAGTGAAAATGTTTTTTATAATTACCGATACCAAAATTCTGTACAAGGAAGGAGACAAAAGACATAAATAATTAATATTAATTACGGTCTCTCTTTAATTACCTATTAAAAAACACTGCATTTTTGTTTTTTTTTTTGTAATTTGTCAGTACTTCAGAATAACCCCCCCAAACGTGATTTATGGAATAACAAATTATCGAACGTTTGAGATGTTTTGTATGTATGTAGGCGAGGTTATAAGGCGAGGATCAGACGGGCCACGTATAAAACACGGACCTCACACTTACCGATTGCCGTAAAAAAGAATAAAAATACCTACCCATTTTACTACTGATTCGGGTCGAGAATCATTAGCATAGTTACCTCCTGGAATTTGACGAGACTGCAAAAAAACACCTTGTATAGGGAGGGTGGGGGGTGGCAAAGATGTAGGTACTAAAAACATGGGAAACATTTGTACGTGGACTCTATCAATGGAGCCCGCAGTCTGCTTGCCCACTTAATAGAGAATTAGAGATAGACTCGCACTCTCGCACTCACCCTTTAAAGTAAATCTTTAAAAAAAAAAAAAACTATTCTTATCAGTACCAGCTGTATTATTATAATTTAAACGTATTTGACGACCACCCGTATAACAATATTTATTAAATTAAATTAATTTAATTATAAGCATAATAATTAATCCTTAACTACTTCATAAATTCTTATGCATTTTCCATTCCAACCATCGGCCGTCGTTACCTGAAACAAAATGAAGCATTTAATAACCAAACCTTTTATCATACATATTGATTTTCATTACCTGCCTAAACCCTGTCGGGGTCGGCTTCCAGTCTAGTCGGCTGAACGGATTCAAAAATTTGAATACAGATACAAAGTGTTGTTTTGCATTCTGGTCAAAATTCAGGAGGTCACAAAAGACATAAATAATCAATTAAAATTACGGTACCAAGTTAATTATTAATAAAGGCTGTTTTTTTTTAGTTCTTTAACTTTGTCAGTATTTCAGAATAATTACTTTAACGTGTTTTAAGGAATAAGAAATTATCGAATAAACGTATGATATTATTTTTATGCGTGGAAGCGCAGTTATAGGGCGAGAATCAGACGGGCCACGTTTAAAACACGGGTGGTTCACACTTACCGATTTCTGTAAATAAGAAAAAAAATTGAAATTACCTTCCCATTTTATTATTGATTCGGGACGAGAATCATTAGCATAGTTACCTCCTTGAATTTAACAAGAATGCAAAACAACATCTTGTGTATACCTAGGTCATCATCAGCCTATATTGTTCCCACTGCTGGGACGCAGGCCTCCTCTCTATGAGAGGGAATGGGCTGTAATCCACCACGCGGGCCCAGTGCGGGTTGGTAGATGTCACATGTCTTCGAATTTTTAGTTCTAGGACATGCTGGTTTCCTCACGATGTTTTCCTTCACCGTTTTGAGAGCAGCGGTAATGAAATAAATTACACAAAGTAATGCGCCTGCCTGGGTTCGAACCTACGACTTACTGCTCGTAAGCCGGCGCTGCTACCACTGGGCCACCGCTGCTCATTGGGCCACCGCTGCTCCTAGGTAAGCGAGACATATTATAGTAAAAAATGTGGGCATAGACCTAGATGAACCACTCTAACAGACCGGTGAGACGGTAATGCGACACATATAGAAGGAGAACAGGCGCAGCATCGACTTCTTAGCGTGCTTTTCCAAGACACGGGGTATCACAAGCACAACGCTAACATTCAAGGAAAACACAGCACTTTGTGTATAGAATGTAGCTACACAATATGATAAAAAAATCCTTGAAAAGAAAGAAGAATAAGATAAAGGAGAATCATCAGGCGTTACTTAGGGGAAGTCTATGACATTAAATGTTATGTAGTTACATTTCCGCAAAAAAGATCAAGCCCTGGATGCAGAATGTATCGTCCTCCCGCCCGCAAAAATATGCACATGCAGAAAACGCAATAATAATTAGCATGCCATGCACCCAAACCTATACTCGATACGTGTTCAGCACACCTCGTGAGTATTCCCCGTGGAGGGGACATATTTTGCATATCATTTAAGGGAGAAGAATGCAATGTACCAACAATGATGACCTCTACTTATCACAAGACTGTCTAAGTGTCTATTACTATGACCACGTCATCTTGAACCCGGCCACGTATCCAGAAGATATGATAACAGCATGACACATGAGTTGAAGACACCTACTTCCCAAAGATCGATTAGATTCAGAAAGATTACGATATCAATGATTCATTATTGTGATAACAAGGTACTTGATGCTGATGAAATGTGATACAAGAGGTTTTGTTTGTATTACTCGTTACTGTTCTGAACATGCTCTATTACACACTCTGCCAATCTGTTTTAAACTACTGCATTATTACGTGGGGTGTAGCACACAAGACGCGTCTTAAAAAAGTACTTAGAAATAAATTTATAAATTATTAATTTAATTTTTATTTTACTTTGGAGAGAACCAAAGTTGTCGACATAGCTCACATAATAAGCCAGCGGAAGTGGCAATGGGCCGGCCATTTTATAAGTGATAAATGCTGTTTATTTTGCAAATTGGTTTTTAACCCCCGAGCTAAAAAGAGGTGTTATAAGTTAGACGTGTGTATCTGTTCTGTGTGTCTGTCTGTGGCAATTAGTTTCGTTTGAAAGGTGTTTTAATGAGTGTTCTTAGCTATGTTTCGAGAAAATCTGCTCCGCCGTTTGAAGATCATCATCTCTTTTCAAGCTGATGAAGACAATTTAAACAACGTCACGTGGTCGAACCGAAATTTAAAATCTTGTTACAAACACATTTACACGGCATTTTTTTAGGGTTCCGTATCCAAAGCGTCAAACGGGACCCTATTACTGAGACTTCGCTGTCCGTCTGTCACCAGGCTGTATCTCAAGAACCGTGATAGTTAGCCTGTTTTCTGTTGATGCTATAACAAAAAATACTATCATCTGCCTAGCCTTTTCCCAAACTATCTTGGGGTCGGCTTCCAGTCTAACGGGATGCAGCTGAGTACCAGTATTTAACATGAAGCGACTGCCTATCTGACCTCCACAACCCAGTAACTGGGTAATACGATACCCCTTGGTAAGACTGGATGTCAGACTTTTTGGCTTCTGACTACTCGTAACGACTGTCAAAGATCTACAAATGACAGCCGGGACCAACGGCTAAACGTGCTTTCCGAGGCACGAAGGAAACTCGGTATGTAATTATGGTCACCCATCTACGGACCAACCTCGGCAAGCACGGCTTAACCTTAAAGATCGACCCGGGCGGCTGTTATTACTTATTATTAAACAAAAAGTACTGTAAACAGAATAAAATAAATATTTGAGGGGGGATCCAATAAAAAAAGGGTTTTTTTTTTATAAATAATGGTTTGGAACCCTTCGTGCGCGAGTCCGACTCGTACTTGACCGGTTTTTTTACCAGATTTGGCCGGTGTTTCATACTTGACTATTCTGAGAAGAAACAAACCCAGAGTTCATAGCTTTTTTTAAGGTCCAGACAAAATCTTGGTCTGCTCACAAGAGTACTACAGATTAGTGTCTTAGATCGGCTTTTAAAGTAAGAACCACACAGATTTGAGCGGTTCTGTCAAGAGACAAGTCAATGCAAGTATTTGTCAGTTATCGTGAACTCAAAGAACTCAACTAAAATTAGCCGTAGAAGTTGGAGTAGACATGTTCTTGAGTGGAGACTGTAAGTCGCCAAAGCATAAGCTAGGACGCCTTTTTTTACGGATGGGGTATCATCAAATGGCCCCTCCTGCTCTGGGCTCTCTCAAATAGTCCCGCAGCCCTGGCAGGTATCGGCCCTCGACGCCCCGGGCGACTACCGCGGCGACTTGGACGTGAGGTTCTCTCCCTCTCTCGTTCTGCCACCTCCTTCGCTAGCATGACTGCTTCGCAAAAGGAGACACGGCTTCCCATTCCCTCTCGCTCCGGACCATGGATTGAACCAGGGCCGGACGCGAGAGGTCGCTGCTGCCAATCGCCGCTATAAGTTAGGACGCCTCAGGTTAGGTTGGCCGTCAATCTCCACAGGGTTACTGGTAGTGGCTGGATGAGATTTGCCGAGTATGGAGTGGTGTGATATTCGAAAGCTATATGTCCTGCAGCGGACTGCTCTAGGGTGACGATGCTGAACATTTGTTTTAATATTAAGGAGCTCGTGGTTAAATAATAACAGCCGCACGGGTCGATCTTTAAGGTTAAGCCGTGCTTGCCGAGCTTGGTCCGTGGATGGGTGACCATAGTTACATACAGAGTTATCATCGTACATGTATACGATTACATACCACGTTAAGCCGTTGGTCCCGGCTGTCATTTGTAGATCTTTGACAGTCGTTACGAGTAGTCAGAAGTCAAAAGACTAACATCCAGTCTTACTAAGGGGCATCGTATTGCCCAGTTACTGGGTTGTGGAGGTCAGATAGGCAGTCGCTTCATGTAAAATACTGGTACTCAGCTGCATCCGGTCTGGTTAGACTGGAAGCCGACCCCAAAACAGTTTGGGAAAAGGCTAGGCAGATGGTGATGATGAAGTAATTATTAAGGATCAACTAGTCGTGATTTAGATTTGACTGGCAAAATATTGAGACGTAGTCATTTGTCTTGGTATCGACATGCGATGAAGAAAGTTGAAACGTATGTGACTACAAAAGTGATGATGGATGAAGAAGGAGGGAAAACCAGAAAAGATCAAGTGTTAGGAATATATGAAACAAAAAGAAGTAAATAATGGCGTGATGCTGACAGAGGAGTATGGAAGATAACAAAGCTGTTGCCCTTAATATGAGACAGGAATATACATGTACATGATTAAGATTTTTTAGGAGACTTTTTTTAAAACTAGGTAAAATCCGGGTGACCCATGTCAGGGAAAAAAAACTTTGTTTATGAGAAAATGTACGTTATTAAAATCCAACGATAAACTTTTCCTGCCTTTTTTTTGGATGTCCATTTTCATACCTAATACTTTTCAGGTAATATTCCGAAGAAACAATTTAAACTGTATTTTTTAATAAAATATTAATCATTATTCTACTGTCGCCTTCCGACCGTTTTACTGACCCACTTAACGTCCTTTCAAACCCCTAATTATAACTAGCCACTTGACAATTATTTATTCCCTCCAAGGCTTCTGTCTTAGAACCATTTAGTGGCTTTTAGTCTATAATGATAGCCTTAAGTCTATAATTAGTAGGTCTAAACTTACTATAGTTCCATCCAAGGCTAATGTCTTAGAAACATTTAGAGCCTCTTAGGCTATAATAATAGCCTTAACTTCTATAATATAAGGTTTAAATTACCACAGTTAATAAGTCCGGTGTGAAAGTTCGCACATGTGTCGATTTTCGGCCGTTGTCTTCAGTTTGTATTTGTGTCATGCAGTCCCCGTTGAGCTCCACGATAGATTTTAACTGGAATAATAATAAAAAAGTAATTAGAAACGTGTTAACTAAAAGCTGAGGGGAATACTAAACCTTTTTTTTTTATTTTATAGATTTTCGATTTTATCATTTTGCTTTTTAATATTGTCTTTTTGTTAGTTTTTTTAATGGGCACAGTATTTTATAATTTTTACACGTTAATCAATTATAGCAATGCTATTCTTTTTATCATTTATGTGGGATTGTGAGTTCAGAGTAAAACAAATGGAAATAAACTTTGGAAATCAGTATATTTTAAATAAAACGTCCTTGTCGTCTTCTCCGTCTTACGCCATCTTTTTAAAACGTTCCCTCTCTTCCGATACATTCATCTCTTTCACTCACGCTTACGTTCCGTTTCCTACATTCGGCCGTCCTGCTCTCTTGTCTGTCCTCAGGCACTGCTTACCTCATTCATTCGACAGTAAAACCTCTATCTTACTTGGTACATAATACTATAACGGTTTACAACTTTTCATGTTTATTTGAACAGTATTAAATACACAAACTTAAACTACTTACATTACCCTAAACACTTTCATACCATTCATCACCATTACATACGTCTTTGAGCTATTCAACTGTATAATTATTCTGAAGTACTTCCATCTGGCCACCTCTTCATTTGATCAGCTGAGCTGGAAGTGCGGTTCGGACCTTCAGTCGCACTATCAGCTTTTACCATATCGTATCGGTCATTTTGATGAACCTTGGTAATTTGGTACGGTCCTAGATACTTAGCCTTGAGCTTGAGTCCTGCACCAAATTGGGTTCTCTTTATAGCCACAAGGTCACGTACTTGGTACTTATGACTTGGTTTCCTTCTATTGTTATAATATCTTCTGTTCTCTTCTTGCACAGCCAGTATTTGTTCTTTCGCTTTTTGACGTAACTCCTCTCTATTACTTTCATACTGTCTTGCAGTTTCTTCTTCAAGTAATTTCAAAACTTCAATATCTTCTTTATACCTCATCTTGGTACCAATTAATAAATTATAGGGAGAGGTATTGATACTCCTCTGAAATGTGCTGTTCAATGCTCTTTGAACTCTGCTCACATGTTTATACCAACACATACCTGCGTTTTCAATACAAAGTTTAGACAACATAGGGATTATTATTCGATGGACTCTTTCAACTTGACCATTTCCTCTTGGTATCCCTGTGGTGATTGTAACATGCTGAATATTTTCTTCATTACAATAATCTTGGAAATCTCTACTGGTGAATGCTGTTCCACGATCTGTTATAATTCTTCTGGGATTCCCAAATATTTGCTGGTGTATTCTTAATTTACTCAATGTCTCTGCACTGGATGTGCTCTTTGTAGGAAACAACCATACAAATTTAGTAAAAGAATCGATTACTGCCAAAATATAATTATACTGCTTTCTGGTCGCCGTCATTGGTCCTACATGGTCTAAGTGCATGGTATCTAATGGAATACTTTCCTTTCCAATGGGGTTGAGAAATCCTTCCTGCTTTCCTTCTTTTCTTGTAGCTAACAGACATGGTATGCAGGCTATTACAAATCCATCCAACTTCTTGTCCAAGTCTTTTATGTAGTAGTCTTTACATATTATATCCTTCATTTTTCTCTTTGAAAAGTGTCCATTACCATGGATTCGCACTATAATCTCCTTTTCTAAATTTTTAGGTATAACTAACAGTTTGCCAGGACCCTTGTAGAGTATGTCGCCGTCCATAAAATAATCTTTGTAAGACTTTTCCTTCAGTACCTCTTTAATTGCTTTTACGCCGTCGTCTAGATCCTGCGCCTGCTTAACCTGATCGATTAAGGACGTAACTGTGGCCACATAGGGGTTACGGCTGAGAGCATCCGCATGCCGCATCTTTTCTCCAGCTCTATGCTCCACTTCGAAGTCATACTCATTTAGCATTATCACCCATCTTGCTACTTTTGCTGTGAGGTCCTTCTTCATCAACGTTTGCTGAAAAGCTTGACAATCGGTTACCAATTTGAAGTGTTTTCCATATAAATAATGGCGGAATTTCTTCACACCTTCTATTATCGCTAATGCTTCTAGTTCGTAACTTGAGTACCTACTTTGCGCTTCGTTAGTCCTAACGCTCATATATTGAACTGGGTGCAAACCAGTATCAGGATGATACTGCATAAGGATAGCTGCTATAGCTATGCTGGAGGCATCTGTGTGTAACTCAGTTATAAGGTTAGGGTCGAATATTTTTAATACTGGGCTGGTAGACAACCTTTGTTTCAAAATATAAAAAGCCTCTTGTTGTTTCCTATCGAACACAAAGTCTACATCTTTCTTTAACAAATCATTTAGAGGCTTTGCAATAACTGCATACTGCTCTATGTACTTCCGGAAGTAGGAAGTCAATCCTAGAAAACTTTTAAGTTGCTTACTTGTCCTGGGTTCTGGAAATCTTGCCACAGCATCCGTCTTCTCTGTATTTGGGCGTATTTCACCATCTTTAATCACATGGCCTACGTACTCTATTTCACGCTGTATCAACTTTACCTTCTTCCAATTAATCTGAAGCCCATATTGTGCAGCCGTTTCCAGAACTAGCTTCAGTCGTTGCAATGCTTGCTCTTCATCAACAGCTGGAATTATAATGTCGTCAATAAAAATCATCATTATCTTCTGAGCTAGCAGCTCACGAAAAATTATGTCAACAAACCGCATAAAATATTTTGGACAGATCGAAAGCCCAAACGGCGCTCGCATGAATTCGAATTGCCCGTGATGGGTAACAAATGAAGTATACGGTATGGACTCTTCGCTGACTTTTAAATGGAAAAATCCGTTCTTCAAATCAAGAACGCTGAACACCTTCGCTTGAGATAACCTATCAATTAGATCATCAATAATAGGAAGAGGATACTCGTCTTTCACAATCTTTGCGTTAAGCTGCCGATAGTCAACGCATACACGAGTTGTCCCGTCCTTCTTCTTCACCAATACCAGTGGGCTAGAGTATTCAGAAAAACTCACCCTTATTATGCCGTCTTTCAACCACTCGTCAACTTGTTTTTCTACAATACCCTGCTCCATGTATGACATTCGCCGGGCCCGTTGTGCTACAGGCACATCGTCTTTCAACACAATCTTGAGCTCCAACGGCGCTTCCTTGACTTGGACCGGACGGTACTCATCAACACACTGATAAGCCTCCTGTTTTACTGATGGACTACTGACATGTTCTAAAAGAGATTCTTTTCCAGCTGTAATGCAATTTACTTTATTTAACCACTCACTTTCATCTCTGAATATAGCCACACATCCATCGCTCATTAACACTGTCACACTTTTTAAAAACTCGTGACCTATTATTATATCGTAAGGCATACAGTCTCTAGGTATAATATGAAACGTAACGTCGTTGTAGCACTGTCCATCGATCATCATTACCGTCTTAATTTTACCTAATGACTGCACTTGCGAACGACCTAGTCCCGTAAGCGTTAGCCCACCGACGTTGAACTCAACATTAAATAGTTTAGCACACAGCTCCGCCGATATGAGATTTACATCACTTCCAGAGTCGATCAATGCTCTAGAACTGTGATTGCCCGCCACAACTATAGTTTTCACCGGTTTTCGTACGTCTTTGTTTTCATTTATTTGCATAACCTCATTGCTTGACACATTTGACAGTTGGTTTTTCGTATCGTTGACGTACCCACTGCTCGTGTCATGGCCGCTTGTACACGCGCACTGATTGGTCGGAATAGTTCCGAACATAGCCGATCCTTGAGCCGAAGGCTGTTTTACCGACTGAGCCGCGCCCGCTGTTCCTTGGCTGTTACCGACCGCACGATGATGCACTGCCGGCTGTTTTACCGACGTGTTGTCTCCGCCAATGCTAGGACACTGTTTTCCAATATGGCCATATTCGTTACAACGAAAACATTTCATCCCGTTGGTACACTGACTGGATAAATGGCTCTTCTCTCCACAGTTGTAACAACGACGCGTGAATGCTTCTTTTTTCTTTTCAATAGCTGGGTCAACTCGTCCCTCCTTCTTCTTTATGTTACCTTTCATCTTTTCGTAGATTAATATTTTTTCCTTAGAATAATAACGCAATTTTTTCCTTGAGCGTACCGTACGTCGTAACACCGTAGAGAACCGTCTTGTTCATTGGATGGTCTTCGATACCGTCGACGATATACTGGATAGCGACGTAGTCGGGGAATTTTGCTCTCTTACCCAACTCTTTCATTGTGAGCATGTATTGGTAGTAGCTCTCATCTCGTCTTTTTTTACGCGCTGCCATCAGTTCGTGCATCTCCTTAGAATTGACAGCTTCAGGAAATTCCTTCAGTAAAGCCGCTCGGAGGTCTTCATACGTCTTGAATACTTTTTCGGATTTGAGCCACAGCCCCGCCGTGCCGATGAGGGACCGCCGCGCGATAATCAGCTTTTGCTGCGACGTCCAGTTAAAAATCTCCGCATTATCCTCAATATCTTGGGCCCATTTTGTGGAGGAATAAGATTTATCCTCGCCGTCAAATTGGGCGACGCCGCTCTCGAAATTTCCAAACATGGCTGTCGCCTGTGAGCCCGCGTCACCTCTTTTGCTACCGTCGTCCGTCATTGCCGTCTTCGTCTGGGTAGGCAGGAGATCCGCCGCCGAGTCGTAGAAAATGTCGTCTTCGTCTTCGTCCTCCGTCTTATTTTTGTCGAACACCGTACGTGCAGCACACCTCATGCACAACGGCGCCCGTCGCCTTCGTAGTTTTACTTTCTTGTGACTCTGGACTGCACAAATCCCGGACGAGCCCCCAAAATTTGTGGGATTGTGAGTTCAGAGTAAAACAAATGGAAATAAACTTTGGAAATCAGTATATTTTAAATAAAACGTCCTTGTCGTCTTCTCCGTCTTACGCCATCTTTTTAAAACGTTCCCTCTCTTCCGATACATTCATCTCTTTCACTCACGCTTACGTTCCGTTTCCTACATTTATACTTCTTATTGCTTCTCTATTTATATATTTAAATAAAATATAATTCGATTGAAATTTGTGCAAAATAAAAATAAAAGACTTTAAATATGTGTTTGTTTATGTTTTCGAGCGTATGGCACTCGCAGGCTGCAGCTGAAAATCAGCGTCAGGTGGTACAGCTTGTGTTGCCATCTGGCATTATGCTGAGCTGAGGCCCTTTTGGCATTACTAGTCCTGTTTGTTTATTTATTTTGTCTAATTTTTAAAGTGTTATTAATGCCGAATAAAATCAATTTTCTTTGTTTCCTTCTTTCTTAGAAGTCGGTTATAAAAGCCCTGGTTCCTTTTCAAATCGTAGAAAGTTTCGGCGAAAACTACCACCCATCAATATTTTCTGCCCTTGTCCCATTTTATTTGGGGTCCCACCCCTTTTTTTTTCCATTCTCTCCTGTCAGACGTCACGGCATCAATTACTCCTTTCTTTTTCATATCACACCATCCATCCATCTTTTCTTTGGTCTTCCTCTCTCTCTCCATCCATCAACATTTTCCATCACTCTTTTCGTCACAAGCGTTTCACCCCTCGAACTCCTCATAACGAAAACTAGCACCATACAAAATAATTTTCCCAGTACCAATATTTCTGATTAAAGGTCTGGCACCTCTGAAGTCCTACAGTCTTTTCATAATAACTTTACAAACCCAGTAGAAACCTTACCATAATGAAAATAAAGATCACATTAATTTTAAAGTAACTTTGAACAACTTTGAAAGAAGAAAAAACTGTTTAATTTTTATCATTTTAATCCCTTGGACGGGTGATTCAATTTTCAAAATAATAATTGTCAACACATTACTCAGCATTGTATATAATGTAAATAAAATGTGAAAATTGGTTAAAGGTTTCAAGAAAATATATTTTTTCTTAATTTTATCACTACAAATCGATAATGTTGCACCGAATCGACCCTACACGGATTAAAACGATTAAAATGTAACGGTGTATACAGGGTTATTTTTAAAACACCGGCAACCTCTTAAGAGGTCATTCTACTCATCATTATGAACAACTTTTACTATGAGACCAAATCCGATATCGTGAAAAAAATAATCTGCTGTTCCCTACATTTTGACGAGTTATGTGAACATAAAGTACGGAACAGCTGATTTTTTTTTCGCGATTTCAGGTTTGGTCTCATAGTAAAAGTTGTTCATAATGATGAGTAGAATGACCTCTTAAGAGGTTGCCGGTGTTTTACAAATAACCCTGTATATTTTATCATCAACATAATTATGCTGATTTACTTAGTTTGATGTACAGGATGCTTTTACGCCTTGTATGTATTTCCAACTATGATTTCTATCCTCACACAGTATAATAATTGACGACACGGTTGGCGCAGTGGTTGAGCGATCGACTGCTGCGCTGCGTGTCGCGGTTTCGTTCCCCGCACGGAACAAATATTTGTATGGCCTACAGATAGTTGTTCCGGATCTGGCTGTTGTGTATGTGAGTTTAAATGTATGTAAACGCATCCACGATACAGGAGAAATTCATAGTGTGGGGCCAACATTAAAAAAAAAAAACATAATTTCAGCTGAACCCTGATAAATTATTCAGTGTTCTGTGGCTTCTTTTAAATTCATAAAATATTCAAACGATTTATACCTGTAAACTGAATTGAACTGGTGAATGCTGCGTATACCTACCTATATTAGGAATAGGTTTTACCAGCGCTTTTATTAAAATTTTATTGTTTCCTGTAATTCTTAGTATGTATTGCTGGTGGTGTAGGTACCTAATAAATAAACTGCAATAAAATGTCCACTTTGTTGTATCTGAACTCTATTAAGTGATTCGAGTAAGGGAAATTTCTTCGAAAGACATAATGCTCGCGTAATCGATGCTTGCCCCTTTGACAATAGAAAATTGCTGGGAAAATATGCATCTGGGTAATGTCAGCCACTTATCATAAAGTAGGAAATTCATAGAAAGTTATCGTGGTTAATGTCAAGGTCTTTTGTAGAAAAGGTTGCTTTACACTATTTGCTTGTTATTAAATTATATGTTCATTTTGTCTTTTGAAGTTCGTAGATTCATAAGTACCTAAAAAGGTCTATCATGTTGCTATCTTTTTTTTTACTGCTAAAACAGACTAGCTGTAACGGTAATTAAAATTTCAAATATCTAGATCTGGCTCGCGAGGTTGTCGACATGTGGGACGTGAGTACAGCAGTCACTGTGCCGATAGTCGTGTCGGCCATTGGCTGTTGAAAGACTCCTCGAATGTTGGTCGAAGCTTAGCCAAAAGCTTCGACCAACATTCGAGGAGTCTTTCATTTAGCAGCTGGATCAATGGCTTGATTCAGAAAGCAGTACTTCTGGACACGGCATGTATTGTTAGGAGGTTCCTCTCTCAAGAGCCCTGACCACCAGTAGCTTAGACCCTGTTCTCAATGCAGGAGCGTACTATTTTTTTTATGTTTTTAAATGTTTTTTTAAACAATTTTGTAAAAATGTGAACGCAAAATGAAAATGTGACGCAGACGAAGTTGCACGGGTCAGCTCAGCTAGTCAAAGATAAAGTAAATAATCCTCCTCACCTTAATTCCATCAGGCCTCTCCTCAACAAACTCCTCGTTGAACTTGAAGCTGAAGGTGATAGTTCTGAAGGTCGTTGTCATGGTGAATGTGTAGGTGTCGCCATCTTTTGTCAGTATGGCGACAGGGCTCACTGCGCACGCGGCCTTTCGTGAAATCATGCCAACGCCTGGAATGTTGAGATAGAGAATAATTGGTATATATTTTTCACAACTAGTAAAGACACGGGGTTATCATACCGCCAACCTCCAGGCTGGTAATGAGAAATTCGTTACGAATAACCCTATAACACTTTGTCATCATCTGCCTAGCCTTTTCCCAAACTATCTTGGGGTCGGCTTCCAGTGTAACAGGATGCAGCTGAGTAAAAGTATTTTACATGAAGCGACTGGCTATCTGACCACAACACAGTAACTGGGTAATACGATACCTCTTGGTAAGACTGAATGTCAGACTTTTGGCTTCTGACTAACCGTAACGACTGTCAAAGATATACAAATGACAGCCGGGACCAACGGCATAACGTGGTATGTAATCGTATACATGTACGATGATAACTCTGTATGTAATTATGGTCACCCATCCACAGACCTCGGCAAGAGCGGCTTAACCTTAAAGTTAAACCCGTGCGGCTGTCATTATTTAGCCATGAGCTCCTCACTTTGTCCGACGCGGAATTCAAACCCAAGACATCAGGATCTCAGGATACTGTGACTTGCGACCAGGAGACAAACGGGGCAGGTTTCACAGTTAGAGAAGACAAGTTATTAGGTGCATCTTGGAACTGGAGAAATCAGTTCTGTTGTCGTAATGCTGACTGGGAAGTGTTGTCAACCCAGGATGAGCTGTGGTTTGTGAGGTAGAGCAGTAGCGTCATAGTGTAAGCAGACCGATTTTGGAATTGTGTTTTCTTGAGTAATCAATAATTAACTTTACCATAATGGCTGGATCGATTTTGACGGGACTTTCACTGGCAGATAGCTGATGCAATAAGGAGTAACTTAAGTTACTTCTATTTTAGAAAAATTCTAATTCCAAGCGGACGAAGTCGCGGGCACAGCTAGTATTATAATATAACTATCGAAAACCACTTTTCCACTAGTTAGTACCACTTTTAAATTGTTAGCCACATAGCTAACTGTACACTTCTGCCCAGCCCTTCGAGAAAACTAGCATGATTTATATAAATAAATGAGATGCGCGATAATCCTAGTATGTTAGGGTTATTTCTAGCGTTAAACAGCGATAATAATAAATTGTACATGATGGTATCATTAAGTATAATTTTATTACTATACCCGGCATTGTATATTCAAGGTTACATACTGTAATTAACTGTCAAGCAGGTTAGTGTTTATAAGACTAGTTTATTTTTATTACATGTTTTTCTACGCATTATCTGCAACTTTGCCTGTTAATTGTATAATTGTCTAAAATAACGCAAAAACTCAAAACTCAAAGCATTTATTTCAATTAGACCATTACAGGCACTTTTGGAAGTTAAAAAACTAAATAAAACGCGAAGCTACAGTCCCAGTCACAAGGCATAATAACTTGTGAAAGTATTGTAGTTGCCCATTCCGTAGCGTAGATGTTTTTCTACGAATTATCTGCAACTTTGCCTGTTAATTGTATAATTGTCTAAAAAAACGCAAAAACTCAAAACTCAAAGCATTTATTTCAATTAGACCATTACAGGCACTTTTGAAAGTTAAAAAACAAAATAAAACGCGAAACTACAGTCACACATACAAGGCATAATAACTTGTGAAAGTACTGTAGTTGCCCATTCCGTAGCGTAGATCTCTATGGAGAAGAATGGGCAAGAAACTCCATGGACACTCTTTTAAATCAAAATATATTACAAAATCTTGGATTCATCATTCCTGTTAAAAATTACAATTATGTGAGAACGATGTAGAACTAGAAATACGGGCAGGTTAAGAGCATCCAGAGTAAAAGATTAAATACGTAATAAAAAAAAATATATAAAGTACTTAATTAAAATAAACCGTGGCAGCTAAGAGATGACCAGTCACAGCTGACAGCGCCCGTTCACGAACATGACGCACGCAAATCATGATCATCCAAGTAGTATACAGGGTGTAAGAGACACCGAAGCGAAATCGCTTACCGTTGGGTTAAACGGGACCCTATTACTGAGACTTCGCTGTCCGTCCGTCCGTCTGTCACCAGGCTGTATCTCATGAACTGTGATAGTTAGCCAGTTGAAATTTCTACGGATTATGTATTTCTGTTGCCACTTTAACAAAAAATACTAAAAACAGAATAAAATAAATATTTAAGAGTGCTCCCATAAAAAAGTGATTTTTTTGCTCGTTTTTATAAATAATGGTACGGAACCCTTCGTGCGCGAGTCCCTAAAACTGCTGATTCCTAAAAAAGTGCAATACACACGGTCAAAATGTATGTAACAGATGATTTTCTCCTAATACCCTGTATTGCAAGTATCCTGTATTCTGTCCTGAACACAAACCGCACATCATCTTCCTGCCTTTTCCTTGCTATGTTGGGGGTCGGTTTCAAGTCTAACCGGGTGCAGCTGAATACCAGTATTTTATATGTAGCGACTGGTTATCTGACCTCCACAACCCATTTAGGACTGGGTAACACTATAGCCCTTGGTAAGACTGGTTGTCAGATTTTGGAGCCACGGACTACCGTGTACTACTGTCAAATATCTACAAATGACAGCCGGGAAAAACGGCTTAACGAGCTGAATCTATGTATATCGTATTTTTGTTTAAATTAATTACTTTGCACAATTGTAATAGTGTTGTGAATTAATTTATACAAAAATAAAACCTGCTACTTGCGTCATGAACTTTAAACTACGAGTCCAAAGTTGTTGTGTTGTTGTTCCTAAAAATTATACTAACAGATTATTTAAATCTTATAATTACAGCCACATTATTTTTAAACTAGTCGGCGAGTCAGTAAAAAGGTATTAATTCATCTAAGTATAAACAAGTAACCTCATCATCATTCTCTTTCCGTTATTCCAATTTATTTGTGGTCGGCGCAGCATGTCTTCTTCTTCCATACTTCTCTATTACTCGTCATCTCATCAGACAACTCCTTTCTTGCCATATCATCCTTTACACAGTCCATCCATCGTTATTTTGGTCCACATTAAAACTCGAGATGGTAGGTTACCTATACTTAGTTTAGTTAATTTACTTTTTTGTTAGTCTCAATTACCATAATCCAGTTGTGAAAAAGGATTTTTTATTCTTTCTTGGTAACTACACACATCAAAAGTGTCTAGGGATCAAGCATTTTTATGCGGATTTCTTGAGATTGAGATGTGGCTTTGTAATAAATTTATGATTTTATAAATTTATATGGATCCTTTTTGGTGCATTTCATAATTTGAATCAGGAACTGTGAATCAAATTCGAGTAAAAGATGAAAATCAGCTGTCAATATTTTCCCTATAAAAACATACAACGCATTGAAGACATTATTAGTGCTACTGTTTCCCTACTACTGATTAAAACCAACGTTATTATGGAGCGGCGACGTCATTTAAGCAGGGAAGAAATGCTCAGAGCCGTGGGAATGATAGAAGCTGGTTCCCGGCAACGTACTGTGGCTTTAGCTCTGAATACAAGTCAGAGTGTTATCAGTCGACTTTGGACACGTTACCGAAGCACTGGTACCGTGGCTGAGCGCCATGGAGGACGGTATCGCTGCACCACACGGAGACAAGACCGATACATTCAAATCTTAACTCGAAGAGCTCCAACAATAACCGCCATGATGTTAGCCGTGAGGCTTCATCACTCTTCAGGGAACTTAATTAGCGACCAAACAGTCAGAAACCGCTTGCATGAAGTGAACCTTCATTCCTGAAGACCGCTACGGGTACCACCTATAGCAATGCACAATCGTAGGATTCGATATCAATGGGCTCTTGAACACAGAAATTGGGCAGAAGAACAATGGCGTTTCGTGTGCTTTTCTGATGAGTCTCGTTTTGGTATGAGACCGGATACAAGACGTATACGACACTGGAGAACCCCTGGACGCCAACAGCGATTAAAATCCTGCCAGGAAGTCCATCCTTATAGTGGTGGAACCATCATGGTATGGGCGGGTATTTGGATCGGCGGAAGAACTGAGTTGATTTGGATCAGAGGCAACCTCAACGCTCAAATTTATGCTGAGACGATTGTATCAGACGTCATCGTTCCTCTACAAGTGCAAATCGGTCCCTTATTTCAGTTAATGCATGATAATGCACGACCGCACACCGCAAGAGTTGTAAGACAGACTCTCGCCGCAGCTAACATCAATGTCCTGCCCTGGCCTGCTCAGTCGCCAGACTTGAACCCGATTGAGCATGCATGGGATATGCTACAGAGAAGAGCTCTGCCGAATATGGAGGGTATCCAGTCGCAAGAAGACCTTTTTTTGTTGTTGCAACGAACATGGGCGGCCATTCCACAGCGTGATTTGGATGAACTCATTTTGAGTATGCCAAACCGATGTTCTTGTGTTGTTAGTGTTCGCGGTAGAAACACGGATTATTAATTGTTTAAGTTACCCAATAAAATTTTAAAGAAAACTGTTATTTCAGTCTTTTTTTCGAACTTTAATGTTAGTGGTTCAAATGTCAAAAATCCCTTTATTAGAAAATGGCAAATTTCTATATTAATGCAAAGGTGACTTGGTTTATCGTTACTGTGACAAACGAAAACACTTTATTTGATGAATCCTTAAAGAAAATTTTAATTAATATCAATCAGGAGAAAAGTTATTGCAAAAATATATGTTGATCCCTAGACACTTTTGATGTGTGTAGTTGCGATGGAAGTTTTTTTTTTCCTTATTCGCAACCAGTTGCTAACAAAGAACCTTTCGGCCGCCATGGCAACTGAGTTTCGCAACCAGTTGTGAAAAAGGATTTTTTATTCTTTCTTGGCAACTAGTTGCGATGGAAGTTTTTTTTCCTTATTCGCAACCAGTTGCTAACAAAGAACCTTTCGGCCGCCATGGCAAAAACGTTTGCTATTGTTTGTATGTGTGGAAGCGCGGTTATAAGGCGAGAATCAGACAGGCCGCTTTTAAAACACGGGTGTTTCAACTTACTGATTTCTGTAAATAAGAAAAAATATAAAAATTATCAACCCATTTTATTATTGATTCGGGACGACAATCATTAGCATAGTTACCTCCTTGAATTTGACGAGGATGCAAAACAACACCTTGTATTTATCAACTTATTCCGACTGTGCCCAAATATACTCCAAACACAACAAATTACTAAAAGTTAAAATAGCTGTTTTCCTTTCCACACAAAATTGTTGCCGAAAACACAACATAACCGAAAACATTAAATCTCCGTTCACGCAGTACGTCTACGAGTATGGAACTCACTTCCGCATAACATTCGAGAATCTAAAACTTTATTTCTCTTCAAAAAGCAAGACAATGAATATTTTATTATATTCTGTTATACATTATAGGTATATTTTTACATCTATTTTTATTTTTATATGTGTATTTATTTGTATGTATGTTTATTTTATATAGGTATTAAGTTTGTTTTAAGCTCTAATGTAACTTTTTTCTGTTCTATATTTTCTACACACTGTGTCTACATTTCTAATCCATCTTTCCACTCGCAAGTCTGCTGGAAGAAATTTCTTTTGAAATAAGCAGTAACTTTGTGCTCTTGTATCTTAATGTATTGTCCTTATAAGTGTTTTGTGTGTACATAAATAAATAAAATGAAAATAACATCACGACTGTTATTCCCAAATGGATATATTTCCAGTACTAGCTTCTGCCCACGGCTTCGCCCGCGTTTTTTCGGTAGTTGTCCCGCGGGATCACACTACCGGGATAAAAAGTATCCTAAGTGCTATTCCGGACTATTATCTATCCCTGTACCAAATTTCATCGAGATCCATTCAGTAGTTTGTACGTGAAAGAGTAACAAACATCCATCCATACTTACAAAATTTCGCGTTTATAATATCAGTAGGATAACATGGCCTCGTTTTATATAGATTGCCCGTACAATGAGAGACCCACATAAATTGGTTTTGTATAACTTGATTGGTCGCCGTCTGTACACTACACTAACACTTCACCAGATAATTATGTGTAAATCCCAATTCTAATGGGAGCGAGCCTTTTGTCATCAGTTCTATACAAAACTAGACTCCGGACTGCTTTGGCAGACTTTGGCCAACCCAGGAATCGAACCCAGAACGTCATGCTCGGCAGTTGCGATTGCAATCTCTAAACAATCAAAATATTTTATTTCACATAGGACTACATGGGCACTTATAAAACGTCAATAAAAGGTGCACGGTTCGGGTTGGTCGTTTCCTGTGGAGAAGAACCGGCAAGAAACTCCATGGTTACTCTTTTAAAATCATTTGGTTTTACAATATTTGAAGTTACAGCGTTAGTACTTAAGTATGGGAGGACAGCATAGGCCCGACAATAAGTTGTTGCTTACTACAAAGGGTAGAACAAGATTAAAAAAAAAAAACTCGAGCAACGGGGCAGACCACAATACATCTACCATCATCATCATGCTCTGGTCATGATTTTGCCCTTATACCACAATTCATTTGGGGTCAGCGCAGCTTCTCATCTTTTTCTATAGGTACTTCTCTGCACGCGTAGAATGACCACTGTAGAAACGAGTTTTGTCTACAGAAGAATCTACATTATGACAGATGGACAATGACAATGTGTCAGTTTCACGATTCCTCCGTCAACATAGCCCGTTTCTACGGCGGTCATGCTACGCTTGCAGGTCTACACAACACATTTTTAAATAACAAAATACTCACCAATAAACTTCAAATACTCCTCAAAATGTTCCGAAGACTTCAACTTGTATTTGACATCAACATATTTGTCGATGCTGGTCATTTTGAAGACCGTACTAAACTGCTGTCAACTGAGAACTAAACGATTTAAAAGGAACCAGTTGCAAGGTCCTGTTGGTAGTTCTTCTTAGCAATGAATTTGCAGCTCTGAAAGTAAATAAAACCATTGGTTAGCGTAATAGGACATTCTTTAGGCGTTCTTCACAGCCTCGGGCGATGTGACATGCGTTAGGCGACACGTGGGCACGTCATTTGATTCTTTTCGTAATATTTAGTTATTTAGATTCAGGTGTATAGGATATGGGGGTCCAAACGCCTCCTGCCGGAGGCTCTATGCGGGGGTCGTGCGGTCCATGGCCCTTTATAGGGCCCCGGTGTGGGCGCGTTCTTTGAGGCGGCGAGCCGCCTATTACCTGAACGCGCCCCAGAAGGTGGTAGCCGTAAGGCTGATCCGGGGGTACCGCACGATCTCCAGCGAGGCGGCGAGCCTCTTGGCCGGATTGCCGCCATGGGATCTGGATGCGATAGTCCTCGCGCGCCTGCACGAATGGCGCGCGGAGGCACTACGCCGGGGGGAAACTCCGCTGCCGCGGCAAATTGTCGCTCAGCGGACAGACCTCCGGCACGATCTCATGGCGACATGGAGACAGCGACTGTCGCAACCACGTGCAGGGCACGCCACAATAGTGGCGATAAGTCCCCTCTTTGAGGAGTGGCTAGAGAGGCGGCACGGCGCCCTCACCTTCCGCCTGACGCAGGTCCTCACCGGACACGGTTGTTTCGGGAGGTTCCTGCACCGAATCGGGCGGGAGGAAACGCCCGGGTGTTACCATTGCGAGGATCGGCCGGAGGACACGGTGGAGCACACCGTGGAGCTCTGCCCCGCTTGGGCTGAGCACCGCCGTGTCCTCGTAACGGCGATTGGCGGCGGTGACCTCTCGCGTCTGGCCCTGGTTCAATCCATGGTCCGGAGCGAGAGGGAATGGGAAGCCGTCGCCTCCTTCTGCGAAGCAGTCATGCTAGCGAAGGAGGTGGCGGAACGTGAGAGGGAGAGAACCTCACGTCCTAGCCGCCGCGGGAGACGCCCCGGGCGTTGGGGGGCAACCAGTGGCCCCCACCCACCATAGGCACGAGCCTGTGGACGTTGAGTAACGGGCTAGCTCACCGTCCGTCCGTCTCATGACGACAGGCCGTGTCGACGGCGCGTAGAAGGAGATGTCAGCAAACCGGAAGGGGTCCGAAAGGGCCGATGCCTGCCAGGGCTGCGGGTTGTTCGAAAGAGATACCGCGGCCCTGGAACACAAAGGGCTAAGAAGGAACATGGGTGGGTTTTAGTCAGTCAAGTCTGACACTCCCTCCCGCTCCGCCCAGAGCGGGAGAAGTCATTTGATGATTTCCCATCCGCAAAAAAAAAAAAAAGGTGTATAGGATATGAAGAACAGGGTGTAAAGTTCTTCATCCAAAGGGGAAAAGGGAGGATCCTCCAAAAGACGGGTGTTGTGTCTGGTAGGGATGTTCCTGCCCAAAAGCTTTTGTCGGGTTTTTCTATATACTCTCAAGTCGCAGATGACTTTAACTGCGCGATTTATTTCTTAATTTTCCATGTTGCATGGATGGTGCTCTAGTAATCTCTCTTGTAGTGCCGCTACACCCGCTTAGCACGTCTTGTCTTAGCAAATCTTGGCATGCTTTATACAATTTTTTTCATGTATTACCTTTGCATTCACAGTTGCTAGACGCGTGTCGTTTGAACGTCGTGGTCGTGGCCAAGAGATTAGAGTTAATTTACATTAGGGTGTTATATGGATTCTTGAGAAACTGTGTCTAGTATTGAAACAATCCAACAAGTAATTATATAAGCATTAGCATCAGCCTATATCTTTTCCACTGCGGGGATACAGCATAATATACCTTGTCCTTAAGAGAAAGAGTAAATTGTGTCTGCCTTTTTGTTTATCCCTGCCTTTCCCGCTACAGTATTCCCAAACCACTGCATCTACTGAAAGCCAGAATCAACAGTGGCTGCCACCAGAAAAGCGCTGAGGCAATGAAGCTCGTCCAAGTCCCAGAGAAACTGTTGTAACTGTGTTGGATCTAAAAATAATAGCAGGGGAGTAGGTAACTAAAGCCTGACTAATTGCAACACTGAAGGAGAGATTTTTAACATTTTATTATACCTACTCGTAATAATTTAGGAATGTAATTAAATGTAAATCCGTCAAAATCCTTCTAATGGCACCGATAACAGTTGCTGGATGCTGGGGTCTGATACAATCGGGCTCAGGAGGGCTACTCTCTTTCTCCGAAACGTAACTTCGGCAACGAACGAAAATTAAACGTAGTTATGTTTGTGACCGTACTCTATATAATTTGCGGACGCACACAAGAAGTTCGAATTTACAGACAACGAATGTATTGCGTCCGCAAATTATATACAGTAGGGTCAAAAACGTAACTACGTTTAATTTTCGTTCGTTGCCGAAGTTACGTTTTGGAGAAAGAGAGTAGCCCTCCAGTCCCTTTTAGAGGATACAATCATGTCTACGAACTTAGGGCTTGGACACGCTGGTTTACAGTCAAAAACGACAGTACGTCAGACACGACTAACATATTATGTGTGTAGCCTTGACCGTTAAAAGGTCAAGATAATGTTGAGCGACGAAACATACCATTATACAGTTTGGTTTAATTTCGACGAGGACAATAGAGAGTACGGTCAACAACAGAATCAGTATTGAGTTCCAAGTATGAAAGTACTTTTAGTTGAAAAAAATATGTATGTAAGATATGATGTCAGCGTATTACATGATTTCTTTGGTTCCTAGATCGAGCCATCACCAAATGTGATGGTCATGTAGCGGATACCAAGTTTATAAAAAGAAGACTAGCGACATCGAAGACAAAAATGAAGAACTAAAATCAAAATGCTGCATCGCAATCGCAACATAGGACAGCAAAAACCCGACAACACCTGCCGGGCAGTACCCTAGCAGACACAACAAGCGCCTGTCGGAGGATCTTCCCTATTCAGCAGATCATAGAGGAACTTAACATCCAGTTCCTCACACTTCGTCACTTATCCCCTGATACCCAACTTTAAAGGAAAGTAAAAAGCATACCTTTTTATCCCTAGGTAATGGTATATTATTATGCTTTTTTTTTCTTTATGATAATTAGGTATGCATTTTTTTAACTTTTTTCTTTTCTCTTATTATGGTTTTTATAATCTGTGTTAATTTCAAATTAGATAGATACGACGCAACGTCTTTCTATTTGAAATGAACACAGATTTTCCCACGTTAAGTTTCTGCGATTGGCTGAAACAACACGTCTTCCGATTCTCTAGCAAATGGCATCTAAAATCAAAATGTCAAAACCACAAAAAAATTACGTTTGTATGTTAGAACTTCAAAAACTCTAAGGCATTTAGCCACTGATTGGGTTTGAGTCAAGAAAACCTGTTTGCGCATCGCAACACTAAGTCCGATTCTCCGATTCTTCCGGGATGGCTCAGTTCGGTGAGGCAGCACAAAGAGGCTGACTGACTACGTTACATTGGTGGATGCCAAGCTGCACTTGGCTCATCGCCGCAAGGCTGCCTGCTTGTCGGTCTACTACAGGCTGTACTTCGGTGAGTGTGCCCAAGAACTCCACGACCCCCTTCTACCATCGGACATCTAGACGCACTGAAAGTTACCCTTTTTGCCCTTCCACCAATTCGCACTAAGCGTTAACAAAAGTTTTTCATAATGCGCACAGCAAAGGAGTGGAACTCTCCGACTGCGTCTATGTTTCCGAACGCTTACAACCCTAAACTCTTCAAAGTTAGAGTGAACAGGCTTCTTCTGGGTAAGCTCGAACCATCTTCGAATTTGTCTCTGTCATCTCTGACCTAGACTACAGTCAAGAGCAAACCCATAGCAAATAAAAAATCACATCTGAATCAAACGAAATAAACGAAACATTCTACACAATATCAATTCATAGTTGGCTAAATGCGCCAGAGTTATCGACCCCAAACAGCATCATTTTTATACCGGCCGAATGAGAGGATGCCTTATACATGTATACAAGAAAACCTTTACACCTACAATGCACCAGTTATGCTAATTTATTATTATTTAAATACTGAGTAATTAATTAATTATGTACAAGTAAACATTCTTAGAAGTCCTGACTGTTTGCCTATCGTGATGTTACGTCATTAAGGGCAAATTTTCCAATCATCATGTAATAATATTGTAAACAAAGGATTTAATAATTTAGCTTGGTCTTTTCTTACTATAGGAGTGTCGACCCAAAGATAAATCGTGAATCGAGTTCGAACCCAAGCCGCGCCGGCACTTTCCTTTTCACCATCATCTAGCCTTTTCCCAAACTTGTTGGAATCGGATTCCAGTCTAACTGGATGCAGCTGAATACCAGCATTTTACTTGGAGCGACTGCCTATCTGACCTCCACAACCCAGTTAGCACTGGGTAATACGGTCCTGGAGTGGAGACCGCGGACCGGCAAGCGCAGCGTAGGACGTCCACCGGCTAGGTGGACCGACGACCTAGTCAAGGTAGCCGGAAGACGCTGGGCGCAGGCCGCTTCCAACCGGTCCTGTTGATCCATGGGGGAGGCCTATGTTCAGCAGTGGACGTCCTACGGCTGATATGATGATGATGAATACGATACCCTTTCGTAGGATTGGTTGTCAGACTTTTAGGCCACTGACTGACCTGTAACGATTATCAAAGATCTACAAATGACATCCGGGACCCAACAGCTTAACGTGCTTTCTGAAGCACAAAGGAAACTCGGCATGTAATTGTATGATCACGCGTCCACAGACCACCTTAACCTTTAGGTTCAACCCGTGCGGCTGTTATTATTTAGCCTCGAATGTTAATAGAACTAATTCACACAGAGCCGTATTAAATAAAGCCAACTTTAAATGTAAATATATGTGAATCATTCATGTAAATATTCATTATTATGTACTATAATTTATTTATGTCATGCTGTTAAATACCTACCAGCCGTACAGTCAGGAGCATTAATATGTACCTATAAACAAAGCAAAATTTAAAGGCGACTTCCTTGTGGAATATCGTTTGCAACTTTAAGGCAAACCCTACTTCACAATATTATGGGGTCTAATAAATATATCACGCTGGTAGCAACATAAAATTTCAATTATTGCTATAGGAGAAAACTGCTTCTAAAAGTTGCTATATATGTACATATTAGTGCTTATGACTGTATCTACATAACTAACGACAAAAATATTTTTTTCTTCATAATAAACGCAATTACTAATATTTATATCATACTAATAAAAAAATTAAAAAAAACTAATGCTCTATGCCAATCCGATAAACACGTAAAAAAGTGATATTTTTACATAATGATTCGTCAATTACACGTCTATAATCAACACCTAATCATAATTAAATAATAAGCCGATAAACAGTTACTAACTAAAAAACCAATAACTATCTATATAAATATGTATAAATTAATCGCCGAAATGTATGTACGCGCATAACTTCCGAACGATTGCACCAAATTGGATAATTCTTTTTTTTGTGTTTGTTATGATTATTGTCGGGACTAGGTTTTTATATAAGAAAATTTAGGGTAAGTAGGGTAGGATAAGGTAGGGTAGATAGGTAGGTAATGTAAGATAGAGTAGGTAGGGTAGGGAATAAGGGAAGGTAGGTAGTGTAGGATAGGGTAGGGTAGTTCGGTAGGGTAGGGTAGGTAGGGTACGTAGTGTAGGAGGTGGCTAGGAAAAGTGCATTGCAACGCATGCCGGGTACAGCTAGTTTTTATCTAATTTCTTTTAACACATGAAACACTATTCCAACAAAGTATAAAATTTTAAAACTCACCAATTCAAAATACCACTAATCAATATTATTTTCCACAATATTCCCTCTGAAAAAACACACAAATACGCACTGTAATAATCTATTGCTTAATACCAACAGAACTAAAACGGTTGTTTACGCAACACAACTGTGCGGCAAAGCAGTATGATTTATAATAAAGCGGTTTCTACACTGCCCACGCGCATAGTAATCCATGCGCATGACATGTGGTAGGTACAGTCTATTCAAATTCTTTTTTCTTTTTTCTGTATAAACGACTATCGACTTTGTGGTAGTGTAAAATATGTTGAGTTTAGAATGAATAGTATTAAAGAGTCATCCAATGATTCTGCTCGATGATGTCAAATTATACAAAATGTAAATGGAGCCATTACGAAGCCATTATGGATGTCAGAGTAAGTAACTCTAATCTCGTTTGGTTGTAGTAATCACGGCTTACGGTAGGGTACGACTCAATATAACGCACTCAAAACATTTTGTTGATGGATGCATGAAAAGGAAGTAAACCAAGATTATTTATGGAATTATGGGAGGTATTTAAAGTAAAGTTATAATGAGCCTCTGCTCGAAATAATGTTTTTTGAATTTTACGTTTTATTAGACATGAAAAATTATTGTGTTACTAAATTTTTATGTATTATTTTAATTCTAAATTCATAATAATAGTATTTTGTTGTACTTATTGTCTCTGATTATTGAATTACTAACATTATTTTTAAGTGTATCTATTAACAAAATTATGGATCATTGTGTCTGAAAATAAATGAATTATTATTATTATAATGAAAATAAATATTAAAATATATATTGCACAGGTCAGAGAAGTTTAGAAAGAGAAAGGGGAGACCTTTGCCCAGCAGTGGGAAAAACAAAACACAAAAAGTTGGAACTTGGACCTCCAATATTTCTGTAACTAGAAGGTTCCCAGGTATGGTCCAGAACAAAAAAATTAATCGCGGTGATGGGAAAAAGTAAGTGTCTATTGGCTTCGTTAAGGTTTATTTTTACACCCACTGTGATAAGCAAACCTAACATAAAGCATGTAAAGTTGTAGCACATATTGAACTCTATACGTATGTATACTAAAGTTGGTTTTCCAACAAAAAACCGTATTTGTATACATGTTTGGAAACTAAATCGTGAACACAGTATACGTACGTACGGTATTTAGCGCTTCGCGGCTAAGTGTGGTAATGTCAACAGAACGTCAGTAGGTACAGTAACTACGAAAGGTATTTAAACTTTTCCAGTATCTTCGAAATAAGATGCGGTTGATTGTACTATGTTGTTAAGACTAGGTTTTACAAAATTGCGAATAAAGTTGCATCATTCTATATAAAACAGCTGATAAAAACAGGATGTAAGATATTGATACCACTATAATATGACTATTATTAGAATAAGAATAAGAATAAATTTATTAAACCATAGTTACAATAATTTTCTTAGTCTAAAATCATTAAGGATATCGGTAACAAGTTTTATTTTAACAAACTTAGATAACAGTGGACCCCAAACTAGGCTGTGCCTGTATCTTGGGGGCCGGAGTTGCGATAACTTTAACTTTAACCATGAAGTTTGAACGATTCAAGGCCAATTCTACCTTTTTACAAGCTTTTTATTAGCTTCACCTGTATTTTTGTTTGTAACAGACACCTTTGAGCGCGATTTTGACCCACTTTAAACGGCCAGATTTCGTTTAAACTTTGTAGGTTTACCGAGGACCGATGAAAATACATTAATTTGATAAAATTATTCCAGTTTTCAATTTGAAAAATAAGTTTTTTTTTTTTTGTAACCGACTCCTTGGGCGCGATTTTGACCCACTTTAAACGGGCAGATTTCGTTCAAACTTTTCAGGTTTATCGAGGACCGATACATTAATTTTATAAAATTATTCCATTTTTCAATTTGCAAAATTAGCTTTTTGTTAATTTATATAATTTTCATATATAGTCGATAAGGCTGGAATTGATGTTGATTTTAAATTTCAACCATTATCTTTAACCGATTTATCTAATATCAGGCAATTTTCGAAAACCTACCAAAGAGATTTTTAATCCAGCAGAGCTAATAATAGTTTTAAAAAACAAAAAAACACGCTTTTAACTAAAGATTTTACTATTAATACAGCTGTACAAATGACTAGTTTGGAAAATAATTACTTATAGTAATCACGTAAATAATAGTACATTAGAACAAATAATAGGTTAAAAAAAAAAAAATACAAGCAATTATTAATAAACCAAAAAAAAAAAGTATAAAAGCGCGTTTTATAGAAAACCGAACTACAAAATAGAAAATAAATTTAAATTAAGAAAAAAAGCGTGGGTGCATTTTTACTTTACTGCCCTAAGTGTGTAATGTAAGTACTATACAAGGTGTTGTTTTGCATTCTCATCAAATTCAAGGAGGTTACTATGCTAATGATTCTCGTCCCGAATCAATAATAAAATAGGTAGGTAATTTTTATTTTTTCATTTATTTACGGAAATCGGTAATGAAACACCAGTGTTTTAAACGCGGCCCGTCTGATTCTCGACCTATAACTGCGCTTACAAACATACAAACTCTCAAACGTTTTTTCGATAATTTCTTATTCTCTAAACCAAGGGGGTTATTCTGAAATGTTGACAAAGAGAAACAACCAAAAAAGTCCGCGTTTAATAATAATAAACTAGGTACTGTAATTTTAATTGATTATTTATGTCTTTTGTGACAACCTCCTGAATTTTGACGAGGATGCAAAACAACACCTTGTATAACTATTGACACCATGCACCCCACGCTTTTTTTCTTAATTTAAATTTATTTTCTATTTTTTAGTTCGATTTTCTATAAAAAGCGTGATTTTTAGTTTTTTTAAACAATTATTTTTTCATCGCAGGCAACACGTGAAGCCAGACATCTCCAGTATAACATGGCCTCGTTTTGTATAAATTTCCCTTACAATGAGAGATCCGCATAAACTGGTTTTGTGTAGCTTGATTGGTCACCACATAGAGAACATACGTAAATCATGGTTCAGAGAGTTAAGAGCGTCTAAACCTTACGGCATTTCATACAAACTTTCAAGTCCTTATTTTCCGAAATGACTGAACCGATTTTAATGAAACTTAATACGCTGCAAGATACATAGGTCTAAAAAGTTACTAGAAAACATTTTCGAAATGCCTTTAAAAAAAAAGATAATTGGAAATTTATGTTTCTATAGAAGTCTAATTTAGATGTAACACTTTTTTTCGAAAATGTTTCAGTAAATTTTTAGACCTATTTATCCTGTTTATGCGTATGAAGTTTCATTAAAATTCTTCTTCTCTTTTTTCGAATTATGAAATGTCGTAAGACGTAAATGCTCTTAAGCTTTGTAAAAATGTGTTTGTCTTTTGTTCCTAAAGGCTCTCAAGAACTTTGGGCAAGTTGCTTTGGGCATTTGCAAAAATCTCTGGGCATTTTGCTTTTTATTTAACCCTTTCTTTTTTCCTACAAGAAGGAAGGCTACGCGACATCACGCAGCGGAACACGTCGCCGTCAACATTACGTGTTTAGTTATAGTTGAATAAGGTTTTTAACCGACTTCTAAAAAAGGAGGAGGTTCTCAATTCGGATGTTTGTATTTTTATTTATTTTTTATGTTTGTTCGGGCATAACTCCGTCGCTTGCCAACCGATTTGAAAAATTCTTCTTTTGTTGGAAAGGGTATACTTTCCAAATGGTCTTATAGTCACCAAGTCGGGATCTGATGATGGAATCTTGGCGAAATCGAGGGAACTCTTCAAATTTTATAGGAAAACGTACAGCGATTTTGGTATTTTCTACAACAAATGAAGCATTTGCGTTTAATAAGAACCATTCTACCATCGGATCTGATGATGAATCCAAGAGACAGGCTTCGGAACTCCATAACAAGGCAATGTATCTTAGCCTTGTTTGGGCTTGATGGAATTGTAACGGTATGCACTTTCCAGGTGTACCACTAATAAGTCAAAAAAATGTTTTTTTTTTTTCTTTTTTAACCGACTTCCATAAGGAGGAGGTTTTCAATTCGATTAGTATTTTTTTTTTTATGCATTTTGTCCTTTGTTGTATGTATGGACGATGTGCTGGTGTCTAGTTACAATGTAAAAATTATACTTGAAAAGGATTAAAGTGAGATACCACAACTGAAAAGGCAAAAATAAAAACTTTTTTACAAAAAAAAAAAAACCGACTTCCAAAAAAAACACTAAAAAGTGGCAAATAATTTTAGTTTCGGAAGTCGGTGGCAAAAAGTAAATGAAACAAACAAGTCACCGACTTCCGAAACTAAAATTATTTGCCACTTTTTAGTGTTTTTTTTGGAAGTCGGTTATTTTTTTTTGTAAAAAAGTTTTTGTTAATATATATTTTATTTGGAAATATCTGGCATTAGTCTGTTCGCATGTATTATATACATGTCGTAGTGAGATGATTTTATTTCGTTAGACTCTGTTATCATGTGGGCAGAACATGGGTTTCGTGCTGTGAAAACACACACTATACTGCTTTTATCGAACTAACAAAGTACTTGAAATTATTATATTTATTATAATATAGTTTAAACAATTTCTTTAAAATAACACAGATTGGGCAAAATTTTTACCATTTTTTCAATGATGAAAATGAAAAATAATGGCTGAATAGCTGGCTGGGCACAGAAAAAAAAAAAAACAAAATAGACGGGAAAAGTTGTTGATTTATGTAAAATAAAATTTACTCATTTTTGCTTTAGCTAATTCATGTTTTTATTTTTACTTTCCTTGTATTCGTAATGAAAAGCACAGTGTTTACCTCGGGTTAAAGACTTATTTAGTCCCTCGACCTTCTCGGGACTATACAGGGTGTAACGGAAAGGGTATATACATACTTAAGGGTGCGCTACAGACTATCAAACTGAACATATTTTTCATCATAAAACATGTTTTTTAGGTAAAAAAAAATATGCTGCCCCATAGAAAATTGCAATACCTATTCGACCCAAATGTATAGGAAGCTGATATTTTGTTTTTTGCTGCAAATTTTTTTTTATGATGAGAAACATGTTCAGTTTGATGGTCTGTAGCACACCCTTAAGGATGTATATACCCTTTCCGTTACACCCTGTATAAGTTACTATCACCCCTAGGGTAACAATGTACTAATATGTATCGCTGTTGGTGACCTAAATAAAATAAAAAGTATTAGCTTATTATTACTGTACAAGATTATTTTGTGTATTTATCTCTGAAGATACTAGAAAACTTTATAACTACTACAGAAGCGAAAAGTTCAAGTATAGCTGGGCAGTTTAGCGTAGAATGTTGTATTCATTACTAGTTTGCTTGAGCCCAGTCATGCACGCCGATTTACCTACTTCATACAATAATCTAACGACCTACTGCAATATAGTTTATTGTTGCTAAATAGATACAATGACGCACTTGTGTAATGACCCACTAGCTTAGGTAACAAGATTTTTTCCTCTCTGCACCCTAAGTTGTCCGGGCAAGGTGCAAAGTGGAATGTTAAAGTTTTATTTTCTACTATGTAACATAACATCACGGTTGTAATCCTTGAAGGGTTACGCAGAGGTGTACCTAATAGTACACCCACATTACGCTAGTTATGTTCAAGTCCCATGAAATAGGGGGCAAGCCTTGTGCCATTAACCGGGAACCATATTTTGTTTTTACTATGGACACTTTTAAGGTGCACGTCTTGCTGCATCGTTCTCACATAATGTACGATCTCAACATGAATGATGTAACCAAGGTTTTTGTTCCAGCGATTTAAAAGAGTGTCCATGGAGTTTCTTGTCCATCTTCTCCATAGAGATCTACGCTTTGGAATGAGCAACTACTATACTTTTACAATTATTATGTCTTGTGACTGGGTTTGTAGCTTCATTTTTATTGTTGTTCGGCTATTTAAAAGTGCCTGTAACTAGCCTACTTGAAATAAATGATTTTGAACAAATCCAAACTCCGTGGCTGCTACCTGCTACTGAGCAATAGGGGATAATCCAATTTTTTTTCTTTATCCGTCGGCGTCGGGTAGTTTATTGAAAAGTATTGGACACGTATTTTTTCTGTTTTCACGTGGTCATAAAATTACGGAGATATATTGAGTTGAAATGGCGCATGACGTCACATGTAGGTAAGTTTTATACCTACTTGTGACGTAGTAAGCCCCTACTCTCCAACTTTAATGAGTTTTAACTAAGTAATTTTTTGATATTTTGATAAAACAAAAAATACGTGGCTAAAATTTTTGTATTACCTGTCTGACGGACAAAATAGAATGTCGTTTTCTTTACCCAGTCCGCACCCCTATTCCGCAAGAGTGACTGCTGATGAGCATGAGGTCTTCGGTTCGATTCCCAGGTGGGGGAAAAGTTAGGTTATTGCGTTAGGAATTCCTCAGAAGCAGCCACGCAGACTGGATTTGTGTCCGATAGCTAGGTTCGTCCCCTATTAAAAATAACTGGCGAAATTTGGGTGTACTAATAAGCGGTACCTACATCTCTGCCTAACCCTTCGCGGATAATACGCGTGATGTTATGTTATATATTATGTGAACGTGTCTGTCTGGGTTCCAACCTGCTAGCATTCGTAACCTGTGGTGGTTTCCACTAGTTCACTACTGGTGGCGTACCATGACGTCTTAAAACATTATTGTTCCATTCTTATTCCAGAGTGAAAAAGAGAAGGAGCTATACAGGTCGTCTAGCTCCATCTCTTTCCCACTTTGGAATAGGAATGGAACAATAATGTTTTAAGCGTCATAGTAACACCCCTGCTCTCTGTTGTTTTATGGCCTGTGGTAAAATTACGTTTCAAACGCCTGTCCTCCATTTGCTATAAAATATTGCCTAGGCGTAGTTTCAAGTGCCTGGGTAACTGAAATGCAGATTTTCTATATCATCTTAGAAAGCGTGTATGATATACTTCGATATATTTCCTTTCATACTTAAATTCAATACCGAATCGACCCAAATGTTTGGAACAGCTGATTATTTTGCGCGATAACGTTATTGACTCCATGGAGAAAATTATTCAGTTTAATGCGTCTGAAGCACAATCTTAAACATGACCACACATTTTTTATACAAGCTGTCATCATCATAATTCTTATCCCAATTAATTCGGCGCAGCATGTCTTCTTCTTCCACATTTCTCTATTACTCATCATCTCAGCAGTCACCTCTTGACGGTCAGTAATGGCCTAGCTCACCGTCCGTCCATCTTATGACGACAGGCCGTGTCGACGGTGCGTTCGTTTTCCACGCGCGCCTCATTGAGATGTCAGCAAATCGGAAGGGGTCCGCGAGGGCCGATGCCTGCCAGGGCTGTGGGACTGTTTGAAAGAGATACCGTGGCCCTGGAACACAAAGGGCTAAGAAGGAACATGGATGGGTTTTAGTCAGTACAAGTCTGACACTCCCTTCTACTCGGCCAAGAGCGGGAGGAGTCATTTGATGATTTACCATCCGAAAAAAAAAAGAAAAAAAGCAGTCACTTCTTCTCTAGCCATAGCATCTTTCACACAGACCTTCCATCGTTTCTTTGGTTTTCCTTTAGTTTTATAGCCATACGTTCATAGGTACTCAACATATTCCTCATTCCTCCGCAGCACATGTCCACACCACGATAACTGATGACCACAAAACTTTTCAGTCACTGGCGCCAATTTCAGACTTCCTCTTGTGTACCCATTCCTTATTTTATCTATTCGCGTTACACTACACATTCCCCTTAAGAGCCTTTACACCTTACGGCATTTCATAAAAACTTTCAAGTCCTTACTGAAGGACAGAACCAATTTCAATGAAACTTAATACGCACAAGCGGGATACATGCGTCTTAAAAGTTACAAAAAAAAAAATATACACCTACTTTTTAGTTTATATATTTGTATTATATAGTTACACAAAACAACACATTTAAATACAAACACATCATATTTACATTTATGTATAATAATCACTTATTATACATCACCGGCCATCTTATATTGTTTACATCAATACATATAATATCGGATGATGTCGGGCCATTAGCATCGTATATTGGAATCGCACCTCGCGCTATCCACGTCATCGTGATGAAAATGGGGCGAGCAAAGTGGGAGCAGCGCGCGATCGTTGAACGCCCTTGCGTACCTTCAGTCGGTACAAACCTTACAACGACGCGTGCGCATAGATTTATTTTATTTATTTTTATCCTGTTAGTCTAATTTATATTGTTTCCGTATTTCGCCTGTATGTACTATATCTCTTGTGTTGTGACATCTGTGACTGTGCCCTATCTGTGATCTATCATCTTATCTGTTCTTCTTCTAACTATTTTGTGTTGTGCGTGTGGAGTATAACCTCAATACAACCGTGAGTACATAGGTAGTGACTTTTATTTACACTCCTGCCTACCTACATACTCGACAACACTTCTATACTGTTGACCCCGACGTGACTCGCGTGACCTCTACAGTAGTATACCTTACAATTACTTGTAGTAGAAGTTAGACGTAAATACGCAATTACGTTTACTTGGATGACATAATTATTTTTTCCTGCTATTTGATTTAAAGACCAAACTAGTGAACCGATTTTGATGAAACTTGCACTGTTTCTTAAGTTGAAATATACCTAATCTGACTAAAAAAAATTGCAATCCTACTGTCCTTTTTGAGATATGCGGGGACAAACACACAAATATACATATATATATATATATATGTACTACTACGGGCCGTTCAAGTATTACGTAAGCAGATTTTTTGCAATATTAACCCACACCCTCGTCTCCCCCTCGTCAGCAAAAGTAAGCAAAGCTCATACCCCTCCCCCCCATGCTACGTAAACATTGGTACAATATTGATTGATTCATGAGCAGCAGTTATAAGTGACAGACAAGTGAATAGCGCGCGGTAATTCCCCTGCTCAGTTCTAAGCGAGTACCTAAACGTATTCATTATTTGTAGAATCCCCGAAAATGCATTTCGTTTTCAAGCATAGACAATGTGTGGGTTGCCATATGTTTAAAAAAGTAAATGATTACTGCTGACTACTGAAAGCTGTTTTCGTATACAATTTAACACATAAGGAGTAGGTTATTATAAAAGTAAACAAAATAAGTCTAATAGAATAATGTTTATTTATCTACTTTGATAACTACAATCACAAAAAAATACAATAGGTGGTAGGTTCTTACTTACATCTAAAAAATACAACAGATCTGACATGTTTTGACTTTCGTTGCTAAATCTAAAAATGATTTACATGTTTCCAGTCGTTAGTGGACCGCGAATGCTTAACCCCAAAATATGATTGAGGCCCGGACTCTAACAAAGCGAAGGAAGCGGAGCGCAGAGGACACGTGCAAGATTCGACCAATCGCATTGGTTGAAATCCACATCGCGTCTCTCGTCTGTACATACTTTCATACAAATAAATAAAATTGAAGTGTCTGTTTGTAATATTAAAATAACAGCTTTTTAGTACATGTACTTATATGAATGTATAAACGGTACATATTCCGAAATATTTTTTTTTACAATTTTTGTCTGTCTGTCTGTTTGTTCCGGTTAATCTCTGGAACGGCTGGACCGATTTTGACGGGACTTTCATTGGCAGATACTACTATTTTAGAACAATTCTAATTCCACGTGGACGAAGTCGCGGGCACAGTTAGTCTCTCCTATGATTTAACGGTTTGCGCACGTCTCTTCTCCGTTCTGCACGTCTGCTCTTTGGTGGAGTCCGGTCCTTAGCATTTATAAGCCTAATATTAGCCTAACAATATTAACGATGGTGGGACACTGGCCTCTCTGTGAATGGGAGTGAGCTATAATCCACCACGCGGGCCCAGCGCGGGTTGGTAGGTAAATGTTTTAGTGTCTTCGAATTTAAAAATAAAAATGTGATACTTAAATTCTGTTGAAAACATACTACTTATTTAAAAGTTTGTTTGAGCCAGGTACTTGTTTCATTTTTTTTTAACTCTCACTCGACTAAATACTGGAAACGTGTAACGCCTTAATTTAAATCAGGGACCGTACAACCCCGTTTAAGAGTTAAGCCTTTCGAAGGGGTAAGCAGTTTATGAGGTAACCCCTTGAATGGGTTCTATGCTTTAAAGCCAGTGAAAGCGTTACACATCAATATGGATAACCCATTGAATGGGTTCTATGCTAGAAACCCAGTGAAAGCGTTACACATCAATATGGATAACCCATTGAATGGGTTCTATGCTTGAAACCCAGTAAAAGGATTACACCATCATTATGATAACCCATTGAATGGATTTTAAACTTGAAACCCAGTGAATGGGTTACCCACTCATTATGATAACCTTTATAATATAAGGGTTTTGTTCGGGTTACTATATGGTTATTCAACAACTTGTGCGAAGTAAGTGGTGGAGCATCTTGCCTTCACTAGATATCGTTGGCTTGTAGACGAAACACGTGCTACCTATTAATATTTAGATGCCTATATAGTAGGGTGTGTGTCCTGAGTTTCTGACAATATTGTTGTTTTGTGAGTTATCATAGGCAATGGGTAAGTAAGAATTTTGACAATATTTATGTGAATAAAAGACTTCGAACTTTTTTATATGGAGCTTGGCATACCTAAAATTGCAAGTACCTAAAATGACGTGTTTTGACGTGCACAATGCAATGCTCTAAGATGTACACATACGCCAATCGACAGAGAAAACAACAAATACTCTTTGACAAAATGTCGTAAATGATATTCTTATTGAAATATTTTACTTTGAATAGAGATCAGACGGGATAATATAATGTCTTCGAAGGTGGGTAGGCCTTTGGTGTGGGATGCAACATGTGTCGACACCCTTGCGCCATCCCATCTTCTTAGCACGGCGGGCTGTGCTGGGGCGGCTGCTGCTGGTGCAGAACACCTCAAACGGCGCAAATACAACAACCTTATTGGAAACTATATAGGTATTTGAGCCGTTTGGGGTTGAAACATTAGGATCATGGGGTCCGAGTGCTCATTGAGTTTTTCGAGATGTAAGCAAACGGTTGGTCGACTCTTCACGTGACCAGAGGACTGGGCTTTACTTCTGCCAGAGAATCAGCATTGCCATCCAACGTGGCAATGCTGCCAGCGTTCTGGACACTTTTCACGTTGACAGTGATGTGGACGAATTTTTTGACGCCCAATGACTACTGCCTCTTTTTATGTACGCGTTCGTAGTTTTTTTATTTTATTATTATTTAAGTGTATATATAGGTAGTTATTGTTAATTAAGTATGTTAGACTTTGAATATTTTAAAATAAAATCATATACATACCGTGTTCCTTTAAGTTGCAATCAAGTAGAAAATGATTATAAACAGTAAATAGTACTTGTCGTTAATGGTAATATAACCTTTTTTTTTAACGGGGGGAAACCTTCATAAGGTGCCTGGACTTTTGGAGAAAAGACCAGGGTGTGTGGGATATTTACCTCACTAAAACCACCCCGGTTATAAATTGTATAAGACCTAGCTACTTTCAGAGACATTTCGTATTGAAAGATTTAAAAAAAAGGTTATTTTTGGCATTTTCTTAATAAATGAAATCTAAATGGGTACTACTTTTTATATTAAAAAACGGTTTAAACATTGATGTGTTCAAAATAAATGGAGTCTCAACCACGCAAGGCGTAAGTATGTCTTTTTCTTTGCAAGTGTTCAGCAGTTTGACTCTTCGACATTTGTACAGGCCGCGTGTCCTAGCCATATGTGTGTGTGTGTATGTCGCATGTACCTAGCCAAAATCAATGTTTAGGAGTACTATTAAATATTTATACTGTGATTTAGGCAGTCCTCTAGCACTGGAACATACCGCTCGAGATAAGTACCTACAGCTTGCGACAGTTGCGACAACCTCTAGTTATATGTATTGTAACTTGTAAGTCAGGCAGGGACGGGACTATGACGCGCTCAGCAAGCGAGACCACAGCGAGACACATTAGGAATCGCGTGATATCGCGTATAACGCGACGCCCGCGGTCCGCGCCGCACGCCCCCGAAAGAACGCGTCTTTTAGATTTTATTTTATTTTTGTTTATATATTTGGTTTGAGAAACTATAAGAAATATTTTTAGATAATTTTAAAAATGTATTCACCCAAAATCTGGCGATAGTCTACCTATACAAAATATTTACTTTATTTCTCCATGCAAATGTTTTCCGACACATATAAAAAGGTAGGTACCTATGTACTTATCGTATTTTATTTTTATTTACGGAGCGGCCCCCTTTTTTTTTTGTTTTCGGGGTAAACCTAAAAAGGCGTCCGGCTTTTGGGGATAAGACCGGGGAGTGTGGGATTCTTACCTCACTAAAACCACCCCGGTGGTCACCATCAGCACATTGAGAGGGACATTCTGTTTTATCTTAAAAGACCTGCCATCAGAACCCTCCCAACGCCTGGTAGGGCACCTCTCTGGGGGACTGTAAAGGGGTCTCCCTTATGCCTCGCTGTGCACGGTATTCCGTGACCACGGTGCTACCGCCTTTTCTAAGGTCACTTGAGTGGGCGGACAGAGTTTCTGAGCGCCCGTGATATCATGAAAGAGGCAGTTTGGGTTTCGGCGTTTTAAGCATCGAGGCGGTTGCTTCGCTGATGCCTCCTTGGCCGAGTGGATGTGCTCTGTCACGATGCTCTGCGGCCTCCTGGATTATCACGGTTTCACAGGAGGCCACTTCAACTGGCATTTGTACACCAAAACACGACATTTTAAGTACTTGCAACTTTAGGTATGCCAATGAGTTTCGATGCTTTTTATGAAAACCAATTAATAATAACAACGAATATTAAGTGAACAAAAATTTTGACTTTTCAGCAGTTCAGCTTTGTGCAATTGTTTTGACGTCTAATAATATTTTCAGATGTCCGTCATAGTCCTTTACTTCCGCCAATTCTATATTTTCTTTGTTACCACGCGTCACTTGTTGCTTGATATTTGCATGCGTTATTTTTCGTCGAAGTATTGATGGAGATACTGGTCGTATATCTTGACTAAACTGTGGCATAATTTCGCTAAAAAGTGCTGGCGAATGAGATCGTTTCTTGTTCTGATGATACGGTTGTGCGTTGTTTCGTCGCTAATTGTTTCATCGAATTTCGTTTCACATAAATTGTTTCTCATATTATCATTTCATAGAATAATCAATACGCAGAATACTTACTTTGAAGAATTTTAAATCATCAATTTTTGTTTCAAATAAAGTTTAATGTTAGAATATTCATATCATAGAATAACAAATCAAATATTCTTTATCCACATATTGTTTGTTTCACATAAAACTTATTACAAAGAATTACATTTTATCGAGTGACAGTTTCTAAAACTCATACCTTTGAAAAATACATACCCTCCTATAAAATTACAACACCGCATTCACAAAAATAATGCGGTTAAATTCTTTAACCGCATTCTTCTCAATTCTTGTCAAGCAGGAAAAGTCTTTTTATTCTCACTAATGGTGTTCATGCCTGTTGCACGCAGCATGCAATCACATGTAGCATGCAAGCATGCATGCAACATGCAGCGTGCAAGCAAGCATACAGCATGCAACAAGCATGGTTTCTGTCACGGCTCCGGCGCTGCGGGGCCTCGGCGGGCCCACGCAAGTTCATCGTCGCAGATGGTATTAACGCTCACCACCGCAGCTTCGGCTTGCTGACCGGCAAGCCGGCCAGCCTCAGCCGCGGCGGCAACCGATAGATACCACCTGCTCCTCTGCTCGCGGGCCGCTTCATCCCTCCGCGCCTACGCGGGCTTAAATTACACTCTAGGGGTAGGGCAGACAAGACTACGTGGAGTCTGGTTTGCAGCGATTCGTTTTTGTCACTAACTTTTTTAGTACAACATATTGACTTTTAAGGACAATATTTTAATTTAAGGTTAATAATTTCGTTGAAATAAATACCATGGAAACATACATCGAACAAACAATATTCGTTAAAAAGTAATTCTACTGTTTGATAAATTTGTTAAATAAAAAAATGTGATTATAAAATTCATTGAAGTGTGTTTCTGTACAATTTGTTTCATTCAAGTAAATAGTAGTTGAAACAAAAATATTCGAAATAAAAATACGAGGACCAAATATTATGTGAAACATTTTCTGGGAAACGAAATTCTGTGAAACTTCTGTCTGCGAAACAAGGTGACACCGACTATGACACAAATAAGATTAAATGTAAAGAATGTTCATTTTACGATAGCGATAATAGAAATGCAATTTTTGGACAGCTGATCGCTGAAGAGCTTGAATACATTAAGCCATGTGTGCGCACCAAATGTTATAAGTATAGAAATTTTAAAATATTTGCAACAAGCAAAAGGTAATCATATAAACGAAATAGAAACAGGGGATGGCGAAAATAAAGAGTAAATTTCCAATTTTATTATTTTATTAAGTAATCAGCAAACACAACACAAAAAAGATTTATTGGTTTCATAATGACACCCCCGTCAAGATGCTCCAAAAACAAATCATTAACATATATTAGAAATATGTTAATGATTTATCAAATATAATTATAATTATTAATCAGTATATATATTATTCACACAGTATTCCTATCGCGAATCACATTTTGACAGATATGACCTATTACTGTGCTGCAAATAGCAAAAAACATAATACAATTTGAGTTATAACTGGTGTTTACTCACTAACCTGGGGGTCTACTCCCTAAGCACGAAGTCCGTAGTTTCGGCCTTCGTTACGGGCGTTTCCTACTCCGTATCACATACGGACGCATGATTAGTTCGGACCCGAACTACTAATGAATGAAAACATAATTTGACAGTTGTAACTAATCCCGATGTGTTTTCAACCGTCCAAAAAATTGAATCATTACGGAGTAGGGTTCACTCCGAAGTTCCGGAGTACTTTCGGACGGGCCCGTAACTTCGCTGACGGAGTTAGGGAGTAGACCCCCTGCAGTGAGTAAACACCATAGCAGGGTTCAACATTATCTACTGTTCAATACGCTATGACAGCCTAAACCAACGTAATTGGATTTTTGATTGTTTTAATTTTATGATTTACTTAATAATATTTATTTTTTTAGCTTCATATTGTTTATTTTTATTATAAAGTTTTTTATTTTCAAGAGACCAATTTTTTTTTGTACCTTATAAATGGAAGAATCGATAACTTTTCGATTTAGTCAATAACTAGCGTATTATGTAAAATAAATTGCTTTTGCACAGCATAACGATAGCGACCGATGTTTTTGTGTGAGTAAGTTGTGCGGTGTATGGAAAATACACGCTGTGTTTAATGGGATAAAGTTTATAATTGATTGTGTAGTACGTTCTGATTTAAGAGATGCGGGTGTGTGCGTGACTGCGTATCTATTGCTTTTACTAACTGCATGTGTAGTAGTTGCCGTGTGGTAGGGGCAAACTGGAGACACAGGTTTTCGATACATTTACGTTTACGTATATCTCCTTGTTTATTATATCTATGGGTTCGAACTAAGAATTAAAAATGAATGTCAACACCATTTGATAGTTGTCTCCTGTCCCTCTCGAGGTATTTTTAACCGTCCGAAAAATTGAACTTGCTTGATACTTGTTTTTAAATGGATCTACGAAGTCGGATAATTTTCGGACGGGCCCGTTTCTTCGTTGTCGGAGTTAGAGAGTGGCAGTAGGCCCCCTGATTCCCGCCACCGTGTTTGACGTCGCGTTCAACGCTACATGCTAGAGGTTCAGCCGCGGGACACCACCACTCTTGCTTGACGCCCCGCGCCTTCATAAACAACATCGCATAATGCCATATTATGTTTGTGTTTGCGCGTGTGATAACGGCCGCTGCACGAGCCGCTTCTCCGTGAACAGAAAAAAATGTCTAACACGCCTCGAGACGCCAAGCTGCATGTTCCGCGCGACGCTCTACGTCTCTAGAAACGAGGCTTTAGAAACTTTGCCTCTGTCTCTGTACTGCTAACCATAACTCGGTTGTACCTATCAGATGCACTGAGACGTACCATCAAACGTCGTAACAAACTTGCTTATTCCTTGATGAAAGGAGTAAACAGATTTATACATTAAAAAAGTAATTAGGGGAAAATGAATTTAATAAATGATGAAATGAAAAATACAATAAATTAGTACAAAAGTGAAGGGCAGGTTAACCGAGAACGTTTTAAATATCTCCGCAAATCTCTGAGCGTGATAGTAACTGAAGACAAACTTGCAGTCGTAGAAAGCTGGCTTGATTAAGATGAGCTTGACCACGACGAACTTGATGCAGGGCGATTTGGTAGGACCCACCAGCAGACACGTACCGCCCAATGCCAGGCTCGTCAGCTCGAAGAGCAGCTTCCAGCAGACAGGTAATGAGCCCCAGTGCCAGGCTCGTCAGTTCGCAAAGCAGCTTCCAGCAGACAGTTAGCAACAGCCACGGCAGCACTAAACGAAGGCCGCTCTTTGACTCCACCAGGCTGTGCTCAAAACTCAAGATATGACAGATCTTGACTCCAAACTAGACTTAGCTGTTTTCTTGATTTTAGACTATACTGATTTCTCGTGTCCAGACTGAACCGACTCTTAACTCCAGACTAGAACCAGGGCATCTGTCAGAAATCCCTTTTATACCCTGATCTTCCGTTTCTTTTCTTCCAATTTTCTTTTTCAGATTCAAAACTGCTGCGCTCTAGTAAGACGCAACCTGCCAGTATTCAAAGCAGCCAATAGCAATTGGTCAAAAACCTTGCGCATAATATTTTTATAAATATAACTCAGAATATCTTTATACAGCAAATATTCGCAATTAACTATAAAATACAACAATTGAACTCACGAATTGATGATAATAATTTTTAGTAATATTTAATCTAAATGAAACCTTCATAGAGAGTTTGGCTGGTAACAATTAAAAATAAAAGTAAATGACAACTGACAAGTTATGTCACAACAAAGAATACTAAGAAAATATTTATAAAAACTAAACGATTCATAAAATACTAATGTAAAACCAATAAAAGTATGAATATGGATGATAAGTGTGAGTATAGAGTGTCTGTAGTAGGCAGATACTATATTACCTACTTGCCAATTTTCTAACCTGCTTCATTATTCGAATGTTCTTTTCCGAGTTCATTAAATTACCTACCTACGGCCTATCTTAATGGTAAGTCTACCATACAATTGATATTTCGAATTTAGATTGATAAATTATTTAACATACTTAGTTACCTATTGTAAGGTTTTAAAGTGAAGGCAAATTATAACAAATAATTGTAGATATTTACCTATAAGAAATGTCCACATAAATTACATTTACTTTTATTATTTGATGCATCATAAGAATAATAACGATGTACAGCATCTCGTTTCGGTTTAGGCATTTTTAAAATACAAATTGTTCAAAATTCACAAATTCAAAGGCACTGAGCACTGAGAACAACGCGAAAGACGTCCGGATAAAAAAATCAAACGGCACAAATGACAACAAATTATAAACAAGTAAGTACCTACAGACATGAAAAAATCATAATAGTAATTTCGATATCTGGTTTGCAAAGCTAAAATGAACTCTATAGAACATGCAGTAATGATCATAGATCCCTGTTTACAAGTCGTTAGGTAACTAGCCACAAAGGCGCCGCCGCCGGCATCGGCACCACAAAAGCCACTTGACGCCTGCTATGCCATTTTGCAACCTATGCCCATCGTCGAGAGATCATATTACATTGCTCCAGTCGGAATAATACGCTGTTATTATTTTATACTGTCTTCATACCTACCATACATGAAAAAGAAAGAAATATCGTTGAAAGTGTAACCCTTATAAACGGCTTTAATTAAGCCCTTTCGAAAGGGTTACCCATATCGTATGGGTTTTTGATTAAGACTTTCGAAAGGGTTACCCATATCGTATGGGTTTTTGATTAAGACTTTCAAAAGGGTTACCCATATCGTATGGGTTTTTGATTAAGCCTTTCAAAAGGGTTACCCATATCGTATGAGTTTTTGATTAAGCCTTTCGAAAGAGTTACCCATATCGTATGAGTTTTTGATTAACTGCTTATAAAAACCCAATCGAAAACCCTTTCAATGGGTAACCAGAATGGTCCCTGATTTAAATAACAAGTAAAGGCCGAAACACACTTACGTGTCGAGGCGTGTCGTGTCGCCAGAAGCATTCGGTTTCATACATCGTTGCGACACGACACGCCATGCAAATATGTCCCTAACCATATTAAATGTATGAAACCGATTTGCTTCTCGCGCGTCACGACACGCCACGACACGTAAGTATGTTTCCGCCTTAAGATCTGCTGGTGGTGAGATTTTCTACTCGACAAGATCCAGTGCTGGCATAATTATAATACCTATTTGTTCTTGCTATTGCATGGTTTCTTGCAAGCGGTGGACAACGGTAAGCTTAACTTATACTTTAAAACAATCTAATAGGTCTAAAATAAATGATGTTGTTGTTTTGATTTTGTTGTTTGACCCTTCGCGACTCTGAAAAGCACTTGTTCCCCATGTCATTGAGTTTTTTTTTTGTTCTGGACCATAGCTGGTAACCTTCCAGTTACGGGGAAATTAGGGGTCAAAGTTCCCAATTTTTTCCCAACTTGTTTAAAAAATAAAAGTGTTACAACTTTACTTTAAATATCTGGTGGTATTTCAAGAAAAATAAAGACCTCTGTAGGAATCAATGCGGATGCATTCAGGCCCCATATTCACAAATGCTTCGATTCGATTTCGATTCGGAAAGTCGTATATCTATCTTGCCCGCTTTCGTAATGCCAAAACAAGATAGACATACGACTTGTCCAATCGAAATCGAATCGAACCGTTTGTGAATTAGGGGGCAGGACAATGTATGGAGTCTAACCGAAACCCGTGATTTTGTTTTTTTGTCGTTTCCCTACAATAATTTTTGGGTAGAGTTAGGTACTTAGTTTGATTACAGAATGCTTCGTGGAGACTCCATTTACACCTTATATTAATTTGTGACTTTGCTAACTGTCTTTGAGATAATTCCTTTGAACTTTTCTTTCCAAGGCACCTGCCCACCGCTACCAATTTGCGAGAAGCAAGTATAGAAAGCAAATGAACTCGTGTTGTGTACTTGATCAAGCTTTCCCGGGGCTGTGAACAGCCAGCGATCAACTAATAATGTACATATGTATCGCTTTCGCTGACACGAGATTTAGAAACTTTTGTAAGTTTCTTGTGCGAGGAAAAAAAGATGCTTTTGGAATACATAATGGGTATTTATCCTTCTTTTTTAGAAGTCGGTTAAAACAGTCTATAGATATTTGTTTCCTCGTCGGGAAGCGATGCTAGTGCCCTATACTGTGTTTATATTATTTGCATTATTTTACGAGTTATATTTTTCTACTTACATTAAGTTTTCAGTGCAACTAATTGGTGACGAAGAGAGAAAGTAATCATATTTAATTATTCTCACATAAAATTCTAATTTATCACTTACAGTGCTTTCTGTCACTTTACAGTAATTGACAGTTGACAGAATAATTTATTACAAAATGCATTAAAAACTTCTTGATTTGTTTTATGAACCTGCTTTTGACCCGATTGAAGAAAGGGATACATATTTTTATAAGAATGAGATGATTATTATTATATAAGTTCATGATGCATTCATTAAAACTATGCAATCGTGTAAATCTGACCTCAGGCCTTAGCATGAGCGCGCGGTTTAAACATAACTTGCGTTGTTGTTCGATTTATATATCGTATACGTCGATTTTAAAATACTCGTTCTACATATATGTATATTAAATTGTCATAATTACAAGAATTTATTTAGTTCATATAATTTCATTTCTACTATTTTATTAACTAAAATTCTATAGGATAATTGTATTTTCGATAAACAAAATCTACCATCTTTGGTTCATTATTTTTTTAAATTATTAACTATTACGATGTTATGCGAACTGAATAAAATTTTATTTATTATACATATATTACGATACGTTTGCGTTTACACTTGCAAAGTGCATAAAACTATATTTGTGAACTAACTTAAACTAAGTATAAATAAATAATTTATTCTCTTGGCATTTCTAACGCCATTTGTTTTAGTTTTCTTCTGTGAACCTTGGTGGATGCGGTCATCGGTATAGAATCGACGAATAACACACCGCCTCTGAGTTGCTTGGCATCAGAGAGAGATTCTGTAAAATTAAATGTACTTGAGTAAAGTTTGTTCGGGTTAGGAGTGACTCATCATCTGCCTTGCCCTTTCCCAAGGATGTTGGGATCGGCGTCCAGTCTAACCGGATGCAGCTGAATACCAGTATTTTACATGGTGCGACTGCCTATCTGACCCCCACAATACAGTTACTACTGGGTATTACGATACCCAATGGTAAGACTGCTTCAAAAATCTAGAAATGGCAGATAGAACCAACAGCTTAACGTGCTCTCTGACGCACGGAAAAAGAAGTGCCTCTGACTACACATATCGAAGACAAATAGTCAAGTTTTTACTGAAAGACTTTACCGCTTGCTTTTATAAGCTTGAAAATCGGCATGAATAAAGTTGAAGTCGAATAGGTAATGCAAAATTGAAACGAGGAAAACTATTTAAAAAAAATCGATTCATGTCGTGGGTTTGTATGAAAAATATCCATAAAATATGTTCATTCATAATGATACAGGAATGGACATGTTTTCTTTTTTACAATTTTCCAAAACTTCTCTTGAACTACTCCCTTAGTTTAAAAAAATTAAAATTTGTAGTGGAAAGAGCAAACACGCGAAGAAAGTCATGTTCCCTGTATAGTAAGCTGTAGGTACCTTTAACCCAGTCCTTGATCTCGTCAGCGCTGGGCTCAGCCCCCGGTCGTGGCACCACGCAAGCGACTGGCAGGTCACCACACTCCTCATCAGGAACGCCGGTCACAGCCACGTCCAACACGCCCGGATGCTGGCGGATGACTGCTTCTATCTCTACTGGCGATATCTGGGTAGACAACATTGGAAATTTAGTTTAACATAACATCAGGAGGCCTACCATGACGTCTTAAAACATTATTGTTTACACCTTTTCCAGTGTGGGAATGAGATGGCGCTAGACATCCTGTATAGCTCCGTCTCTTTCCCACACTGGAAATAAGTGCAAAACAATACTGCTTTAAGACGTCACGGTAGCCAGCAGGTCTGTAACCGATGTTATGTCCCTATCTTGCCAGGATTGCGGGACGGTTCGAAAGAGATACCTTGACCCTGGAACACAAAGGGCTAAGAAGGAACATGGATGGGTTTTAGTCAGTATAAGTCTGACACTCCCTTCCGCTCCACCCAGAGCAGGAGGGGTCATTTTATGATTTCCCACCCGTAAAAAAAGGCCTGTAACCCCCGAAGGTTTAGGCAGAGATGTACTTTATGTACCAACATTTTATCCGTACCATATACACCCGCAGTTATGTTAGGTATCTCATTTAATAGGGATTGAGCCTACTGACTTCAAGCGGGCACAAATTTAGACTACGCGGCTACTACTGAAAAAATCCTGACGGAAAAAACAAATAATACTTTGGCCGCCACGGGAATTGAACCCAGGACCTATGCTCATCAGTCGCGGTATTATCCTTTCTCCTTGAGGGCAGTACTGTTAACATCACCTAGGAAACTATGCACAGCATGTCCCTAGTATCCAAAAATTCGGAGACATGTGCCAATCCACACTGGACCCGCGTGGTGGATAACTGCCTCCATCCTCTATTTCTCTCACAGACCTGAGATTTGTGTCCCACAGCCCACTCATGGGAATATTGGTACTTTTCACTGCCTGGCCTCATAATTAAAAATTCATATCCTGAACTTTGACTTCAGGGCCGAGTAAAGTGGATGTATAATTAACTCTGCAAAGTCAAGAATTTTTTTTGCCGCTAACCACTTTGTCTGAGTTGGGTCAAACTCATACCTGATAACTCTTGTACTTCAGCAGCAATTTGATCCTTTCCACAAAGAAGAAATTCCAGTTTTCATCTCTGTAGAAAGTGTCACCAGTTTTGAACCAGCGGTCTTCGGCAAACGTCTCTTCAGTGGCTTCGACATTATTGTAGTATTCCTGTCGAAATAGTAATAGCAACAATATCAGAGTTGCGTTATCAACTAGATTTGATGCACGTATTACTTGCGCACGATAGGTTCCGTACCATTATTTATAAAAACGAGTAAAAAAAAATTTTTTTGTATGGGAGCACCTTAAATATATATTTTATTCTGTTTTTTGTATTTGTTGTTATAGCATCAACAGAAATACATAATCCGTAAAAATTTCAACTGGCTACCTATCACGGTTCATATTAAGATACAGCCTGGTGACAGACAGACGGACGGACGGACAGCGAAGTCTCAATAATAGGGTCCCGTTTGACCCTTTGGGTACGGAACCCTAAAAAAACAAGTAAGTATTAGCAAATGTGTTCCCAACAACATTTTCCACGGAACACATACAAACGATATTTTACCAGTGTTTTAAGAGCGCACCGAGCTTCTGGCGGTGGGTATCTATGCGCTTCGTGTATGTGTGCGTAAGACAGGCGCTCCCGACGCTCCGGGAATAGTGGCGGCTCTAGTTATAATGGGCGGAACGCGCGCTAATTTTGGTATTTCCTTCATATTATTAAAACCAATACACATTTTGAAAATCTGAAGTGTATACGTTATAGAAAACATGTAATTTTGTTATTATTTAAAAGCTGATGACCTTCCGTGAAATTTTACGCCGTACTGAGGATTTATTTTCTTTTTTAGAGATTAGTTTGGCATTATTTTCTATCAAGAAAACTACAAGTATTCGTGTTTCTAAAGTGTACGATTTATGGAGTGAATCTTTGAATATCTAACAAATTTATTTTATAACTAAAGGTTGAGTAATAACGATGCAGCAAGGGATCATACGAACGGAATTATTTTGAAATTACGTATCGTTCCCTCGGTGCGCTAGCTATCATTATTTGCCATGATCACGGATAGGCTAAATTTTAAAATAGACCAAGTGGACATCTTAAGTTTCTTACCTTAAAAACACTTGGTCCTTTAATCCACAACTCACCGGGCACGTTGGGTTCATAAATATCTTCTTGAGTCTCGACGTCAATAATCTATAACAAAAATCGTTGTTAGATCATATAACCCATCCTTCATAAGTGATATGAATCGTGTTCCCCAGTCACAGGGTTGTGAAGGTTTTTGGACAGCTTTTGGCCTCATACAGGACCAATTTATTTTATGTTATTTTTTTGTTAAAATTTTTGTATTATTTGTGATTCAGAAAGCACGTTAACCGTTGGTCCCGGCTGTTATTTGTAGATCTTTGACAGTCGTTACAGGTAGTCAGTGGCCAGAAAATCTGACAATCAGTGTTAACAAAGGGATACCCTTTGGTAACACTGATTGTCAAACTTAGGATGAGGTACCCAGAACCAACTGGTTTGTGGAGGCCAAACAGGCAGTCGCTTCATGAAAAATACTGGTACTCAGCTGCATCCGGATAGACTGAAAGCCGACCTCAACATAGTTGAGAAAAGGTTAGGCTGATGATTAGATGATGATCAACAGATAAACTATTTGAAGTGAAACTTCTTACCCGACTCCCAACAAGTTACCATGGAGGGGGATAAAAAGAGACAGAGCGGGAGTGAATGCGAGGCACTCGAACGCATGCGTGTAGTATTACGAAGTTTCACTTCTTCCGCGCGGAGGAATTCCTCGCACAATTTTTATGTAAACCACGGGTGTTCAAACTGTTTGGGACAAACATGGTAGATAAGTATTGTAGATTTTCCTCACCCGATATTGGAAGCATCCCATTGGCTTGCCGCAGGACCCTGGGGCAGGATTGTCTCCATGGAAGGCAATACCACTCAACTCACTCATGCCGTATACATTCAGGACTTCTGTATCCGGAGATATTATCTAAAAGAAAATATGAGAGAAGAGCTACATTTACTTGGATATGGACGCATAGGACTTGAACTGGCGAAATGTGGGGAGACTTTACGTACACCTCTGTCTTACCCTTCAGAGATTACAGACGTGTGGCAAATGTGTGATTGCCACTAATTTAACTATCGACTTTAGCGTAATGTGGTGTAAGTTGATTTTTGATTGACGACTTTAATGAAAAGATACCATCAATTATTGGTTTGCTATGGAATTTGATCCTTAGTTTGCACCTAAAAGGTTATGTTCTTTTTCTGGATCCAAAAAAGGGGTTACTTATTGGTGTTAATTGTTGCAAAAAAAATAAACAATCTATGATTTTCTTTGAACTACAGTCCCTACACGGTTATACAGTATGTTAGGTTAAACGAGGGACATATTGAGGGAGGGTATTCAGTATTCGATTCTCGTCCCAAATATGTAAAACCTATAACGTATACAGGGTGTAACGGAAAGGGTATATACATACTTAAGGGTGTGCTACAGACCATCAAACTGAACATGTTTCTTATCACAAAACATGTTTTGCAGCAAAAAAAATATCAGCTGCCCTATACATTTGGGTCGAATAAGTATTGCAATTTTCTATGGGGCAGCAGATATTTTTTTTGCTGTAAAAAATTTTTTATGATGAGAAACATGTTCAGTTTGATGGTCTGTAGCACACCCTTAAGGATGTATATACCCTTTCCGTTACACCCTGTATAGAATAATTTTTAATGTTTTGTTTAGTGTTGGACTGTCCTAAGCCAGGTAAGTTTAAAGTATGAAGGGAAAATGGATTATACCTAAGAGTCATTGACCCGCTCACATGTTCTGCGATAGTATTAAGTCGCTAGCGCAAGGGTGTGCGTGACATTTGCGAAAATTTTGGTATGGTTCTGTCTGTTATTTATCAGTGTTTTTTTTTTGTTTATATTTTTATTAGTATCATGTTAGCATGTACTATTATGGGTTTGAATATGTCCCTCGTTTAAACTAACATACTGTATTATATCTGCCAGCAATCAAACCAACAACAACCATCTAAATTAGTTCTATCATTGAGGATTAGATACTTATCGAATTAATCACCAAAATATCAATCGTCTATCTTAACCGTCAGTATGATGGAATTTTTTGAAGAAATTGTTTTAAACTCGCTAGTAAGAATGAGGTAGCATTTTTAAAATGATAATGTGGTATTATCATATTTATCTGCGAACTACTGAGTCCCCTGCGGCCTTAACATTTCGCAGATAAATATGATAATATAAATTAAACTGGCCAAGTGCAAGTCGGACTCGCGCACGAACGGTTCCGTACCATTATTAATAAAAACGAGCAAAAAAAAACACTTTTTTGTATGGGAGCCCCTTAATTATTTATTTTATTCTGTTTTTAGTATTTGTTGTTATAGCGGCAACAGAAATACATAATCTGTAGAAATTTCAACTGGCTAACTACGGTCACGGTTCATGAGATACAGCCTGGTAACAGACGGACAGCGAAATCTCAGTAATAGGGTCCCGTTTGACCCTTTGAGTACGGAACCCTAATAAAAAGTGAGAATATAAAGTGAGGGAACAAAATTCATCAGACTTAAAGATAGTGCCAGTCTTAGGGAATGACTAAACTTATACAATACTAGTCTATGCCTACGGCTTTGCACGCGTGGAGTTCGGTAATTATCCCACGAAATTTACGGCATAAAAATCCGTTCGAAAGAGTAACAAATATCCATTCATCCATAGGATGGAACAGTCAATACTGGTAATCAGTAAAAACTTCAAAACCTTAAATTCTGTGTCGAAGAACTAAAACAAGATGAATGAAAATGATATCGTTTTCGCCTCTACAGTATATCCGTTTTCATTAACGACAGCTAAATGACTTCCTAAATATTATTGCTCTTACACTTATTGGATGAATTTCATCTCGTTGCTGCGAGGAGAAACATGCATCCATTTAGACATAATATGCGCTTAGCTTTAGCCAAATCTTCATATCAGTCAGCATTCTTAAAATAATGATAGGAACGTTTATAGCCTAATAAGTCATCAATCTTTTATTTATCAAAGGCTTCTTGGACAAAATTGTACGTCCGACAGAATTCAAAATATATCTCAAATCATAGCTCATAATAAGTTCGCCAAAAGTCACCGGAGAACAGAAGTAGCGCCAATTATTGAGAATGTTGGAATATCCTGTATTTTTTCAAATATTTGACTACAAACAGTCAGATTTCATAGAAAATCGCCCATGGTCCTCTTATCCAAAACTCCCAAAATTATATTATTATTCTGCATCAAACCTGTTGTACAAACCTTCAATTCATCGATCAGTTCCTGTGGCACAGCGCTTCCACCTAACATGAGGAGTTCCAGACTGGTGAAGTCACACTTATCACGCTCATCGGGCTTGATGAGCGTCGTCATCATTGTTGGGCTGAAGATGGTGTAGCTTGGCTGTAAGAATGCACTTAATGAGAACATGCCATACTAGCCTGAAGAACGACACCTGAAGGTCATTCAACTCAGCTTATTGCAGTCCACTGCTTTACAAAGGCCCTCCAAAGTGTGGCGCAACATCCAGTACGCCCAGCTGCCTTTTTAAGGAAGTCAGCCCATCTAACTGGGAGCGTCTCAATCTCACACTCTCCAAAATTCATTTTCTCCATTGGTGTTATGGCAAACTAGTATATGAAATTATTACTGGGAAGTTTTGAAACCTTGTAAAAATCTGCGGACCCCTCTGGATGCAATAGGGATGAAGACTGGGTAAAGAAAACCAAATTCTATTTTGTCCGTCAGACAGGTAATACAAAAATATTAGGCACGTATTTTTTGTTTTATCAAAATATCAAAAAATTGGAGAGTGGGGGCTCACTACGTCACAAGTAGATATAAAAATTACCTACACGTGACGTCATGCGCTATTTCAACTTAATATATCTCCGTAATTTTATGACCACGTGAAAAAAGAAAAAAAAACGTGTCCAAAACTTTTCAATAATTTGCCCGACAGACAAGGATAAAAAAAATAGTGATCCTCCATAATGATCCCCTATTGCGACCAACACGTATTGTTCAGTAGTTACAGTAAAACATAGAAAAACATGAGAATTGACTGTAATAGAAGAAGTGGGAACATTGTAGGCTGACAAGGCTAAGGGAGCGTTCAAGTATTACATAACGAATTTGGGGGGAGGGAGGGGGTCTTCTGAAACGTTACGACGCGTAGTTCATATACCCCCTCCAACCCCTGGGCTGGAGGGGGTATTTGAACTACGCGTTACGTAAAACTGTTTTAACCCTTCAGAACGGTTGCGTAGAGATTTTTTTTCTCACGCATATTATAAAACTTTTTTCAACTGGAACCATGGACCACTTGGTTTTTTTTTTACCTTCACAAAATTTCTTGCTCGCTTTACTGGACTTTCTGGTACTTTACGCCACATAATTGTGACTTTAGGTAAAATTGGTCACTTGGTGGTGGTTCCGTAACGTTTTACTGTGTTGTGATTCCTGACCCGACCACGACATGGAACGGAGATTTTACCAATAGTAAAATCTAAATTAATAAAAGTAAATTAGTCTTGCAAAGTCGTAGTAAAATTGCATAGCGTGTAATTGACAAACTTTATTTCTTGATTATTAAATTTTATCCGAATCAAGATATATTGTGATATGAATAGTACAAGAATTTTGTGTGCCATAGGCACAATTTGACACATATTTTTGGCATAATTGGTAACTTCCCATTAATGATATTTTATTAGATTTGGTTGTGGTCGGGTCAGGAACCGTGATCCCCAGCCCGACCACAATCGGTTCTTATTACTCAAAAAGTACAAGGCACAAATTCCTGGGATAAGTGGCACAATTAAACACAATTAAAATAACTATTTTGTGCAATAGTAAAATCTCCGTTCCATGTCGTGGTCGGGTCAGGAATCACAACACGTTTTACTAGGGGGTAGGGGGGTACAGAAAAACGTTACGGCGCGTTACATGAGGGGAGGGGGTCTAAAAATTCCAAAAATTGCGTTACGTATTACTTGAACGCTCCCTTAAACGTTTTGCTATGTCCAGGCCTTTTTTTTATTTAACACTATAAGCTCATGCGTTGGTAGACTTTCTACTAGTAGCAATAACTGTTTCATTATAAAATCTATTAAAACTTAAACTTATTTTCGGTAAACATTAGTCTTCTTACCCTATACGTATTGATTAGATCATACGCGTGTTCCTGCGTCATGATCTGCGACGTCTGAAGTCTGGAGAACCTCAATATTGCAGAGACGATAAAATTCAAGATGGCGGTCAGCCATTGAAGCGGTGATCCGACCAGTGCCAGGCGTGTTGGTGTCGGGAATGTCGTGTGTCTAACCCTATTGGGAAGAATCAAAGAGAAAAACCTATTAAAAAAAAAGCTTTTATTTAAATGTCATAGTCAAACACGCGCACCGAGGGTTCCTTACAAACCAAAATTACTGAAGAGAATAAATAAAAATCCATCCATACTTAATATTATAAATGCGAATGTCACTCTGTTTGTTTGTTTGTTTGTATGTTTGTTTGTTACCTTTTCACGACTAAACGGCTGATCGGATCTTAATGAAATTTGGCAAGAAGATAGATTTCAACCTGGGGAAGGACATAGGCTATATATCATCACGCTACGACCTATAGGAGTGGAGCAGCAATGAAAAATGTTGCGAAAACGGGGAAAATTGACGCAGACGAAGTTGCGCGGGACAGCTAGTCCATCCATACTTCCATACTAATATTATAAATGCGAATGTCACTCTGTTTGTTTGTTTGTTTGTATGTTTGTTTGTTTGTTACCTTTTCACGACTAAACGGTTGATCGGATCTTAATGAAATTTGGTAAGAAGATAGATTTCAACCTGGGGAAGGACATAGGCTATATATCATCACGCTACGATCAATAGGAGCGGAGCAGCAATGAAAAATGTTGCGAAAACGGGGAAAATTTGACGCAGACGAAGTTGCGCGGGACAGCTAGTTATTAATAAACTAAAAAACGGTGCTTCGTACCAAATTTTAAGATTCTGAGTTCACGGGACCCGACCGAGTACCCTTTAGGTTTTGATTTCCTCGCGAGTGTCGACAATTTGCGGAAAGGGGTTTGGGTAAAAGTGACATGATTATCTAAGTCTGCGGCCACTAATGAAATATATTTCATTGGTAAGAACACAATAAGACATTAATTTTCTTCTATGAACAATTATGTTAAAAATGCATCGGAGCCGAGATATACAGGGTGAATTTTTCAAGTGGGTGGAATGCCAAATCTGAATCAATGGGGAATAGCGAAAAAAACTCAAAGGAGTCACGAGCCGATTTTGATAAAAACTAAAACTGAATCTTTGTTTTTTTGAAAAATCAATATCCCTAGCCAGGAATCGAACCAGGTAATTTTGGAAAAAAAACACATTCTGTATTATTACAGAAATTCTGGGAAATAATGACATACGGTTAAATGAATGACATGCTGCGCCGACCTCAAATAAATTGGGATAATGGCAAGAGATGATGATGAAAAGTGTAAGTATACGTCGAACGTATACTTACACTTTTGACCCCTAGTTAACAAGGGCTTAATTTATTGCCAATCTCCTCTCCTTCCAAGGAATAGGTCGACTTTCCCTGTCACTCTCTATATTGTTTGGTTTTCCTGTACGGGACTGATTGCAGTTATGTAAGAAAAATATTTGATTGTATCTTGTCTAGAATATTAAGTACTAATTAGCTTTTAGTACGGTTGCAAAAAACGTTCGTAGTAATTAAAAAAGGGTTTTGAATATTTTTGCCTGCCTACTATTCAGCCATTTTTTTTTTCAATTCCTTTTATAAATTTTAATTTCTTTGTATTGTTGCCAGTTTATTAGTTATTTTAATCAATACAGGTTTGATGAGTGGCTGCAGTTTTGCAGAAATATTAAGTGTACACCTTTTACAAAACATTCGTTATTGAAATAAGTAGTTATTCCTCACTTCCTTCCTTAATATTACATACTCAATATGGTTTTATTCGAAGCTGAAATGGGTGCTGCTCGCTTTGGGCCTTGCTATTATTATCGGCATCGCTTTAAAAAAATACTCTTCACGATAGAAATGATAAAACTACGTTAGGCGAACTGCGGACGAAGTACCGGTCGTGAAGAAAAGCCACTTAATGTCGTGCTGGTATGGGTAAACCAGTAAACGTTACACTTTTCATGACCAGGGTTATTTGTGTGCATGCTTTAGTTGTCTTGTGTTTTATGCCGTATACAGACATTGCGAGGCATGCGCCGCGAACAACGCACAGCGGATGCCTCGCAAGGTGTGTACCTTTATATTCGTGGCGAGGCATGTGCTACGCACTCGCGAGGGCGAGCCAACGTATGGCCGGGGCATTCGTTGTGCGCCGTTCATGGCGCATGCCTCGAAAAGTCTGTATCCACCTTTAAGGAAGTGTGGATTTGAATTGTACGGTGTTTAACGGATTTTTAAAATGTGTATGTAATGGTGTGTGTGTACGTTCTTATTTTAAATATTGTAGTTCAATTTAATTAATTTATTCAGTTACAATTTACATGGCGTTCCAATAAAATCAGCATAAAAGAAATAAAAAAAAAGAAATGATAAAAATATTTAGATTATACTAGTTAAGTTATAGATTATAAAGGTCTTGCTTGGTACTCGATATATCTTCGTTCTTTTTTTAATTATTATTTTATTCAAATATTAATGGAAATGCTTCAACTATACTGGTACCTACAGATTTTTCGAATTAATGGAATATTAAATATTAGTGGGCCCAGTAAATGGCCAGGCCACGTTTTTTGGTGGCCTGCCATAACGTCTTAAAGCAGTATTGTTTTAATCATAAACATCGCGCTCCGTTAGTTTTTGCCTTAAAAATGTTTTAAATCGTTTTTTCATCTTGAATTCATCATAACTATGACATTTTTAGTACTGTAAACCATGTCAAGTGTTATCTAAAGTTAACTAACTCTGTGGACTTTTTTAAACCTACAAAAACATTCCCAGTGCAAAAGTGATCAGTTTCCATCCCAAAATAGTGTTTGTGCTGATAAACTGACTAAAACTGCAGTATTACACCGGTTCCACATAAACAGGCAAGATTTAATAGCAATATACTAATATAATTACTCAATCAAACAGTGCAAAAACTTTCGAACAGTGCGTCGGTTTTTGAATCCAATTTTTTTATAACAGACTTTCCAACGAACTTTTGCAAAAATAATCACCTAAAGAACCGTAATTTCAACTACTCACGTAGCTACATATGTGGCGCGGATTGTTTGAGCGCGCCTTCCATACATGAGTGCCCGAGTTCAAACCCCAGTAACTACATTCACTTTTTGTAATGATATTATTACAGAATATATTTCTGTTCAATCAATAATATTGAATTGAGCGATTTCCTACAAAAATATTTGATAAAATAATATTAGATAACAAAATTCCGTCGCTGTATAAATGCCTCTTAAACGGACACCACCTAAGACGACTAAGATGTCAAAAAGCGGTGCATCTGACATTACTAGCGGAGCCAATACGGAAGCTACGCGTGAAACAAGTCGTACTCGATCGCGTAAGCAGATTCCTGATTCTGAGAATACGGACTTTATGTCTGAAATAAGGAACATAATTTCCGATTTTAAACATGAACAAAACAGTAAGCTTGACGCTCTCCAAACAACGATTAGCGATATTAAAAAACAAAATATTGGAATAATTCAGTCGATCGAGCACCTTTCTGAAGATTATAATAATCTAAAAAAACAGCTAGAGTTAATCGAAAAGGAAAAACGAGATAATTTACGATATATTTACACACTAGAGACTAGAATTGAAAACCTTGAAAATGCGCAAAGAATTTCCAGCATAGAGATAAGAAATATTCCCCCGAAGAGAGGTGAAACAAAAGATGATCTGGCTAAGTTAATTAATACAGTCGGTCGAGCTCTAAACCTTCCTATTCAAAATAGTGATATCAAAGATGTCTTCCGAATTAATACTAAAACCGAAGAAAACAAACCGATTATCTTGGACTTCAACTCAGTTCTACTAAAGGAAAAGTTTATAGAACACACAAAGAATTTCAACAGGCAACATAAAGAAAATAAATTGAATACATCTCATCTACATATCCATGGTTCCAGTAAGCCAATTTTCATAGCAGAGAATCTAACGAGCAAAGGCAAAAGGCTGTTTTTCTTAGCGCGTGACTTTGCCAAGAACTATAACTTTGCATATTGTTGGGCTGCATACGGCAAGATATTTATTCGGAAAAATGAGGGAGAAAATCGCATACGTATTAACTCGGAAGCAGATATAGATAAGCTAAAACTAGAATCTGAACTCTGACTAGGCACTTTTTCCTTGCTAAACCTTTTTATTCAATTTTATGTGTATTTGCTCATGTTAGATTTTAATATTTTGTTAGTATCTTTAAAAAACGTATTAATGACTAGTCAATACTTTAAATTGTTGATTTTAATTAGTTTTAAAAAAATGATTGTTGTTACCATAAATGCCTTGCATTATGATTATTCCACATTTTCCAAAAAATATTCTGTCACCTCACTTCACTCATTCACACACACAAACACACACACACACATTGACACAAAATATGAACACACAAACACTTTAAATCTTAATAAATTAAATACATTATTCTCTTCTGTTGAGACTTCATGCGTTAAATGTAGTGTTACTTATTGGTTATTAAAATATTTTGGTAATTTAAATTGCACCCATAAAAAGATTTTCTTGTATAATGGATAATTTTAACGTGATATTAAATAATGAATTAGATTCTGTAACTGTAGCTCAATCAGCGACTTGTGATATTGAAGACTGCCATGTTTTGTTAAACAATCCTCAAAATACTCTAAAAATATTAACTCAAAATATACGTAGTATTCACTGTAACACACCCAACTTTCAAACATTACTCGCTAGGTCAAAAGTTGAATGGGATATAATTGTTCTAACCGAATGCTGGTTACAGCGTACTGCTAACGTACCTGAACTCGATGGTTATGTTTCATTCACTACAACCAATAATCAAACTCAAAATGAAGGCGTGGTCATTTACTATAAAAATATAGAACAGTACAATATTGATGAACCGGAAATGACGGACTCAAATTGCCTTACTTTAAAAATAAACACAAACACTGTAATCGTTGCTGTCTATCGACCCCCTAGTCATAAAAATATAGATAACTTTTTATTATCCCTCAATGATTGTTTAAGTAAGCTATCGTCCTTTCAAAATATCATTTTAGTTGGCGATATTAATATTGATATTGTGGATAATTCTCAAGACAATAGATCCTATGAATATCTTAACCTAATCGCTTCCCATGGTATGCTTCCAGCTCACACGATTCCTACTCATAGTCGCACATGCCTAGATCACATAATGTTAAAGACCAGATTATCGGCGCTCTGTTATGTGGCTCAAACTACGGTTACAGATCACAATAGCGTCATTCTATTTTTAAATCGCACCCCAATAAAAAACCAAGGTCCCAAAACCATTAAACGATTAGACAACGAAGGACTTGAAACAGATGTCAAGAACATAGACTTTAATAAGATTTACAGCATGTCAGATGTAAATGAGGCAACAAATTTTTTTGTACACTCGCTAGGGCAAGCTATAAAAGATAACACAAAACAAATCCCGACACCTAGACGTAAAATTATTTTTAAACCCTGGATAACACCAGGCTTACTTAGATGCATGCGAAATCGTGATAAACTACATGTTAAAACCTTAAAGAATCCAAATGATGAAGTAGCACTTTGCATTTACAAAAGGTATAGGAATTCTTGCAACGATGTTTTAAAGAAAGTTAGACAAAGTTACGAGCAAGACCTTATTAAAAAAGCAGGGAAAAATAACAAAAAACTTTGGGAAGCAATTAAAGACATTACATACACAAATAAAACCAAACAACAATCCACACAGCTCATTTCAACAGAAAATCCTACTGACTCAATTAATACAGTAAATTCATTTTTTGCAGGTGTAGGTAAAAAATTATCAGATAAATTGCTTTCACAAATTCATAATTTTCCTAATGCAGAACCCTATAGTCAACCAAATATTTCTTTCAAAAATTCTTTAGTTCTTCTACCTACCGACGAAGAAGAAATACGGTCGTTAATACTTAATTTAAAAAACGAGTGTGCAGTTGGCGTCGATAATATATCCGGACTTTTCTTAAAACGATTTGCTGATATTATTGTTCCTCCACTTACATTCATTTGCAATCTCTCTTTTTTCTCCGGGGTATTTCCATGTGCCTTCAAGAAATCCAGAATTGTACCCATATTTAAATCCGGAGACAGATACTGTGTCAACAATTATAGACCAATCTCTATACTCCCAACGCTATCCAAAATATTAGAAAGATTAATGAATTCCAGACTAACTAATTATCTTGAACAAAATTCCCTTTTATCTCCATCACAGTTTGGTTTCCGTTTTGGTAGATCAACAGCTGAAGCAGTCCATGAACTAACTGATCACTTAGTCAATAAACTAGATAGTAAAAAAAAGACCTTAGCCATTTACCTCGATTTAGCTAAAGCATTTGACACAGTATCTGTTCCCATTTTGATAAAAAAATTAGAAAATATGGGTGTAAGAAGTCAGCCACTTCAACTTTTTACAGACTATTTGTCCAACCGAACGCAAGTTACTAAAATAGATCATTGGATCAGTGATGAACTACCTAACCAATACGGCGTTCCTCAGGGCAGCATCCTCGGCCCAACGTTATTCTTAGTTTATATTAATGATTTATGTAATATTAAGCTGCAAAACGGAAAGATCATAACGTTTGCGGATGATACTGCATTGGTATTCGATGCTGATACGTGGGAAGAGGTTCAACATTATGCCCAACAAGGCTTCGATACAGTGTATCAATGGTTGTATGCTAACTTACTTACCCTAAATGTAGATAAAACGAAGTACATGACATATTCCCTTAGACGGCACGACCAACCAAACTTCAACTTGAAAGCCCACACATGTAATTTAAACACAAACCTTTGCTGCTGTCCTGTTTTACTAAAAACTGAATCAATCAAATATCTCGGCATAATTATAGACTACCGTCTCAGCTTCCAACAACACATTGAAACTTTAGTTAAAAGAATCCGCAAATTAATTTACATATTTAAAAATCTAAGACATATATCCGATACTTCAGTAATTAAATTAGTTTATTTCGCGTTATGCCAGTCTCTGCTAGTCTACTGCATCACTACCTGGGGTGGTTCCTCTAAATCATATTTAATTAATTTAGAGAGAGCTCAAAGAGCTATATTAAAAGTCAGTTGTTTTTTCCCAATTCGCTATCCGACCTTTGATCTTTACCAACACTGCAAAGTTCTAACGGTCCGGCAGTTGTTCATACTCATGACGGTATTAAAAAAACACTCTGAACTTCCCATAGATCACGATTTGCTGACTCAAAATAGAAGATCAGCAAATGTTTGTCCAATCATACGTTTTAACACCAGTTTTTCCCAAAAATTTTTTGGTTTTCTTGGCACTTTTCTTTATAATTTAATTAATAACAAAATATCTATCTACACACATACTAAAGCTATTTGTAAAAGAAAATTGCGCACCTGGCTATTAAGTCTTGACTACGCTTCCACAGAAAATTTACTTAAACCTGTGTCTTAACACTCACACATATACACTTACACACTCACATTCGCACACTCATTTTCACACACATCAACTAACACATTGCACCAATGCACGTTCATCACACATACCATTTTCACTTTCATTCATCCTTTTGTTTAGAAATGTAGTCTTATGAACATCTAACCCACTTTGTTGTTCAATCTATACATATATATTTTTTTTTTTATTATGCTTGCTAGCATAATTTATAATAATTCTTTCTTTTATATGTTTGTTCTTACTGTAGTACAACTTTGGAACTATTGTATGTTCAGTAATTTTATGTTTTATGTCAATTTTATTTTGATTTACTTTTGTTTAAAATTGTAATTTTACTATTTTCTTCTTTTTTATCTTTACTTCTATTTTTGCAAACATTAAAATGTTTAATTATAAGCCCGAGAGGTGATCTGTACCTCAGGATCTTCCTATCTCAGACACCTTTCTCTATATAAGATGTACAAATGTGAACCAGCACCTTAAAGTTTTGATGTGGAGATAAAATAAAGATTTATGATTATGATTATGATTTATGATAATCTTATTTCAGTACGAGAAAGAAATGGCGCTAGACGTCCTCTATAGCTCCGTCTCGTTCTCATACTGGAACTACGTCTACAACTACTGTTGTAATTCGATCGTCAAGGAAGCAGGCAACACTCAACCTAATGGTAACAGAAATCAACACCACTTACCATATATATGGCGTAGTGATCGCGAAATTCTTATGGGTGACTGCAGCCGCTTTGGGCAGACCAGTAGTTCCACTCGTCGCGATCAGGAACGCCGGTGAGTCTTCAGGGTCGAAGTCTGTGCACCTGCAAATACATTAGATAGGTAGTTGCCACTAATAAATAGTCGTGCAAATTTTGGACGTCACCATGGTAAAATTTTTGCATTTCATTAAATCTTAGTAAGTTTTTAACCCCCGAACAAAAAAGAGGGGTGATGCAAGTTTGACGTGTGTTTCTGTGTATTTGTGTGTCTGTCTGTGGCGTCGTAGCTCCAGAACAGATTAACTGATTTCGAGAAAATTGGTTTCGTTTGAAAGATGTCTTATTCGAGAGTGTTCTTAACTATGTTTCAAGAAAATCTACGCAGCCGTTCGAAGATCATCACCTCTTTGCTAGTTGATGAAGTGATATACGAGTAGACAACTTCCACAGGTCTAGTCGTTTCGAAATTTGAAACCTTGTCACTTGTCACCATGGGCATCGCCAGGATGGGGGGGGGGCTGCCCCCTGTCCCAAAAGATTTCAAATTTCGAATCGACCAGACCTGTGGAAGTTGTTTATTTGCCCAAAAATAAACAATTTCCACTTTCGTTACCACAGTACATGTCCATTCTACACATAAAGGAAAACAATTAAAAAAAAAAAACCCGTCACAAAAAAAAAAAAAACAAGTGTCGTCGTAGCGTCAGGGGACCGCCAAGTAGACCACTTTGCACAAGCACAAAACAAAGCGGACAAGCTTTCAACTTTCAAGCCAGAATCAACCATTTACTTAAGTACATTTAAAAAAATACATTGATGAGGTAAACGTCGTGAGGAAAGTTTTGAGTATGAATGTGGATGGTTATAAGAGTAGAGGAAGATCAAAGAAACGATGGATGGACTGTGTGAAGGATGATATGGCAAGAAAGGAGTTGTCTCATGAGATCATAAGCAGAAGTATGGAAGAAGAAGACATGCTGCGCCGACCCCAAATAAATTGAGATAAGGGCAAGAGAATGATGATAGACACTGACATCGGTTGGGTGGGTTGGATGACACGAGATTTTTATTAGATATAGCTTTTGCTCGCGGTCTCACTTCCGTCATGTACGAAAATTAACCGACGCCGGGAACGTTTTACAAGTTAGTAGTTCTTACAGTTTGCAGCCTAAAACACTCGGGAATAATGTATCTTCCCGTTAGTGAAAGAATTTTCAGAATCGGGTCAGTAATTCTGAAGATTACCCTGAGAACACGTGGTCCGACTGCTCAGTCCGATCAATCGGACCACGTGAACTTTTTTTTCCTCTTGGTCTTACCCCCTACATACAAACTTACAAACAAATTTTACCTTTTTACAGTATCTATACAAATAAATAAAATTGAAGTGTATGTTTGTAATATTAAAATAGCCGCGTTTCACTACAGGCAAATGAATGTATATACGGTACATATACCAAAATATTTTTTTTTTACAATTTTTGTCTGTCTGTCTTTTTGTTCCGGCTAATCTCTGAAATGGCTGGACCGATTTTGATGGGACTGGCTAAAAGACAGCTGATGTAATAAGGAGTAACTTAGGCTACTTTTATTTTTAGAAAAAATCTAAAATTATTATAAAAAAAGTAATGTTGCAATGTCCAAGTACGAAAAAAAAAACTAAATATTTTTTTGTTAAATTTCACGCGGACGAAGTCGCGGGCACAGCTAGTTATAATATAGAAGACATAACAGTTGAACAACAACCATAAATACGACACACACTGTCTATTTACAAACGAGATCGCGATTATCATCAAGATAACTTAGTAGAGCATACAATGACTTCCTCATGCTCAGATTACCAGCTACTTTGTAACTGATCTTGGGAAGATTGCAGGGGTCAATGGAGCGGGAGCACGATAGTCAGATGAATAACAATCACTACATAATAAAGATCAGTGACATCGCTTATAAGGGGCTTGAATATTTTTGCCTACTTAACTTGCGTCATTTTATTTCATATTCAAAATAGCAGCCACACATATACCCTGTATTATTCAATAGCTGGCATAGTGATGCCAGCTATTGAATAATATATATATATATTAATAATAGCTGGTATGTCACTACAAACAAGTATTGGATGAGACAAAATCTTGTTACAGAAATTAGGTAATAGGTAGGCCAGGCTTTATACAAAAATGTTCCAACCTCTTTACAAGTTGAAAGCCACACAAGTTGTACTTTTCCACACATTTGTTTCCTCAAAGGAATTTCTCCTGTATCTTGGGAACGTTTACAAATATTTAAACTCTTCGTGTAGGAATTGAACCGCGACACGCACCGCAGTATCCAACTGCTCAGAAACTGCGCCAACCTTACCGACAATTCCATCGTTACTACTCTCAAAGACGGACATAATCCATACTTCCATACTAATATTATAAATGCGAATGTCACTCTGTTTGTTTGTTTGTATGTTTGTTTGTTACCTTTTCACGACTAAACGGCTGATCGGATCTTAATGAAATTTGGCAAGAAGATAGATTTCAACCTGGGGAAGGACATAGGCTATATATCATCACGCTACGACCAATAGGAGCGGAGCAGCAATGAAAAGTGTTGCGAAAACGGGGAAAATTGACGCAGACGAAGTTGCGCGGGACAGCTAGTAAAACATAAAGAAAGAATTACATTGAAGTAATTGGTACTGGAGACAGACTATGCGCAGAACCAAAGCTTTACAGTGCATAAGAGTTGGTAGTATTAAAAAACTATCCTTACTTAAAATCTTCCACTGGCGAGTCATCTCCATATTGCTCCATGAAATCCTTGAAGCTGCAGAGGTAATCTCCTTTGTCAAAACTGACTATCCGAGCGTCCAGATTCAAATTGTTCAAGGTCAGCTGGACATCTGACGCCCGTTCGCTTTGGCAGAATATTATCTTGGGTTTTGAGAAAGCGAAGGTCTGTTGCAGTTCGTCTGGAAAATTAGATGTACCTGTATTTAGCGAATTAAGGCAAAAGCAGAAAACTTCATTTTTTATAAGTCCAATGTAATAGGCGAGACTGATACAAATGTATTTTTCGAGCAGCTAGCTACCCTAAAGGAGAAACGCAGTAACAAATTTGTCGAAATCGAACTCATCAGCCCAAGATCAGCAGTGGTAAGCCTAAGTGATAGCCTAGTGGTTTGACCGTAGGACTGCCAAATCATAGGTCTCTAGAACATAGGTCGAACCCAAGAGACGCACCTCAAAGTTTTCAGATTCATGTGCGTATCGTACCACTTGATTCGGTGCAGAAAAACATCGTGAGGAAACCAGCTTGCCAGAGATAAATTTTTAACGGCATGTAAAGCAAAGTCAGAGGCCCAGATAAAACTCTGACACCAGGATCTAGATTAACCTTGCTACACGATAAAGAAAGAGGAAGCAGGCCAACCAGACAGACTAAATGTTTTAACAAACAAAATTACTCGTTCTTAAGCCTAAGAACGCACATAGATAAATTGGATGTGCAAAGTCCACATGATACTCAATCGGTCGGAAAATTCCTATTTCTATAATTAACTACATTCTTGTTATTACTAGACAATTAAAGTGCTAGTGACGCTTAAGACTGCTTAGTCATTGAAAAAATAATTCAAATGATATTATCAGCTCGAATCCATCTATAGCATAGCATCATATAGTTCATCATCTGCATAGCCTTTTCGCAGCTATGTCGGCTTCCAGTCTAACCGGATGCAGCTGAATACCGGTATTTTACAAGGAGCGACTGCCTATCTGACCTCCATATCCTAGTTAGTACTGGATAATACGATACCTCTTGGTAATACCTGCAACGAATCTTAAAGATCTACAAACGACAGCCGTGACCAACGACTTAACGTGCTTTCCGAAGAACGGAGGAAACTCGGTATGTAATGGGTGGTCAATGGTCATCAACCTATGCAAGCGCGGCTTCACTTGAATATCAACCCAAGTAGCTATTATTTAGCCACGAGCTCCGAAAGCATCCATAGAAGATGACTCTCAAATCATAACAGTTGGTAGTTAGCAAGAAGGTGATCTATTCGATCCATTATCATCATGATTTCAGGCTTTAGCCGAAGAGTTTCTCTGCTCGATATTCCCTCCTCTAAACGTCACCACATCAAGCGGTCCTGCACTTTCCGCATCCACCGAATTCCAGCGAGCTTTACCAGAAAGCCCAGACTAGACTAATGATGTTCGCTTACAAGGCCTTTCTCGGTATGAATCCAATAAAAACGTATAGAATTTTGCTTGTCTAGGCGTCTTCGCGTTACGCATAGCTAGGCATGATTTTTTAGAAGCTGGTCATACCCTGCTTAAAAACGCAAAAAGGGAAAACGGTCATCTTTTTTTATTGTGAAATTTGAATAACCAGAAGACACATACTTGTTGTCAACGTCCTATCGACAGCAGCAACAATGACTCCAAGATATAGCGCAGCATACAAGGGTATGGCTACATCCAGATGGTTGGGAGCCATCAGTATCAGCACGTCTCCATGCTGAAGACCCATGTTCTTCAGGCAGTTGGCGCATCGCACGGTCCTCTCCAGGGCTGAAGCGTATGTTTCCGATTCTCCTGTTGCTCCATCAATCTGTGGAGATGATTTACTATGAAAAAAACACACTACTGGTGGCCTATCATGACGAGAGAGATGGAACTAGACGACCCGTATAGCTCTACCTCTTTCCCACTCTGTAATAAGAATAAAACAATACTGCTTGACTTCATAGTAAACGCCTGATCAGTTATTTTGAAGTCAAACGAAAAACGAACAGTTGATAAGTCTTACTTATTAAATATCTAGTCTCTGAAAGTAAAATGATCACCTTGAGGGCTTAAACAAATTAATAAATGAAAATCGATTTCAAAGATTGATCGATGATGATCGATTTCATATCTGCAACACAATTTTGTCGTTTCTATCCTCTGTATACCCGGTTGTAACATTGCCTAGGCCCTTGTTGCTATCGATTTTGTTTTGGAACTGCTTCGTAGGTATCGCGACTACTGAGCGTGAGTTCGATTCTCGGGTCGGGCAATAGTGATAATAGGTTTTTCGTTTGGGAATTTCTCAGTCACAGCAGTATGCTACCCCCGTCTCTAGGAGAGCATGTTAAGCCGTTGGTTCTGCGTCTGATCTCTCTCCGATCGTGTAGGAGTCCCATCGGCCTATGAAAGTGAGGGAAGAGAGAGTGCACCTGTCTCTCCCCTCTCTCTTTGCTGTAATTGGCTGCCGTGACTGATAACAGTCAGATCGATTTTGGAATAAATTGCCAGTCGCAAAGTTGACTTCCATCATTTACAAGACTGGATCAAAATCATTCTACCGCTATTACATTTTGTTAATGATGGTTGCAGGCGTTGCAGCATGTCTTCTTCCGAACATCGTATTAGAAATCATTTCATTAGTCACCTCCTTTTAGAGATAACATCATCGATAGAATCCATCATTTCTATTTGAAGTTTAAAAGTTGCTTATGAGGCCGTAATTTTGATAAAAATATCCTTTGTGTTGTGGTATACCTACCAGTTGTGATAAGGGATGAAACGCATATGAGGAAAAAGCGATGAATTTAAATGTTATTGGGCAAAAACGAAGAGACCTATGTGTGACCGTTGGACTACCAAGTCATAAATCTCGAGCTCGAACCCAAGAGGAATCGTGAGGAAACCAGCATGCCTCAGATATATTTCTTGACGGCATGTAAAGCTAAGTCACAGGCCCTTGTATACGGCATAAAAACACTGACACCAAGTATAGGCACTAACCGCATGAAGAAAAAGAAGAAGTGGATAAAGAAAAGGGAGTAAATTAAGGCACAGGGCGGTTGAAAAGGGAGAATGGAAGAAAACATGCTCCACCGACCACAAGTAAGGACAAGGTCAGGAAGATGATGACGATTTCTATTAGCAAGACGAGTGATGGGCAACTACAGCACTTTCACAAGTTATTATGCCTTGTGACTGGGACTGTAGCTTCGCGTTTTATTTTGTTTTGTTGACTTTCAAAAGTGCCTGTAATGGTCTAATTGAAATAAATGCTTTGACTTTGACTTTGACTGATGAAACTCGTCATACCTGCAACACAAAGTCTGGGGCATCCTTAAAGCTTTGCAGCAAGATCTTCCCGAGATGGTGTCGGTCCGAAGGGATACCCGACTCGGCTACTATTCGTGAAGTTAGCTCGCCCATGAACCAGTGGACCGAATCATTGGCCATCTGACGTAGAGTCATGTTTGGTCCTTTGAGTCTTGTTTCTGGTCCTAAAGAATATCAACCTGAAACAAAAATTGTGTTTTGAATGTTAAGGTGGAAGTGACAGGGTGACCCGCGAAATTGAAATTTAATTACGTTTTTTGCATTTTTTTTTTAATTTGATCCCACGAATGATGTGGGTGAACTTGGCAGATCATTTCCCAGCAGAGCATTCAAAGATGGGAGTTCTATTTGCATGCGGCATGGTTCTAGAGTTCCTCATACTTAAAAAAATAGTTCTGGCGTTTTTGTTTGTTTGCTGATGCTTGTTTCATGGAAAATTCATTCTTGGGATTAAATTAACTTAAAGGGGTTGTAGTAATGATTTTAATTACTACAATTATGTAAATTCGTACGTTTTATGGCCGCGTATTATATTTTATTCAACATAAAAACTGACACTGACCGGCAAATTGCAAAAAAAAACCCTGCCCTGTCGCTGGGCTTCGATTATTATTTCTTAAGTTGGCTGTTTAATCTATATATATAAAAATCAATTGCTGTTCGTTAGTATCGCTAAAACTCGAGAACGGATGGGCCAATTTGGCTGATTTTGGTTTTAAAATGTTTGTCGTAGTCCAGGGAAGGTTTAAAAGGTGAGAAAGGTAGGGTAGGGTAGGTAGGGTATATAGGTAGGTAGAGTAGGGTAGGGTAGTGTAGGTAGGGTATGTAGGCTAGGTAGGTAGGTATGGTAGGGTAGGTAGGTAGGTAGTGTAGGTTAGGGTAGGGTAGATTAGGGTAGGTAGGTAGGTAGGTAGGTAGGGTAGGTAGGTAGGTAGGTAGGGTAGGGTAGGTAGGGTATGTAGGGTAGGTAGGGTAGGGTATGGTAGGTAGGTAGATAGGGTAGGTAAAAAGTGCATTGCAACGCATGCCGGGGACAGCTAGTTTATAATAATTATGACTGTATTCATCCGTCAATGTCATCAACACATTTGTTGTAGCGATTAACGTTGCCACTTAATCATTTAAAGTAATAAGAAAGTATCGATCGATTCAAAAGAATGACCATTCACATAATTCTGTATTTTTCAGATATTTTTGCTTAGATACCTACCACCAATCAGGCTATATTACGGATCTCTCATTGTACGGGAAATCCATACAAAGCGAGGCCATGTTATACTGGAAATGTGTCATGTCAGCTGGCCTACCATGACCTCTTAAAACATTATTGTTTTACTCCTTTTCCAGTGTGGGAAAGAGATGGCCCTAGACATTCTGTATAGCTCCGTCTCATTCCCACACAGGCATAAGAGTAAAACAATACTGCTTTAAGACGTCGTGGTAGGCTAGCAGGGCACCGAGATACAGTATTATTTTGTGTGTATACAAGTGAACGTCTTTGACAAACATACCACGACGCCAGGGCCGCGCCGACCCCCCTAAGCGCCTGTGTGCGAAACCTATAAAGCGCCTCTTTTTTTTTACGAATCGTCATGTTTCAACTTATTTTTTATTATTATTTGTTAATTTTGATCTAAATAAATGTTCTCCGGTTTTATATACTTAGATAATATTTTCTAAATAGGTAAAACCAGTTCGCTTCCCCTTGCCAATTACTGCGAAAAATAAAACACGAATTAAATTTTTACATACTTCAATTATGATGTTATTCCAATTGTATAATTAGATATTAATAATAAAATCGCTGATTTTTTTTCTAATAAAACTAATTTAACTATTACGTATGCTATTAAAAAAAAAAACACGTGTGTAAGAATGTAAACATAGGTAATTAATTTATATTATTTCCACTCTTCTCGCTTTTCAGTTTGCGAAATCCTTAATAGTTTCGTGTGTGTCTATACATATAGTCTAATATGGTTATATGGGCTCCTCTATGGATATTGTTGCTATAATCTTTCCTGGCTCATTGTTGAGCGCAGGTAATTTTTTACAAGTTTTAATTTAGAAAAGGACCTTTCCGCGCTTGGTAGGTACGGTAAAAGGCATAGTTAGCAAAATTCGTAATGCTATAGTGATGTCATACAGCTGTCAAATTGTTTAATTATACAAATTCGAGAATTTTCACCACATGATTGTTTAATTTTTTGAAAAAAGACTGACATGACAGAATTACTCCACACAAATCATCGGCGTTAATATCCAATGAATGCATTTGCTGAAAGTTTTTCCTGAACGATGACAGTTACTTGCTAGAAAATTAAATAAAAAGGACATACCACTATATGAAGGGTTTTTTGAATCAGATTTTATAACACCTTGGTCGTAAAATATTTATATATTCCAGTTGTATTTTTATCACACATATTTTTCCTTATTAAATTCTGGTAACCAGATATTTTTTTTTTTTTTTATCTTGAGTACTATATATCACTCATCTTGAAAACACGTTAAAACAATCATTACTGGACCCAAACTATATAATTGTTTTTAGCGTTAGAACTTATTCTTATTATAAAAAATCAATGCGCACCTTGCACACAGTTTCGATTGAATGATTGTTTAATTGTTTTGGCTCTCAAAGTCGGGGAATCCCCGTGACCCTACCCCGCTTGCGTCGCACGCATCGCATCGGGTTGCGTTCATTAACACATTCAAACAAACTCACGGCGGGCGCGGCGGTTCTTTTGATTTTAACCCGGCGGGAGTGTGGCGGGGTGTAGCACACCCCACCAATTCTTTTTGCTGGCGTACTTTTTTATTATTGTAAGTTACGTGTTAGCGCCTTCGCGTAGCTGGAGCTGAGGTTGTGCAGGAAGGCACAGTGGCGTGATCGAAGTGTGGCGTCAGCCGGCGTTCGAGATACACACGATTATATGTACGTGGGGTATGTGACACCCCGCCACATAGTTTACGTGTGCTTTTAATCATAACATTCTTACATTTAACTTTATTATTTCTTGTCTTTTTTAAGACTTTTGACAAATATGGGTGAAAACAATAGGGAAAATAGACTTAGGTCTATGTTATACGATATATTAGAAAATTCTTCAGATGAATCGAGCAAGGCCATTTGTCTTGAACACGCTATTTTTTCCTGCAAAAACGGTTCTAATTCTGAATCTAGTTCTTAATGATAACTTTAGTTATTTTAATGTTTTTTTATTTAAGATCTCTTGTTCTTTATGTCTTTTAGAGTTTTATTTTGTTTAATTTAGTGATATTACTTTATTTTAATAGGATTGATGCTTCTTATCGAAGACTGTTTTGATTTGAAACTTAAAATTTGTCCCTGAACTTTGGTCATAAAAACTATTAAAATATAATAATATGACTAAGTTTTTCATATAAATATAAGTATAGGGATTGTGTTTTAATAAATAAAATTAAAATTTCAACTAATTTTGATTATTATTATCATATACAGGCAGTTTAGTTTACGGGCATGTCATACCCCGCCACATGCTCGATGAAATATTTTGTCACCACACTCCCGCCGGGTTAACGCTGAGCTCCTTCGATCAACTGAGCTCGTAACTAATGTAAACTAAAACCCAAAGCGTAAAATTAAACCACAAACGTAAATATTATCTTGCGAGACTTGTACAATAAGCGCAATATAAGTTTTGTTATTTACAAGGCATATGTTGCGCCTATTGTACCTACTTACTTATTGATACTCCACTAAAAAGAATATTTTGTGTAGTATTACAAAAATAATTTCGATGGCGCGGGCGCCCCTATTGTCATGGCGCCTGTGTGCGCCGCACACTTCGCACACAGGGGCGGCGCGGCCCTGACGACGGCTGGTGGGTGTCATATTAGGGCTGGGCAGGTACATATAGGGTTGCCAACTATATTGTTAAAAACAGTATTATACTGTTTTTGACTACAATATACTTTTCATAACTCATACTCTGAAAGTAGATCTGAAGTTGCCTGAAGAGCGGGTTGAAAGTAATACTTTTCAGCCCTAGGGAGAATCGCTTTCAACTGACAGATGTCAAATTATTAAAAAAAAAACTCGGGTTAAAGACTTATTTAGTCCCTCGAACTATTGGCGCCCTCGCTTCGTTCGTGCGCCAAACCCCGTCTCGGGACTAAATAAGTCACTTTCACCCCTAGGGTAACAATGTACTATTGTTTTGGGTAATAGGGGTGTTGTGGGTGCGTAACGTAAGTATGTGATTTGATGTATTGACAAACTATGATGATTTATGTTATACATGCTCGTTAAACGTGCATTATTACGACTTTATTTCTAGTAGAATATGAATGATATTTTATCAGAAGAGTCAGAGACATTTTATCAGTGGTTTATTTATTAAAAACAATACGCGGGACGAACTGGACAGGTTCCGCCTGAACTGGAAGGAGGACGCGCGGTTTCGTAAAAAGAGGAAGGAGTGGAGGGAGGCCTTTGCCCAGAAGTGGGACAGAGCAGGCTAGAGAAAAAAAATGCGCTTACAAGCCAGGATAATAACCAGTGATCGGATAATTGGATGCATATTTACCTAAAGTGTAGGTGTTGGTTATTATGGAATGCAGTTTTGTATCGAAAAAATCCCGGCAATTCGGAATCGACAAATTTAGTGTTTTTACTATAGAATCAAATCGGTTGGTCGGTCGGTCGGGTTGGAAGATATCTCTTACTCACCTTTAGACACTTCATTAAAGAATAATTATAATACTTAATATGTTTTGTATCGTGTACTTATGTGCAATAAAGTATAATTGTATTATTATTTTTTTAATTAGCACCTACTCCCTACTATTCCTCTTACACTCAACATAGTCATAAATTGATGGGGAGCTTAAAATTAACTTCAAGTAATTATACACATTAATAATTATGTAATCCCCCTTTTTTTAAAATAAATACCAAATGCTAAAGACGACGTTTCTGCACCATGTTACAGACTAGTTTCGCATTCCCGAATTTTCTGGAATCCCGAGATTTATGTTTTAAAAAAATATGTTTTAAGAAGCCGCTGCCATAATTTCCTAACCAAAAATGAACTTTCGGTAAATATGCATCCGATAATCCAATCACTGATAATAACATGATAGGAAGTAAGAACTTCGTAAACAATGTACTTATATTATTATCTCATCATCTCATCATCTCATCATCTGGCTAGCCTTTTTCCAAACTAACTTGGGGTCGGCTTCCAGTCTAACCGGATGCAGCTGAGTACCAGTATTTTACATGAAGCGACTGCCTATCTGACCTCCCCAACCCAGTAGCTGGGTAATACGATACCCCTTGGTAAGACTGGATGTCAGACTTTTGGCTTCTGACTACTCGTAACGACTGTCAAAGATCTACAAATGACAGCCGGGACTAACAGCTTAACGTGCTTTCCGATGCACGGAGGAAACTCTGTATGTAATTATGGTCACCCATCCACGGACCAACCTCGGCAAGCACGGCTTAACCTTAAAGATCGCCCCGTGCGGCTGTTATTATTTAGCCACAAGCTCTTCCGAATGTATATTATTATCTATCTATACAGGGTGTAACGGAAAGGGTATATACATACTTAAGGGTGTGCTACAGACCATCAAACTGAACATATTATTTTCTCCATCAGACAAACATCGTAATAGGGAAAAAAATATCAGCTGCCCCATACATTTGGGTCGAATAGGTATTGCTTTTTGTATGGGGCAGCACATAATTTTTTCGCTGAAAAACATGTTTTATGATGAGAAACCTGTTCAGATTGATGGTCTGTAGCATACCCTTAAGTATGTATATACCCTTTCCGTTACACCCTGTATACAAATTAATGCCACTTTGTAATTTTTTAACTCAAGAACAGCTGGGCCTATTTAGCTTTTTGCTTTTAAAATGTGTGTCGTAGTCCAGGGAAGGTTTAGGGTAGGTTAGGGTAGGTAGGGTAGGTAGGTAGGGTAGGGTGGGGTAAGTACCTAGGGTATGTAGGGTAGGTAGGTAGGGTAGGGTAGGGTAGGTAGGTAGGTAGGGTAGGTAAAAAGTGCATTGCAACGCATGCTGGGGACAGCTAGTTTACACCATAAACAAGTGACAAGAGGAAGTGTGTTTGAAGGTTAAGTCAATCATACTCCATACAAAGCGGGTGACCTTACAACATTACTTAATGAGGAGTTAGTTACGTGGCTTTGCTACGGGTAAATTAGCTAGCCACAACTCCGTACACTTAGGGTCAGTTCACACCGAGACGCGACGCGACGTGACGCTGCGCGCACACTTTTAAAGAGCGATTCAAAATATAACTTTATTTTCTACACGAAAAGATACACATTTTGTTGTGAGAATTCAGAATACGTTGCGCCATGCAGCGCTGCGTCGGCCTCGTGAGGTAGATTTCAGTAGAAATCAGAATACGTTGCGCCATGCAGCGCTGAGCCGTGCGGCGCTGCGCTGCGCCTCGCGGCGTAGAGCGACGCAGCGCGAAATCACTGGCCTCTTCAAGTATCGTCGCGTCGCGTCGCTTCTCGGTGTGAACTGACCCTTAGACGAGAAGCTCGTGGCCGAGGGACTTAAAAACACCTTCAAAAAGGTTACAGACATAAATCTGTAACCTTAATGAAGGTGTTTTTAAGTCCCTCAGTTCCTCAATTCAACACTGATTTGAATTGGTAACACAATCAAATAGGTACGTAACTCTTTTAAAAGTGTTTTCAACCGTAACATATCTGTAACAGATATAAAAGTGTTAACAGTGTTAATAAGTGTAACAGGTAAACGCAGCGTACTAAAGCTAAATTGATTATTTCAGTTACACATATTAACACATATAAAAGGTTACACTTTGATTCGGTAACATTATTGTATCTGTAACATTTGAAAGTGTTTTTTGTTATAACTGTTTTAATAAAACAGTGTTAAAAACACTAATTACGGTTACAGTTTGAGTATATATCAGTTTGGCTATATATTATCATCCGCTGGGGTAGACTTTTAGGTTAAACCGCGCTTGTCGAGGTTGGTCCGTTGATGGGTGAGACACCCATTACATACCGAGTTTCCTCCGTGCCTCGGAAAGCACGTTTAGCCATTGGTCCTGGCTGTCATTTGTAGTATCTTTGAAAGTCGTTACGGGTTCCAACGCCTGACAAACCAGTCTTATCATAGGGTATACCCAGTATTAATGGGTTGTGGCAGTCGCTCCATGTAAAATACTGGTATTCAGCTGCATCTGGTTGGTTGGAAGCCGAGCCCAACATAATTGGGAAAGGCTAGGCAGATGATGAACTCTGCAGACGTGATTGGTATCGATTTTAAGTTATTTTACTGATATAACAATATCAATTTTAGCACAACATGATATAACCGCTTCGATGAATTTGGCATTGACCATATTTACGAAAAAAGACTTACCATCTGCTTTCTCAGTGAAGTCGGATCTTGACGTACGAGTATTTTTCCTACCCGATTCGACGTTTACCACGTGCCATATACTTAGGGTTATTTGCCGTCTTTATATGGTTTATATGAAGAGAATAGAAATAATTTATTTGCATTGAATGTAGGTACATTATGATTTGTTACAGTAGTAATTATTTGTTCCTGGTACATTCTACCATTTGGCATGCAAAAATTTATACTTATAAACAATTATACAGCTTCAATTTAAAGACTTTCACAACAATTCGACAAATTATCTTGTAGCAAAAAATTAAATAAAAAATTTAATCAAAATAAGGTAACATAATAATACAGCTATATTTTATCCGTTAGGAAATCTGATACAGAATAATAACATTTTGGCGTTAATAAAGATGAAAACTGTTTTTTTTTTTAATTCTCAAAGGTTGCTCCTTGATGCTGTTTGGAATCCTCTTATAAATTACAGGCACCATGCCTAAAACACATTTTTTTTAATAAAGATGTTTTGCGAGTTCCGGTACATAACTTATATTTATACTGACACCTGATGTTGTACTTCGGTTTGTTGTGTCCTTTAAAGTAGGGAATAAGTGACTATTACTTTTAACAAAAATGGGAAGTTCTAATATGTAAAGACAGGGAAAAGTAATTAGTTTATTACTTATGATAAAAGTTTTGCAGCTGTCTGTAACTTTTAATTTAAACATTGCTCTTAGACAGCGTTTTTCGGCTTTAAAGATATTTTCTCGTTCACAACAATTGCCCCAAAATATGATGCCAAACCTTAAATTCGACACCACTAAGCCATGGTAAGCAACCAGTAAAGTGTTGATGTTAACCTTTTTAGAAAGGTTTTAGGTTGTGGGTTCTAGGTTATATAGAACGTATGCTGATGAACCTAATTTTTTGCAAATAGCTTCAGTTTGTGGTTTCCATGTAAGTTGGCTATCAATAAAAATTTGGCTATACATGCTCTGTCGACTGTTTGGCCATTGTAGTTCAAAATTAAGTCTTCGGGGTGTATACGTTGGTAAAAATGCATACTTTTAGTTTTCTCTATATTTATTCATCATCATCATCATATCAGCCGTAGGACGTCCACTGCTGGACATAGGCCTCCCCCATGGATTTCCAACAGGACCGGTTGGAAGCGGCCTGCGCCCAGCGTCTTCCGGTGACCTTGACTAGGTCGTCGGTCCACCTAGCCGGTGGACGTCCTACGCTGCGCTTGCCGGTCCGCGGTCTCCACTCCAGGACCTTCCGGCCCCATCGGCCATCGGTCTTGCGCACTATGTGGCCAGCCCACGCCATTTCAACTTGCCAATCCGCTGTACCATGTCGGTTGCTCGTTCGTCTACGGACCTCCTCATTTCTGATTCGATCTCGTAGAGAAATCCCAAGCATAGCCCTCTCCATGGCCCGTTGCGCGACTGCGAGCTTCTCCATTAGGCCCATAGTGAGAGACTATGTTTCTGTTCCGTATGTCATGACTGGCAACACACATTGATTGAAGACCTTTGTCTTCAAGCACTGAAGTATTTTTGACGAGTAGACGTGCGTAGTTATTTTTACCAACGCATACACCCCGAAGACTTAATTTTGAACTACAATACTATATAATACTTAGACCTCTTATTTCTATGCATCTTGTAATACTTTTCCTGGAGTTGAAATGCAATCTCATATTTAGGGTGACTGATAATTAGTGACCGATACTTAAACACGTGATTGTACTCATGATAACAAACCACTATCCCAAAATTTTTTAACAATAGCATATATTATGGGAATTATAGGTATATATGTGTGATTCTTATAACATCAAAAAGCAAACGCTTAGTGTTTAATATATCTTTTTCGATCCACGAACTCTCAGTCTTTTTTTGTCTTACGCGTCTCTTATGAAAACAAACATTCACCTTGTTCTGTATTGTTGATATATTATTATGGTCAAACGAGCTAAGTCGTCTGCACCCGGCCAGCGCGCCGGCACCTCTTCCCAGTCAACGCTGGCCAATGCGACGAAGTTGTCCTTATTAGTTTTGCTATAGTTCCGCGCCATATGTGTTTAATGTACTTATTGTATTTAAAAAAAAACATGTTTATAAATAACTAACAAGTAGATAATTGAAAAGTTATTTACTTAATCAGAACTAACGCATAAACGACTATTTCATATCAATAAAATGTAATAAAAATAATTTATACGACTTTGATTGAATTTTAATACCTACCTAATGAGTGTATCTATATTGATAATGGTATTGCATATAAATATATTTGTATCGTAGGACAATGCCCAGAATCCAAGAAGAATCAGAGCATACTTATTTGTTGTCTATAATATGTAGTACATATTATATAACACTAGCTGTCCCGCGCAACTTCGTCTGCGTCACATTTTCCCCGTTTTCGCAACATTTTTGATTACTGCTCCGCTCCTATTGGTCGTAGCATAATGATATATAGCCTATGTCCTTCCCCAGGTTGAAATCTATCTGCTTAACAAAATTCATTAAGATCCGATCAGCCGTTTAGTCGTGAAAAGGTAACAAACAAACAAACATACAAACAGAGTGACATTCGCATTTAAATTATTAGTATGGATTATGTATGGATTACGCGTGTAATCCCCCCAGAGTTCGTCAGAGATGTAGCACACCCACATTTCGCTAGTAATGTTTAAGTGCCTATATGTTATAAGGCGTGGGTATGTGTTAGGGGGGGCAGCCATTTTTTATTTTCGTTGGTTTTGCTCTTGATTCTATTCTAGGTCAGAGATGACAGAGACAAAGTCGACGATGGTACGAGCTTACCCAGAAGAAGCCTGTTGCCATCAACCGGGCACAAATCTAGACTTCGTGGCTGCTACTGAGAAATTCTTAATGGGAAAACCCAATAACTGTTTGCCCGACCCGGGAGTCGAACCCTGGATCTCATGCTCAGCTGTCGCGGTTGCAACCAGTAGACAAACGAGACAGTCTGCATACTTCACCTCTTAATAAAAGTAGTATCTTAGCTTAAGTAGGAGTTAGGGTTAAAATGGATGGAACAGCAGATTATTTTTTTTTATATTTTTATACACCGTGTAAATCACCTCATCACGAAGCCTTCAACCAAGCATTCTGTACATGAAACTAAGAAACTTTACGCGAAAATTATTGCTGGGAAACGACTTTTTTTGGGAGGTGTAAAATCATGTTTTGTGGTTGAACTCAATGTAACGCACTCAAAACATTGTGCTGATGGACGGATTGAATAGTACGGGGGTCGTGGAGGTGTTTAAAGTAAAAACCTTACATTAAAAACTTGTATTTAAATAAAAAAAATCTTGTCAAAAAGTTGGAACTTTGACCCCTAATATCTCCGTAACTAGAAGGTTACCAGGTATGGTGTAGAACAAAAAAATGATCGCAATGACAGGCAGAACCAGTGCCTTTCGGCTTCGTTAAGAGGTGTTTTACACCCTTTATAATTGATTAGGACAAATATTTACATTTATAGGTTTTGCCCGCGACTTCGCTCGCGTTTGAATTTGACAATAACTGGTTCGAACACGTGGCGATATCTTTTATTATAAGAACGTTATTGTTTTCCTCAGGAACAGTGTTTTTTTTTCAATAATGAGGATGAAAGGTACCCTGTGTCCATGTCTGTACACCTGACAACGTATATGCAAAATTTCAGAAGGATCGGTTTAGTGGTTTAGCCGCGAAAAGGTAACAAGCAGACATACTCACTTTCTACACTAGACCAAAGATTCAATCCTGTGCACAAGTTAACCTATGCTATAATCACTAATCAGCTTAAATTGTTCACACTGATGGACACAGGCCTCCTCTTTGGGAGAGAAAGTGGGTCGTTATCCACTACTCGGCCCCATGCGGGTTAGTGGCCTAGATGTCGCCATAACATCAATTTTTCCGCCGACAAAAAAAGTAGGTTCTCAATTTGACATGTTTTATTTTAGTACGCATAACTTTAAAGAGCGGGCCGATTAAAAAAAAAAAAAGAAAAAATTGTGCGTGGAGTCCCACCGTGCGGAAGAAGTGAAACTTCGTCATACTACACGCATGCGTTCGAGTGCCACGCATTTAGTGTCGTTATTTTATTGAGCTTCTAAATAATATTTTGTTGTTTTCTTGTTATATTATTTTTAACCCCCGACCAAAAAAGAGGGGTGTTATATTGCATAATTATTACATAAGTTTATCGAGGTTGTTCTACTCATGGAAATTGAGCGAAGGCTGGTCACACCGAATAGTCCATTGCATGACTGTTTGCACGCCATCTTGCGTACCTAGTAGAACTACGTAGTCACAAATCTTGTAATACTGCCATCTCTTAGTGAGTTTTAGAAAATATTCTCCCTCCATGGTAGCGTTAAACTTGTTGGAAGTCGCATAAGAAGTTTTACTTCAAAAACTAGGCCTTGCAGATTTCCACGCCATTATGAGAGCAGTGGTGATGAAAGAAAAAAATCCCACAGTTAAATGCTTGTCTAGTTTTGGTCCTACAAATCGTAACTCGCGGCGTTTCTACTGCATCACTGCTCTCTGCTTACACTTTTACTAGATTACTTTCCAAACAATCCTATCAGTCCAATCCCAAATACTGTTGATTTATGTATGAGTGGGACACCAGAGAAAGAGTCTTACTTGAGAAACCTTTTATTTAAATACAGAAACCACCATTCATTACATGCTTCACAACGCAACCGCCAACGCTGGTTTTTTAAGAGCGTTACCATAGTCTATAATGTAGACAACCACAGACTACACATTCATACATAGATAATAGTGATGCCATATTGTAATCTATAATACCCTTCCTCAATGTAAACATCACTTACAATTATAAAACTAACTTTCACAAAACTTCATCGCAATTAACTCTCAGAACTTGACTCTACATTACAAACTTAACTCTACATTTAAAAATCCAAACTTAAAATACTATGAGAACAGCATTGCTCTCAACTTAGCAAAGGTAACTTTACATAGCCCTTTAGTACATATATCAGCAGGCTGATCCTCTGAAGGTACACACTCCAAACGTACAATTTTATTCTCAACTTTCTGTCTCACAAAATGATACTTAATATCAATATGTTTAAGGCGCTTATGGTTTTCTGGATTTTTGGCAACATGAATTGCAGACTGATTATCAATTTTTATATTAAAACTTTTATAATCAACTCCTATTTCTCTTAATAAATTCCTAATCCAGCAACCCTCTGCAATTCCCTTTCCTAATGCTACATATTCTGATTCTGTACTCGATAATGATATACACCTGTTGATTTATTTTTGTTTAGTGCTTCTAACTCTACTTCAATTGCTTTTAGCCATTCTTCTTTATGTTCTCCACTAACAGCTTCTTCGTAAGTTAATTAGTCTGTTCCTTGTGTTATCAATGCCATCTCATAATTTTTTGTCCATACAGGCTTCTTAATTTGCCTTCTATTTCTAGAAATTATCTTTTCTTCAGATGTCTCTTCTTCTGCATCTAAGAATTCTTCCTCTAAGTACTCTTCCATCAAATCAACTTAACTTGATCTTTCATCTTCTTAATAAATTCCTAATCCAGCAACCCTCTGCAATTCCCTTTCCTAATGCTACATATTCTGATTCTGTACTCGATAATGATATACACTGTTGTTTATTACAAGACCATGACACTATATTATCAAAAACTTTCATTATATACCCTGAGGTAGATTTTCTATCCCCTTGATCTCCTGCCCAATCAGCATCAGTATACCCATCTAACGGCACATTTACTCTTTTTCTATAGATTAGTTTTAATCCTATAGTACCCTTGATATATCTCAAAATTCTTTTCAATGCCTTCCATAAGCTCTCATTAGCACAACATTGGAAACGACTTAAATAGCTCAAGGCATAACACAAATCTGGACGTGTTCCCAACATGGCATACATGAGACTTCCTATTAACTGTCTACACCTTTTTATCAATTCTTTGTCTGTAGTTACTTCTTTATCTAAGACTAAACCTTGTTCTATGGGTGTTGCTATAGGTTTACATCCTTCCATATTATACTTCTTCAATAAATTATTTAAATACTGCTCTTGGTCTAACTCAATTACGTCATTTTTTTTAGTTATATTTATTCCCAGATATTTTAGATTATTACTCTGTTTAGGTACATGTGTACATACCTCAGTACCAAAATCTCTCAATAAAGTAACATCAAAAGTCTTATTATACAGCAACTCATAAGGTGTCTTCCCACTCACCTTACTTTTACCCGTTCTATTTATTGTAAACACTGCTGTATTCCCTGCTTCAGCCCAAAGTTCTTTCCCTAAACCTGACTGAACAATCATTGTTCTCGCAGACTCAACTACAGTACGCATTTCACGCTCAATTCTACCGTTTTGTTCCGGAGTATAACATACTGTTAACTCATGTACTATACCTTTTGACTTAAATAGGTTCTCTACTACTCTATTCACAAACTCTGTGCCATTATCTGACCTAAATCTTTTTATTTTATACCTAAACTCATTTTCAAACAACTCTATAAATTCCTCAATTTTCTCTTTAGTTTCATACTTATTCTTGATAAAATAAACAAACCTGTAACTACTATAATCATCCTTCAATAAAAGAAAATATGAAGAGCCCCCTACTGATACTTCCTCCATTGGACCGCATATATCCATATGTATGAGTTCACCTGGTTCAACTGACCTACTACTACTCTGATGAAAGGGTAACCTTTGCTGTTTTCCCTGGATACACGGTAAACACTGATCAGTCTGCCCTTCATATTTTATGCCTTTTAAATCTAAAAACTCTTTTACATATTGGTAATTTTGGTGTGCCATCTTACTATGCCAATCTGTTAAAGTTAACAAAGCTACATCACTAAATTTAAATTTCATCACATACATTTTATCATATTTGTCAGCTACACCTGTTACAGAACCATTTTTATAAAACTTACATCCATTAGAATCTGATACCATCATGTGACCTTTATTAATGGCTGACCCAAAAGAAAACAAATTAACATTTAATTGAGGCACATACAACACATCATTTAAAGTACAGAGAGTATACTCTGAATCATTATAGCCATACACATCAACTTTTCCAATACCTAAAACTTCTAAATTGTTACCATCACCAATTGTAACAAATCTTTTATTACTTAATTCACAAAACTCTGAAAACATCTCTTTAATATAACACATATGGTCACTTGCCCCTGAATCTAATACAAAATTCTTTGAATTTAATAAATTACCTTGCATCTCTCTTGTTACAAATGAAGTTTTAGAATTGGTATCCATATTTTTCTCAGTAGATTTATTTTTCTTCAACTTACAGTCTTTCATTAAATGTCCCACTTTGTGACAGTTATTACACTTTCTATTTCTACACTCATTCTTTTTATGGCCTATTTTACCACACTCAAAACACTTAATAGGACGCTGCGCACAGACTACCAATGAAGAATTTTGATGTACGCTGCTACTGGCACTGGAAATGGCACGATTGCCACTGCGCTCCTCCTCAACTAGCAGCCTGCCTGTCAGCTCCTGCAATGTCTGTTTTTCTTCTGGAATACTTTCCCAAGCTGAGGCAAAATGTTTGTATTTGTCGGGTAATGACATAATTATCTTTGTTATTAACATTTTTTCTGATATCTTTTCTCCTGCTGTTGCTAACTAGTTTGCACACTCCTCAATCTTGGTTATGAACAAAGCTATGGGGTCCTCATATACTATATTAAAAAATCTCTGTTGCAACAAATGCACTCCGACTCTCGTTCCCGGTTCATATATCGTACATAACTTCTGCCACATTTCATGACTACTGGAACACGAAATCAAATACGTCATCACAGTCTCCTCGACTCTAGTGACGATCACCTCTTGAGCTTTATTTTCTCTCTCTTCCCATATGTCTTGTGTTTTACCAGCTTCCGCAGGCCTCACTTCAGTGCCTGTGACGATTCCCAACAGCTTCTTGAAACGGAGAACTATTGTGGTTTGGAAACTCCACGCTTGCCAATTGCGACCGTTAAGAACGACCGTCTTACTCTCCGAATTCGACATTTTCTGCTATGCACGCAATTTATCACCAATATAGAATTGCCGCGCAAATCACTGCCGCCATTCAACTTCTTGATCTTGTTCGAACCACGGACTACGCAGGGCTCCAACCGTTGCTACACCGCGACTTAATCGAATCAAGACTCGATAGGCACTTTCAAACTTTCTTCATGTCTGGGCCCATAACCTGTTGATTTTCTCTGGTGTCCCACTCATACATAAATCAACAAATACCTTCACATTTATTTCGAGCTCAGTTTTCAGAAAAAATACTACTTATAATATGTACAGTATTTTTGAAGTGAAAACTTCTTTAGCGGCGTTGTGCACTTTTGTGATGGGTAAAAATTTTTAAACTTGCGTCAATTTAAACTCGCGAAAATTCGTAAGACGGATTGACATTAGGTTACGAAGGAATTTGAACTTTATGACATCTAGCATTGAGTTTGGGTTTCCAAAACTGGATAATTATCTTATGCACAAACAAAACCTTCGGTTTCTCCAAAGAGGTAAAATTAGTAAGTCGGATTGTAATAGTTCTGAAGTGTTAAATTTTTAATGTAATATAAATTGTCATGTTTGTGTACGATAACGCAATAAATGAATAAATATTTATTTTACCACATAAATGATAGTAAGTACTTTTACACTGATAATTAAAGCAATTCGTGCAAAATTATTCCCTAACCATTCCAAAATATCAAAAATGCACAACGTTAATATTCAAGTTTTCACTTCTGCCGGCACTCCCGGAGTGCAACCCGTTTTTTTTTAAAGACATCGTTAGCTACTCCCATGCTAGCATTTAGTATTTGTTAAAAAAATATCAATAAAATTCATACGAGAGTTTCACTACTAATAATATGTATATAATGCTCTTTCTTACGTCGATAAGACAGTAAGGTCAATCCCTGTCCTTATTTGTGCCGACCACTATCGGGTATTATGTAAAGGTCATAGTGCAAAGACCTTAGAGCATACGTACATAAACTTACGCTTTTTTCCGACTATGTAAGAAACGTAGCAGGTGTGCTACTTACGATCCTCACATACTACCCTCGCCTCGTCCAAATTCGTACATCTGCTCATACACGATCGCTAAATGCAACGACTACGCACCTGACCTCAGAACATATCATAATGTTGCACTATTTGCTAGTACCAGCTGTGTTAGAAGAGTCTTCTAGAATCCTTTTTAAACACAATAGGGGATGATCACATTTTTTTTCTTTGTCCGTCGGGTAGCTTATTGAAAAGTATTGGATAAGTATTTTTTCTTTTTTCACGTGGTCATAAAATTACGGAGATATATATATTGAGTTGAAATGGCGCATGACGTCACATGTAGGAAAGTTTTATACCTACTTGTGACGTAGTGAGCCCCCACTCTCCAACTTTAATGAGTTTTAACTAAGTAGGCTTTTGATATTTTGATAAAACAAAAATACGTGTCTAATATTTTAATTTGTATAACCTGTCTGACGGACAAAATAGAATGTCGTTTTCTTTACCCAGAGGGCACCCCTATTGAGGCTTTGGACCACAGTATCGGAATGAATGAAAGAAAAACCGGCCAAGTGCGAATCGGACTCGAGCACGAAGGGTTCCGTACTATTATTTAAAAACGAGCAAAAATTAGTATTTGTAGTTATAGTGGCAACAGAAATACTTAATCTGTAAAAAAAAACAACTGGCTAACTATCACGGTTCATGAGATACAGCCTGGTGACAGACGGACAGTGAATTCTCAGTAATAGGGTCCCGTTTGACCCTTTGGGTACGGAACCCTAAAAAAGAAAATGTATAGATTTCTTAGCAAAATACAAAACACATTTAAAAAAAAAATAACAAGACTGAAATCTAAACATAAAAAAAAGATAATTATTGTGTGTGTCACGGCTGCGCCAAATAAGAAAATGTTCCCAGTTCAGGAAAATGCCCAGCAGCTAGACTGTCTGACGCTGGTGATCAGCTACTTGCAGTAATAGGCAAGTTTTATTTTAATTTTTTTATTGGCGATGGGTTTGCTCTTGACTCTAGTCTAGGTCAGTGATGACAGAGACAAAGTCGACGATATACGAGCTTACCCATTAGAAGCTTGTTCACTCTAAGTTTGAAGATATTAGGGTTGTAACCTTTCGGAAACGTAAATCGTTGTGTTCACATTTAATCAATACAAGACTTTTTATCTGTTTAACGAGAAGGTCCACATTAGGACAGATGTCTATTATCTTAGTTATCAATTCTGTTAGGATTAGTATTGACACTTCTATTGACTTATCGATGTCATTGATTGCTTTTTTTATCTTTGAGTACGTTAAAAAAGCTAAAAGCTTTATACATCAAAACAGTTTGGCTAATTTCAATGATTTTTCCTCTCTCTCGTCCAATGAAACGGCCTCAGGGAATCTGGACTTCATCAACATCAGCCTATAATGTTCCCACTGCTGGGACGCAGGCCTCTTCTCTATGAGAGGGAGTGGGCTGAAATCCACCACGCGGGCCCAGTGCGGGTTGGTAATATCTAGCCACGAGCTTCTCGCAAAATGTACGCAACCGATAAACTTTTATTTTGAGTAAGTATCTTACACGATGACAAAAAAAAAATACGTACGAATACCTTCAGATTTCCGCTGACTGACGACTTTCCATCGCAGTAAAATTGAATAATTGCATGCAGAAATATTTATTATCAATTCCACTAAAACTAGATTCAGTCCAGTCATAAAAAAAAAAATTAAAAAGAAATGTTAAATAAGAAAAGTCAGAACCACTATTTAAATCTACTTCATCTGATTTAAATAGTGGTTCTGACTTTTCTTATTTAACTTTTCTTTTTAATTTAGCTCGCAATTAGAAATCTAGTCATAGTAATTATTATTAGGTTTCTCGTTTTTTGTTTTGGTATTTGTTAAAATATTATTAGTCCATTATAAGTGTATTTGTGTATTAGTATCTACATAATTATATACAGTTTCGAAATTAATTACATATTTTTAGATATTATTTTGCAGCCCATCACAATGTTCTTTTTTAACCCAATGGTTGACTGGTAGAGAAAGCCTTGTAGCATTAAGGCCACCTATGTACCACTATTATACATGAAGTTTAAATAAAACATAACAATCTACTTACTTTAAAAAAGAACGTCCTGAGTGTCCCTCGCATAAACTCACTTAAAATATATTTAATTAAATAAAAAAATAATTAAATTTAATATATTTTATCGAAACTTGTGCCAACCAACTCTAGTCTTTCAACACGACTAGTATTAACTGAACGACTGTCCTATAATAATTTATGAAATAAATAAAAGTCGTTAACATAACGATGTGCGATCGGTTATGAGTTCTGTACTATTCTGTTCCGTCAATAGGCTTGCAAGAAGGCATATAGCTCATTATATAACTAATAGAGTCTACTGATAAAGATGTTGGCACACCGGGTGCGAGACGGGTACAAACGATCTTTTAACGACTACTGACACACTAATTTAATGGTAATGGTGGTTAAACTATAATCAATCAATTAATCAATATCATTTATTTCAGGCAACTAGGGCCCATAAATAACAATACATATACAAGGTGTTGTTTTGCATCCTCGTCAAATTCAAGGAGGTAACTATGCTAATGATTCTCGTCCCGAATCAATAATGAAATGGGTAGGATTTACGGAAATTTATTTATTATTAATATACACTAAACATTACGCCAATTACGAAGTACACATAAAAATATTAAAATACTAAGCAAAGAGTGACTCGAATTAATTTACATTAAAAGGCATGGTGTGTGCCTGTGTATGGAAATCGGTAAGTGTCAATCACCCGTGTTTTAAACGCGGGCCGTCTGATTCTTGCCCTATAACCGCGCTTCCTCAAAAACAAACAATTTCAAACGTTTATTCGATAATTTCTTATTCCCTAAACCACGTTAAGGGGGTTATTCTGAAATACTGACAAAAATAAACAACCAAAAAAAACAGCGTTTATTAATAATTAACTAGGTACCGTAATTTTAATTGATTATTTATGTCTTGTGTGACAATCTCCTGAATTTTGACGAGGATGCAAAACAACACCTTGTATAAGTATAAAACAATAACTATAAACTAATAAATACTTTATACAAAAATAACTTAACAACACACGAAGTGACGGCGTCGTGTTACGCTGCGAGGTGTCACGTAGCTGGCCGCGGAAACGCCGATACAGCACAGTGAGTCGGAACGCGCACCACAAACGACTTGAAATTGGTGTTATGGCGCGCCTCCAGCTTCTCCACCCTCAAGGTCCAGTTGGTCTTCACCCGTATATACTCTACGATGTCCTCAGTCTTCGTAGTTCAAACGGGACACGTATACAGCTGCGTCGTCGGTACTGCAGGACGTAGCAGCATGTTAGATCCTGCCTGCGCCGTCCCACACTGGTTGCGATACGTAGGCTTCCTCTTCTTTCTCTCCACCTTGATGAAGCCGTCCCCATCGCATGTGTTTTTCTGTGGAACCTGCTGTTCGAGGTCTTACTTCACAGCGCCCTTAGTTGCGCTCGTTGCAGAGCGACTCTGCTTTCCCCCTTTTGATTTTTCTGCTTGTCGTATTGTTTGCGACACAGCAGGTTTCGTCTTGGCGACAATAATAACAACACAACAATATAAAAATAACATCACGCCTGTAATCCCAAAAGGGTTAACCAGATGCGTATCTAATAGTACACCCACATTTCGCCAGTTATGTTTTAGTCTCATGTAATAGGAGGCGAGCATGTTGCCAATAACCGGGCATAACTCCAGACTAAGTGGCTGCGGGCCTGTGGACGGTGCGTAATGGGCTAGTTCACCGTCCGTCCGTCTTATGACGACAGGCCGTGCCGACAGCGCGTTTGTGTTCCACGCGCGCCTCAAAGAGATGTCAGCAAATCGGAAGGGGTCCGAGAGGGCCGATGCCTGCCAGGGCTGCGGGTTGTTCGAAAGAGATACCGTGGCCCTGGAACACAAAGGGCTAAGAAGGAACATGGATGGGTTTTAGTCAGTACAAGTCTGACACTCCCTCCCGCTCCGCCCAGAGCGCTAGAAGTCATTTGATGATTTCCCATCCGTAAAAAAAAAAGACTAAGTGGTTGCTACTTAGAAATTCTTGATGGAAAATCCCATTAAGATTTTGCCCAACTCGGAATTCGAACCGAAAACCTCATACTCGAACTCAGCTGTCGATACAACCACAATTTATATTTTATTTTATAATAATAACAGCTCGATTTAATGCCCTCACAAATCAAAAGGCCTGTTTTGTCATATGAAATTTAGTCTTTAAAACAACCGGATCTTTTTGGGTGAATTTCAACAAATACCATTTTTTTTATCATATCGGTGAACTTTTTCATTTATATTTTTTTTGTATATTTTTCAGGTTTAATGTAATCTTTAAGTTATCAAATATCCCCAAATTTAATATCATCAACGTATCATTTAAGACTAAGGAGAAAATTCAGTTTGAATTCTGGTTTCCACCGATATGACAAACCGGCACCGATTATTTTTTCTGTACACCGGTATGATAAGTTTATCCACCGAAATGATGTACATATCCAGCGATATGATAATCTATCACCCTTTGAACATCAAAAAATGAAATTGACTTAGAACTGAAGACCTAAACTGAGGGTCTTATGTAAGTAGATCACATCCAAAGAGAACTGAGTTCTTAGAAGTTCAGTTGAAATATATTTTTTTAAATTATGTACCTATTTCATTATATTTACTTTCTTTTTATTATATTTACTATAGGTACTATGAATTTAAAAAAAAAAGTTTATTTTTATTATCATTGTCTTTGTAATAGTATTATACTTAACTTAACGAAATGACACGGGATCTACCGATATGATAAAAGGAATCACCGAGATGATAAAATGATCTGCCGATATGATAAAGTAATCCTTCGATGTGACAAAACTGTGCGTTGATCATGAATCAAAACACCGATATTAGATATAAGACACCGATTGATTTTTTCGGTGTAAATTATCACATCGATGGTAATAAAGACCACCGATTACAGCGATATGAGAACAGCGACGTGAGAAATAACACACTTTTTCGAAAATTAGAAAAAATGCATAATATCTAGGATAAATTCAATAACAGTCAATGAAGCTAATTTACTTACTACCTGTGTTAGAACCAAACAACAAAAATAAAACTACTCATTACACTAGAAAAATGCAACCACCGATAATATAAAATAATTGTCCGGGAGCAACTGAAATGGCGTACTTATGTTATTGGCGAGAATATGCAGCGATTTGACACAAATCCGTCCTGACTGCGCACTAGCTCACACTAACGAGGAAAATAAAATTGGGGTGGGGACGCTGTCGGACTCGTCGATGGAAAGTTAGGGTTAAATTACTTTTGTCCAGCGATATGAGAACATTTTGCAGGACAGGTACGTTTGTGCCTCTCAGTAATAATAATCGTTAATTATGTAATAAAATATGCTATATATTAATAACAAAACTAATATTCTATAAAATAGAATAAGTTATATACTTAACTTACTTATTTCTATTAGTGTATAAGCTTTTTTGTTTGTAAAAAAAGTAGAGGGACAGCACCGATTTGAAAAAAATAGAGGTTTATGAATTTATTTCAACCTTTGTAAATAGTCCTAGGCAAATTATATTTTTGCCACAACCCAATAACTACCTATTAAATACTAAAAAATATAATTCAGAACGATATTCCTTTTTTCAAATACTAATTTCACCGAAGACAAAAAAATAAGTCATTTGGGAAATTCACCCTTTTGATACAATGAGAAAAATGTGCAGTTTTATACAAAACAACAGAAAATCACCATATTTTATCGAAACTTACTTTCGTTGCGTTCAATTTATTGAGGCGGTCATAAGGACGGTCGGCAGAAGTGAAAACTCAAAACAGTGGAATTACTGTGTTCTTTTTTGAATTTTATATCTAATAAAGTCTATAAATTGTAAATTATTAACATTGCTCTGGTTTTCACATCTATTGGCATTCCGAGAAATAATTATAGGTAAGTATATTTTTTATACAATTTATTAATTAATTAAACATTTATGATTGGGTGCACAAGTTCAACACAAAATATCAGGACGCTATACACCGCGTTGCTAATACGTCATGAGCATGTCGACTGTCGAGGTCATCGTTGACGCGAACCCAAAGATTTTTTGCCCGACCAAAAATTGCTCAACGCGGCTAATAAAGTTCTCACTACAAAAAATTGTTCGAATTTAAAACTTTGATCCCCTTTTTTTTTTATTTGAATATTTCCGTAACATCTCAGACGGTGAATCATGATGGTCTAAAAAATGAGATCTCACATGGTTATGACACAAAATAAGTAAAAAAAAATATTGAGTAGATGCGGTGACAAGGGCTAGTAATGGTATTACGAGTGGGAGCCTGCCGTCTAACCGAAAAGATTTTGACAAAATTTCACTACCCAAACAAATTTTAGCAACCTTTTTTTATACCAATGCAATGTTTGGAATGATTATATTACGTACTTTTTCATTTGGTCAAATTTTTACTTGGCAGAATATTACCAAAGATAATTTCATTATGGCATTTAGTCTTTAATTAAATGTTTTATTACAGCAAACATTCTTTAGACAGTAAACGTTAGGTCAAAACATTTGCTATGACAAAAAATATAAAGGCAAAAATAAGATTGTATTTGTCTGTAACAATGGTTACTAGGTTATTAGGTTATTTATGGAACTTAATAAATGGATGGTTATTTATGGAACTTAAACCTAACTTTACCTGGTATCAGAGTTTTATGCCGCCTATGGGCCTTTGACTTGGGTCTACATGCTGTCGAGAAATATCTCTCAGGAATGAAGGTTTTCACGATGTTTTCCTTCAGTGAAGTATGTCATAATTATATAAAGCACATGAATCCGATAAATCAGAGGGTCGAACTCCAGATTTATGACTTAGCAGTCCAACGTTCATCCACTACGCAGTCACTGCTTATTACTTTGTAGTATAGGTATGTGAGGAATCTTTACATAGTATAAAACAAAGTCGCTTCCCACTGTATACGTTCGTTTCGATCATTTAAACTACTATACGCAACGGATTTTGATTCAGTTTTTATCAATAGACAAAACGATTCAAGGGGGAGGCGGGCGTTTTGGGGGACTGTCTCTTGTAATTTTAACGTTCAAAAAGTGCTGATTATCAGCCTAGTTTGAATAAATGACTTTTGATTTTGATTTATAATGTATAATTTATCCCTGAAAAATGCATCAAAACTTCGACGAGAACGAAGTTGCGGGCAGTAGCTAGTAATAAGATAAAATAATGACTCTTCTTTCATATTACTGTATAATTCAAAACATAAGTGTAACTCCAGTATGTCACCATCTTTATTCTCCACAAGCGATGGACTCGTCTTTATCGTTCAAATATGTAGTAGAGGACATGAATTATTTCGTAGATAATGGCGGCTCTTTGTGGCACAAAATTACTAGTTTCGCTGGACTATTGTTTTTCAAGGACGTGTATTAAATTTCACCTTGTAGTGGATAATGATGGGTAATAATGTGAACTAGACTTTTGCATGCACGGACGTCCAAAGAGGTAGGTACATGATGACTATTTTTGTTTTTGGGCTGGCCATCTGGCACTAATGCACCCGGAGAGATGGGCATAGATCGTTACTCACTGGACACCTGATGGAGGACCGCGCCGAAGGTAGTGAGACTGATCTTGTTCGGCCAGAGATCGCACAAGAGAGAGAGAGGTTTGGAAGGACAAAGGGAAGGCCTTTGCCCAGCAGTGGGATATCCGACATGCCAGCAAAAAAAAAAGAAGAACAATACCTAGCTGTTGGCTGTGAACTACGTCCGTGTGAAATTATTATGAAAATATTACTTACCTATTTGAAGCGGATTTCGTTATCAATTTCAAGGGTTTAAATTTTTTTGCACGGTTTCCTAATTCGTTTTCTAAAATAAAAGTAGTCTAGTCACTCCATATACATCAGCTAACATAACATCAGCATCATCACATCAGCTATAGATAACTGCACGGAAAATAATTAGCGTTCTGTGCAAAAAAAAAATACTTTGAAATAAAATAAAGTAAAAGTCACGTCAAAATCGGTTCAGCCGTTTCGGAAATTAACTGGAACAAACAGACAAAAATAAAAGTTGTTTTGTTAAGCCTTTTTCACTGTCATGCGTGTTTGCGCCCGCATGCAGGCCAGGCAGCCATGCATGTTGCGGGCCGCACGCAGAGCAGATTATTTTCGCCACGTGTGTTTCGCCACGCCACGTCGTTTTATCAAAATATCAAAAAATTACTTAGTTAGAACTCATTAAAGTTGGAGAGTGGGGGCTTACTACGTCACAAGTAGGTATAAAACTTACCTACATGTGACGTCATGCGCCATTTCAACTCCATATATCTCCGTAATTTTATGACCACGTGAAAAAAGAAAAAATACGTGTCGAATACTTTTCAATAAACTACCCGAAGGACAAAGAAAAAAAAAAATAGGATTATCTCCTGATGCATGTCCGATCTACTGAAAATAAAATCACAAATAATCAAACATTAAAAGGAAAATAAAACACAAAATATCGTACATTTTAGTAGAAAGTTGCTACTTAGAACACATACTCGCAAACATACAAACATCGTATCGTTGTGTTCCACGCGCGCCTCTCACAGATGTAACGAGGGGAGTACACCTCATTCCCCCAAACGACGAGGCCCGCACTGGCCAAAAGGGTAGTCAAGCTAGTCCGGGGCAGCGAAGGTCACATTCGTTCAAGCTGCCCCCCGACGCAAGTGTGCCAGGAACATCGGTGTGGTTTTAGTCAGTACGAGTCTGACAGACCCCTCCGCTCTCGCCAGGGCGGGGGACATAATATACATCAAGGATTTCAAATTAAAAAAAAAAAAAAATTTCGCATTACTGCTAAGCATGAGGTCTTGGGTAAGATTTCCAGGTTGGGCAAAGTGGCATCAAGTTTTTTTAACAAGAACTGCTTAGTTGCAATCCAAAGTTCGCTCAGCTATGGCAATAGGATCGACCCCTACCCCTGTCACATGGAACTAAAACACTACTGGCGAACTGTAGGAGGTACACCTCTGCCTAAACCCTCGAGGAAGTAAGACATGATGTTCGTGACGTTTATTTTTTTGTTGGCTACCCGGATTTCAGTAGGTGGTAGAACAACCTCTGCGTGAGTCAGCAATCTGACCCAGGCAAAAAATGGTGAACTGTTTCGTTTATGGCATGAGGAAACAAATCATCATGGTCCTTGACTTGTTCTTCGTTGCTGCTTTATTTTGTTAAGTCATTGCGTGGAAACAGCTGCTCGAGTTGATCACGCTTGCCTATGTTGGTCCGTGGATAGGTGGCCACCCATTACATAGGTACCGAGTTTCGAGGAAGTTAAGCCTTTGGTCCCCGCTCTGATTTGTAGATCTTTGACAGTCGTTACAGGTAGTGGCCCGAAATTCTGATAACCTGTCTTACCAAGGGGTATATAGTATTACCCAGTACAGGGTTATTTCTTTATCAATCGCATGTCTAAAGACGAAAGGGAATCATGTTTCAATCGAAAAGTAAGAAAATATGTCATAGTTTGGTAACAGCCAAACGAATTGGAAGCCTTATTTTCATATTGACAAGTAAGGAAAATCCTCAGAACAACAACTTTGAAACTCTTACGAATTTTTAATGGAAAACTCTTACGCATTCACTTAGCGGAACCCGCTAAGGAGTGTGCAACGACTCACCTGCCGAAGCAACAAGCCCTGAAAATGGATGGCGTTGAAGCGTTTTGCTAGTAGTTTTCTTTATTTCAGTAAGACTTTTTTCTCGGAGTTTGGGCGGAGTTAGCTATTATGAAGTCATGTCATTGGGGCATTTTATTACTATTGTTTGTGAATTGCTGCCTTGTTATTTACCGGTTAAGACAGAAAACATCACATGTCCATGTTTTATACTAATTTTTTTTTTATGGATTTGAAATCATCAAATGGCACCTCCTGCACTGGGCGGAGCGGAAAGGAGTGTCAGACTTGTACTGACTAAAACCCATTCATGTTCCTTCTTAGCCCTTTGTGTTTCAAGGCCACGGTATCTCTTTCGAACAGTCCCGCAGCCCTGGCAGGCATCGGCCCTTTTGGATCCCTTCCGGTTTACTGACATCTCCTTGAGGCGCGCGTAGAACATGAACGTGCCGTCGACACGGCCTGTCGTCAAAAGACGAACGGACGGTGAGCTAAGCTATTACTCACCGTCCACAAGCCATGTACGAGTATAATACTAACTAAGGTAAAAATTTCGAAACAACCAGAATTTGCGACAAAATCCGAGACCTGTTGAATATTAGAATTTTAACTTAAGTGAGCTAGCGCCAATAGTGATTTTGTTCGAAATTTCGTTAATTACTCCCTACTGTTGCATATTCTTATTTATTTTATAAAAAAGTAACTCTTTCCTTTAGTTTGCCGTTTGTTATTAATTCCCAGAATTTGATCCTTATTAGCGACACTGTCGAATGGAACAATTACAGTGTGTGTCAACGGGTTCGATTCTTGGTAGGCTTATTGATTTAAAAAAATCGAATAATGCATTTTCGAGACTCGTTACTCGAGTATTTTTCGCTAGTCCTCATAGTTTCGGGCCCACTTGAAAAATTCACTCTGTATATTTTAGTCCAGTCAATTTAGACATAAAAATAGTGGTCAAATAACAAAAATGCCCGGAGAGCCAAATATTGGTGCTAAGCTGGGGTTTACCATTACAAATAAAGTTTAAAAAAATTAAATTAAAAATTTAAAAAACCCCCGACACAAAAAACGTCGGGGGTCCGCTTTGTTTTGTGCTTGTACTAAGCGATCTACTTAGCGGTCCCCCGACGCTACGACGCTTGGATTATTTTATTTATGGTTTTTTAGAGGTTTTTTGTGTCGGGGTTTTTTTAAATTTTTAATTTAATTTTTATTTCATGCTTTTTAAACTTATATTATTTTATCTTAGCCTTGACTGTCTTGTTCTCGGTGTTGCGCCTCTTCTCGCTAATTAAAGAAAACAACGAAAGTTATAACTTAAAAAACCCGAGCTTTTAGGGGGTAGCGGGGGGGATGTAGTCCCCCCCCGGCGATGTCCATGACTACAAGTAACAAGATTTCAAATTTCGAATCGACCAGACCTGTGGAAGTTGTTTATTTCCCTTCAACTAGAAAAGACATGATATCCTTCAAACGGCAGAGCAGATTTTCTCGAAACATAGCTAAGAACACTCTCGAACAAAACACCTTTCATACGAAACCAATTTTATCAAAATCGGTTCATCCGTTTAGGAGCTACGATGCCACAGACAGACACACAGATACACACGTCAAACTTATAACACCCCTCTTTTTTGGTCGGGGGTTAATAAAAATAGTGGTCAAATAACAAAAATTCCCGGAGAGCCAAATATTGGTGGAAATCTGGGGTTTACCATTACAAATAAAGTTTTAAAAATTCCCATCGATCCTATGTATGCTATAAAAGTTATTCCGGGTCAAGGACCAAAATTTGAGATTTTTTAGATTTTCCGACGACTACTAGATGGTTTTTCTGTCGGAGGTATTTTTTTTTTTTAATGTTTTGTAGTGTGTAGAACAAAAAAAAAAAAAACACCGTGTGCTAAGTAGACCGCTTAGTACAAACACTAAACGAAGCGGTCCCCCGACGCTACGACGCTTGGATTAATTTTTATTTTTGGGTTTTTAATAAATAATGTCTAAATTGAGTGGCCTTATTTGTATTGGTGACATAATTTTACATCAATATCCAAATTCCTACGTTGCATAGATTTCGAGAAACCTCTTTGTGCACATAAAAGTGCGATTATAAATTCATTAAGTAGATACATGTATTATAAGATCGTAATTTATTTGTTTGGATAATAATAGCTATTATTTACTAAGTCATTATTTTGTAATCACAATTACAAAAACATTCTCTGCGTAACGAATAGCAAAAATAATATAATGATGTGTATTATGGAAAAAATAAAATTTGGAAAGCCCCCGACAAAAAACCTTCTAAAAAGAAACAAAATAGTATCCAAATATCGTCCCTTTACGTTTAATATATCTAACTAAATTATTTTATTCCAAGCGTCGTAGCGTCGCTCAGGGGGCCGCTATGTTTATCGCTTTCTGTGCGAAGCTCATCTGCTTGCTAAACGGATGAACCGATTTTGATAAAATTGGTTTCATTTGAAAGGTGTTTTAATCGAGAGTGTTTTTAGCTATGTTTAGAAAATCTGCTCAGCCGTTTGAAGGTTATCACCTCTTTTCTAGGTGAAGGGAAATTAACAACTTCCACAGGTCTGGTCGATTCGAAATTTGAAATCTTGTCACTTGTAACCATGGGCATCCCCAGGGGGGGTTTTCTGCACCCTTCTTCCCCCCAAAAACTCGGGATTTATTTAAATTTTGCTGTTTTCGTCAATTGTTGAGAAGACGCGCAACACCGAGAAAAGTGCGAGCAATTGGGGAGGCCTACGCCCACGATTGGGACAGTCAAGCCTAAGATAAAATACTAGTTTAAAAAGCGTGAAATAAAAATTAAATTAAAAATTTAAAAAACCCCCGACACTAAAAACGTTCAAAAAACCTAAAATAAAATAATCCAAGCGTCTTAGCGCCTGGGTTGCTTCCCCTCACTAAAGGCCTATCCGGCTCTTAGAGAGGGGAAGCAACGTGAGTCGATACTCTTGCGACATCAAATCTTCCAAGCTCATCGTCCCGTGCGGGTGCTGCCGATGCGGCTAAAGAGAACCTTAATGGTAACTATATTTCGGGGTAGTTTGGGGTTGAAACTCTTGAGCCGTGGGCCTTTAATGTACATCATCATCTGCCTAGCCTTTTCTCAAACTATCTTGGGGTCGGTTTCCAGTCTAACTGGATGCAGCTGAGTACCAGTATTGAACATGGAGCGACTGACTATCTGGCCTCCACAACCCAGTAACTGGGTAATACGATACCCCTTGGTAAGACTGGATGTCGGACTTTTGGCTTCTTACTACTCGTAACGACTGTCGAAGATCTATAAATGACATCCGGGACCAATCAAATCAAAATCATTTATTTCAAGTACCAACAGCTTAACGTGCTTTCCGAGGCACGGAGGTAACTCTGTACTTATGTAATTGTGGTCACCCATCCACGGACCAACCTCGGCAAGCACGGCTTATCCTTAAAGATCGACCCGTGTGGCTGTTATTGTTTAGCCACAAGCTCCTCGCTCCTCGTGGGCCGTCAATGTACATAGTTAAATAAATTCCATTTACTTAAAACAAACAAAGGCACATAGCAATATAGATAATAATAGCTCATTACATAAGGCGCTCTTATCGCTAAACATAAATAGGTTTGTACAAGAAATAAAGCAACTAACGATGACAAGCAGAAAGCGTATACTGTAGGCACACATAAGTACAAATAAGGCATAAACAAAAACATACATTAACTGATTATGATAAGAAAAGACAATAATTTAATACTTATTCCCGTTATCAGTGACACTAAACGAAAAATCAATGGACAAAAGCCGACCCAGTTGATGAAAGATCGCGACCAAAACCCGAAATAGATTTAAATTGTTAACTCAAACTCCACTACTCGTCTGGTCACTTTTCATCTGGTAGGACTAGAAGACCCCAACATAGCTGGGAAAACACGAGGAAGATGATGGACTTGGCTAACTATCAGGATTCACCATCGGTTTCGTCATCAGTTAAATTTCGGAGAGTGTACTTAGGAAATGCCTCCATCCCCATTCTACCATCGAACGAGCAGAGATACAGCGAAGCTTCACCGTTATCTGGTTGGAGGCCCACGAAACCGAATTTCTTTGTCCGTCGGGTAGTTTATTGAAAAGTATTGGACACGTATTTTTTCTTTTTTCACGTGGTCATAAAATTACGGAGATATATTGAGTTGAAATAGCGCATGACGTCACATGTAGGTAAGTTTTATACTTACTTGTGACGTAGTAAGCCCCCACTCTCCAACTTTAATGAGTTCTAACTAAGTATTTTTTTGATATTTTGATAACACAAAAAATACGTGTCTAATATTTTTGTATTACCTAACTGACGGACAAAATAGAATGTCGTTTTCTTTACCCAGTCCGATCCCCTATTCACTGCCGGCTTCTCTTTTTCCCGATCATTATAATCTGAATCTCTTCAAAGTTTGAGTGAATTTCTTCGCTTCATCGCTTCACATCAGGCGAGTAGCGGGCCAAATGCAAATACAAAATCAAAATATTTTATTTTACATAGGCGTACATGGGCACTTATAAAACTTCGACAAAAGGTGTACTATTTAGTGTATAAAAAAACAACATTCTTTAGAATGTTGTTTGTAAGTTTGTTGAACTCTGTATCAGCAGTCATATAAGCCAAACATGAGGCGATATATAAGCTGTTGTTTTGCATCCTCGTCGAAAATCAAAGAGGTTACTATGCTAATGATTCTCGACACGAATCCATATTAAAATGAGTAGGAATTTTTTTTATTTTTTTATTTACGGAAATCGGTAAGGGTGAACCACCCGGCCCCGCCCGACCCGGTTTTTTAAACGCGGCCCGTCTGATCCCTATAACCATGCTTTCACACATGCAAACAATTGCAAACGTTTATTCGATAATCTTATTCCCTACACCACGTTAAAGGGGTTTTTCTAAAATACTGATAAACTTAAACCAAAAAAAAAAGCAGAGTTTATTAATAATTAACTAGGTACCGTAATTTAAATTGATTAATTTATGTCTTTTGTGACAACCTCCTGAATTTTGACGAGGATGCAAAACAACACCTTGTATAGTTTGTACTTACACTAATGATCATTGACCGACCGATAGTACTAATGACAATAAGATTGAGATACTTATCGAAATAATGCGACATAATAATTGATAGTCTTGATGATCCGAAATACAATTATGTGCGTTTTCATGATGATTTGCGTTACCTATACTAGTACCTCGTACGTCGTTCCTTGTATCGCAACTACAAATTGCTGCAGCAGTCATATTGTTACCTTGTAAGTGTTCGATTTTGTCTGTGCTTGTTCTGTCCGCATCTTTTATGTATATGTTTGTATATGAGTCTTGTTACTAGCATTACACTATTTACTACTACTAGCTGTAACCCGCGGTATCCCTTCTTTTCGCATAATGTTCTTTTTCTAATATACTTGGTATAACTATTTTGGTATAATGTTTTTTGCCATAATATTACTTTGCCATGTTTTTATAAGGCATACAGTTTATGTTGGCAGAATTGGGATCCCTTCTTTTCGCATAATGTTCTTTGTCCTAATATACTTCGGCATAACGATTTTGGCACAATTTGTTTTGGCATAATAATACTTCGGCATAATTTTTTTAGGCATACTCTTTATGTTGGAATTATCATCTTAAAGACTAATTTGTTTTGGCATAAATTTGATTCGCATAACGTTAGTAGGCCTAATGACTATTAGCATAATAATATTTAGGCATACAATTAATATGAATAAAAACAATTTTCATGCAAATGATTTATTATACATAACATTATGTAACTTAAACGATTTTTCAATCGCGAGATAACTTTTATCTGAAGAATATATTAGATGTTTTGACAGTTTTTGTATAAAAAAATATGTCACTCAGTTAACTTCTATTATGAGAAATAAATATGGCGGTTATTCCTCAGATAGAAGTTAAGTGATTGAAACAGTTGTCCTTAATTATGTATAATTTATATATGCTGTGCAACAAAAGTTAGTGACAGAACCGAATTGCTGCAAAACCGACTCCACGTGGTCTTGTTTGTCCTACCCCTAGAGTGTAATTTAAAATCGCGTAGGCGCGTAGGGGCGAGGCGGGCCGCGGGCTGAGGAGCAGGCGGCTGCGAGCGCACAGCCTCCCGCACGCGCCACCACAGCTTCGGCTTGTTGGCCGGCTACGCCGGCCAGCCTCAGCCGCGGCGGTGACCGAAAGCCGTCTGCGACGATTAGCACGCGTGGGGCCGCCAGAGGCCCGCAGCGCCGGAGCCGTGACAGAAACCCAGCCTGCTGCATGTTGCATGCTCGCTTGAATGCTGCATGCTGCATGCTTGCTTGTTTGCTGCATGCTTGCTTGCATGCTGTATCCTTGCTTGCTTCATGCTTCCTACAGCGAAAAAAAACCCAAATACCTATAAAAATATGTTTTAATATCATTATGCGTAAATAAATATAAATTTATGCTTTAGGATATTATGCTTAAAAAAGTTATGCTTTAGGATATTATGCTTAAAAAAGTTATTCTTTAGAACTTTATGCTTAATAAATTTATGCTTTAGAATATTATGCTTAATCATCATTAAAGTTACAGAAATTATGCTTAAAAAATTATGCGTAGCTTACGCATATTTTTTTTATGCGTAAGTTACGCATTTTGTTATGCGTAATTATATTATGCGAAAATATAATTATGCCAAACAATATTATACTAAGTTATATTAGGTCTTAAAATTTTATGCAAATGGATAGGGAACCGGCAGAATTAACTTGAAGGTTTTGGCATACATTTAATTCGCATAATGTTACTAGGCGTAATGACTTCGGCTAGCAGTGGTGAGCGTAAAACGCATCTGCGACGATAAGCTCTCGCAGGACCGCCGCCGCCCGCGCCGGAGCCCCGCAGCGCCGAAACCGAGATAGAAACCATGCCTGCTGCATGTTGTACGCTGCATGCTTGCTTGCATGCTGCATGTTTGGTGCATGCTTGCTTGCATGCTGCATGCATGGTGTATGCTTGTTTATATGTTTTCTTTCGGCATGCTTGCTGCATTCATGGTGTATGTTTGTTTGAATGCTTTTTACATGGAAAATCTCACATTTTTCACAATGAACTATGTTTAACACAAATATGTGTTATAATATAAAAAAAAAACAATTTGTTCTACCTACAATGTAAAGTGCCTACAAATTTCATTAGAGCAATATTGTATAAAAATGGGTGTCACCTTGTTTCGCAGACAGAAATTTCACAGAATTTCGTTTCCCAGAAAATGTTTCACATAATATTTAGTCCATGTATTTATATTTCGAATATTTTTGTTTCAAATACTATTTACTTGAATGAAAGTTATTCTATAGAAACACAATTCAAAGAATTTCACAATCACATTTTTTTATTTGACAAACTTATCAAACAGCAGAATTATTATTCAACGAATATTGTTTGTTCTATGTATGTTTCCATGGTATTTTATTTCAACGAAATTATTAACCTTAAATTAAAATATTGTCTTTAAAAGTCAATATGTTGTACTACAAAAGTTAGTGACAGAAACGGATGGCTGCAAAACAGAACATAAGTTTTATGTGAAATAAACAATATGTGGATAAAGAATATTTGATTTGTTATTCTATGATATGAATATTCTAACATTAAACTTTATTTGAAACAAAAATCGATGATTTAAATTTCTTCAAAGTATTGATTATTCTGTGTATTGATTATTCTATGAAATGATAATATGAGAAACAATTTATGTGAAACAAAATTCGATTACACAATTAGCGATGAAACAACGCACAAAAATGTGTAGTAGTGCCTAATATTTTAGGAGTTAATTCCTTTATCCATTTTATCCACTTATTAAATACATTTTTAAATATTCTTTAAAAAAACATAACAAAAAACATTTAAAAATATTAAAAACAGGCTTCCGCCGGTATCGGGAGCAGGGTCCAAGCTCCCGGTGGTTAAGGCTGCCAGCAGAGACAGGAACCTCCTCACAATGCGGGCCGTATCGAGGAGTGCTGCCTTCTGAATCTGGCTCTTGATCCAACTGCCAAGAGTGAGAGTTTCGACAGATGTTCGTCGAGGCTCTTGGCCATAAGGAGTTAATTATTAATATGCTTCTTTATTATGTCTATAAAAATATGTTTTATTATCATTATACATAAATAAATTTATGGTTTAGAATGTTATGCTTAATCATTATAATGAATAGAGAAATTATACTTTAAAAAAATATGCGTAAATAATGTTATGCGAAAAATAATTATGAGAAACAAAAGTATGCCAAAATAATGCAAATGGAATGGGAACCGTTACCTGCGACTTTGTTCGCATGGAAATTTGGAAGTGGATGTGTGAGAAAAATAAATAGCCTATGTCCTTCCCCGGGATGTAATCTAAATTTCGTTCCACTCCCATCAGCCGTTTAGCCGTGAAAAGGTAACAAACTAAGAAATGGAGTTTCTTGCGCATTTAATTTAAGTATGAACGCTTGTTTTTTATGCACATTTGAACCTTGATCGTGTATACATATTGAATATCAATATTTTATATGGATTGACTGTCTATCTAACCTTCAGAACCCAGTTAGTACTGGGTAATAGGATACCCCACTACTAACCGTCAAAGATCTCTAAATGACAGCCGGGACCAACTTTCCGAGGTGCGGAGAAAACTCGGTACGTAATGGGCGGTCACCATCCACAGACCAACCTTGGCAGGCACTGCTTGAAGTTTGACCCGTGCTGCTGTTATTATAATGTGTATGTAAATAGTAAAAATGAAGGTGTATACCTACACGATAACTGCTTATCATTTTCGTAGCTTCTGTTAGTTATGTGTGTATGTGATACATATTAGATCAAGTGTTTAGAACGGATTATAAACATTTGACAAGACTTCTTCGCGCGAATCACTTGTGTTCGTGTTTATTGTAAGTGTATACGTTTTTCTTTTTTTAATTGTTTTGTTACTTAAATGTACCAAGAGTAATTATGTTAAGTTTAGATTTTGTCGAACTCTAATTAATGTTTTTGAATTTCGAGCGTTAAATTATATTGAAAGAATCATCTTAAGTAAATTTTAAATAATTCTTTAATCAAATAGGTACTAACAACAGAAACGGTATGTATAAGTGATATATAACTAGTTATTTTCGAAATAACTTTGGCGCCATAAATATACCAATAAAAGACCGATGTGGAACGAACTGAGAAGATGCCGATTGCAATAAATCGCGATGGATAATTCAGCTCGTTTTATAAATGTTTTTTTTTTATAATTTGACTATAGGTACTGTAGTTATAGATTATTTTGAATTGAAAGTTTTTGAGACCATAAAGTTTTTCATAAAATATAAAAAAAATACGAACGCCCATCTTTTATTGCAGGGTCCAGTAGAAGTAGGATTTATGAAAATGTATCGCTTTATAAGGAGGTTGAATAAGAGATGAAAGTTCGACATTGGGATAGCCCCCTATTACATGGGAGGCTAGCCCATTGTCTAACTTTATAGCGTATATAAAATCGGGCTCGAGACTCGTTTGAGTTTTTTCGCTTTCCCTTATTGTTTCGGATTTGGCCATACACGCCCACCCACATGAACAGGGAGAAAAATCACCCTGTATATTTTATTTGTGTGATTAGGAATGTGAAAATTTCCACAAACATTCTTTGGTAACTCACTCCCTAAACATCTCGACATAATAAACACAGGTATCTTTCACAAAGTATGGGAAGTGTCACTTTCTCTCGTAACTTCTCTACTTACAAAACAGTTTCGTGATAGAATAAAATAAAATAATTAATAATACTAAAAATGTTTATTTCAATTAAAAGACTTTTCTTTTAATTGAAGTAAACATTTTTTTTGTTAAAGAATGAAAAAATATTAATTTGTCGCAGGGACATGACGTGTTTACAAAATAACAAAAAAAAAACATTAAACATACAATGCATAACAAATATTTATATACAACAGGATATAATGGGTGAGGTGATATACCCAATAATATACTTAAAGATTTAAACACCTACTGGTCCCTCCCCTGACCCACATTCTTTCAGCTATGTTTATTTAAAGGGATATTTCCAAAATTGCTAAAAAAGTCTGTGGTCACACCTGTAGATATTATGCTATGCTTATGCTGCAAAAAGTCAAGCACCACTACATTCGATGTTAAGTGGAGAAAAGGTCAAGGGCTCAGATCCTGTACAGATGTCGCAGCTCCAGCTGGAAGCATTTCAAGAATGCAAGAGTACGCTGTCAAACGCTACTCTTCTCGCACACCCAAGGGAACAGGCAGAGCTCTCTATGCTTACTGACGCATCGGAAGTTTCCATAGGAGCAGTTCTTCAACAACGTGTCGGTACACAGTGGGAGCCCCTCGCGTTCTTCTCAAAGAAATTGAAACCAGCTCAATGTAAATACAGCCCCTACGACCGTGAGCTGCTAGCCGTCTATGAGGCAATCAAATATTTCCGGCATATGGTGGAAGCCCGGGAATTTGTCGTCTTCACCGATCACCGCCCACTAACATACGCTTTCAAGAATTCAAGGGAAAATTGCTCGCCGCGTCAATACAGATATTTTGACTACATCGCTCAGTTTACTACAGATATACGCTACATCCCTGGTACTGAAAATGTTGTAGCTGACGCTTTGTCACGTATTGAAGAAGTCGCAACGACGATTGATTACACCGACTTAGCACAGTCTCAAGAGTCAGACCCCGAACTTCAGTCGCTGCTACAAAAAGGATCGTCACTAGTACTGAAAAAGATAACTCTGGCTGGCTCAGACATTAATCTCTACTGTGACGTTTCTACTCAACCACCAAGACCCTACGTCACACCTGAACTACGTTATCAAGTTTTTGACGCTCTTCACGGTCTGAGCCACCCTGGACGTACAGCTACCGTGCGACTGGTCACGCAAAGATTTGTGTGGCCAGGGATTCGTAAGGACTGTAGAGAGTGGTGCAGGAGCTGTCTTCACTGCCAGCGCTGTAAAGTTACTCGACACACATCCGCTCCTCTTTCGCATTTCGCTTCAACCTCGTCGAGATTCTTTCACATTCATCTTGACATCATAGGGCCTCTAATACCTTCTTCTGATTACAGATATTGCCTCACCATCGTTGACCGATTCACACGATGGCCTGAGGCGATTCCACTCAAAGACATCACAGCCGACACCTGCGCGGCCGCTTTGGTATCCGGGTGGATATCGAGGTTCGGTTGCCCCTCGCAGATCACCACAGATCGCGGTCGGCAGTTCGAGTCTAGCTTGTTTAAAGCCCTGACATCACTACTCGGCGTTTCCGGGTCATCTGGCCAAAATGGTGGCGGACGAACGCCCACACGCGACGTTTCCGCATCAAAAGCATTTTCTTTAGGCGTTTCCATGTCGGGGTCACCAATATGTAGATATTAATTAAATAAAAGTCTAAGTCACTGAAAACGGTATATTCTAGAAGCGAGGTTTTTTGACAGCGACTGTGACAGGCCAAGAAAACAAAGGGCCGCGACGCGCGCATTGCTACGGAGACAGCCGATGATCCCCGACCTGTGACTCGGGTCGCTTCGAAGTGTGGCGGCGATGCCGCTACACACCTATTTTCAAATTTGGAGACGAAATGAGTGTGCATAACTACAGACCAATTTCAGTATTACAAGGCGTTTCAAAAATTTTTGAAAAAATCATTAACAGTAGATTGATAAAATATCTGGAGGAAAACAAACCACTTTCAGATAATCAATTTGGGTTTAGGCCTAAAAAATCAACAAACCAAGCAGTAAACAAATTGACTAATTACATTTCTACACATCTGAAAAGTGGAATGCACACAGTTAGGATCTTTCTAGACCTTCCCAAGGCCTTCGACACTACTTCTTGCACTACTCTTTTGCAGAAGCTTGAAACACTTGCAAGAAGAGGAGCACATTTCTACTATTGTCTGATTATCTAAACGATCGACAGCAATCTGTAAAAATTGGCCCACATAAGTTCTGACCTTTCTAATACTGGTTTTGGAATTCCACAAGGCAGTGTTCTAGGTCCCACGTTATTTTTAATCTATATTAATGACCTGTGTTGCCTGCCACTCCAAAATGGTGTTATTATATCTTATGCGGACGATACTGCTTTGTTTTTTGCAGCTAAATCAAGAGCTGAGCCTGTGAACATGCTTAGAATGGCTTCAACACTGCGTCTAATTGGCTCCAGCATAATCTTCTAACAATAAGTGATGAAAAAACCAAATACATTTTACTTACAATGATAAATACTAACACATCTCTTACTACCCTAAAAATTTACGCGTATAACTGTAGCACGTACGCTGACACTGCATGTTCTTGCCCTACTTTAGATAAAGCAGACCACTTGAAATATCTAAGTGCCACTATTGATTCGAATCTTAATTTCCGTAAACATATTGAGTTACTGTGGACTAGAGTGCGCAAACTTATGTAATAAGTTTTTAAGAATTTACGTAATGTAGCCAACCATAATTAAATAAAACAGATTTATTTAGCGTTGTGTCTGTATTCTAACAGATTGTATAACATCCTGGGGGGGGGGGGCAAGAATTTCAATTCTTCTCCCTCTAGAACGTGCTCAAAGAGCAATTCTAAAAGTTGCTACTTTTCGTCCTTTTAGATTCCCTAGACACCTGCTCTACAAAGCATGTAATGTACTTACAGTACGGCAACTATTTAATCTTTACATAATACTACACCAGCACTCTACACTTCCCTATGACCCAGTTCCTTCCGATAGGATAAGGAAGGACCTGGTTTGCACAAAACCTCAAACTAGACATGCGTTTCCAATCAATTTCATGTGTTTTTAGGACCATTCCTTTATAATAGACTTAACAAGATACTAAACTTCTAGATAAAAAAATGTAGTTATGTAATGTCGGATTATTTACCGATACTTTATTACACAGACACAGAAAAAACTTCTAGAAGTTGTAGTATGATTATGTTATCCTCTCGTATCTATTTGTACACATTTATTTAATCAGCTAGTTTTAGTGTTTTTCTTTTTTACCAATTTGATTGTACTTATAGTTGTTAATAGATTAATTTTATTTTACAATTGTATTATCCTAATTAAATTGTTCTATGTGAAGTGATGGCCTGAAACACAGGTTTAAATAAACCTAGATCGGGCAGGTCGCTACCAAACATCTGAATTGAACTATCATTACTTGCCACTTTTGAATATGTTTTAGTTATAGTTTACTTATAAGTATTAAACCATTGTATGGGAAATAATACTATTGCGCCTAAATTTACACTTTTTATATAAAATATTATTATTCGTTGTAATCCTATAACACACAATCCTATAACACACATGATTTGGAGATCACCTTTTAAGCAAGGAGATGCTTGTATTGGGTGACTCCATTCATCCACTTAATATTATACAGTGCATGCAATTGAAAACAAAATAAAAGCCGGACAAAAGCGGGTCGAACTTGCCCATCGAGGGTTCCGTACAAAATCGGTACATATTATAAATAGTTCAGAAATCTCGAGTCTCGCAGTTTTTTGATTTCTCTTTCTTTTAATGATTTCTTTACAAATGTATAGTTTTCAGAATTTTCCCTGTACTTGTAGTATATGACGATATTACTTGCCAAATTTCATAGTTCTCGGTCAACGGGAAGTACCCTATAAATTTTGATTCCCTTGATGGTGTCGAAATATACGTTCTTGGTGGCATAAACGACCGTATTTTTTTTTTCCACATTAATTTACAAGTTTGATTTTTTCCCAGTTTCAAGGGACTCTGAGTATACGTTTTTAATTTCAAGACGGTACCTCCACGCGTTCCCGAGATAAAGGGTCTTTGCAGACAGACGGACAACAAAGTGATCTTATAATGGTTCCGTTTTTTCCTTTGAGGTACGGAACCCTAAAAATAATGACATTGATAATAGCTAGTCAGTATGCGATGAAAATAGTGGGCAACATTTGGGATTTTTGGAAATGCGATGCTGTAGCTACTTTAATACGCGACTGGAATAAAAATAAAGTAAAGAAATTGCTATGCATGCTACCTACTAATTTCATTCGTGGCACTTGCGATTCCGACGCACCAACCAATCAAGCTGTACAGAACCACTTTATGTGGATCTCTCATTGTATTGTAAATCTATACATAGGGAGGTCATGTTATACTGGAAGCACATATCTTGATGTGTCGCCTTGTGTAGTCACAAGATGAAACCATGACAGTGAAGCGGGTAAAGTCAAGTGAGGTCGTGGACAGAGCTTTCGGGAGGGGCGAGAAGAGACTTCACCAGATGTATTTACGCACACATTTGTGCAATGTCTTGTGCTGCAATTCGATCGACGTTCGGTCTGGGGTATTGTATTTTTAGGTACGACCGACAGACATCGCAAAGTTTTAACTCCGTTACCTAAACATCTTTCATTTGATTTGTTACAGAAATAATATCAACAATCATGACCAGACGGGCCTTCGATGCAGTTCACTGGTATATGGCTGAGTTAGGATCCCGTGTGGTGGCGAAGACAGGGATCCCTTCAGACAGACACCACATCGGCAAGCTCATACTACACAGCTTGCAAGAGGACCCTGATTTTGTTATGCAGGTATTTCAAAATATTTTTCTCTTATGATAATTTTGCAAAATATCCTGTTGTTGGTCCATCCAACCACCACCACCTATGGCATCATCTAAGCATTCGATAAATCATACCATCATCGATTCAAATGAATAAATTATTTGTCGTACAATCATCATCATCTGCCTAGCCTTTTCCCAAACTATCTTGGGGTCGGCTTCCAGTCTAACCGGATGCAGCTGAGTACCAGTATTTTACATGAAGCGACTGCCTATCTGACCTCCACAACCCAGTAACTGGGTAATACGATACCCCTTGGTAAGACTGGATGTCAGACTTTTTGGCTTCTGACTACTCGTAACGACTGTCAAAGATCTACAAATGACAGCCGGGACCAACGGCTTAACGTGCTTTCCGAGGCACGGAGGAAACTCGGTATTTGTCGTACAATGTACCTGTATAAAAAAAAAACCAGGGAAAAAGTTGGAACTTTGACCTTCAATATCTCTGTAAAAAAATATATCGCATTGACTGGGAAAACATGGTGACTTTCGTTTTGCGTCTTTTTACACCCGTTATGTTAGTATGGACCACTGGCTCCTCTTGTCAATGATGAGATACTAGGTAGGCAGTACATAGGTATTTCAATGACCCCATTAGATTTTATTAATAACTCTATTAACCTACAGCTATTTATTAATCCGCAGCTTATATTTTGAGCCGTGGCTGCAGAGTTTCAAAATGTTAAGAACCATCCGTCTTTCAAGGTTTAATTCTGACAAATATACGGTCTTATGTTGTTTCCTTTCCTTCTTCTCTCTTATTTTTAATTTGCCCTTTTTGTTACTATCTATGTATTTTGTGCATTGAACATGATTGTCGTCAATCTTCATTCTTAATCATCTTCAGCCTACAGCAGTCCACGGCTCAACAAAAAACTCTCCAATCGCACACCCTTAAATAAGATTCTCGGCTACTTTCTCAAGCTGCTACCAGCCACCCCAGCCTTGCTCAGTACCCATTAGGTATAATCACCAGTGATCTTAATTTCCACAGATCGATGGAGGAACAGGAGGATCTGAAACCAATGGCTCAGTTCTAGACCGAACCATCCGATGCGCTATCTCACTCAAAAACTTGGGACTGAAGAAAGGCGATGTTATGGTGCTGATGGGACCGAACCATTTAGATTTCTGCATACCCCACTACGCAGCGCTGTATCTTGGTATTATGGAAGCATCTATCGATGATACTTTGGGAGCTAGTGAGTACATTCTTGTAAACTAGATAAGGCCTGACCAGCAGTTTTGAAAACCTAAGAAATATGTTGTTAACGTTACGGCGCTTCCAAAGGTTCAAGCTTCTTCTTTCAGTTTTCCACGGCCAATATAGAAACTGGCACAGGTATTGCTTTTTATGAGAAAGTTTAATATTTTTTTCTTAAATTTCAGATGAATTGAAAGATTTATTCCAAACCAACCAGCCGAATATAATTTTCTGTCAAAACGAGAAGACACCAGACATTAAAAACGCATTAGAAATGGCCAAAGTCGATGCAAAAATTGTGACCTTTGACAAGGACAGTACATATACCACACTAGCGGACTTACTAGAAAATGATGACGAGAATGCAATCAAAAATTTTAAGTAAGTTACCATCATCGCTCGACCACAAGCTACACGTTTAAGCGACTTCGGAGACAACACGTAAATGAAATAGCTCCACAGAGAAAAAGCATGCCACAAGTCGCCGCGATGGTGCTCACGCGCGTCTGAGGTCGTGAACAAGACATTACTAATTAACTTCTATGGATAAATTAAATCGTTCATCATTTGCAGACCAACTGACTTGGACCCAGAGGATGCCGTAGCGTACCTGACTTCTACAAGTGGAACCACAGGGGTACCTAAAACCGCCATGCTTACACACAAGAACTTAGCTATTTCATTGCCTTATATGTGGTAAGTAATTGTAAACGGCTGTCCATCCTTTGAGATCTAAGACATAGTCACTTTGAGTGAGCACGCAACTCAAATATACTATGGAGTGTGTTCGTACAGCACCGCATGCAATGTGAGCCCGGTCCAATCTTCAGGAAACTCTGTTCTAATACAGACTCAACCTTTGTGGCATTCGTCTACTACCACCAGTCCAGGCCTGGGATTCGGCCCCAAGCGGACAGACAAGTGACGTGATGTGGATATCAATATCAACCAATGATCGATTGATTTCAGCTCAATTCCCCCTACATTATGAATATACATATAGTACAATACATAGTACGGTATGCTAGAAACCATTGCAATGCTACACAAATTTGTCTCGAGCCACATTCACCCTCACCATGTTATGTACCACGCTTTCCAGGGACAAATCGGAAGTTAACTGACCCCTAATTATGCTGGACACCTCAAATAGGGTCAAAACACTTATCAGTTTCTTCTCATCAGGGCATGTTTCTCCAAGTTCCCGACGCCAACAAGGATGGTGATAGTGACCTCGCCAGCGCAGTGGCTGTCAGCTGGCTTTCACTACCTGTTCTCTCCAATCATGAAGTATACGCGACTGCAGACATCTTCAGCCCTCACTCCGGATCATTTCGCGGATCTCGTTAATAAATATAGGGTATGATTAACCCCCGACCAAAAAAGAGGGGTGTTATAAGTTTGAAGTGTGTATCTGTGGATCTGTGTATCTGTGTGTCTGTCTGTGGCATCATAGTTCCTAAACGGATGAACTGATTTTGACAAAGTTGGTTTCGTTTGAAAGGTGTCTTAATCGAGACTGTTCACAAATATGTTTCAAGAATATCGGCTCAGCCGTTTGAGGATCATCACCTCTTTTCTAGTTAGTGAAGGGATATAAACTACTTACACAGGTTTGGTCGATTCATAGGCATCACCAGGAGGGTTGGCTGAACCAACGTCTCCCCCTCCAATCCCCCTTAAACGCCGAGAAAGTGGAAGGAATGGGGGAAGCCTATACCCAGGAGTGGGACAGGGACATGTTTAAAAAAATTAAAGTATTAGTTTTAAAAACCCCCGACACAAACAAACTTCAAAACCAAAAATAAATTTATCCAAGCGTCGGTTGCGTCGGGGGTCCACTCTGTTTTGTGTCTGTGCTAAGCAGTCTACTTTTACGTACTCTTTAATTCCTTACCCACTGATGAGCATGAGTTGATCCATCATCAGTCAATAATGTTCCAGCTACTGGGACGCTGGCCTCCGCTCCTTGACAGAGATCGGGCGGAAATTGTAAAAAAAGACATGGGTTATCCAGATAAATGTCTTCAATATTTGGTAAAAGGATATGCCGGTTTCCTCAAGATGTTTTTCCTTGCCGTTTTTTGAATAATTGCGTTGTAACTCGCTTGGATAAACCAACCACGACCGAAATAAGCAAATTGCGGCCATTAACACTAAATCACCACTGGTGAGAGGCTGGTTAATGGTGAACAATAAAGATAGGCCGATGAAGCCGAAAGGTATCGAAAAAGGCCGAAAGGGTCGAGCAGTGACTGCGTACCGAAAGGCGCAGCGTAGTAAGGCCTCCGATATGGTTGTTAAAGCGACACTTGCGGGCCAGAGCCAGTCACGTGAGACACTGTGGATGTCTTTTGGCTAAAAGCTGAACATGATTTTATCGCAGTTCAATCGTTGTTGGGCTTTACATTTCATCAGTATCTGAAAGCCTGATCGATGCTGTTGTCAATCCTCTGCAGTTTCATATTGCCCTAGAGCCAGGTAGCCTCAGTTTATTCAAGCTTGTTCGCGAGTTTTGTCGCCCAGGGGTGGAGAACATTTGTTGACTCACTGACATTATTTTCTCGTTTCCACAGCCCACCTACATCGCTACTAGCCCTACTATGATGACGACAATGCTGACTAGTGCTAAATGTGACTTCACTTGCTTCGAAACGGTCCTTTTAGGCGGCAGCGCTGTTACGCAAGAGATCGTCAATGAAGTGAAGGTATGTTCCTTGTCTTCTCTGTTAACAAACTTAGCCCTCTTTTTTGGTCGGGGGTCAAAAAGCAATTCAGTAAAGTCGATAACAAATGCGTCAGTGAGCGGTTCACACGGGATACTGTTAATTCCAGCGTTCCGTATCCAAACTGTGCCGACAGGTCCTTATTACTAAGGCTCATCTGGCTGTCCTTCCACCTGTTCGTCTGGCACAGCAATAGTATAGTATCTTTGAACCATTATAAGCAAACACTTAAAAGGCGTTGGACGATTTTTGTATGAAGCATGGCCTGCCTAACTGCCACCATTTTATTTTTTTTCAAAATAGCGACCACGTATTAAACCTGTATATAATAGCTGATATTAATTCAAACAAGTATTGTACGAGACAAAACCTTTTAAAGCGTCACATTTCCAAAATTTAAGCTATCAAAATTTTACTGATTTCGAAAATTTTAAATAATTTAAACTATGCTCATCTATTTCGTTTTTCAGCAAACTGGGAAGATTGATGATGTCTACATCATGTATGGTATGAGTGAGATCAGTGGGCTGTGTGTTCAGCACGACTTTCCACCGGCACCAGGTTCCTGTGGTAGACCTATTGGCTGTATAGAATTGAAAGTAAGTAATAATGTGGGTCTTCCGGCGGAATAAAGGAAGGTATTGGGGGAAAAACATGAATGAGACTGGCACAGGACCATGGAGATTAGCACAAGAAAAAGAAGCCTCTAAATACCCTGCAGTGGGTGAATTGAGGCTGTGCAAGTAAGAATAAGCAAACTGAAGAAGCTATGGGCCGGCCATGTTAGCCATAGAATGAATGAACCGTTGGGCGAGCTGCGTTCTTTAGTCAAGACCGGGAATCAGCAAACATAAGGTGGGACGCTGGCTCGGCACACGCTAGGTACAGCGACGATCTCCGCAAGGTGGCAGCTAGCACCTTGATTAGAGTTGCCGAGAATAGAGCGGAACGGCGTGCAATTTGAGAGGCCTATGTGGACATAGGCCTCTCAAATTGCACGCTTATTAAGCTGGAGTGGAGCTTAATAAGGAAAAAGAAATGCCATGGTCATCCGGCGATACGGGTACACGAAATTGTAGCCATTGCGCGTAAAACGATGATGAGGAGATTGACTAAAGAAAAAGAGGCTTATATCCTAAAATGGGTGATATCAGGCTGTGGATGCTGAATTATTCTGGGACGCCCCAAAACATGCTACTACTTACGACAAGATGAGATTTATGGAAGAAAAGACATACAGACTTTATTATTTTAGTTTAGTAACCTCACGCTTGTAATCCCCGAAAGGTGTTCCTAATTAAATCCACATTTCGCCAAGTCCTTGCCTCTACAGCCTGGCTGTCGTGGTGCACAAGAGGCGCTGAGTACAATTACCGGGTCGGGCAAAAAGTGATTGGATTTCCCATCAGGAGTCTCTCATTAGCATCCACAGCGTCTGGATCTGTGCCTGAGTGATGGCAATAGGCTCGCCCCCTATTGCATGGGACTTTAACATAGCTGGAGAAATGCGGGTGTACTATTTTGGTTTAATTTAGGAGGATAACCATTTTCACACGTTGTTTTTTTTTTTGTTTTAGTTGGTGAATCCTGAAACTAACATAGATGTCACCGAGCCTAACGCCCCAGGAGAATTATGGTTTAGAGGCCCCACTGTGTTCAAAGTAAGATTTTAATTTTATTTTAATCGAGTAGATAATTAGATGAATTTGCAGATGGCGTGGAATTCCACTTGAAGTCGCTTTACTTAAGTGAATGTTCATTTTTGTTTCGTTTCACTTTGTATTCTTCGATGTCGAATGAAAGACTTAAATTAAGAGAATGTGAACAGTCTGATTTTGGCTTACTCGTATCTAAAACAACCAATGCATACTTAAAGTACACCTCCAAAGGTGACCACAACGACGATATTAACTGCAAGAGGCCGCTGCGGTTCAAATTCTAAAAGTGATCGCTACTTTGATCGGTGGGGCATTTCTGAAAAATAACTGTGAAAAGACTAGTTGCCTACCTCCAGGTAAAATTCCGAGCCTTTGGGACCAGTACACATTTTGTACTATAACTTAGATTTAGGCGTAGGGCAAAACACGATCCACCTTTAGTTCTGGCCCCCTATTCACAAACGCTCGGATTCGATTTCGATTCGGAAAGTCGTATATCTATCTTGGTTTGGTATTACGAAAGCGAGCGAGGTAGACATACGACTTTCCGAATCGAAATAGAATCGAAGCGTTAGTGAATAAGTGGGGTGATCTGTTTGGTGATGATTGGGGCCCGCCGGGAATGTCGGGCAGGTACTAGTCGGGGGTGCGCGGGAATGTACTTGTACCTCTCGGGCCTTCAACACAAGGTAGTTGTAGGATCAGTGGGTTTTTAGTCGGTTAGAGTCCGACATATCCCTCCGCTCGCACCAGACGGAGGGCATCCATGAAGAATATCCTCGCTTATACACTCACACTTAAAAACAAGGTTCTAATTAGCTGTATTACTCAGTAACACAAACTGTATTTAAACAACAAACTTATAATACATTTTGCTGCCGAATTGTTCACTAAAAACAGCATATTTCCAGGGATACCACAACAACCCCGAGGTGACAAAGGAGACGATAACAGAAGACGGCTGGATGAAATCTGGAGACTGTTTTTACAGGGATGAATCCTGGAACCTGTTCTTTGTTGAGCGATATAAGTTATTGTTGAAGTACAGAAACCACCAGGTGAGAATCTTCGTATTAAAATGAATAATCCTTCTAATGACCATGTCCGACACGTATACAAGGTGACAAACGTACTCTTCACGAAGCCGTCAACCAAGCATTCTGTACATCAAACTAAGTAACTATCTATACCCAAAAAATATTGCTGGGAAATGATATCTTTTTGCTGTCAAAAATTACGTTTGACGGTGGACTCAGTGTAACTCAAAACATAGCGCTGATTGAGTAGAACAGGAGTCATGAAGGGATTTATAGTAAAATTGAAAACTTTTTGAAATTTTGACCTATAATATCTCTTTAATTAGAAGGTTCCCGGCATAGTCAGGCTTCGTTAAGGGTATTTTTACACGCTAGCTCACCGTGTCCGTCCGTCTTATGACAACAGGCCGTGTCGACGGCGCATTCGTGTTCCATGCGCGCCTCAAGGAGATGTCAGCAAATCGTAAGGGGTCCGAGAGGGCCGATGCCTGCCAGGGCTGCGGGACCGTTCGAAAGAGATATCGTAGCCCTGAAACACAAAGGGCTAAGAAGGAACACGGATGGGTTTTAGTCAGTACAAGTCTGACTCTCCCTTCCGCTCCACCCAGAGTGGGAGGAGTCATTTGATGATTTGCCATCCTTAAAAAAAGGGTATTTTTACACCCATTATTTTCTTGACTTTTAATTGAGTTGTTTTAAAAATATTTGGTCTTAGTTTTTTTACGACAATTAAGTTCAAGTTTCAATTATGTACCTACAGTTAGCACGCCGCATTGCAGAACCGGTCTACCCCCATTTTTTTTTGCAAGAGTAGTCAGAGTCAAATAATGTCTATGGCTCTGACTCTATCTATTTTATTCAGTATGATTTGATTTTGATTTGTTTTTGAGTATGATTTCTCCATTGAAAATGTTTCATATCAACTATGGTCACACAGGTCTCGCCATTGGAGATCGAGACGGTGATAATGAGACACCCTGGAGTATTCCACGTGGCTGTTACTGGTATACCTGACAGGGACTGCGGAGACCTGGTCGTGGCGTGCGTGGTTCCAAAGCCTGGATGCAGCCTTACAGCACAGGAGATCAAGGACCTGGTTAAAGGTAATGGCTGCTAAGGCCTCTTATTTTTACCCAACTGCGGCTAAACCCAAAAGGAGGGTTAGTGAGTAGTGTTCAATGTTCTGAGGATCTAAAGTTTAAGGGTGTAACTACTGTTTTCTTATACATGGTCACAACCATGTAGGTACGAGAAAACAGCAGATTTTTGACTGGTTTAAATGTTTGTAACAGTTATAACAGTTTTATTTTTTGCAATTATCATTGGAATATAAAAAACAAACAAATTTTATTATCAGAAAGTCGTAGTAGAGATACAAATTGCTTTGAAAGCGTTTGGATTTAAATGTATGAGAGGCCCTCAGGTGGGGTCACCTGCTTACTTGCAGCTCATCTTAAATCATCTGAGAATACTTAAACAAATAAAAATACTGATGTAAGTAATAATCAAATTCGATTTATTTTTCCAGACTCGCTGACTGACTCCAAGCAACTAAGAGGGGGCGTGATCTTCATGACAGAGCTACCCCTAACCAGCACATCCAAGGTTAACAGGAAGGTACTTAAAGAATTGGTCCTCACTCTGCCTAGAGAATGAAATTGTAATACCGAAATGTTCTAAAATTACTTGTAAATAAATAATAAAGGCGATTGTAAAATGAAGCTTAATTGTTTTATTAAACCAGCATCTCATACCATCCTGTTTTTTTTTTTAAATAATTACTAGGTTTGCGTTTGGCCGCTACTCGCCTGATGTGAAGCGATGACGCGGCCTAGGGTGGAGCACGCTTGCCTAGAAGAAACTGATTCATTCGAACTTAGAAGATATCCATATTATAATGATCAAAGAACAGCTGGCGTACCATGACGTCTTAAAATATTATTGTGCCATTCTTATTCCAGAGTGAAAAAGAGACGGAGCTATACAGGTCGTCTAGCTCCATCTCTTTCCCACTCTGGAATAGGAATGGAACAATAATGTTTTAAGCGTCATAGTAACCCCCCAGAGCTACCGGTAGTGAATCACCAACCGTTTTGGTTATTTTCTTCTATTCACTCCTGCTGTTTCCTCTTCTATTCTCCTTATTACTCACTCAACCATGCATCTTCTTCTTCTTTGGTCTTTCTTTCCCTCTCGATACATTATCAATATTTATATAATCGCTTGTTTAGTTAATATACTTGAAGGGGCAGGAGGGCCTTCATCAGAACTCATCTTGTGTGATGTATGTGGTAAAATCGCAAGTCCTTGTTACAATCACAGTTGTTTAATCAGCACAAGGTTTAATAATCGAAATACACAGTCAAATGAGCAGTCTAAGCAACACGACATCACTTAATATTATAAAACTAGACTAAACTATCACTCGGATGCAAAGCGATGCGTCACAAGCGTGGTATGCGGGCGTCGCCTCAAAAAAACCATGTCCAGCTCGCCGCCCTCACCACCATCGACAATGACGCTGCGCTAGGCTGACTTTGCCAGCTAAAAGTCAACCTGATGTCTGACGTTGGCGGATGCGCCGTCATATACATATACTTAACCAATACAAACGATTCATACAACGTTGTTCCTGTCTTCTTTTTAACCGACAATGGCAAAGCCAAAATGAAGGGTTATGATTTTGGCTGTCTATGTATGTTTGTCACATTTTTTGCTTTAGATGAGTACTACTAAGAACAACAAAAGCGGGATGTGGAAATGGAGGTGGTCGCAAACTATGGTCCTACTCCTCCTGCCAGCTGTACCCCAAACATGCAGCGAAAGAGACTCCTGTACTACCACCAACGAAGTCATGGAAGTGGCGCCATTTTATGCCAATCAAAAGTAATGTCCTGTAATGTCGTATCAGCGACACGAAGAAGAAGACCATCAGCAGCTAACACCGCCATCTTGTTTTCAGGGTTGCCAGATAGCAAAAACAAAGCCCTTATAGATTCGTCCTGTCCCTCTGTCTGTAAGAAGTAGGTGCATTATATGAACCGCTACACAAATATGATGTGAAATTAGACAAAAATAGGGGTGGCCAACCATACATGTACCTGAGGGTTGCAAAAATAATATAAAGTAGATTTTTTTTTTTTTTACCCTCACCTGTGTGGGATGTGTATCGATAGCTCTTGAAAAATGATGAAGATTCCTCAATGTTTATATTTAGAGATATTTGCTTAAAAAGTAGTAAAAATTGTTTCCCCCTCTAATTTCTAAACTAAAGGTCATTTACTTTAAAGTTTAGCAAGTCATAGTTACCTTATGTAATTTGTGCAACGAACACGCAAGCGTTCGAGTGCCACGCATTCACTATCGCTCTGTCTCTTTCTATTCCTCCTCTATGGTAGCGTTAAAGTTTAACGCAACCTTGTAGGAAGTCGCATAAGAAGTTTGACTTCAATAAATGATTAGATATCCAATGGTTTTCGAATCTAATTATTTTATTGGGAGCTGAGACATTTTTTTGACTATCTCTAGATTGGCTCATATTTATGTAATTTATTGCCTAATATATACATTTAGGTTTACTTAAGATATGATATGTAGACTTTTGATACGAATACTACATATAAGTCTACATTTGATAAAGTACCATTGCTAATAGCACTTGTTTCTAATTTGACCAATATTAAATATAATGTAAGTAATTGTTGGATTATTAATTTTGTTTTCAGGTGATTAACTGCTTTGTAGCACGTTTAAATATGAATGCACAAAAATTTTGTTTGTGGGTCTTCTCGTCGCGTATTCCACAGAGCCTAAAGACTAAGGTCTTCAATCAGTGCGTCCTGCCAGTAATGACTTACGGGGCCGAAACGTGGACACTCACGGTACGGTTGGTCCATAAACTCAAGGTCACTCAGCGAGCTATGGAGCGGGCTATGCTTGGAGTCTCTTTGAGGGATCGCATCCGGAACGAGGTGATCCGACAGAGAACCAGAGTAGTCGACATAGCCCACAGAATAAGTAAGCTGAAGTGGCAATGGGCCGGCCATATTAGCCGTAGAACCGGTGACCGTTGGGGTCGACGTGTTCTTGAGTGGAGACCGCGAATCGGCAAGCGTAAGGGGGGACGCCCTCAGGCTCGGTGGAGCGATGATCTTCGCAGGGTAGCTGGTAGCAACTGGATGAGAGTTGCCGAGAATCGGGTTAAGTGGCGAGCGATTGAAGAGGCCTATGTCCAGCAGTGGACTGCAGTAGGTTGATGTTGATGATGACCGCGAACCGGAAGACGAAACGTTAGAAGGCCTCCCACTAGGTGGCCCGAAGACCTGGTGAAGGTTGCGGGGATCCGCTGGATGAGAGGCGCACGGGACCGGTCAATGTAGCGTCACTTGGGGGAGGCCTATGTCCAGCAGTGGACGTCTTTCGGCTGAGATGATGATGATGAATACCAAAGAAACTATGGATATTGCGCTTGACACTTCTAAGTACTACTAAACCAGGTCTGCAAAAGAAACCTAGAACAACCAACAGTACAGTTAAGTAAACCCAAGGGCTGGGTTTTACTTTGGCCAGAGGCTAAGTATTGCCATACAACGTGGCAACGCCGCCAGTCTCTTGGGCACGTTACCAGTTGACAGCTTTGAGGAGGAGTTTTTTGACGCCCTTTTATAATTTGTTGTTATTTTAGTTAAGTATCTAGTTTTAAAAATAATATTAATTTGTAAAACAGTACAGTTTAAAATGAGTATTTTTTTTCGTGTAGTTAACCTGGTGTCAGAGTTTTTATGCCGCCCATGGGCCTCTGACTTGGCTTGTCATGCCGTCAAGAAATATCTCTAAGGCATGCTGGTTTGGTTATAGACTATGGGATGGATGATATGGCATAAAAGGAGATCTTTGCCTCAACAAGTAATAGAGATGTATGAAAGATGAAAACATGCTGCCCAGTTTCCAGTTTTTTTTTCATTTTACTTTAATTATGTAAAATGTGAAAAAATAATAAAATATCTCTAGCAATAAAATATTTATGAGACTTAAAAGTTGGGCTTGCATTGAGTTACCTCATGACGTCACTTTACGCTTGAGTACCATAGAACTAGTTCTCATAATCTATAATAAGAACAGTAACTTTTTTGATTTCAGATCTAACCGAAACAAAATGGCGAGGCACGCCTTTGATGCAGTGCACTGGTATATGGCGGAGATAGGATCCCGTGTGGTGGCGAAGACAGGGATCCCTTCAGACAGACACCACATCGGCAAGCTCATACTATACAGCTTGCAAGATGACCCCGATTTTGTTCTGCAGGTATATTTGTCGATTTCCCACTGGTAAAAATTACTAGGTTTTTTCTTTATTATCATCATCTGCCTAGACTTTTCCCAAACTAACTTGGGGTCGGCTTCCAGTCTAACCGGATGCAGCTGAGTACCAGTATTTTACATGCAGCGACTGCCTTACCTGACCTCCACAACCCAGTAACTGGGTAATACGATACCCCTTGGTAAGACTAGATGTCAGACTTTTGGCTTCTGACTACTCATAACGACTGTCAAAGATCTACAAATGACAGCTGGGACCAACGGCTTAACGTGCTTTCCGAGGCATGGAGGAAACTCGGTATGTAATTATGGTCACCCATCCACGGACTAACCTCGGCAAGCACGGCTTAACCTTAAAGATCGACCCGTGCGGCTGTTATTATTTAGCCACGAGCTTCTTTATTATAAAGTCCAATTAAAATAGATGGACAAATTTTAACATAGCGTTCAGTACGTATACCCAAAGATATTCAAACAAAAAAAAAAAAATTAAAATTGATTTTATTTAGACCTTAGTGGATGTGTTTCTAGTGCGCCGGCAATTTATTATTTTAGATCAAAATAAAATCACTTCAATCAGTGTTTTTTAGTATGATCTCTTTGGTTAAACGTACTGAACGCTGTGTTAAAATTTGTTCATCTATTTTAATGGGACCTTATAAACTTTCACTCCAAGTCAGCTTTCAGTCTAAGCGAATGCAGCTGAAAAGTCTTTTACATGGAGCTCACTCAATATCTGACCCCCATAACCTAGATACTGGAGAATTTTACTTTATCATTATTTATTGTTATTTACGAAGGGTGTTTTTAAACATAAAAGATTGACCCAAATTATCACTCAACAGATCGATGGAGGAACTGACAAATCTGAAACAAATAGCTCAGTTCTAAACAGAAGCATTCGATGCGCTATCTCTCTCTCGAACTTGGGACTGAAGAAAGACGATGTCATGATATTGATGGGACCAAACCACCTGGATTACTGCATACCCCACAATGCAGCACTGTTTCTTGGGATGATGGTGGCATCTATTGATGCTACTTTGGGTGTCGGTAAGTATTTTTAAACACTGTTTTAGCTTTCACGGTTCGTAACTACATTTATACTGTCACTTCCGGGTTATCTTCGGTGATTATTATAATGTTGAGTATCGGACGCGTAAAATGGTCACTGTACTCGTAAATTGAACTTAGTTTTGTATATAAGGAAGATCGTATACAACTGATACTATATACTGATCTTTTGTTCTGAGATGTATTTTTATCTTAATTATTGACAAGGATCTAACCAAATGGAGGAGAATTTTAACACCGACTTCTATTTCGACGTCAACGCCATCTAGTTAGGCAATGTACAACAATGACAATTTGTTCTTACATTTTAACCTAAGAACTTGGTGAAAGAGTTTTCAACACGCATGGTTCTTAACACACGTACTTGACAATTTAAAGCCCTCCTCTCATTAAATAGGCAAAGAAAGAGAGTAGACAGATTCAACTGCTCCTAATTATTTATTACCATCCACCCGCATTCTCCAGTCATGTACGATCATGGCGCTCGCAACAGTCGAAATATCGGGAACTCAAAATAATTGGATGTATGTTTTTTATTTTTTATTTTAAAGACTAGCTGTGTCCGCGACTTCGTCTGCGTGGAATTTAAGAAGTACTCCTTATTACATCAGCTATCTGCCAGTGAAATTCGAATCAAAATCGGTTTAGCCGTTACATTGATTAGCCGGAACAAACAGACAGACAAAAATTGTTATTTTGGTCTATATCGTATATACATTCATATGCATGTAGTAAAAAGTTATTTTAATTTAATATTACAAATTATTTTAATATTACAAACAGACACTTCAATTTTATTTATTTGTAAAGATTAGTAGAAATTAGGTTAGGTCATAATCTCTATCATTGCGATAAAAACGGAGCTATAATCTATCAGCGATAACTACAGCGTGTATCAGAAAGGTGTGGTCATTATTTCAGGATGTTTTTTCGCGATTTCAATGGTGGTCTCATGGAGAAAGTTGTTCAGTTTGGTGGTCTGAATCCCACCCTGAAATATGACCACACCTTTGTGGTACACGCTGTGTTTAGGTACTATTACTAATAATATAATGAAAAAGTCTAATCAATCAATGGGACTGTCATGGTCTACCGCAGCCTTAAGCCAATAGGGGTGCGGACTGGGTAAAGAAAACGACATTCTATTTTGTCCGACAGACAGGTAATACAATAATATTAGACACGTATTTTTATTTTATCAAAATATCAAAACTACTACGTCACAAGTAGGTATAAAACTTACCTACATGTGACGTCATGCGCTATTTCAACTCAATATATGTCCGTTTTTTTATGACCACGTGAAAAAAGAAAAAATACGTGTCCAATACTTTTCAATAAACTACCCGACGGTCAAAGAAAAAAAAATGTGATCATCCCCTATTCTGTGAAAAGTCGTTGTGGAACAATTTGAAAGCGATTTTCATTTGTCTAAGGCCTCTGGATTGTTCTGAAGAATATCATACAATTTAAAATAAAAGAGAAGAGATAATATGCGACGAATATTTTCACATTTCAGATGAATTGAAAGAACTATTTCACACCAACCTTCCGAATGTAATTTTTGGTCAGAGCGAGAAGACGACAGATATAGAGAAGGCTTTGGCTTTGGCAAAGGTAGATGCTAAAATTGTCACCTTTGACAAGGACATTCGCTATACTAGTCTGAAACAATTGCTAGATAGTGCAGATGAGGAGGCAGTCAAAAAGTTTCAGTAAGTACTTCTTGGATACTTAAAATATTTCGGTGACTAGGTCTGAAAAGTATGAAGAGTATAAAGCTAGAGCAAACTGCAATAGGAATTTCTCTAGTATCGTGGGTTCATTTACAAACATTGAAACTCACATGCAAAAACAGCCAGACCCGGAACAACTACATGTAGACCATAAAAATATTTCAGTCAACCTTTGTGTCGTCCCTAATTTGAATTAATTCTGAGCTGGCCTATAAATAGTACATTAAAACTCTTTGATTGTACAAGATTCAGATTCTTCCAATACCTACAATTATTACCGCAGTATCATCACTCGGGGGAGGCCTATGTCCAGCAGTGAACGTCTTTCGGCTGAAATGATAATGATGATAATCACTTGACTATCATGAAAGCCACCACCAACTTATTCAATCTTTAAGTGAAACGTATTCTGCAAACATTTCAGACCAACCGACTTTAATCCAGAGGACACGGTAGCCTACCTGACTTCAACTAGTGGAACCACAGGGGTGCCTAAAACGGCCATGCTTACACACAAGAACCTGACTATTATAATTCCATATATGTGGTAAGTTTTCCTGTAGTTGATCCATTGATAAACCGTCGATCTGTATTGGGGCCAAAGATACAGGCTTTGCCTAGTTTGGGGCCAATGTAAAACTTTATAGCACCTAATATTTTTGCAATAAAATTTTTGTATTTGTATAGTAGGTACTAAAGAAAGTGGTATATTTTTGCATAATAATTATTATTATGCAACACAGTACTTATTATACAACAGCCACCTGAACACAACAAAAAACCAAATAAAATAATAATAGAACCCAATAAAAATTATAGCTCGAAATAAAAAGTAGTACATCCTCAACCATTACCCCTCGGCCACGAGCTACACGATGAAGCGATACGCGTGTTACGACAGCGACTGTGGAGAATACAAATAAAAGAAATTAGTTAGAGCACGCCACCGTGATGTGACTTGAGTCGCAATGTTCTTGACGCGAAAGAAAAATAAGACACGTGCGTTTTGCTAGACGCACGTCTCGTCGCGGAAGAGACGACCTGTAGCCTTGCGATGCCACAGCAGTATTATTTTAATCTCACTTCAGTGTGAGTTTTTTTTTGCATTTCCACCTTTAATACTATGTATGTACTATACAAGGTGTTGTTTTGCATCCTCGTCAAAATTCAAGAGGATGTCACGAAAGACATAAATAATCAATTAAAATTACAGTACCTAGTTAATTATTAATAGACTCAGATTTATTTGGTTGTTTAAGTTTGTCAGTATTTCAGAATTTCCCCCTTAACGTGGTTTAGGAAATAAGAAATTATCGAATAAACGTTTGAAATTGTTTGTATGTATGAAAGCGTGGTTATAGGCCAGAATCAGACGGGCCGCGTTTAAAACACAGGTGATTAACCTAACCGATTTTGGTAACAAGAAAAAAAAAAAACTTACCCATTTTATTAGTGATTCGGGACGAAAATCATTAGCATAGTTATCTCCTTGAATTTGACGAGGATGCAAAACAACACCTTGTATAAACTACTGTACTGAGGTGGTGCTATATAGGCCCGGTCTAATGACACTGTTCCTTAAGGTCAGCCTTCTCTAAGTTTCCGACGCCAACAAGGATGGTGATAGTGACCTCACCAGGTCAGTGGCTGACAGCTGGCTTCAGCTACCTCTTCGCCTCGATCCTGAAGTATTCTCGTCTGCAGACATCGTCACCTGTTACTCCGAAACATTTCGGTGAACTCGTCAATAAATATAAGGTATTCTTTAATTGTCTATTGGGCGTAAGCGCTACGGCTGAGCATGAGGTTTTGGGTTCGACACCCAGGTCCAGGCCAGCCCGGAATATAGATTTATGCTCGCTCCTACTACCTGTGGGTGTACTTTTAGGCTTCTTAGGGGATTACAGAGGAGTCCTGTGTCCCAGCGTACAGTGGGAACATTATAGGCTGATGATGATGATGATGATGTTGCGTGTAGTATTTTCTTCTCGTGGTGCAGCTTGTGAGAGAGACCAAGTTGAGATATAAGATGAGACAAAAATCAAGATGTAACTTTAGTTTTCTTTCTAATGAACAAACCAGACGTGAAGCGTGTAATTCTTACTTTCATCATCATCTGCCTAGCCTTTTCCAAAACAATCTTTGGGTCGGCTTCCAATCTAACCGGATGCATCTGAGTACCAGTATTTTACATGAAGTGACTGCCTATCTGGCCTCCACAACACAGTAACTGGGTAATACGATGACGCTTGGAAAACTGGATGTCAGACTTTTGGCTTCTGACTACTCGTAACGACTGTCAAAGATCTACAAATGACAGCCGGGACGAACAGCTTAACATGCTTTCCGGGGCACGGAATTATTTTCTTTCATCATTCTATTATTTTTCTTTCTTATGGATTTTCATCTTCAACAGCCGACGTATATCATAACCAGCCCTACTCTGATGACGACCATGATAACGAATGCTAAATGTGACTTCACCTGCTTCGAATACGTGATACTAGGAGGCAGCGCTACTTCGCAAGAGCTAGTCGAGGAAGTAAAGGTAAATCTATCATCACTCTCATGCCCTGGGAGTCGATGCAGCATTACTTGACATCTCAGCAGTCACCTTATTTCTAGCCATTTGACGCACAGTCCTCATTGTATTTTTTTCACTCAGTAGATTTTCAATGCAATGCCTATTTCCAATAGTTGAGAATCCAACAGAGCACTGTTTTATGCGTTCGACTGCGCTTTGTTACATTTAATGTTCAGATTAATACTGAACGTTGGAGAATCAGAGTGTGATAAAAATAAACCTTAATTTTTTATTTTTGCAGCAAGTAACTAATACAGAAGATGTTTACATTTTATATGGTATGAGTGAATTGGGTGGTTGCGTTGTACAACACGAGTACCCACCTCCACCTGGCTCCTGCGGTAGACCGCTTGGTTGCGTGGAATCAAAAGTAAGTAATAGTCATAGATAAAAGTGAAAAAAAAAATTGCTTGTAGCATGCCGACTTGTGACGTAGAGGTATTAAAGCACGGGAAACAAATCGCGTCGCATGACCTCAGGTCGTGAACAAGGTGTTAGAAACTGTCTTACAATGGTGACAATAACAACAATGTCGGCTCGTAGGGCCAATTTATTCTGGTAGTTATCTATTCTGCAATCAGATGTGATTATGGGAATAATTTTGAATTCTTCTGTACAGCAGACTAGCTTATGGAAATTATGATGAAGGGTTATCGAGTTTAAGACTTGTACATAAATATTTCACATATTTCAGTTGGTAGATCCCACGACAAATGAGGACGTCAAAGAACCTAACAAACAGGGAGAGTTATGGTTGAGGGGCCCATCTGTGTTCAAAGTAAGTTTTGTGTTCAATTAGACGTAGGCTTCATTTTGTCATCCGCCACGCAACTCACTTCTATGCTCCGTGTCTCTAGACCTTTCCTATCAAGAAAAAAAATACCTACAAAACAATACAGCTGTGGGCTGTACCTATTTAGTTCGTTCCACATAAATACATGCGTAAAAAGCCGAGAGTTTGCCTTTTTACCATTCTTCTTCTTCGTCGTTTCCTCACTGCTGAGGATCGCGACAACATATGACGCGTCTCCAAGCCCTGCGGTATCCTGAAATGTGAACCGCTCGATGCAGGCTGCCTTCTAGAACTATTTGATTTTTATTCGATTTGTTGCTTCGACTATTACTGAATTTCTTCAGAATATTTTCAGGGATACCACAATAACCCGGAGGTGACAAAGGAGGCTCTCACAGAAGATGGCTGGCTCAGAACTGGTGACATTTTCTACAGGGATGACTCCTGGAACCTGTTCTTTGTGGAGCGATATAAGTTACTGTTGAAGTACAGAAACCACCAGGTACCTAAGTAATATGATGTCATGGGAGAAGAGGACATAATTACTGTCTTTCTAATCTAACTGTCTTCCCTCTCATAGAGAGGAGGCCTGCGTCCCATCAGTGGGAACAATATAGGCTGATAATGATGATGAATGATGAATCTAACTGAAATTAATAAAAGCGGTTTTTAAAAAATGTCTATCGATACGCTAATGGTCCATATGTGCAAAATTATACCTGTTTTCTCCAAATAATTAGGGTTACATGCGTATGTATATTACACCCACATAACAGTATGGTCTAAAAGTTTCCGGCCTACACACATGACATTAGAGATTCAAAACTATCATGTCACTAAATAACTGAAGTGTTCTCTAGTTACCCACAGTAAAAGAGCGATATTTGTGTTCAATACCGTCTGCCTTTATTTAAATAAATTTTTGTTTGGATACCTCTCAATCCTCTCTAGCCTGACTTACGTCATCGCGCGGGCCACTTAAAGTTACGTCATCGCGGGTGTCAAGTGTCCTGCGCTCATAAAAAGCTTATCGCGCGAGTTCTATTGGCTCTTATCTCAAGCGGTAAACAGTTTCGGGTTCTTGATTAACGAGACCATGTATTACAATATAAACAACTGTTTTATAACTACTTGAGAATTATAAACATCGCATAGAATTCAGAGAGCTCGCCGCAAACATACTGTTGTCGTAGTTTGTTTTTTTTGGTAAAACTACTGAATCAATTTACACGAAACTTTAGATCTAACATAACAAATATACAAGTAATCTAATGACAGTGTTTTTTAGGTGTCCTACAAAAATTATTCTTGCAAGATTCCAACTCAAACGTCTTATTAGAATCGGCCATTTTCTAATTGCGCAGTTCGATGCATGAAAATACTTGAAATATCAATAAATTTGAATAGATATGCCTCGAATACATGAAATAAGGAATTATCATTATTTTTTCGCTTATTACTAATGTTTCCAAGACCATATTTCATTGTAAAAGAGTCAAATTCATATTTTCAATTTCGACTGACGAACTTCACAACAAAGGAATTTTTGGAGGAATTTTTGGTTCAAAAACATAATTTTTAGATATTTTTTCCAGCAAATGACTATCTAAAAAGTTGCATTATACACTTATAACATACTATACATCTACTTACCAAAGTTTAACAACACAAAACACAAAAATTTCACTGCATTCCAAAACAAAACACACTGGCCGCCATGACGCATTTTGACAGTCGACAAAGACTCGTTTCTTTTTTTTTTTAATAATTTTATGCTGTTGTAAGGTTGGTATGATGGTTTCATTTTAATCGAACTCTAGTTGACCAGAGACGTAAATTTTTACAAACGAATTAGAACCTTACTTTACGTACGATAAGGGTTTAAAGTTGCTCGTACGAGGCGTTCCGAAAACGGAACAGCGGGCCGATAAGCAAAATCGTTTTGTTCCGAAAACGGAACAGACGGGCTCTAGCGGTTAAACCTTAATTTTATAGTTGAAGCCGTAAAAAGTATTCCCGTTTGAGCACCTAGAGCACCTATTTTTTGGGCACCAATGCAGTGAGCACCGAATATTATATTCGGTGCTCACTGCACTCAGTATATAGCACTCAATATATATAGCTGCCCCTAAAAATAAGTGCTCAAACGGGAATACTCCAACTTTTGGACCTCTCCATCTAAAAGGGAGAATCTCTCACCGGGCGCAAATCCTGACTCTGGGTACTGGTCTGGCTACTAAAAAACATCTGATGCAAAATGACACCCAATAAAACTTTGTCTGCCTTGGAAATGCTTGTCCAATAAAGCAGTCAGTATGACTATCACAAAACGTAATTGTTATTGATGACAGGTATCTCCGATGGAAATAGAGACGGTCATAATGAGACACCCTGGAGTATTCCACGTGGCTGTGACTGGTATACCTGACAGGGAGTGCGGAGACCTGGTCGTGGCGTGCGTGGTTCCAAAGCCTGGACGCAGCCCTACAGCACAGGAGATCAAGGAGCTGGTTAAAGGTAATCTAGAATTGCATCTAATCTAACACCAATAATAAAGCAGAAGAGTTTGTTTGTTTGTTTGCATGAACGCACTAATATCAAGAACTACTGGTCTGATTTAAAACAATATTTCATTGTTACATAGCCCATTTATCGAGGAAGGCTATATGCTATATATCATCACGCTACAACCGATAGGAGCGGAGCAGCAATGAAACTGTTGCGAAAATGGGGAAAATGTGACGCAGACTGTTTGAGGGCAGCGGTGGCCCAGTGGTAGCCGCCCCGACTTACGAGCAGTAAGACGTGGGTTCGAACCCAGGCAGGCACATTACTTTGTGTAATCTATTTCATCATCGCTGCTCTCAAAAACGGTGAAGGAAAACATCGTGAGGAAACCGGCATGTCCTAGAACCAAAAGTTCGAAGACATGTGACATCTACCAACCCGCACTGGGCCCGCGTGGTGGATTATAGCCCACTCCCTCTCATAGAAGAGGAGGCCTGAGTCCCAGCAGTGGGAACATTATAGGCTAATGATGATGATGATGTGACGCAGACGAAGTGCGCGGGACAGCTAGTACTTTATAAAACTGAAGATAGCAATCCAAAATAGTACGCAACTCGCACTCCTGTAAACGCTTGGCCACAAACTACACTCTCAAACGATACCCATGTGACGACAGCAACTGTGAAAAAACAAATGAAAGACATTACTTACCAGTCACCGTGACTTAGCTTGTGACGCGAAAGTAAAAAAAAGTGAAAAGAACAAGTGACAATTGCGCCTGTCGTTTAACTCAAATAGCATTGCTTTGGTCGTGAAAGATGAGTGAGACGGGAAGTTGACTATCATGAGTAAACTAAATTATGAATGTCTTTCCAGACTCGCTGACAGACTCCAAGCAACTAAGAGGAGGTGTGGTCTTCATGCAGGAGCTGCCAACGACCAGCACATCTAAGATTAACAGGAAGAAACTTAAGGAGTTAGTCTTGACTCTGCCAAGAGAATGAATGATAAAGCACAAGATTTTAAACAAATGTTATTTGATTAAAAACCAAAACCGAGTTTGTTAAGTTAAGCATATTTTTTCTATAAAAGATATTAAAACTTTACTCTGTTATTATCTGTGTAAAGTAAGCTCAGGATGACCACATCAAATAATAACGTTGGTTATCGTTTTCACAATTAAGTTAATTTTTAGTGTTGTTAAAGTGTGAAGCGACATGCAGTGAATCGTCCTGCCAGAGATTATGTTTCCTGTGTTATAATGAAACATCTGTGTCCCACAGCTTCCACTTCAGCGCGAAGGTCTTTTTTTGTATTAAAAAGGGGTTAAAAATGCCACTCAGAGCGCTTATAGCTCAAGATGCTGGTTAAACAGCATCTAGGAGTTCTGAACGATCATCGAAGGCTGATGGCCAGGCCTGTACCATAGCTGTCCTCACATTCAGTTCCAGCGCATCTCATCATCGTGGTCTTTGAACGGTCGCTGTGTCAAATGCAACAAAAATGTTCGCAGAGGGTCATTCGATCGCGGAGAATCTTAACACCGCGATTCAGAAATCGGCGTTGAAAGCACAGTGGCATCTAGTGGTCCGTACAACGTACTTTGCACCTTTGAGGGTGGGGTACAGAGCCCTCTAGTTGAACTTTCAATGTCTGTGACGTCACGGGCGCCACGTGCTGACCTTTCGTCATATGAGTGGCCTTGACCCACTTTTCGATCGATCGTCTGCGACATATTACAAGGGGACGTGGAGGGTTATGCTCTCTGCTACTGCTTGCTTTTTTGATAGGCGGTACTTTGGGGTTAGATTTATGGTTTTTTAAACATAGAATGATTCAAGTAGTTTTCATTGTAATTTATAGTTATTAACATTGGAGTGATCAACTCCTTATTCATTCAATCTGACCAGTGTTGGTTCCAACGCTATGGAGAGGGCATATATTTTGTCACTGTTGTGTTTGTGTTGTCCCTACCTAGGAAATTTATTAAAAACGCAAATTTTTTGGTGAAAAATATATATGTATCTACGAATATAACTGTGTGGGGTGTTTATGCGATGGCAAAAAAAAACCCTTACGACATTTCATACAAACTGTCAAGTCCCATTTTCCGAAGCGACTGAACCGATTCTATTCTTATTCTTCATTGCACACCAAATTTAAAAGAAATATACATACAGATTGCAATATAAAAACTTATGTACAACGGTGAGCTTAACCCAGAATTGGGTTTTCTTCCAGCAAACCATTTTTCGATTGCGAGATTTGCAAAAGAGGATAAACTTACGAGCATGTGCAAAAACAATACCTACATTCAAAACTTAAATTAACTACTACATACGTTATACATAACATACATATATAAATAAACATACATATAAAATAATACATACATACTATTAACATATTGACAGGAAATGTTCTCTTATTCCTTTCCTGAACACGTCTAACGAAGGGCTATTCCGCAAGGTTGTGGAAGTGAATTCCAAAGGCGCACAGCGCGAACAGTAAATGATCGATCATATCGACCTGAGGAGTGGGGAGGAAAACGAAGGAGAAGAGATGATGATGAGCGACAGGGTTTACCTCAAAGCCATCACGATATTCAAAGCCTTCCCGAAAGTACGAAGGAACTTTAGGGTTGTGAAGAACAGAAAAAAAACTACGAATAAACGCTGCCGAATAGGTAGCCAATTCAACTGCTTCCGAAATTCCGACACATAGTCGTACTTTCGAAGCCCGAAAATGAAGTGAATGCACAAATTCTGCAGACGTTCGAGCTTATCACGAAGTTCTTCAGTTGCATCAAGGAAACAGACATCAGCGTATTCAAGAAGAGGAAGAAGAAGAGATTGAGCAAGAGTAATTTTATTTTGAAACGGCAGGGACTTCTGAAGACGCTTAAGTGACCGATACGAACAAAACACCCTCATCCTTACTTCAGCAATGTGAACATGCCAAAATAGGTTGCAGTCCAAGAATACATCTAAGTCTCTTACTTTCTTCATTCTAATGAAACTTCTTCTTTTTTTATTCTAATGAAACTTCATACGCATAAGCAGGATAGATAGGTCTAAAAAGTAACAAAAAACATTTGCGAAAAATAGTGTTACAGCGAAATTAGACCGATTATAAATTATCTATAGACACACAAATTTCCATTTTTTTTAAATGATAATTTGAGAATGTTTTTTGAGACCTATCACTTGGCAATCCGACGATCACATCACTAGCCTATCATTGCTGACGTTGTGCTGTGTCGGTGGAATTTATTAGGGCAAGGCCGGGCCATCCATATAGGTGAACTATAAGAGGAAGTCGGAAAATGGCGCCGGTGACTGAATAGTTGTGTAGTAATCGGTTATCGTGGTATGGGCTTGTGATGTGGAGAATAGAATAGAATATTCATTTATTTGCTCAGAATGTAGGTATTTACAATAAGGTGGTTACAATAATATTAAAGAATCCTTGTACATTCTACCATTATGGCATGCAAACATTGATGCAGTACATCATCAAGCATACAAAAATTGACATACAACTAAAATATATCAGCTAGAAAGTCCGATACGGAGTAGTAACATTTATTTAATAGAAGTTCAGTTAGTTTCTTTTTGAATTTTGTTACTGGTTCCTTTTTTATGGCATTAGGAATTTGGTTAAAAATAGGCGGAGCCATACCAAAAACACTTTTTCTCAACAAAGCAGTCCTATAGACACCTGTGCGTAACAAATTTTGGTATTGAGATCGCAAAGTTACGCCTCGGTATCTGCTTTCCTATAAAATATAACGTTACAAAAAGCTGCCAATTACATTTAACAAAAAGAGCAACTTCCAAAATGTAAAGGCAAGGAAATGTCAACAGTTTCTGGCCCTTAAAAATGGAGGAATGAGGAAAAGTTTTGAGTATGAATGTGGATGGCTATAAGAGTAGAGGAAGACCAAAGAAACGATGGATGGACTGTGTGAAGGATGAAATAGCAAGAAAGGTGTTGGATTAGAGGATGACTAATACAGTGGAATGTAAGAAGAAGACATACGGCGCCGACCCCAAATAAGTTGGGAAAAGGGCAGGTATTATGTATTTTATGAATAACTAGCTGTCCCAAGCAACGTCAACGTCACATCTGTGACGCAGACGACGTCGCGCGGGACAGCTGCAACAGCAGTTGCGAAAACGGGGGAAATCCCCGTTTTCGCAACATTTTTCATTGCTGCTCCGCTTCTATTGGTCGGATCGAAATCTGATCTGTAGTTCCTGAGATTAGCGTGTTCAAGCAAGCAAAAAAACAAACTCTTTAGCTTTATAATATTAGTATAGACTAGATAAAATACGGAAGCCGTTTTTTTAAAAAAAAAGGCTCTTAATTATAACCAATGTAAGGTCTAAAAGGGTGCGTTAGATATTATACCTAAACTCCCACTGTACTTTTGGACTATTTTTGGTTGTTTTGAAAATGCTCTAATAACAGTGGACTTTACTCCATAAAGAGATTATGTATACTTTGATAAGAAACAAACTGATATGCACTGTTTCTCTTAGATATCCAAAACAGTAATTGTTGACGGTTAGGCCGCGGTCACAAACATAGGAGATGCGACTTTCGGCAAGTGACAGGCACTTTGTTTCGTTCGCTCTACAAGACGCGCGGTGTGATTCGTGGCGAGACCCTATATGTATGCGCTTCATCTAACTTTATCCTAAAATAAAAATTTCTGCTTATATAGTTAAAAAATATTTTATAACACGGCACGGTTGGCGCAGTGGTTGAGCGGTCGCGGGTTCGATCCCCGCACGAAATAAATATTTGTATGGCCCACAGATTTCCGGGTCTAGCTGTTTGTGTATGTGAGTTTAAATGTTTGTAAACGCACCCACTATACAGGAGAAATTCCTAGTGTGGTGCAAGGTTCTTTTTTTTTTAAAAAAAAAACAACATGTTTATCAAAATTCGATTAAGTTTATTTTGTCAAAATTTTCGTACTGGTTATTTTTCTCCTGTTAATAGTCGCTCGGCGTTGATTCAAGGGGCCCACGGGCTCACTGTTTGTAAATACCTGCTCTATCCAATGTGTAATTTCTTTCATTGTTTGTTTCCGCAGTGTAGCCCGTGCGTGGCCAAGTGGTTTAAATGGTTAACGAGAGTATTTATTTATTTATTTATAAATGCTGACCAACCAAATAATAATACTGGTTGGTCAGCATTTCATTTTTCAATAAAAATCTAGTTACAAATGCACGTAAATACTAAATCATTTAAATAATTAATCATTTTATAGTATTTTGAAACTTAAATTAATGTAAAATATTTGTATTATATAAATTTTAACATACAGCATTGAAACTAATCTTCTATACATACAACATACATACAAAAAAATAAAATTGAAGTGTCGGTTTGTAATTAAAATAACCGCTTTTTACTACATGCATATGAATGTAGATACGGTACATATACCAAAATAACTGTCTGTCTGTCTGTTTGTTCCGCCTAATCTCTGGAACAGCTGGACCGATTTTGACGGGACTTTCACTGGCAGATAGCTGATGTAATAAGGAGCAACTTAGGCTTCTCCTTATTACATCTATCTTAGAAAAATAAATAATAATTAAAATAAAAATGCAAAACGTAAAACGCTATATAAACTAAATAACTTTTTTGTTAAATTCCACGCGGACGAAGTCGCGGGCACAGCTAGTTAAAGTAAGTAACTGATTAAACGTTATGTGAATTGTGGACTTCTATTTACGCCCTCACAATCTTGATAAGCCAACTCAAAAAAGGTGTATCATCATTATCATTATAATTGATAGGGCTGCCAACTTTTTTTTTAAAGAAATAAAATATTTATTTCCAATTTCGGAAATAAAACATTTATTTCGGACAAGTGATCCAAATCGAGTAAATTTCAATTAACATTCGAATACCTATAATATTATGTGGTTAACAGACTGACGTAACATTGATATTAAAAAAGTTAAAAAAAAAAACAAAATACGACCAGGCAAAGGAAAACATGTTTCCTATCTCATCAGCCTCAGCACTAAATGACATTTGGAGTATGTCTCTCGGCCACAGCTCTCAGGATTTAGTTGAGTCTACTCCTCACTCTGGATGGATTGGCCTTACAATATCAATTAATACCTTAGCCATGATCGTAGGCAAGAAAATCAGACGATAGCTCAATCTGAGTCTATCCTGCTGGCCTACCGTGACGTCAGCAGTATTGTTTTACTCTTATTCCAGTGTGGGAAAGAGACAGAGCTATACAGGATGTCTAGCGCCATCTCTTTTCCACATCGGAAAAGGAGTAAAACGATAATGTTTTAAGACGTCATGGTAGGCCACCTGAACAGACATATGTGTAAATGGATGATGGCGAAAGGACGTATGGTGACATTCTTAAGTTTCTTGCTTCCCCCTCAAGGGAAATAGGCGTGGATCCATTAGGGCATGCAAACCGGTTACTCGTAAACCGAAAAAAAAAAGAAGGACCAACTGAATTGAAACCCGGTTTTTTTTTTACAGTAAAAACGCGTTTTTCGGTTTTCGGTTATATTTATTTTTATTTTTTATTTAATAGGAAAAACAAAAAATTACACACTATAAATATTGAACAACAAGTTATGTTTCTCCTGTCTTATTGATTAAATAATCATTTAATTTTCCGAAACAAAATATTGAATGTATCACTGAAAAACGTGGACAGGACAGCGAGGCGGCGTTAGTTCCTATTTTGGCCACAATTTAGATCTTTTTCGCTATGTATAATGCTATCATGCCACGCTGCCGCCATTTTGTTTTCGGTCAGTCTGTGAACTTTTTATGTTGTTATTTAGTAGTTGTAGCTTATATAAAGTCCAAATAAATGCTCATTATTATAAACATAGGTAAGTAACGTAAAAAAAAAAATGTTTTGTTTAAACTTTAGCATTTTAAATTCTTGCACACCTTTTACTCATTTTTTGTAGTAAGGTTGAAGAAAAAAATGAAAAAACCGATTTAACCGGTTTCACGGGTTTTAGAAACAACATTTACCCGAAAAACCCGTTTTATAAACCTCCCGTTTTTTGCATGCCCTAGTATCCATGTTTCTATTGCTTTCATAGATTTCAAAGTCTTCCTAAAATAGAGTACAATATAAAATGTTAAAGGAAGTACTTTTGTCAACCCTAGCAATATATCACTAGAGGCGAGGGGAGGAGACGTGAATCTTTAGCGCTAGTCAAAATATATATATCACACTATACTATTCGATGGCTGCAGAGTGTTATCATTGTTAAAAAGTGATAATACATAACACTTCATAGTTCTTGTAATATGGCGGAAAATTACTTCAAAAACGAACTAATAGATAAATATGTGAGTGAGTTCCAATCGCGAATAGTTTCAGAGACTGGAATTGACAGTGATAAGTACCATCTCGGGAAAATTATCTTGCAGAGTCTTAAGGATGATCCAAATTTTGTTGCGCAGGTGAGTAGAACCAAGATTTTTGTAACATATTTTGATTTAAGAGTGTCCATGGAGTTTCTTTCCCATTCTTCTCCATAGAGATCTACGCTTTGGAATGGGCAACAACAGTACATTCAAAAGTTATTATGCCTTGTGACTGGGACTGTAGCTTCGCGTTTTTTTCTGTTTTTTTTTTTTCTACTTAGCAGTCCCCTAATTTTATGGTTAAAACGGCGGTCTTATTGCTGATATAGCGATATCTTCCAGACAACCTTTGGATGGACATTATGGAATTAAAATAAAAAAGGTGGTAGTCAGTGGTGTACTACACAAAAAAAATAAATGGACAAAAGTAAAATTATTTACTTCAAATATGTACATAATATATATACAGGGTGTAACGGAAAGGGTATATACATCCTTAAGGGTGTGCTACAGACCATCAAACTGAACATGTTTCTCAACATATTTTCAACATATGTACCGTGCCCTCCTATCTCAAACGTTGTTTGAGATAGGAGGGCGTTGTGGGATTAAACAGAATCCTGTAGAGACGGGAAAAAATATTCGCATTCTGGCGAAGGCGGATAGGCTTGAGTTTAACGCGAAACTCTGAAACATGATCATATTTGCGCAAACCAAATATGAATCTGATACAAACATTTTGGAGTCGCTCAAGCTTGGTTTGTAGTAATCAACGACTTATTGTCGGGCCTACGATGTCCTCCCAGACTATCATACCTAATATCGGAGCAAAAAGACGTTTGTTTTAGCTTATCTAACTGCTGGGCTATGGTCTACTCTGTACTCTTAAGGTTCTCTATGTTTCTCCTTCTTCGGCCAATCTGGCAAGAACGAGTCCAGATTGTCACGCCAGAGTTTACTTGGCTTGCCTCTGTGACGACGCCTGTCTTCAGACTCCACACAGGACGAGCTTGATCGGTAGAATTTTAAGTAATACTATACAGGATGGTCCTACCGCCTAAAAAGGTTATGCAGTTCTATTTGGTTCCTCCATAAGGCATTTCTCAGTAGCAGCCCAGACTGTATATTTTGAACCATGTTGATGGTAATAGGCTCGCCCCCTAAAGCATGAGACTCACACATAACTGGCAAAATATTGGTGTACTATAGGTACATGGCCTAATCTTTCGCGAATTACTGGTGTGGTATTGTTTCCATCGCACCCTCTGGCCAACATTTCTTTCTTAACAGATTGACGGTGGAACCGGTGAATCAGAAACGAACAGCTCCATGTTGAAAAGAAGCATACAATGTGCCAACAGCTTAAAAAACATGGGGTTGAAGACCGGTGATGCCATAGTTCTAATGGCACCTAACCACGTGGACCTAGCTGTGCCATTCTATGCTGCTCTGTACCTTGGACTCGCAACGGCTGCTATTGATAGGACACTGGGAGTTAGTAAGTACATACCATGCATAGTAAACATATTACTACAGTGCTATCATAGATAAACAAAAAGCTTTAATTAATTTGAAGCACAAAAAAAATTCGGGCGAAAATATGCTCACAAAAAAGCAAGCGGTAGTAAACACACCACACAAGACCTTTCGGCCTCAAGAACCATCCGTTCATGAGCTCGAAAGGTCTTGTGTGCAACTAATCCGTCTCTGCAACTGCAATTGCTGTATGTTGCAAAATGTTTAATTGTTGACAAAAATATTCAATGACATATAGTCGATCTCGACCGATGTCTGGTAACTGATGTATCTGAGCGGTCAAGGATTGACCTCAGTGTCGTGAAATAGGAAAGGTCCTATAGAAAGAGGTTACCTATACTAGAAATCTAGTCATTTGATGACTAAGTTTCTGTGTAGGTAACCTCTTTGTTCTCTTTCTGCTCGTGTTCCATCACTGTAAGCAGGTCCTGCCCCGTACTCGTTAAACGTAGAACTTTAATACTGCCTCTCCCCTTCCAGACGAATTGATAGATACTTTTAACATCGCCAAGCCTAAAGTCATATTCTGCCAAAGCGAAAAGGTGCAAGACGTCCGCAAAGCTGTAGACCTCTTAGGTTTGGAATCTAACATTATCAGCTTTGATAAAAGCCCCGATACAGCCAGCTTTTCTGAAATGATGGAGAAACATGGGGGTGAAGAAGACGTCGAGAGTTTCAAGTAAGAAAACATTCGTTGGAGGTGTCGCATATTGTTTACCACCAAAGGCACCGTCTGAGTTAGCGGAGGTGACCACAATTACCGATGCAGAATCGGCTTAAGCCACTTGGAAATAATGTTCTTTTTATTTGATTTGATCATGTTGAATGTATACTTTTAAGTGGGAGTACTCATAATAAATAGAAAAGGCTTTAGGCCCATGCAATAAAAGCGAATAGGCCATCGGTGCCGAATTGCATCGTCCTAACCAAAACGTCTGAACCCGAACTGAAACGAGGCATGATTTGCTATTCGCTTTTCCACCGATTTGCCGAATCTACATTGATAAGTGTGGCCACTAAGCGGTAGGCCTAATGGCAGATACTAAAACAAACCTGACTTTGAATTGCAGTCTATAAAACTATAGAAACCTAAAGTACGTTTTATGAGTACAATAATTGGCTTCCAACTTTATCTAGATAACAGTAGTCTTGAACTGAATCGACCTTCCAATTCATATTTACAGGCCTGCAGACTTTGACCCAGACGAGACGATAGCTTATCTGATATCGACAAGCGGTACCACAGGACTGCCTAAATCTGCCGCTTTGTCCCATAAGAACATGATGACAACTGGATTTGCCATTTGGTATTTATCAATCCTTATTCATTAATCCTTCTGCAACCAATCTCAGTGGAGATCATCAGCGATATTATAGTGCACAAATGTGTACGTATTCTCAAGTGCACTGCCCCTTGCCTCGCTCTCACAGATCGATGAGATGACAATCTGACACGACCGGAGAAAGATCAAGCGCGCAGGCTAACGGCTTAACGTGTTTTACGAGACACGAGGGTATCATAACGCCATCTTCTAAACTCCGGGCCGCTACTGATGAATTATGGAATTTCCTAATGGAAAGTCCCAAGAAATCTACAGTTACCATTCACAGCACAACATAGTCAGCTAATAGGTTTCCCACAGCTGGGACACCACAGGCCTCCCTTCTGTGAGAGAGAGTGGGCCATAATCGGGTGACTAGGAAATGCGCCCTCGGATCACAGGATAATTGTGATTTTGAACCTTTACTGGTTACTGTTAGCCTGTGTCGTCCTACAACTGGGTAAACGTAAAGGCCAGTCATGATTTCCAGTTCTTTCGATGCATGACTAGTGTGAACTAGTGTGTGTGAACTAGTGTGTGTGAACTAGTGTGAACGTTGATTTGTTCAGCTCGTCCCGCCATTTTCTACGTTCCGCAGCTTTACCTACTACTTTTGTATGTTACAGTGCGTTTACCAATAAATTACCTGCTATCCAGTCGGTTCTTCTCGTGGCTCCCCTCCAATGGCTGAGTGCACTACTCAACTACCTCATGTCGCCATTTTATAAATATACGAGAATACAGTCCTCTCATGCGCTCACTATGGATCATATTCTTGAAATGATTGGAAAATATAGGGTGAGTTTGTAGAATGTGTATACCATTACAATCCCAGCTATTATACCATTACCATTGAAGTCGTGTGTGTACCGCGCTCTAGGGCGGACGTCGTTGATACGCGTCTTAGTATTAAATTATTATTATAGTATAGCGCGGCGTAAGCCAACGCTCGAAACTTTTGTTGCAATGTGTGACACACTTGTGGCAAACGAACTGCTGGCGTTACTGCAACAGAAACTGGACGTGATGGATGAGGTGTCCGCCATTCAGATCTGTGCAACGAATATCAGCGAGGACGACATTGCTGCTGCAAAGCTGCTGTTGTTTCGGTCGTTCAATAAAAGCGACCAGATGGTGTCTCGTAGGCGTGACGGGACAAGGAAAAGTTTGGAGGATATCATCACGCTGCTGAAAGCGACCGACCCTGACGACGTGCCGACGTTTGTGGCGAGGGATTTAAACAAATTACCTCCAGTCACTTTTGACCACGTCGATGTGACAAGCCTGCTGAAGGACATCGTCTTCCTAAAGGCTAGTTTGGCTGATGTGCAGAGAAATCTGGCTTCATCCCAGAGCACTGTTGCAGACTTGTGCTCACAACTGGATCAGTTCCGCAACTCTGTGTCATTAACTGGGTCACCGGCACGTGAAAGTAACGTAAACACGCGCCGAGGAGCCGGCTGCCTCGATGCATCGGCTACGAGTTTCGCGTCAGCAGTTTTGTCGCCGGCACCGATCGCTGAGTCTGCGTTGCGCGTCGCAAGCGTTCCACGCAGCCCCGCTCCCGTCCCCGCAGCGCTGCCCGACTGACGCGACCACCTGGGCCTGGGGTCATATCAAGCACCCCCGCTACTCTCCCTGCTCAGCCCTTGCCTACAAAGGCAACAGTTCGGGCTGATGATGACGGTTTCGTGACGGTGCAAAGGAAAAAACGCCGTCAGTGAAGCTGTAAGAACCACTGCGGCCAGGCTCCTGTGGAGCCCATCGTAAAACTGCGTGCCGCGAAGCCGAACACCCCGGTGTACATCTCTACGTCGTCTACACTACTGCGATGTCATTTTGAGCATCAAAGTTGAGCTGTGTAAAATTTAGAATATTATGCTAAGACAGATAACTTATGTAGTCCTTTGTAATATCTTCTTTAAGCCCAATTTCCACGACGGCTGAGACAAGTGGAGCGGAGCGAACACGTGCAACGAAATGCACATCGTCTCTTTTGCTTCTTCTGCGATTTTTCGAATCTTGCAAGTTTCTACTGTGCTTGTCTACGTCTCAGTTGTGTGGAAATCGGTTCTTAATTAACAAAAAGCACTTTTACTATTTCTGCTATCTCAATTTACCCAGAACGATTTTTTTCAGCCTTCTTTTATGGTAATCAGTCCAACCATGATGGCAACTTTACTGAAGGCAGCTAAACAAGTAAATTGTGATTTATCCTGCTATGATCTTATCTACCTTGGAGGAAGTGCTGTGCCTAAAACCCTTGTGGAGGAATTGAAGGTAGGTAAACTCGTTACTCTCCACGTTTTTTTTCGGATGTGATATTATCAAATGACTTGTTCCGCTCTGGGCGGAGCGGAAAGGAGTGTCAGACTTGACTGACTTAAACCCATCCATGTTCCTTCTTAGCCCTTTGTGTTCCAGGGCCACGGTATCGCTGCTTTCGCACAGCCCGCAGCCCTGGCAGGCATCGGCCCTCTCGGACCCCTTCCGATTTGCTGACATCTCCTTGAGGCGCGCGTGCAACACGAACGCGCCGTCGTCGGCACGGCCTGTAGTCATAAGACGGACGGACGGTGAGCTAGCACATTACTCACCGTCCACAGGCCCGCGCCTACGATGCGTCGCCCGGGGCGTCTCCCGCGGCGGCTGGGACGTGAGGTTCTATCCCTCTCACGTTCCGCCACCTCCTTCGCTAGCATGACTGTTACTCTCCCTCTAAAGTAGTATTATTTTATTCTTACTTTAGGAAAGCGATACAGCTATGCAGTACATATATAAGTTCCGTTCTTTTCCTCCATAAAGGCTAACGGGCGCCGTCGATCGTGCATTCGTCGGCAACCTTGGAATAGGGCCAGCGGGCGAAGGCCGTAGGGCAATTCATAGCTTAAGAAAACCAAGGATCACCATCATCATCTCTCTATTCTTTTTCCAACTAAATTGGGGTCGGCTTCCGTCTATCCAGATGCAGGTGACCAGTATTTTACATGGAGCAGTCGCTGGGTAAGACGATACCCCTTTGAGATTTTGGCTGTCAGACTTTCAGGCTTTTAACTACTTTCCCGTAATGACTGGCCCAGCGCTCTTTCAGCATGAAGCATGTAAAATATAATGTCCAGTCCAGTCCCATTCAAACAGGGCATATCTTGGATGATAAAAGACGTCGTAAAAATCTCTCTCCAATCAACTTCATATTTTTTTATGTTTCAGATTCTGACACCGAACACAGTAGTGGCTGATGTATATGGAATGAGTGAAGTGGGTTCAATTACATTCCATAGTGTGGACTCTCCGGTTGGGTCTTGTGGTAAACCTTTTGCTCATTTGCAATACAAGGTGCGTATCTTCCTTTAGATTTAATTATTTTTAACCTACATGGGATAACGATTTTCGATCGTGGTTTCGGACCCTGGCAGGTAGATTACTTTGTACCTTTAATTATTTTATCGCTGCAACTCTCATATCGGTGAAGAAAAAAAAACCGGACAAGTGCGAGTCTGACTCACGCACCGGTTTATCCATCACGAAAATCGAAATCTCAAAGATTCAATTTCATAAGCACTTAAGTAAATGTAAGTCGGATTGAACAAGCAATTTAATTTTGCTGTTTAAACAATACTCTCCCAAACATCGATATAGGTCACGTAACTATAATTTTATAGAAATTTTACGATTTTCGGTTGTTTTCCGATACGTTTACTGTAAAACCTTGCACATTACCAAAGAGGTTCTATTTGGCCTGCCTAAATTCGACCATTTTATTTTGATTCAAAATGGCGGCGACGCATTAAACCTGTAAAAATCAATAGTAAACATCAATACAACCAAGTTTTGTTTGAGACCAAATCGTCACGTTCCAGGGAAATAAAACCATTAAAATTTTTTTTTGAAACAAGCCTCTTTTTAAGACATTTATCTCATACAAAACTTGCTTGTTTTGACACCAGCTATTGATTATTACAGGTTTATATACGTGACCGCTTTTTAGAAAATATAATAAAAAGGCGTTGCGCCTTTCATGATTCTATGTGAAAGAGAAGTACCTTGTAGGTTTTGATTTACTTGCGAACGAGCCAAATATATGGCAAAAATGGCCATATTTTTTTTATTGCGTTGTCTAAGAAGCTTCATTTACAGCACCAAAGGGCCGCAGACCTAAGTTTTTAATATTAGGTAATTTCAACGTGATACCGCCACGCGTTCTTAAAAAAAGGGAGTCTACGGACAGATAGTTAGACCGAGAACAAAGTAATCCTTTATGGGTTCCGTTTTTCCTTTTGAGGTACGGAACCCTAAATATCGAGTAGCATGTTCTAGAACCAAACATTCCCGGCCATTGTGTCATCTACATATCCGCACTGGACCCGCGTGGACCTTGGTAGATTAGGTACAGACCACTCCCTCGCGGGTTTGGCTGCCCGTTATCAGCTGTTTTATGAAGAAGGTAAATGAAATTAAATCGTGTATTTTATTAATCTTTATGGTTCTAAACAATCACAAAATCACCAGACATTGCATCATCATTTAACTATGAATTCGATAAATGTTGCTACGTACTTTCTTACCTGATACTTATGATAAGTAATTATACTAATAATCTAGTATACTACCTACACGCCTTCAATAAAGAATATTATCTTATCTGAACGCACATCTGTAGATACCTAGTAGGTGACTACCAACTATCTCGAAGGTACAGGTACTAATAGGTGTACAAGTACCTTTAACGAAGCCAAAAGGCACCTGTTCTACCCGTCATTGCGATATTTTTTTGGACCTTCTTGTTAGGGAGATATTAGAGGTCAAAGTTCCAAAATATGACATCTTTTTTTTTAAATATTGTATATATTTAATGTTTTAATTACCCACGTACTATTCAATGCATTCACCAGCACAATGTTTTGAATGCGTTATGTTGAGTCCTAACGTAAAACGTGATACTTCACCCCAAAAAATAGTCGTTTCCCAGCAAACATTTTTGCGTAGGATTACTTGTTTGATGTTCAGAATGCTTGGTTGACGGTACTTGTACATCTATGCTCAAAGATCTACAAATGACAACTGGGACCAACAGCGTAACGTGCTTTACGAGACACGGAGGAGTCTCGATTATAGTGGATCATCGTATATCCTCGGCACGATCTCGGCAATGATCGACGCGATCATTTGTTTACTATTTTGACATGACCCCCTCTCCAGCCATATGTCACTGATGTAGTGATGGGCCAGTTAATTCATTAATTAATTTCATCTATTATTTCAGCTGGTGAATACAGAAACTGGTGAAGAAATAAAAGAGCCAAACAAGCGCGGTGAGCTGTGGCTAAAAACACCCGGGGGTTTTAAGGTATGATGTAGTTAACGAAGAAGTTTAAAAAATATCTCCGCTCGAGTGTCTGTGCTAAAGCTAGGTACTTAACTGCCCACCAGACTTAATACTCGCCTGGTCGGAGGATCGTCTCTTCTAAGCCAAACGCGTGGTTATGCCACTTGTTCTGGGACCAATATATTATCTATGTCGTGTGGTTAGCGCCTAACCTGGTGTCAGAGTTTTTATGCCGCCCATGGACTTCTGACTTGGCTTTTACATGCCGTCGAGAACAATCCCCAGGCATGGTGGTTTCCTCACGACATTTTCCTTCACCTAAGCAGGTGATAATTATAATACAATACGCACATGAATCCGAAAAATCAGAAGTGCGCTACTTGGGTTCGAACTTGAAACCTATGACTTGGTAGTCCGACGGTCACACCACTAGGCTATCACTGGTGTCGTATAGGTAACACATCAAACGCACAAAAAATACACACAGAAAAAAAATAAAAACACATGTAGTCTTAAGGAATGACAGTAGAAGTCAAAACTCAAAACAATGGAATTACTGTGTTCTTTTTTTGAAATTTTAAACACTTCGCTAGTCTGGCTGACGCGAACCCAATGAATTTTCCCCTACCAAAAATCGCTCAACGCGGTAGAAGTTTTCACTTGGATATGCAATAAACTTCTCCGTACTTGGTGATTTGTCTCTTTCATTTGGTCAATCAGCAATATTTAAATCGTTAACAAAAGATATACCATACCATAGTCATCAGTCCATGCTTGCACGTGACAAAATGACAGTTGACTTACCTACCCTGCTTTTTTTAGGGCTACTATAATAACCCTGAAGCCACGGCCGAGGTTCTATCTGAGGATGGATGGTTCATGACCGGCGACATGCTGTACAGAGATGAAAACTGGAACTTTTACTTCGTTGAACGCATCAAGCTGTTGCTTAAGTATAAAAATCATCAGGTGAGAGAATAGCCGTCTTGTGGAGCCCGCTTAAGGTCGACCTTCATGTCCGTCCGTCTCATGACAACCGGCCGTGTCGACGGCGCGTTCGTGTTCCACGCGCGCCTCAAGGAGATGTCAGCAAATCGGAAGGGGTTCGAAAGGGCCGATGCCTGCCAGGGCTGCGGGACTGTTCGAAAGAAATACCGTGGCCCTGGAACACAAAGGGCTAAGAAGGAACATGGATGGGTTTTAGTCAGTACAAGTCTGACAGGCCCTCCCGCTCCGCCCAGAGCGGGAGAATTCATTTGATGATTTCCCATCCAAGCTACACAAGGTACTCCCCCCTTGGCAACTTTAGTCGAGGTCCCAGTCTAACTGGATGCAGCAGAATATAAGTATTTTACAGTGAGCGACTGGGACTCCATAATCCAGTAATTGGGTACCTAATACTATACCTATTAATAAGACCGAATGCAAGACTTTCAAGATTCTGAATACCCACAGTGACTGTCATAGATCGACAAATGACGGCCAAAGGTTCTCGATCTGTAATGGATGGAGCAATTAATACAATAGATACTTACCAACCTACATAAGAAATAAGACCATCTTCTGTAAAATTTTAGATATCGCCAGTTGAGTTAGAGGCCGTGATTCATCAGCACCCCGCCGTCCTAGATGTGGCAGTGACAAGTCTGTACGACCCCGAGTGCGGTGATCTGCCCGTGGCTTGCGTCATTCCGCGTCCAGGAGCGGTTGTTACCGCGGAAGAGATCCAGGAATTGGTTAAAGGTATATCACCTTTGTTCTTCTCCCATTTTTTTAGGGTTCCGTACCTCGACAGGAAAAAAACGGAACCCTTATAGGATCACTTTCTTGTCCGTCTGTCCGTCCGTCTGTCAAGACCCTTTTTCTCAGGAACGCGTGGAGGTATCAAGCTGGAATTTATATCTAATACTCAAGTCTACTGTCCCTTGGAGCTGTGAAAATCAAACTTCTAAGCCAACGCAATCAAAAGTTACAGTCGTTTATGCCGCAAATTTTCGACACGTGAAAAAACGTGTCGAAAATTTGCGGCATAAACGCCTGTAACGTTTCCCGTGAACTCAGAATCTTGAAATTTGGTACGAAGCAACGTCTTATAGCACAGATAAAGGGGAAATTGCGAACACCGTAAATTTTTAGTTACATCATATAATAAAAATATTTATAATAATTTTAAACTTACTACCCCTTTCCTTATGAACGCGTAGAGGTCAGGTTTGTACGGAACCCACGGTGCGCGAGTCCGACTCGCACTTGGCCGGTTTTTCTCTTATTCATAGGCAATATTTGCGCTAATATTTTACCATTAAAAATCACGTCGTTTTTACAGAAAAACTGACAGACTCCAAGCAATTGAGAGGCGGTGTGATCTTCCTGAGTGAACTACCACTAACCCCATCGACTAAGGTGCACAGGCGTAAGCTGAAAGAGATGGTCGCAGCAAGGACAAAAGAACAAGCCGCAATATAGATTTGATTTCTCCTAAAAACAAGAGTTTCATTTGTTACAATCCTCTTTTTTGGTTCAACAGTCCTCTGACAGCAGCACAACAGCAACCTTATGGCAATGAGAATAAAGATCACAGCAATTACGACAGGTTTTGAACCAAAAAGATTCAGCGCATGCCTACAAAACATCGGCGCAGTCTGACCAAAAGAGTAAGGCGCAGTGCTTGACCGAAAAAATCGACGTAGTGTCTAACTAAAAATATTCGATTACAAACTACTTACTGCGAGGTCGATTCTTGCGCGAATCCAAAGAACTATGATGTATCTACTGATAGCCGATAGGGACTTAAAGGGATCTCTAGTGGGTCTTTCTCCATACAAACGTATTCCGCTGTTTTCTTCGTGGATAATGCGTTTAGAGCAATGATTTTTTTTCCACAAAATCTAGGTCTCATTAATACATGCCCCTATCTTTTCTTTTTTTTTTTCAAAACAATCACTAAAAGAATTATGACAATCGAAAAACCTGAAAAAAAAAAACGTTTTTACCGCCATGTTCAGACGACTATCAGACAAATTAGATAAGTTTTTAACAAAAAATAAAATAATAGAAGCATTAATATACTTTTCCTCTAAATTTATAAGAATTATTTAGATCAGTTTAGTTTTGAAGAAGAAAACAGCGGAATACAAAGCGTCTTTTGGTTAAGATTTTTGTAGGTAAAATCAGCCTGAACTGCAGTTGTCCCTTTCGCACTTTACACTTTACGGTCGGGCGTAGCGCGACAGCAATAGTTTCTTCAAATACCTATTCTTCAAATTCCTCAGGACTAGTCGAGTCCCCTCAGACTCTAGACACATACTTACATAAAAATCACAACTTTTCCCATGGCGGTACGGTCAGCAGCAAAAGTCGCTTTACATAACCAAAATTATAAGACGTCTTAGTTTTAGAACGATCCATATTAACAGACTGGAGTTAAAGACATAACAATATATTCATCAATGGTAACACAAATTCGCAAAACAATATAACATCAGATCACACTGACCAGCACAAAACTTGGAGTAATATTTATAAGTGTTAACCGACTTTTGATGCTGACTGTATCTACATGAACGAAACTAAAGAACGCCATCTGCTACGATTCCTAATACTCCTTTTGCCTCGTCCACGTCATCTCATCACACACGCACGCCTTTCTGAAGAACATCACCAAAAAGGTCCTTTTTAGGGCGCCCACTACTGGCGTTGCACACTCTTATTTACCACTGATCTATTTAATAACCTGAAGAAAACCAAAACCTTTTACTAAAAAATAGAATTTTTATTAATAATAATTAAAAATTGGGTGTATGCAACCCTAATAAAGTCTGGGAAACAACGACAAGGCACAACAATTGATAATAACGAAAGGACATTAAACACTTCATTTTTTCAAATTTAACATTAAATAATACAGTTATTCGTCAAATCTTTATAACGGAGTTATAGTTCGATAGGTTCACTGACCCTCGCAGCGCTTGCTTTTGGAGATTCTGAAAAGAAATAAGTGTTTTTCAGTAAGTGGTTTCATTATAATCAATCGTCGTTATCATCAATCGCCGGGGGCTGAATATTTGAATCAGATGCCACCAGAATGTTCTCAGGAATTTTTTCATAATTTCTATATTTTTTTCAGTTACTATTTCTTTGTCTGTGACTCTTTTTAAAAGCCCTGAGGAAAATTCGGAGGACTGTCCCCTACACGCTGTCTAGTGCTAAACCCAGCTTTTAGTATCTCATCCCCATTTATACTTTCATATGTCATTTTTTATTCACGTTTTGGCTTCGTCTTCCGAACCGAAAAATTAGATTTGTTTTTGTCCCATAATCTTTTAAGTAATCAAGTGTCACCATATTTTAAGTTTAGGTCACCTACTGGGCCCAAAAAGTATTATAAAAGGATTGACATAATATACGCCAGATCTCTCGTGTGTGTGTCAGACCATGATACTGTACACTATTTGTTCTATGACTTTTGAAAATTCCTTTTTATTTTTGCTAAGTTCAAGAACTCGTAGAACAAACGGATTTATTTTAATAAAGAATACTGTATACTGTAGCTCAATCGGGCTTACCTTTTTAAACATATTAGCCATCAATAAATTAGTCTTCTTTATATTTTCTTTTCTCTTTTCCTCTTTCTTCTGAACGACTTCCGGCAACGTTTTATAGATCTTCTCAGAATGCTTCTTAAACTCGCGTTCACTAATTACTTTTGGGGCAGCTGTAATGTTATAAAAGTATATATTAGAAACAATATGCACGCTTGTAATCCACGAAGGGATAGGTTAAGAGTACCTATACAGTATGTTAGGTTAAACGAGGGACATATTGAGGGAGGGTATTCAGTATTCGATTCTCGTCCCAAATATGTAAAAAACCTATAACGTATATAGAAGAATTTTTAATGTTTTGTTTAGTGTTGGACTGTCCTAAGCCAGGTAAGTTTAAAGTATGAAGGGAAAATGGATTATACCTAAGAGTCATTGACCCGCTCACATGTTCTGCGTTAGTATTAAGTCGCTAGCGCAAGGGTGTATAAAAGTTGCATGACATTTGCGAAAATTTTGGTATGGTTCTGTCTGTTATTTATCAGTGTTCTTTTTTTTGTTTATATTTTTATTAGTATCATGTTAGCATGTACTATTATGGGTTTGAATATGTCCCTCGTTTAAACTAACATACTGTATATAGAACTTCCACATTTCACCAGTTAAGTTCAACAGAATTTGCAAAAGTGATTCATTTTAAGGTCGGTTCATATCTGACGGAAAATAAGTTGGGCGTTTTGCCATTAGTATCATCGACGTACTAACGCATCATCGGTTATGTGTGTAAGGTTTGTCGTTTTACTATCTAATTGTCTGTTCTGGCGTTACGCGACTGACGATGTGCGGCGCATTTTGCGTCAGATATGAACAGACGCTTACATCAGGGTTCCGCAGGAAAAATTGGGTTAGGTGGTTAAGGGTTAAGTCGCATGTAATACGTGGCAAGCCTTTTTTTTTTTACGGATGCGAAATTATCAAATGACTTCTCCCGCTCTGGGCGGAGCGGGAGGGAGTGTCAGACTTGTACTGACTAAAACCCACCCATGTTCCTTCTTCGCCCTTTGTGTTCCAGGGCCGCGGTATCTCTTTCGAACAACCCGCAGCCCTGGCAGGCATCGGCCCTCTCGGACCCCTTCCGATTTGCTGACATCTCCTTGAGGCGCGCGTGGAACACAAACGCGCCGTCGCGTCGGCACGGCCTGATACGTGACGAGTCTATTGCCATAAACAGGGCAAAATCCAAATTATGGGCTGCTACCGAGAAATATCTGGTGAATAAACCGAACAACAGTTTGCCCGACCTGCGACTCGAAGCCAAGGATTTAATTTCAGAAAAAAAAACATACATAGAGAACAAGACCTTAAGTTCAGCAATAGCGCTCACTAGGCCCAACGAGACAGTTTAAAAATAATCAGGTCTGAACAAACAAAGTTGCAAAAATCCTTACGTTTTTTCTTTCGCAAGTCTAGTCCGATCTGTTTAGCCAGGTGTCGCAGTTCATCGGAGCTGAGGTTCGTCAGATCTGGTTGTTGTTCCACGTGCAATGATAGCAGGTCCCGTTGGGCAGCACGCTCGTTTGCTCTGCAAATTACGACGTTACAGCGATGATGATAAGGGCTCATCTGGCTAAACTAGGTACGCAACGTGTCACGTGCCTTCACAAAGTGTCTGGTGATACGACCAGACACTTTGTGAGGACTATACAGTCGAATGGGGTGTAAAACCACAATTAATTCGCTGGAGACAACTGACAGGTGTTAATATCATATTTAAATAGTGATCGTTTTCAGTCATTTCCCAGTATTTATATATTAATTTATTTCCGAAAAAAATACAGAAAAATAAGTGAAACTAAGATCCCAAAGATACTACGTCAATTATTTTACAAACTGACATTAGACCTGTCAGTTAAATCCGTCATAGGTCAATGTTTAAGAACTCACCAAATCTTTTATGTACCGAACGCATGTTACAAGGATCGACACGTTCCTTACAAGGATCATAGCATGTATTGCAATTATCAAAGCTAGGATAGGCACACTGCTTACAAGGATCAAAGCAAGCATCGACGCAAGGCTTGCAAGGATCGTCGCATTGGTTGCAAGGATTCTGTTCACAAGGATTGTAAGGCCCGCAGTGTACGCAAGGATCGGTTTCGCAAAGATTGCATGTATCGACTGAATCGCAACGTTTATAGCATACACCTACAAAAGTAAGAGGTAATTTGAAAATCGAATTATTATCAATAGCTTAGAAGAAAAATACGCTTAAAAAATCTAAAATCCAAATCTACACTAAAACCTATTAGTTTAAGGATCAATTTACAAAGACAAGGTACCTCCACAATACACAGGGGCAGACGCTACTTGTCCTGTGCACCCAGGTTTGTGTACAACGACCATTTTCAAGCTCGGAGTGTATCGGGCTTGAGTTCTGAAGCGAGAAAACTTGGTGAGTTCTTAACAGCTATTGGTTGATAGAGAGGTGGCCTAACGCCCCGTCTACGATTTCGGCGATGCAACTTGCAACACGTGTTGCTTGTATTCTTCATGTGAGTACTGTTGTATTACAATGACTCATGGCATGATCAAAGCAATTTCTATCGTTAATCTTCTCCTCAATCGATGTCGCAAGACACTTGACGGTGTAGCCCGTGGTTAAATGAAGCCTCGAATCAATTGGAGGTCCCATCCCTAGCGATGCTAACCAAAGTCGCCCGCGAGACACCTTGTCTCACGCTGTTTCATAGTTTCTGATGTCGCTAGAAATCAGCCGACGACTCTCGATTTCAATCGACATCTCACTTTACACTTTCCACACATACTTTTTGAATAATCAATAACAAATTGCAGCTCACAGCTAGTGCTAATAGAAAGTTGAATGTGCCCGCATTCGCACATATAACTGATAACGTAATTATCTTAACAGTTAATAGATAACTGTGTATCCCGTATATTTCGTGTACTGCGTATATTTTTTTTTATTTTTTTTTTTATATATCTTCCCGCTCCCTGGCTTTAAAAGGATTGTGTGGTTTTATGAAACCACTGTAAAAGTGAAACTTTTTTTCACACTATAGACATTTAACTAAAAAATTTTGGAATAATTTTCCATTAAGGGGTACAAAACGTATAAAATGCGGAGTAGGGATAAAGTGCAGAGTAGGGGTAAGTTTCACTTTATCCCTACTCCGCGGCCGAGCGTCACGCAACATGCAACACACAGACGAAAAAGTTTGAGATATTGTAATAAAAGTTTCACTTTAAAAACGTGCACATCGAGTTATAGGTGTATTACACATGTATGAAAAGCAGAGGCAACACTCTACAGAAATGGATTTTTTTATAAAATGTGGTGTGCATTTTAACGACTTAGAATTAAATTATTTCTTACCTCCTCTCGCTGATGAACCTCAAACAGTTCTGTCTCTGCGAGGTCTTCTCCACGAAGTCTGGTCGATTCTGTTCCAAATACTCTCTTACTGTGGCCACCTCCACTTTTCTGGGATACTCATCAGACGTCTCGCACTCATTAGGACAGCTCCGAGACCTGCTCTTACTACATCGGGGGCTACAACGCGGGCTCGAACGACTCGAGTCTTGTCCCCTACATGCACCCTCTTTCTTCCCATCGCTTTTTCTTTTCGGGACTTTCACAATGATGTTCTTTAAAGGTGGACACCTTTTCTCGCAAACCGTCTCCTCGCTTAGCATGCTTTCTGAAGTCTGTATTATTAAATTGTAGGCAATACACTTCTTCTGCAACTTCTCGAAAGCCTTTGAGCGTTTACATTTGTGACTTTTGCAAGCGCAGTAATGCACTTTCTTACATTTTTCGCAATTAACTGAAGTGCTACTAGACACTTCGCATTTTCTGCCCCTGCATTTGACCTTCTGGTGGTATTTCTCACATTCTTTCTTTATTTTATTGAGTACTCTACAAGCTGCTGAATTTGAGGATGTTGTAGGTAAATCTGAGGAGCAGGGAAGGTCAGAAGATTCTGTGCATGCCTTGTTGTCTTGACAAGATTTCTTGCACGAAAGTTGGACACTTTTATCTACAAGTTTGTCTGAACAGTATTCACTGTCAGATTTTTTATTTCGTTTGGTCTGGTTACAACTTGAGTTGGTATCCGTACTTGTGAAAAATGTCTTTGGTTCCGGATCGGTACTATCTTCCGTCTCAAGAAGATAGTTCAAAACAGTAACTATTTCTGTAAAGCATTTATTCTTTTTCATCTTTATCATTTCCGTTTTGGAATAGCGTCGGGTTATATCTTGTATCATTTCTAAAATAGGGCCTTTGCTCAATTTTCCCGGAACGCTGTGATTGTAAGAGCATGTCTCTGGTTGAACTGGTTCTTTCTTTCGTTCATTGTCCGAACTAGATGATTTGCTATTCGCTTCTTGGTCCCTCTCCTTAGTTGCGTTTTCTTCAGTTTGGCTACCTACGCAACAACTGTCGGGTTTAGTTTTATCAGTCTCAACTCCAACATCATTGGTATAGAAAATATTTCGTTTTTCGTATGTTGGTTTTGGTTCTTCGTATGCTACTTTTGGTTTTTCGCATTCTATTTTTGCATTTTCATCACAAAAATCTTTTGGGATTCCTATATTTTGATTGTAATTATCGTTTTTGTTACTTTTTATGCTATCGGTTTTTTTATCTTTGCCTTCGGATTCTTTTTCTATACTTTTCTTAGTATTGTCTTCACATTTTTCTACTTGACAAGAGTTCTCGCAAGTAAATACCTGAGGTGAGTCATGAAAAACCATAACTGGTTGATTGTTATTAGTTTCGGCATCTTTCGCCCTCGTATAATCGGTTTGGATGCAAGAACATATCGATAACTTCCCTGTATCAGTGTTCGATCGTTTAAGCGGTGGTTTTTCCTTTGGTGCATCGATTTTTGGGAATGTGTTGCAATTGGTACTACTGTCTGTGAAACATTTCTTTGGAATACTAGGTTTCCTAGACACTGAAGGTTCTTTCGTGCAGTTTTTGCAATTTTGGTCTCGTTGACTGTTGGTGCACTTACAAAATATAATGCCCGAACATTGAGTCGATTTATTTTCTTCAATAGCTGTCGCCTCGTCAGCAAAAGATACATTTTCTGTGACAACAGGTTTATCGGCTGTCTTAGTAGTCCCTGCTAGGTTTACTCTGAGGGTCATATTTGTACCTTCAATAGGTATTGTATAGTCTTTTCCAAATTGTGTGTATGGTTCCTTTGGTACCACTTTCTGGTCTTCACTTCTTTTAGGTTTCACAATATCTCTATAAACGCTCGGCTCAGATTGAATAAGAAGCTTTCCGGACGTGCTATTAGTACATTCATCACTAAAAGATTTCCCTCCTTCAGAATCAGAACTATGAATAGAGATATTTCTACGATTCTCTGAAATCAATCTCGCGCAATCGTTGCTACCTACAATGTTAATATCAGATAATTGGGGATCGGAAATCTTGGGGTCGATACTAATTTCAGTCTGAAGGCATCTTGTAGCCTCACATACTGTCAAACATTTGTGCGCATTTCTTGGACTCACGATACATCTGGTCGAGGTTCCGCGTAGATGTTTGGCTTCGGAACCGGAAGAACTATAAGTTTTCATGCCTAGGCACATATTTACGAGAATGTTGGTTTGGGACGATTTCGAATGCCTTCTTGCATGTTTCGAAGTGTTATCTGAACTACTGGTTTCCGTTCCAGTAGGCATCCGGCATGGGGCTTGTATCAGATTTACTTTATCATCTTTGACAGAGTTACAAACACTTCCGCATTGTATGCCTGTATTGTCTATTCTCTCGAGATCTTCGAGCTGTATGCCTCGGTTGGTCAATTTACTGCATTTGTAAATCATAAAATTGTCACCTAGATCAGCAGAAGAGACTTGTTTCCCGTTACATAGGCACACATACTTAATTTCACCTGTTTTTCTATCTGGGACAACGAGAGTGTCCTTAGGAGACAATGGTTTACACTTTTTACATTCACATGACTTTTGTGGACCCTCTTGCGGTTTAGTTTGGTTTGGCCTGTCACTAGTTACATCTTCTTCACACGGTTTTATTCTCACCTGCACAGAACTGTCAACACAATCCACCTTAGGATTTAAATTATGGTGTGGACAGCAACAGTAATGGTGTTTACTTGGACCAGCTTCGCCTAACTCCCGTTCGGCTTGCATCTTTTTCTTTAAGTTCGGTCGTTTTTGGCATTCCGAATGACTCGAGGACAGAGTGAACACAGAGTGGCTTCTTTGGTTTCTCATTGCATTGAATCTACCAAAGTCTATATTGGAGGAAGAGCCTCCTTCTAATTTGCTAGCATCGCCAGACCCATCATCGTAATTGTTCCTAGTCAGGTCTTTCATCAAGTCATTAAGTCTGTTGCTAATTTTAGCATCCTGACGTATTGGTATGGGTACTTTAAAAGCTGTTTCGGAACTTACGAGTTTTTGTTTTAAGAACATCTCTTTGTCTTTCAAGTGTCTCTTATACGCCTCTTCGCGCCTGAGAGCTTCTAGATATTTTAAGTACAGCTCTTCAGAGGAAGTTTTAGGAAATGCATTTTCTGAAGAAGTCTTTCCTCTGCTCGAAACATCCGAGTCTGTGTTAGATGCCAATGCCTTCATCAAATTAGTATTATTTAATTTCTCGCTACTAGCACTGAACAGATTTGGTGCACTTTGTGATGTAGAAGCAACTACATTGGGGTTAAATTTTTCATTCCTTAGTATAGATTTCTTTGGCTTTTTATTTGCACTATCTCCTGTATTGTTAGCATCAGATGTACTGGTTGTAGAGTTATTCTCTTTATTGCTTAACTTCTTGTTGTCAAAAGTGAGTCCCGACAGAAATTCCGTCGTAGTTTCATCATCTCTATATTTTGAACTGATTAGTTTATGAACTATATCTTTGATTAACTTTTTCTTTGTACCATCGTCATAACGCTTTTGTAGTGTAACTTTTAGTAAGTCAATACATTTTTCTAAATCTTTGGTTAGTGAATGATTTGACCCTTTGCTTGAGTCTGTGGTTAGAGGACCACTGGATTCTAAACTGGACTTGTTTCCTGCTGTGCTGTTATCATGTCTGGGCTCATTATCTTTCATTTGATTCTGGTTATACATATGTCCGGGCATGTATTCAAAACTTTCCGCCTCTGATAACTGCTCTCCACTCTTTTCTTGTGGAGTTACATTTTTATTTGGTTCAATCTGCTTTTTACTAGTTCTCAATTTTCTTTTGATGTTTCTGGTTTTCTTTCTTCTTAATCTTTTGCGTAATGTGTTTAGGCTGATCATGATAGGAATTTTTTGATTGTATGGAATAACAGGCTCCGGTATTTTATCCATACTGGTTGATTTTTCTTTAAGTGGTTTGTCTTTAGTCAATGAAGTTTGTATTTCTTTATCCATACCCAAGTATGGAATAGTTTCTACAGATATTTTTTCAGGAGAAACACTAATATCGTTCTTTACATTATCAATAGTAACTCCGCCGTCTTTTTCAACATTAAAAGATATATGCTTTGTAAGATTGACATTGATAGATGGAGCCTGATTCGTATCCGAAGTATGTGGTACATTAACTTCAACAAAATCAACATCTTTTTTGTAAATCTTTGTGATTCTCTTGCCTAAACCTTTCTTTTGTTTATTTTTCCCATCATTTTCATCAAAGGGTGTGGAATGTGAGGTAGGGGCTCCAATATCTTGTTTTGAATCATTGTTGGAGTATTGTTGTTTTAAAGCGAGTCGTTCTAAGGTACTAAGACTGGAAGCAGAGTTTTTACGATCACTTTCGTTAGCATAGCCTACGTCTGCGAGAGAGTCCCATTCTAGTTTTCTTTGAGAAGTGATGCTACTGGTTGGAGAAAGTGGCTTATGAGTTGATAAGTCTAAAAGTGCGTCAAATGCTGAAATGTAAGAAATTATGATATTACTAAAATAATTGGAATTGTATAGTGAAACAATAGGGATGATGACTAGGTAAAGAAAACGAAATTCTATTTTGTCCGTCAATCAGGTAATACAAAAATATTAGATACGTATTTTTTGTTTTATCAAGATAACAAAAAAATACTTAGTTAAAACGCATTAAAGTTGGAGAGTGGGGGCTAACTACGTCAGAACTAGGTATAAAATGTACTAAGCCGTGACGTCATGCGCCATTTCAACTCAAAATATCTCCGTAATTTTACGATTACGTGAAAAAAGAAAAAATACGTGTCAAATACTTTTTAATAATCTACCCGATAGACAAATAAAAAAAAATGAGTCACCATCCCTATTGTGACTGATCTAGGCAGAGATTAATATGGCAACTAATTATTTGAATGAAATGTCAAAACCATGGTTAACTCAAAAAGGGTCATAAATATTCCTGAGGTTCACAATGCCTCGTTAGAAAAAGGCTACAAAATATTGTTATTATAATAAATTTAACTTTGAAATCTTGATAAAACCAAACTCATGTTGCACTCATGCCAAAGGTCGCGTACTGCGTGGGTTTAAGAGACTTATAAACCCCTTTGCTCGCGCCCATAGGCAAAAAAAGCAGAGAAATTTAATGAACACCTCTATGCCATAGGGGGTCGCCACAAGTCAACCATGCAAAACCTGTATAATAAACTATGTTGGGGTTGCCATCCAGTCTAACCGGATGCAGCTGAGCACCAGAATTTTACATGAACAACTGCCTATCTGACCTCCACAACCAGTAACTGCGTAATACGATACCTCTTGGTAAGACTGGATGTCAGACTTCTGGCTACTCGTAATGACTGTCAAAGATCTAAGATCTAAGGCTTAACGTGCTTTCCGAGGCACAGAGGAAACTCGGTATGTAATTATGGTCAGCCATCCACGCACCAACCTCGGCAAGCACGGCTTTACCCTACAGATCGACCCGTGCGGCTGTTATTATTAGCCACAAGCTCCTTTCATAAGTTGCCACATACAGGGAAAAATAATTTTGTAATCCAGGCAGTCTCTGCAAGATCGTCAGTTACACCATGGCATTGCTAGCATATCTTGGTGAGCTAGGGTGGCTAGCCACCCATAAGATATACGACTTTGATGGAGTTTCAAACACATAATAAATCAGGACATACATTTCTGTGAGTTATTATCATCAAAGTGGATGGATTCATCATCTGTGTGTCTCAGTGATACGTCAGCGGGGACTTCCTCAATGATGATAGGTGGAGAGTCAGTCTGTGGAGAGCCAGTCTTGGTTTTCTGTTCATCATCGTCCTGAAAACGAAAAAAAATGTTGAAGAAGAATGTTAGAATTCACCTACTTATAGGAAAACATGACATAAAATATCATTCTGTAATGCAATATTATGGTTGTAACCTGCGCCAGCATAATTTAAGTAGCAAGTTTTTCAGACAGAATATGTCATGATGGAAAGAAGACATCAACACACAAAAATTACCAAATTATCCAATACATCATTCCAAGCTCCCACTAAATACATATTAATGATAGGGAATTTAAAAAGTTTTGTGTGTAAAAGTAGTGTTTCTTACAAAAATGCAATACCTACACGGTCAAAATATGTATATGAAGGTGCAAGAAATTTTAAAAAATATATGCAAGGTGGTGTTTTGCATCCTCCTCAAATTCAAGGAGGTAACTGTGCTAATGATTCTCGACCCGAATCGATAATAAAATGGGAATGTAATTTCTTTTTTCTTATTTACGGAAATAGGTAAGTGTGAACCACCCATGTTTTATACGCGGGCCGTCTGATTCTCGCTCTATAACTGCGCTTCCACACATACAAACTACCTCAAATGTTTATTCAATAGGTAATTTCTTAGGGGTTTATTCTTAAATACTGAGAAATTTAAACAACAAAAAAAGCAGTGCATTTTTAATAATTAGTTAAGTACCGTAATTAGTATTGATTATTTATGTCTTTTGTGTAAACATCCTGAATTTTGACGAGGATGCAAAACAACACCTTGTATATGTAGAAGGGCTTGAAATGATGTACTGAATCAATGTCTCTTTCACCTTGTATACCATTCTTTACCAACAATCCTAAAAGAATCTTTTGGCATCCACTGTCCCTAGTGTGGGTATTAAGGGTGCAGAAGATAATGTGGTTTGGCAGAAGGTCATGATGAGGGTCTTCCTTGGCTTGCTTTCCTCACCAACTAGACCCTCTTATACCTATCCTGTCCAAGTATGGGTGCCCCAAAATCCCTACCTTGCTGCATCCTAAGTTCGCCTAGTACGTAACATCATTTTTTTACTTGATGCAGTTTTATACATGATGTATTTTAAATTGTTAAGCATAAGTTATAAATAACCTGTATTTTTTTAAGTCTGTTAAAAACTCAAACAAAAGAATTTATTTTTATGGTTTATAAAGTACCTGTGAACTAGAAGGATCAGGCAGAGAACACCTTATCGAGATTCGGCAAACCTCATGAGAAGAATCACTTTTTCTGTCGCCAGAATCCGACGAGTCATTTTCACTTTTCATTTTGCGCCAAAACAAGCCACTCGTGTCTTTAATATCACTTTGAGCTGTCGATAATGAGAAAAATTGCTCCAAATCTCTCTTTCTACCAAACTTTTTGTAGTAATCGAGTATTGTGGCATTTACAGCGCCACGGGACTCAACATCGTCCGAGGTCCCAGCAGATTTTTTGTCAACTTCATCGCTTTCCATAATTCATGAAAGCAAGTTATTAAGCTTTTACTTGTTTTATAGTAAAAACAACATTATTTATTTCATTTACATTGTTTAACGGCTCCGAATGTACATTTTCAAAATTATTTGACGTTTTCAAAAAGCAAAACAAAAGATAACGTCACTCCACTCTTCGTTCGTTGGTTTGGAATCTAGGCTTTTGGGTACATGGAAAAAAGCTATTTCCATGGAGATGCGTACGCGAATGACGTCCGTCTCAATTTCACAGCGCCTTGCGGTATTACGGCAGTCACATAAGCTATTGAATTTAAATCATTGATACTCTAATCACAAAAACGAAAGTGTGACGAATTCTAATTGAGACAAGTAAGGTTTTTATTTTTAATGTAAAAATATCTTCTACACTTATCAATTACTAGCTGTCCCGCACAATTTCGTCTGCGTCACATTTTCCCCGTTTTCGCAACATTTTTCATTGCTGCTCCGCTCCTATTGGTCGTAGCGTGATGATAGCCAATGTCCTTCCCCAGGTTAAAATTTATCTTCTTGCCTAATCTAATTTCATTAAGATCCGATCAGCCGTTTAGTCGTGAAAAGGTAACAAACAAACAAAGTGACTTTCGCATTTTTATTATTAGTATGGATACAATCCTACAAGCTTGTTTGGCCTAGTGTCGGTGTCACACGGAGTTAGTTGATCTCAGCTCAGTTCACTCAGTATCAGCCCAGTCTGGATGTTCATTGAAAACTATTAGCTCGCTCTCTATTATCTAAAATGGGACTACCAATACTTTCTCCAGTTATTTAGACATAGAGAAAGTAGTTTCTACTACTACACAGTTACACATCTGCTTAACCCTTCGGGGTTTACAGGAATGATGTTACTTTGTGTCATATTATGGCAAACTAACACTCGGTCACATTTTCTCTGCACCTCGCTCGATGACGTCACTTTCGCGTTACGGTGTACAAAATAAGCATCATAAATATGTTATTTTTTTTCTGCCGGATGTCTAAATATGAGGTTCAGATTGAAAAATTGTGCGATCGCGATCGGGGCGAGCGCGGCGTGGTGAAGGCTTCCGCCTTCGGGAGGAGCATCGCATTGCAGCGAGGTGCAGTTGTGTTCGCGTCATACATTCTAGGCACATCTATGCTCGCATAGTCTGCGTATCTTGTGGAAAAATCTTAAGTTCTCTTTACGCACATTCATTGAGTTGCGTTGGCCTACTTAATTAATTAGCTATTTTGAAAAGCTTTTAACCATAACCTTTATTCTTACACATAAAAACAATTTTTAGTTGTGCAATATTTCTTTTTCGTTTAAAGTGCAATAAAATGAAACGCGTTTGACAAAGAATTGACAGTGACATTTGTTTGTGATTTGTAAATTGTGAGGATACTACGAAGGGGAGTTTCTTGTTAATTATTTTCACTTATTACCTTATTCAGCAAATAAATACTACCCAAAATGTCCAGGCAGACATCCAGACTCGATGCCAAAAAAGTTGTAAGTTAAAAAATCAGCAATTGATGTACTACAACAATCAATTTACGACTTGTTCACTGAATATCTTTTTTTTTGTAGAACTCCGAGCTTCTTACGCTTACTTATGGCGCTCTGGTGTCTCAAATGTTGAAAGAGACTGAGAATGCGGAGGATGTGAACAAGCAGTTGGAAAGAATAGGCTACAACATGGGCGTTAGACTGATCGAAGATTTTCTTGCTAGGACTACGTCAACGAGGTGTTTGGAGATGAGAGAAACTGCTGATAAGATTCAGCAGGCTTTCAGGTTGGTTGATTTATCATACAGGTCATCTCATTTCAAGAGAAGATAGTTTTTTTTTTGGTATCTTGCAGCCATTTACTATAAAATTTCGTAGTATGGGTGTTACCACACCAATCAATCGATCGTCGATCGATGCCATCGATCACTATATATAGGTAGACTGGATTAGTCAACATCGATTGATAGTTTCTACTAGTCTTAGTCATCATTTATTGCATTCATTAGGTAAACCTATTGATTCTTTGTCAACTAATCCATTCTACCATCGATTGATGGCATTGACAATCAATCAAATGGTGTGTTAACAACCTAAGTCACTGGGCACAGATGGTGGATTACAGCCCCCTACCTCACATAGAAAGGAGCTCTGTATCAAAAAGTTGTCTCATCATCTGGTCATTAAATAGAACCTTTGCTATCAACATGTAAACAAAAAAATAAAATACCATATTTTTTAGTCACACTTGTGACTGTTCATTTTATTACTTTGAATCTCAATCTATCAGTAAGACCACCATCATCTTTCTCTTGCCCTTATCCTATTCATTTGGGGTCAGCACAGCATGTCTAGCGGTGTGGCTAAATAATAATAGCCGCACTGGACGATCTTTAAGGTTAAGCCGTGTTTTCCGGGGTTGGTCCATGGATGGGTGACTGGTTAGGTTAGCGGGGCTGTTTCCGCACTTAGCCTCTTTATTGGGCCATTGTACGTAAAAAAATGGGTGACTGGTATATGTATGTGAAGCCGTTGGTCACAGCTGTCAGCCAAAAGTCTGACATCCAGTCTTACTAAAGGTTATCAGATAGGCAGGGGGGAGGTCAGATAGGCAAAGGCTTCATGATGTAAAATACTGGTACTCAGCTGCATCCAGTTAGACTGGAAACCGACCCCAACATGGTTTGGCAAGGCTAGGCTAGGCAGATGACAGCATGTCTTCTTCTTTCATACTTCTCTATTATTTGTAACCATTTAGTTTTTTCCTGTGCGAGACAAATAAATACTTTTTACTCTTCTCTTCTTCTTCAGATGGTGAAAGTAAGAAGTAACCTTACAAGTTACTGCTTACTTTACAGTAACACATATGCATCAAACTAACTTAACTTATAAATCTATCATTTCAGACTATACCTAAACATGCAGCCCACTGTGACCAGCTGGAGCAGTGCTGGGGACGAGTTCTCCCTTGTGTGGGACCAGTGTGCCCTCAGCGAATGGGTGGAAATGCCCAACAATGGGCTCAAGTACTGTGCCCTCATACCTGGGGCCATTAGGGGGGCTCTGCAGATGGTGCAACTTGAAGTACAGTGCTGGTTTGTGCAGGTGAGCAAATGTTGAATTGATTTTTATAATACCCAGTTTTTGAAGTGAAACTTCATGCGACTTCCAACAAGTTTGCGTTAAACGTTTAACGCTACCATGGAGAGGGAACAGAAAGAGACAGAGTGAGAGTGAATGCGTGGCATTCGAACGCATGCGTGTAGAATTACGAAGTTTCACTTCTTCCGCGCTGAGGGACTCCACGCACTATTTTTTTTCATTGAAGTAACCAATGTAGAATAACGTCATCTAGCGATTATTACAAGAACAACTAACGTCATGTCAGTTTCACTGGGCTTCTTAGTACCACTGACGAAATACAGATGGCGTTGTAATCAATGACCAATTTTAAGTTACTTGCTAACCATTTTTAAGCCCCGACCATAAAAGAGGGGTGTTATTTATAAGTTTTAAGTGTATAACTGTGTTGTGTTAATTATTGATCAATATTTTTTATTTTATTTCTAGGACCAGTTGAAAGGTGATGCTGTAACCGAACTGAGAGTGAAATACATCAAGAGATTAGAAGACGCGGTGCCTGCTGGCGAAGACTAGTCACATTCTATTGTATTACGGTCCAAAATGAAGTTTAATATTTAAAGACAATTCAATTCTTTCATAAAGCTAGGATAGCGTAGAGCTAGCTCGCGTAGATGAGTCTTTTTTAACGGCGATGCGTAAAATAAGGTAGCCCGCGAATTTCATTTTTTCTCACGTTTTTTGGTAATTTGCAGATCAGTGTAAGGTTGCCTGATAATTGTCTACCGTAAAAAATATGTACAGTGTGACCGCTGTACGCTTAAAGTGGTCATACTGTACATTTTTTTTTCTCCACATAAACTGGTTTTGTATGGCTGGATTGGTCGCCGTGCGTACGTATCGTCGGATTATTTCGTGAAATAACGACAATTTTAACTTTCAGATAAACATAAGACCTATTTCGTAATAAGTATAAAATTGTATGATCATAACACTGTAAAATTGCAATCAATACAGAAGAAAAAAAAATTACCTTCGTGTATTATTATAAGTCTCGTAACTTAAAAATCTACGGTGCGTACTGTATAGGCACTTCATTCAAGGAAAATGTTATAAGAAAAACAACACTGATATAAAGCAAGCTATCGCATTATTAGTACCTATTGTTGAAAAATTACTGAATTTGTATACACGGTGTAAATCACCTCATCACAAAGCCGTCAACCAAGCATTCTGTACATGAAACTAAGTAACTTTACGCAAAAATTATTGCTGGGAAACGACTTTTTTTTGGGGGGTGTAAAATCATGTTTTGTGGTAGAACTCAATGTAACGCACTCAAAAAATTGTGCTGATGGACGGATTGAATAGTACGGGGGTCGTGGAGGTGTTTAAAGTAAAAATCTTACATTAAACTTGTATTTAAAAAAAATACTTTTCAAAAAGTTGGAACTTTGACCCCTAATATCTCCGTAACTAGAACCCAGGTATGGTGTAGAACAAAAAAATGATCGCAATGACAGGAAGAACCAGTGCCTTTTGGCTTCGTTAAGAGGTGTTTTACACCCTTTATATATGGTTAATAATTTAATATATTATGTACCTAAATTATGTTGATTATGTCGTAAACAAGCTTCACTACACATAAATCGAGAGGATGTTTATGTTTCTGAAGCCGCATCCTAAAAAAAGTCGATGTGACGTTCATTTCGTTCGACGAACCAGCACGCGTAGCATGACCACTGTAGAAACCAGTTTTGTCTACGGAAGAATCGACGTAATGACAGACAGACAATGACAATGTGTCTGTTTGTAGATTCTTCTTCGTTTTTATAAATAATGGTACGGAACCCTTCGTGCGCGTATCCGACTCGCACTTGGCCGGTTTTTTTAATTATATTTTAGTATAATATAGGAGTACCTATATTACTACTAGTACTATGATTGCGTCTGTATTCTAAGCATATTATTACTATAAATATTGTTCTATATTTGTGTCATCGGCGTAAACAGCTAGATTAAATTAATGTTCTCATTTTGTTGTCTTTGATTTTTTAACTTCTGCATTACATAACGCACAAACTCTGCCTTACCCTTCGCTGATTACCGGTACGAAGGGTAAGGCAGAGTTTTAGGTATAAAGGGTGTAAAACACCTCTTAACGAAGCCGAAAGGCACGGGTTCTCCCTGTCATTGCGATCATTTTTTTGTTCTACACCATACCTGGGAACCTTCTAGTTACGGAGATATTAGGAGTCAAAGTTCCAACTTTTTGACAAGTATTTTTTTAAATACAAGTATTTAATGTAAGATTTTTACTTTAAACACCTCCACGACCGCTGTACTATTCAATCCGTCCATCAGCACAATGTTTTGAGTGCGTTACATTGAGTTCTACCACAAAACATGATTTTACACCCCCCAAAAAAAAGTCGTTTCCCAGCAATAATTTTTGCGTAAAGTTACTTAGTTTCATGTACAGAATGCTTGGTTGACGGCTTCGTGATGAGGTGATTTACACGGTGTAGGTACACCCACACCACACAAACCAAAAAAATCTCCAGTAATGTTTGAATCCTGTGTTATAAGGGGCGAGCCTATTGACATTCATCGGGCAAAAAAGGAGTCTCAGTGTGTACTGCAGAGAAGAGAAATTCCTAGTGGAGACACCTAAGAACATTGTCGTTTCAGGCGATCAAACTAGGACCTTACGCTTAACTTATCATCATCACCTGCCTAGCCTTTTCCCAAACTATCTTGGGGTCGGTTTCCAGTCTAACCGAATGCATCTGAGTACCAGTATTTTACATGAAGCGACTGCCTATTTGACCTCCACAACCCAGTAAATGGGTAATACCCCTTCGTAAGACTGGATGTCAGACTATTGGCTTCTGACTACTCGTAACGACTGTCAAAGACTACAAATGACAGATGGGACCAACGGCTTAACGTGCTTTCCGAGGCATGGACGAAACTCTGTATATACCTACCTAATGGGCCATCCATAGACCAACCTAGGCAAGCGCGGCTTTACCTAAAAATCGACCCGAGCGGCTGTTATTATCTACTAGCCTCCGACGAGCTCCTCAAAACCAATTTAAGCTAATCAATTCATAATTCAAAAGCAATAAAGGTGAAAATCGAGCAAAACACTTAAACAATACATAGCGAAAGTACTAGAAGTTGAAGTTGGAATGTGTTGTCTATTTTTACATACACAGTGACAATTGAGATACTTCGACTGCTCTCGAAGCGATACTGCCGTAACCGATTGGATGTCTGTCACACCGAACTACCTGGTTAGGTAGGTACTCTTCATCTCCGCGAATTACATTGTGAGAATGGTAGGTGCCACAGATTTCTTTTTTAATTTTAATTACCCTCGTTTTCTCAGTACCTTAGCAGTAGTACCGCACATTTGTTGGTTGCAATATAAGTCATAGGTACCTCTCGTGCCGGAAACTTAGTCTGAGGTAAGCAAACCCAACGTTGAACCATACATATTATCCGGCAGATTAAGATAATAGATATAAGTTTTAACAACAACAACAAAACATTTATTTCGGATAGCAAAGACCAATTTAACTCCCAATAGCCTAAATTTTGCACATAAAAACAGCAACTTTACCGTAAACCAAAAAGTAGTCCTAATTTGTGTCAGTTTTTTGTAGAAGCGGGCGTAAAAACCCGGTCTGAAATAAAAATTATGCCACAAATGTTTCAAAGTGAATCTACATCTATCATGACAGTGATACAGAACGGTGAAACAGACTGCCAGACTCGGTAGATGTGTAGTGTATCGTTAATTAAGATTGTCGATAGGAAACAATAACCAAGTGCAATCACTACGAAGAAGTATTGAATCAATTTAATGTCATGTTTGGTTGAGGGAATTTTTTTCATAGCCACTCCAATCAAAACTTTGAAGAAAATCGGCATGACCTAGAACTAAAAATTCGAAGACTTGTGACAATCTACCAACATACTGGGCCGGTGTGATAGATTGCAGGATTACAGCCCACTCCTCTTAGAAAGGAGGCCTGTTTCCCAGCAGTGGGAACATTGTAGACTGATTATGTTAAAGGGGGGTTTAAAAGGCTTGGATTCGGCAGGTGGCTTAGTAACAAGCTATCAACCATGCGATTCGATAGATCTGCCTGCGAGCTTACGGTGCAAGCAACAGGAAAAGATGCGAAATTTGAGTCGTTTTTTGGAATTTGCAGGTCAGTGTCTAGTTTCAGTATAGCCAGACCTCTCTACCTCTGTCCATAGCCATGTCTTTAATAATCGAAAGCCATTATTATGAAGCAGTCATGTAGGATATATTATACACTTAGTGAATAAGTATGCAAACACAGATGCACTCTCTCGTCAGTACCCTCCTTGATCCAATGGAACGGAAACTTTCTGGCCGAACGATAATTACAGTCCCCTGTGGCCGCCCTTAAGGCCTTCCACAATGCCTAGCTGTCTCGTCGCCGTAGGTACCCGCCAACGAGACACAGACTCTGTGCATTATACGGAGAGCAACTGCAAGACTAGAGTCCTGAGGAACTGAAGCTCCTCTCTACCAGGTTTAGACCACGAGCCGACGCGCCGTGGTTACCGGGGTATGGCCACTGGTGAGAGTTCGCGGGATATCAACGATTTTAACTAGGTATTCCGCCGCATGCGAGGCCGATCGATAACTACATGTCCCCCTATCGCCGCCCTTAAGGCGTTCCTCTATACCTAGTTGCCTCGTCGTCGTAGGTACCTACCCGCCAACGAGACCGAGACAGACCCTGTGCATGATGCGGGGAACAACTGCAGACTAGAGTGCCGAGACACTGAAGCTCCTCTCTACCAGGTTTAGCCCACGAGCTGACGCGACGTGGTTACCAGGGTGTGGCTGCTGTGTTCCAGGTGAGAGTTGGCGCGGTATCAACGATTTTCATTATGTATTCCGCCGCCTGCGAAGGCCGAATGGATGTAATCCGACGTCCGAAACCACTCCGCTACTGAATGTCGAAGTTTGAAATGTCGACGTATGTTAGTTCTAAAGTACAGGATCTCGATGTACGCCAGTTCGAAAGTTCACTGGAGCGAAGTATGCAAGGCCGACGTATCGTTAGTTAGAAAGCATAATTGTTGAAGAGCGAGCGAAGCTAGCTCTGGACTTGGGGCACCCCGACTCGGTCAGGTTAGGTTCGAAGGGGATGGCGGGGTCTAGTGAGCGAGCGGAGCGAGCGAACTAAGACCCCGACATCCCCTTCGTGTTAGGTTACTGTAAACCCTGCAGACAGAAAAAGGAGCATACGTCGACTATGCTTTTAGGGTTTCTAACTAACGGTACGTCGGCCTTGCATACTTCGCTTCAGTGAACTTTCGAACTGGCGTACATCGAGATCCTGTACTTTAGAACTAATATACGTCGACATTTCAAACTTCGACATTCAGTAGTGGAGTCGTCCGAAACACCCCACTACCCAGTATCATTAGAATCCTTTCCACCTCCTTTTCACCTCCTTTCTAGTAATAGTCACTCCGACTATGAAAAGAAAGGAGGTGACTGATAGGATGACGACTAATTTACGATCTTTTGTAGCTCGTAGTCATATTTTTTTGATATCTTTATTTGCTCATATCATTTTCCCTTATCTCACTGGGAGCACGTTTCTAGAAATACTTAAAGTTAGGCAGCCGATTGTCGCTCCACACTTCCACAGAGTTCCGATTAATAATTTATTTATTTTAAAATTCTCAATATTACGACTATCATTACAAGGTTACCTTATGCGATAGTCTACACAATAACAATGCCTATTTATTTAATCACATAACAATATTATATTTTGTAACTGTTAATCATAACAATATGAAATGGAACTAATTAAGTAGGTACAAACAATGCATTTTTTGTGAACTCACTCAGTAAAAAAAAAAAAAAAAAAATTAAAAATTAAAAAAAAACCCCGACACAAAAAACCTCTATAAACCAAAAACCTCTAAAAACTAAAAATAAAATAATCCGAGCGTCTTAGCGTCGGGGGACCGCTAAGTAGACCGCTTAGTAGTACAAGCACAAAACAAAGCGGTTTTTATTTCATGCTTTTTAAACTTAAATTATTTTATCTAAGCCTTGACTGTCCCAATCTTGGGCATAGGTCTCCCCATTGCTTACACTTTTCTCGGTGTTGCGCGATTTCTCGCCAATAAACGAAACAGCTAAATAATAAAAAAAAACATTTTTGGGGTAAGGGGGGTGGGGTGCAATCACCCCCCCTGGCGATGCCCATGTTGACAAGATTTCAAATTTCGAATCGACCAGACCTGTGGAAGTCGTTAATTTCCCTTCAAATAGAAAAGACGTGATTACCATCAAACGGCTGAGTAGATTTTTTCGAAACATAGCTAAGAACACTCTCGATTAAAACACCTTTCAAACGAAACCAAGTTTATCAAAATTGTTGCATCCATTTAGGAGCTACGATGCCACAGACAGATACACAGACACACAGATACACACGTCAAACTTATAACGTCCCCTCTTTTTCGGTCGGGGGTTAAAAATGGAATAAATCAACGTCACAGCCATGAGGCAGTGCGGCCGGAGTGCACGCGTCAGTTTTATATATGCATAATTATATAAGTACTTAATAGAAGTCAACGTTTCATCTTCAAAATCCATCCAAACTATCTTACCCCTCTCCTGTCCATGCACTTAAAATTACGAAAAAATGCTTTCTTGATCACATTGAATATTTTTCTGCTTCTAGAAATCTAAAAATCTAAACTGAGCTGCTGTTTATTTAATCTGTGCGTTGTTTGATTTTACTGTGTGCAAAAATTTATGTTTAGAGAACAAAAAAGGACTTTAATTGACACTTTTTATTTTCCTTTTTTGTTCTCTAAACATAAATTTTAGCGAAATGTAGGTGCATTATAACGTACCTAAATAACATCTCGCCTGTTATCCCCAAAGCGTTAAGCAGAGGTATACCTAATATTACACCTACATTTCGCTTGCTCATATTCTTTGCGTAAACATATACTCCGGAGTCGCTCCGGAGAGGATTCGGACAAAATAAACTTGGACACAGTGTCCGAATTGACACTTTTTATTTTCCTTTTTTTTCTCACACAATTCGGACACCATCAAATTATTGTAGCTGTTTATTAGAGTCAGATTAAAAAGTTTTAAAATATAATAATATGTGGAAAAAGGGCGTTGCCAAAACTATTTTAGGGTGGCTAGACACATGAAATTTGGAGGGTGTGTTCTTTGTGAAGAATAGGTATCCACTAAGTAAGGGTTTTCGATTCGATTTCGGTAAAAGAAAGGATGAATGAGTGTATGGAAACCGGTCATTTTTAAAATTGGAAGCTTGACATTTCACATACAAAGTTCGGGTTAGAAAAAAATCAATACTTAGTTCAGCGTTTTTGAAAACCTACCCCTAAGAAAGTAAAATAGGAGTTGAAAGTTTATATGGGAGTAATTTTTTTAGGTACGTATTTCGTAATTTTTCCAAATTCAACCCCAAACGGGAGAAATGGGGTGGAAACAATTTTTTTTCTCTTCCCTGCTCTGTCCCACTCCTGGGCAAAGGCCTCCCCACTTTTCGTGAAACCGCGCGTCTTCGTCCTGGAAATAATTATTATGTAGAAATAAATATATATAAATAAATTGTCTGATCTGTTTGAAATTTACTATTTATGTTTCCTGATTGAATTGATAGACACGTATTTCTATGTTTTTCACCTACCAAATTCCACCCTTCAGACAAAAAAAAGGGGTGGCAATTTCACATTTTGGTTTGTGGGGTTAGTACGTTTGTATGGACAAATATGCTAAAAACTTCATACAGGTATATACTGATATTATGATGTCTGTATAATAAATTCTGGTTCAACCCAATTAGGTCACTAACAAACAAAATAAAACGCCGTAATGTACTTTTTTCTAACCAGAACATATTTTCTGGCGACGCAGGCGATGCCGCGGGCAGATGATAGTAGGTTCTTAGGTACTATTGTTACCATACTGCGCTGAGCTTATCGTGTGTCATAGGTCGACGTTCCTCAGTCCTTAGTTACGATTTCACGCCGGACCGCGGCGAACGTGTCATACAATCATGTGGCATTTAATATTTACCATACTATTTGTTTACGCAAAATGTGACGACAAATACGACAGTTACAGCGAGACACGACGCCAGTTAGTTGAACGTGAACTACGGTCAGCTCTTGGAGGAAACACGACGCTCAGCGACAAAGAAAATGTAGTAAACAACTGTTTGATGCAACACAAATTCAGCGAGATCGACTATGGATTCGACCACCCGACTCAGTTCAATCTGTCGCATCACTTCTTCACTTTCAAGAACCAGATTCAGAAGTCCAAAGTATACAAAATCATCAAGACTATACCTAAAGGAGCTGTGCTTCATGTCCACGACATGGCGATCATCGGACCTGATTATCTGCTCAACATCACTTACATGGACCATCTTTACGTGTGTTTTGGCACACCTGTCAGGTTTTGGTTTTCAAACACCGTACCTAACAAGACGTGTGCTGTCCAGTGGCAGCTCATGTCTGAAGCTAGACGTGCTGCAGCTAATCTCACCGATTTCGACGCAAAACTACGGACACATTTCACTCTGGTTTGTGATAATCCCGATGTGGTTTACCCTACCATCAACGAAACTTGGACAAAATTCAAGCATTATTTCAACTCAGTGTACACTTTACTGACATATAGACCCATTTGGGAACAGTATTTCTACGACGCTCTTACGTTTTTCAGAGAAGATAATGTGATGTACGTCGAATTCAGGAGTGTATTGCCTAATCTGTACGAGTTAGATGGCACAGTGCATGATAAGCTGATTACAGCAAGAGCATACAGGAAGACCATAAACAGATTCATGAAAGATCACCCAGACTTTATTGGAGCTAAACTTATATTTGCTCCGCCTAGGAAGGTGAACAGAGGTGAGCTCGCCGACTACATACAAACAGCGAGGCAGATCAAGAGAGATATGCCCGAACTTTTTGCTGGTTTCGATTTAGTCGGCAGAGAAGATGCCGGGAATCCATTAATAGAATTTGCACCACAGTTACTTGAAGCAAAGGATTTGAACTTTTTCTTCCACGCTGGTGAAACAAATTGGTTTGGAACACTTACTGATGAAAACTTAGTAGATGCTATATTATTGGGAGCTAAACGAATCGGACATGGGTACGCGCTTGCAAAGCACCCGGTGCTTATACAAGAAGTGATTAATAGGGACATTGGCGTAGAAGTGAATGTTTTATCTAATACTGTGTTGTCTTTAGTCAGGGATGTCCGGAATCATCCTTTGAACATTTTCTTGAGTTTGAACTTACCTGTTGTCTTGTCAAGTGATGACCCTGGAGCTTGGGAGGCTGATCCTCTGTCTGATGACTTTTACGTGGCTTTTGTAGCGGTAGCGAGTAGGCTCTCGGACTTGAGGATGTTAAAAACTTTAGCTCTTAATTCTCTGAAATACAGTGCTTTGGAACCAGAGAATAAAACGAAAGCGATCCGCGAGTTTCATAGACATTAGACAGTGGAATCAGTTTGTTGATAATTTTGAATGTAACACATACTAGGATGAATGTTAAGGTTTTGGAATACTGAATGTTTTTTTTTTTTAAATAAATACTCGAGTCTACTTACTACATCGCAGTTTTATTTCACCCATTTCCAGAGCATCATCAACTTTTTTGTTATATGTTTCCTACTAGGTATAACATCACGCTTGTAATACCCAAAGGGTTACGCAGACGTGTACCTCCTATAGCAGACCCACATTTCGCATGGTATGTTAGTCACGTTTAAGTCTCATCTAATAGGGGGCGAGCCTATTGTCATCAACCGAGCACAAATCCAGACTCCGTGGCTGCTACTGAGAAATTCCAGATGGAAAAACCCAATAACACTTTGCTCGACCCGGGAATTGAACCCAGGGTCTCATGCTCAACAGTCGCGCTTGCTACTACTACTTGAATAACGCGTCTTTTTATGTACTTGGTGTTAAAATGGCCAGTATAAAAAAAAATATAAAAAAGGATTGTGTGGTTTTATGAAACCACGGTAAAAGTGAAACTTTTTTTACACTATAGACATTTAACTAAAAAAATTTGGGAGCGCCTTTCACTTTATCCCTACTCCGCAGCCGACCGTCACGCGACATGCAACACACAGACGAAAAAGTTTGAGACGATGTAATAAAAGTTTCACTTTAATATAAGTAATAAAACTTGTACGTATTATTAATCTTACTATGACGTTACATTAGCTGTTACTTTGACCTTGTTTAATTCAATTCATTTTCCTGTCCTTATCTCTATTTGTTTCGGGGCAGTTCGTATATTTCTTCTTTAAGTTAGCTTTAGGTACCCGTGTACTTCGTCAGAGCTAAATAAGTTTTGAGTATAAAACTAAAGTAGGGGAAGGCCAAAGAATCGATTACTGAAGTGCTCGTATGTTTGTTTTTCCCCTTATTCCTCTGCATCGACCCGTAATGACGTGTTTAAAGGCGGAAACATACTTACGTGTCGTGGCGTGTCGTGACGCGCCAGAAGCAAATCGGTTTCAAACATTTAATATGGTTAGCATTATATATGCATGGCGTGTCGTGTCGCAACGGTGTATGAAACCGAATGCTTCTGGCGCGTCACTACCCGCCACGACACGTAAGTGTGTTTCCACCTTAAGACCTATGCAAAAATCCAGGTTTTCGGGTATTAAAGCAAACTGGAATGTCTATTTTGTCTGGACTAATAGAATCTGAAATAAGAGATTTTTGTTACTGTAAAACCCCGCTCGGCTCGTCGGGTGAGATGCACCCGTGTTCGTAGCCTCCACACACAACACGCAACACAGGCGCGGGTCGGGCGCGGGTAGAGCTCGGGTCGGGCGCCGGGTCTTGTTCTACGTTTTGTAGTAAGCAACGACTTATTGTCAGGCCTACGAAAACCTCTCATACTTAAGTGCCAACGCTGTAACATAGAAAAATTGCAAAGCCAAATGATTTTAAAAGACTAACCCTGGAGTTTCTTGCCGGTTCTTCTCCATAGGAAACGACCAACCCGAACCGAGCACCTTTTTGTCGACCTTTTACAAGTACGAGTTTTACAAGTGCTCATGTAGGCCTATGTGAAAGAAAAACATTTTGATTTTGGTAGTGCGCGGGTCAGGCGCGAGTAAGGCGCGGGTCGGGCGCGGGTAGAGAGCGGGTCGGGCGCGGTTCGAGCGTCCTCGACTAGACAACGATATCGGTTACTATCAAAACGCAGTGAGATATCGGTGGTTTCGGACATGAACGAAGAATTATTATTTTTACTCATTGTCATTAGATATTATTAAAGAGCAGTGGTGGCAGCCCCGACCTATGAGCAGTAAGCCGTGGGTTCAAACCCAGGCAGGCGCATTACTTTGTGTAATTTATTTCTTCACCGCTGCTCTCAAAACGGTAAAGGAAAACATCGTGAGGAAACCGGCTTGACCTAGAACTACAAATTCGAAGACATGTGACATCTACCAACCCGCACTGGGCCCGCGTGGTGGATTACAGCCCACTCCCTCTCATAGGAGAGGAGGCCTGTGTCCCAGCAGTGGGAACATTATAGGCTAATGATGATGATGATTATATTTGATTCTGATAAATTGTTATTATAAATAATTTTTGTAGAACAGCAAGGTTTTTCATAGCGGAATTAATCGAATTTTCCGTTAAAATCGTTTTTATTCAAGTCAATTAATATCGATAAGAGAAAGGTCAATTTCTCAATGAAGATGTGTGGTTGGGACATGTATTATGAATTTATGATTTGTGTATGACGCAATGTAACGACGCTACACCCGCTCCCGTCCAAACTTTCTTGGTGGTGGCGAGAAACATGCGGCATTTGACCATAAGTACTTGAAATTACACCCGGCGTACTCTCGACCCGTCCTGCGCTCGACCCGCGCCCGCTCCCCGTGTGTGTTGCGCTTTGGGATTTTAAAAAGAAGAGACGATTATTTGGGCTTTCTTGGTGGTGGCGAGAAACATGCGCCACCCGACCATAAGTACTTGAAATTACACCCGGCGTACTCTCGACCCGTCCTGCGCTCGACCCACGCCCGCTCCCCGTGTGTGTTGCGCTTTGGGATTTTAAAAAGAAGAGACGATTATTTGGGCTTTCTTGGTGGTGGCGAGAAACATGCGCCACCCGACCATAAGTACTTGAAATTACACCCGGCGTACTCTCGACCCGTCCTGCGCTCGACCCGGGCCCGCTCCCCGTGTGTGTTGCGCTTTGGGATTTTAAAAAGAAGAGACGATTATTTGGGCTTTAACCATTAAAGAAACACATGCTAGGTTTTGGTAATGAAACAATGACTAAACTATTTCTTAAAAATCTGGCGACTGATGATGACAATATAATGTAATTGACACAGAACAGTTTATCTGTTCTGTGTTAACTGATGACCTGATGATAAATTGACCGACCCAATGTGTATGGTATTTTTTTTTTTAACTTTGCCCCACTTTCGACATTGCTCCCTGTATTGTGGGTGTGTTTACAAACATTTAAACGCACATACACAAATAAATAGCCAGACAACTGTCTGTAGGGCATACATATTTTTTACACGCAGCGTAGCAGCTAATCGCTCCGCCACTGCGCCAACAGTGCCGTCATCAGATAAGAGCCATCTGATAGTTATGAATTTATGATAGTGATGTTCCACGCGCGCCTCAATGAGATGTCAGCAAATCGGAAGGGGTCCGAGAGGGCTGATGCCTGCCAGGGCTGCGGGACTGTTCGAAAGAGATACCGTGGCCCTGGAACACAAAGGGCTAAGAAGGAACATGGATGGGTTTTAGTCAGTAAAAGTCTAACAATCCCTTCCGCTCCGCCCAGAGTGGGAGAGGTCACTTGATGAGAACCCACACGTAAAAAAAAGGTATGCATACAAATAGGTAAAGATTCCATTTTACTTTAAAGATTTTCATATCAAATAGAGGTAAGTAGGTAGATAGATGGAAGGCACTTTCATCTAGAAAAGTCCTTTAGTTTTTCTCCAAGTACAAAACGCGTTAAAATCACAGTTCAAAAACCCATATCATGACCCAAAATGGACTTTATTTCGTCACAATAAGAATGACAGTAAATTAAAAGGAAAGGAAAGTGTATTTGTTGTGGTATTTCGCAACAAACTTGGAGTGACACCCTCAAAAGGAGGGTGCTCATGTCTAACGAACTCATTGTCTGTTTCAACTAGCTCTTCGTACATTCTGCCAGCCTGGTACATAGTTATGTAAATGTAATGGGACACTTTAGTCTTGTGTTTTTATCTACTGCCTACGATACAGAAAAACTAGAAATTGCCTTAACTTTTCTACTTCATAAACAAACTTTACTCGTGGCATGTGTATTGTTTTATTTTACATATTTACAAACTACAAATATATCTAAAATAATAAGTAATAAAATATTTACAAATATCAAAATTACAGGGCGTCAAAAAATTTGTCCACATCGCTGTCAACAGGAAAAGTGCCCAGAACGCTAAATATATATATATATAGTATCGAGATATCGCTAAACGTTTGGTCGACTCTTCACGTGACCAGAAGGCTGGCCTTTTTTTATAAACAAACTTAAATTAATTTATTTTCATTGTAGTATCCGTTGGTAGCAAAGCTGCTGGTCTACCATGACGTCTTAAAAGATTATTGTTTAACTCCTTTTCCAGTGTGGGAAAGAGATGGCGCTAGACATCCTGTAAAACTCCGTCTCTTTCCCACTCTGGAATAAGAATGAAACAAGTATGTTTTATGACGTCATGGTAGGCCACCTTAAAACAATGAACAATTACTCATAATTACCGCCACAACTTCTATATTGTTATGAAGATTACATAAAGTAAAGTATTGTAAACTGCCTATCTGACCTCCACAACCCAGTTAGCAAGTACTGGGTAATACAATACCCCTTGGTAAGACTATGTATTTTGTATATTTTACAGAGTTGTTTTATATATTTCTATTGGTGTTTCTACACAATTTACAATACTTTTTTTTTACGGACTAGAAATCGTTAATAGTACATTATGATATAAGTGCGGTAAGTTGAAAATTACAGCCGAGGCGATATTGCTAGCCCGAGCCCTAGGCGAGGGCTACAAGAAAGCAGAGGCTGTAATTATCAAAGTGCACGTACCTACATATGTCATACGACGTTTTATAACATATTTGCGAGGAAATAAATAAAACTCGGACGACATTTTCAAATAAAAACAATACAGCGAAAAGAAAAAACGCGCGGAATAATTATTACTTGTTCACAAATTATGAAATTAGAGATGCGCGCGCATCAGCGCTTTTTTCTTAAGCAAAGGCACAAAAACAGCCAGTATTACTAATCAAGTAAATTAATATTTTGTGTTTTGTTACAGATAAAAATGGTTGTAATTTATGGTAAATATTGATTAAATTATAGAATTAAATGTTTATTTATTATATTTTATCTCCCAAGTTAATTTTATTTATATAATGTTGACCGCTTTTCTGACATAAAAACTCTTTGCTAAGATTTAAAAAAGTACCGTTCGTTTTAGACGGAGCATTTTGATAAACCGTGCGTTTTACATTACCGCACTAGTGCGTAATGAGATACATTACGATACTGAAATTGGTGAAATAAGAGACCCTTTACGAGCAAATGTGTTATAATAGTACATTATGATATAAGTGCGGTAAGTTGAAAATTACAGCCGAGGCGATATTGCTAGCCCGAGCTGTAGGCGAGGGCTACAAGAAAGCAGAGGCTGTAATTATCAAAGCGCACATAGTCATACGACGTTTTATAACACATTTGCGAGGAAATAAATAAAATTCGGATGACATTTTCAAACAAAAACAATACAGCGTAACGAGAAAGCGCGCGGAATAATTTTTACGCCAGGCAAAGGCTCAAAAACAGCCAGTATTACTAATAAAGTAAATTAATATTTTTGTGTTTTGTTACAGATAAATGGTTGTAATTTATGGTAAATATTGATTAAATTAAAGAATCAAATGTTTATTTATTATATTTTATCTCCCAACTTAATTTTATTCATAAAATGTTGACTACTTTTCTGACATAAAAACTCTTTGCTAAGATTTAAAAAAGTACCGTTCGTTTTAGACGGAGCATTATGATAAGCCGTGCGTTTTACTTTACATTACCGCACTAGTGCGTAATGTGATACATTACGATACTGAACTTGGTGCAATAAGAGACCCTTTACGAGCAAATGTGTTATAAATGAATTTACAATAGTTTACTTTATGTAATCTTCATAACAATATAGAAGTTGTGGCGGTAATTATGAGTAATTGTTCATTGTTTTAAAACACATGCGCGTAATTACCTAGGTACATAATATGCTATCGGCATATAGTAGGTATAACTAACAGACGCTTGGTTCTGGTAGAGAAAATAACAACTAATGTGACGTCATAATAAGATTAATAAGTAATAGATAAAAATAATGTAAGTTTTATAACATTATTTTTATTTTACCGGCCATTTTAAGGTTAAGTTCATCAGAAGATTGCCTCGTTAGTCGTTGGTCTCAACGGTTTCAGAATCTTTTAATGAATAATTAGTAACAGTTTGTGTTTCGGTCTCTCTTCCACCCTCTATAACCAATACCTAGTTTTTTGTTATTTTACCAACTTTTCTCCGTGTCTTTGGGAGCTAGAACTTCGAAAAAGATCCCACGGGTTCGTACTCAAAATCAAAAATCAAAATATTTTTATTTCACATAGGCCTACATGGGCACTTGTAAAACGTCGACAAGGTGCTCGGTTCGGGTTAACCGGCTAAAAACTCCATGGTTACTCTTTTAAAATCATTTGGCTCTACAAAGTTTCTATGTTACAGCATTGGCACTTAAGTATGAGAGGACAACGTAGGACAACGTAGGCCGTACTTGTATAGTTGTATCGACTGTCAAAGATCTACAAATGACAGCCGGGACCAACGGCTTAACGTGCTTTCCGAGGCACGGAGGAAACTCGGTAATCGGTATGTAATTATGGTCACCCATCCACGGACCAACCTCGGCAAGCACGGCTTGACCTTAAAGATCGACCCGCGCGGCTGTTAGTAATTAGCCATGAGCTCCTCCCCACGGGTTCGTACTTCCAGGATAAAAAGAACTTTGGTCCTAATCAAGGTATGGTTTTTCCGTAGGCAAATTTTGCTTGGATTGCTTTTTATAAATTCATGGGTGCATTTAGCTTCTATTTCTGGTATTACTTTTATTCTTGGGTACATTTTTTAATATTTTATCTTATTATTGGTGTGTGCTAGCTGTCATGTGACATTAATTTGATGTAATGGATTCCTTGTTTGTATAAACTTGAACACTATTGTATAGAATCTGGTTCTTCTAACCTAACAGACATATGTGTTGCTGGGGAGCTTGTTCCGCCACTTCTTCTTCCCAGCTAAAACAATATGAAGTGGCGAAGGGCGGGCGTTTTGGGACTGTCTCTTGTAATTTTGACGTTCAAAAAGTGCTGATTATCAGCCTAGTTTGAATAAATGACTTTTGATTTTGATTTTTTTGACTGACTGCCTCTATGGTCTAGTGGTCGCAACCGCGACTACTGAGCATGAAGTTCTGGGTTCGATAATCGGGTCGGGCATTTTTTTTTAATCAGGAATTTCTCAGCATCAGCCACGACCAGTCTGTAATTGTACCCGGTTATGCATACCCGCTATTACATGGGACTTAAACGTAAATGGTAAACGTTGACGTACACGTAAACGTTGGGGAAATGTAGGTCTGCTATTATTAGGTACAAGTCTGCGTAACCCCTTGGGTATTACAAGCGTGTTGTGAGATACCTAGTAGGAAACTTTTAAGAAGAAAGTTGATGATGCTCTGGAAATGGGTGAAATAAAACTGCGATGTAGTAAGTAGACTCGAGTATTTATTTAAAAAAAAAAAAACATTCGTTCGTCGAAAACCTTAATATTCATCCTAGTATGCGCTACAGTCAAAATTATCAACAAACTGATTCCACCGTCTATGAAACTCGCGGATCGCTTTCGTTTTATTCTCTGGTTCCAAAGCACTGTATTTCAGAGAGTTAAGAGCTAAAGTTTTTAACATCCTCAAGTCCGAGAGCCTACTCGCTACCGCTACAAAAGCCACGTAAAAGTCATCAGACAGAGGATCAGCCTCCCAAGCTCCAGGGTCATCACTTGACAAGACAACAGGTAAGTTCAAACTCAAGAAAATGTTCAAAGGATGATTCCGGACATCCCTGACTAAAGACAACACAGTATTAGATAAAACATTCACTTCTACGCCAATGTCCCTATTAATCACTTCTTGTATAAGCACCGGGTGCTTGGCAAGCGCGTACCCATGTCCGATTCGTTTAGCTCCCAATAATATAGCATCTACTAAGTTTTCATCAGTAAGTGTTCCAAACCAATTTGTTTCACCAGCGTGAAAGAAGAAGTTCAAATCGCTTGCTTCAAGTAACTGTGGTGCAAATTCTATTAATGGATTCCCTAGATCTTCTTGGCCGACTAAATCGAAACCAGCGAAGAGTTCGGGCATAGCTGTCTTGATCTGCCTCGCTGTTTGTATGTAGTCAGCGAGCTCATCTCTGTCCACCTTCCTAGACGGAGCAAATATAAGTTTAGCTCCAATAAAATCTGGGTGATCTTTCATGAATCTGTTTATGGTCTTCCTGTATGCTCTTGCTGTTATCACTTTATCGTACACTGTGCCGTCTAACTCGTACAGATTGGGCAGTATACTCCTGACTTCAACGTACATTACATTGTCTTCTCTGAAAAACTTAAGGGCGTCGTAGAAATACTGTTCCCAATTGGGTCTATAAGACAGTAGAGACAACACTGAGCTGAAATACTGCATGAATTTTGTCCAAGTTTCGTTGATGGTAGGGTAAACGACATCGGGATTATCACAAACCAGAGTGAAAAGTGTCCGTAGTTTTGCGTCGAAATCGGTGAGATTAGCTGCAGCACGTCTAGCTTCAGACATAAGCTGCCACTGGATATCACACGACTTGTTAGGAAAGGTGTTTGAAAACACAAACCTCACAGGTTTCCCAAAACACACGTAAAGATGGTCCATGTAAGTGATGTTGAGCAGATAATCAGGTCCGATGATCGCCATGTCATGGACATGAAGTACGGCTCCTTTAGGCATAGTCTTGATGATTTTGTATACTTTGGACTTCTGAATCTGGTTCTTGAAAGTGAAGAAGTGATGCGATAGATTGAACTGAGTCGGGTGGTCGAATCCATAGTCGAGCTCGCTGAATTTGTGTTGCATCAAACAGTTGTTTACTACATTTTCTTTGTCACTGAGCGTCGTGTTTCCTCCAAGAGCTGACCGTAGTTCACGTTCAACTAACTGGCGTCGTGTCTCGCTGTAACTGTCGTAATTGTCGTCACATTTTGCGTAAACAAATAGTAGTGCAAATATTAAATGCCACATTGTATGACACGTTCGCCGCGGTCCGCCGTGGAATCGTAACTGAGGAGTGTCGACCTATGACACACGATACGATCAGCGCGGTAACAATAGTATAACAATTGATATCAATTTATTGTGATGTATGTACGTGAGAACAAGAGCGTTCTGCAAGTTATGTTGATAAGGTAGTGGATGTTCTGATGAATGGAATGTATCATGTACAATGATGCTGAATACATAATTATTGTGTATTGGTAAACATCGATCGGTAAGTGTGTAAGCTAAACAATCGGTTAACATCGGAAACACTAGACTAGGAATATCTCCTGTATCGTGGGTGCGTTTACAAACATTTAAACTCACATACACAAACAGCCAGACCCGGAACAACTATCTGTAGGCCATACAAATATTTGTTCCATGCGGGGATCGAACCCGCGTCACGCTGCGCAGCAGTCGATCGCTCAACCACTGCGCCAACCGTGCCGTCAGTTTTCAATTGTATTTAAAAAAAAAGCAATTACTTTATCGCGAATAAAGTAATGTCAATGTCATTTCTAATGTGCGACTACTGAGCATGATGTCTTGGATTCAATTCCAAGGTCGGCAAACAAATTGGGTTTTTCTCAGCATTTTCCAGCCCCGGTGTTTTGGGGAACTGTCTCTTGTAATTTTGACGTTCAAAAAGTGCTGATTATCAGCCTAGTTTATTTATTTATTTAAGGTTCACCCACAGCACATATATGGACATAAATACAGTGAGTCTTATGGTCATATTCTAATATATATGCCAATTACGGGCAAACACAACATTGACAAAAGTACGCCAGATTATTTATACACTACTACAAAAAGACACGATGCCTAGTTTGAATAAATGACTTTTGATTTTGATTTTTTGTGCACGCCTGCACGGTTGTTGGCAACAGACTCGCCCCTATTACAATTTATGGAACTTAAACAGCACTGGTGAAATGTGGTGTCTGTAAGTACTATTAGTTACACCTCGGCCTAACATTTCGGGGATTAGAGGCGTGATGTTATGTGTTACTACTTTACTTCGAGGTAACAAAACTAGTACAAGCTCATGCTGAGGAGCTCGTGGCTAAATTATTACAGCCACTCGGCTCGATCGCCTTGGTTGGTTCGTGGACGAGGCTAATCGACCAGACCCGTAGAAGTTGTTTATATCCCTTCATCAACTAGAAAAGAGGTGATGCCCTTCAAACGGCTGAGCAGATTTTCTCGAAATATAGCTAAGAACACTCTCGATTAAAATACCTTTCAAATGAAACCAATTTTATCAAAATCGGTTCATCCGTTTAGGAGCTACGATGCCACAGACAGACACACAGATACATAGATACACAGACACACACGTCAAACTTATAAGACCCCTCTTTTTTGGTTTCGGGGGTTAAAAACTATGTGCTAATGGTTAATTGGTTATGCCTAAGTTACCCCGCCTAGTAAAACTGTTTTAGCAGCAAATAGACGAACAAATAAATTATAAAGCAGCCATGAATTAAGAGCGTTTACGCTTTACATATCATACAAACGTTCAAGCCCTTATTTTGACTGAACCGAATTTTAAGAAACTTCATACGTATAAGCAGGACACGTAGGTATAAAAAGTTACTAAAAAAAAATTCTAAAAATAGTGTTACAGCTAAATTAGACCGATTATAAATTATCTATAAAAAAACAGAAATTTCCAAGTATCTTTTTTTTGTATTTCGAAAATGTTTTTAGTTACTTTTTAACCGACTTCTAAAAAAGGAGGAGGTTCTCAATTCGGATGGTTGTATTTTTTTTTTTTTTTATGTTTGTTCGCGCATTACTCCGTCGCTTGCCAACCGATTTGAAAAATTATTTTTTTGTTGGAAAGGGTATACTTTCCAAATGCTCCCATAGTCACCAAGTCGGGATCTGATGATGGAATCTTGGTGAAATCGAGGGAACTCTTCAAATTTTATAGGAAAACGTACAGTGATTTTGGTATTTTCTACAACAAGTGAAGCATTTGCGTCCAATAAGAACCATTCTACCATCAGATCTGATGTTGAATCCAAGAGAGAGGCTTCGCAACTCGATAACAAGGCAATCCATAAAAGGCAAAGGAATCTTAGCTGTGTTTGGGCTTGTTGGAATTGTAACGGTATGCACTTTCCAGGTGTATACACCGATTACGCTGAGATTTATGATCCGATTTGCGTGATTCTTCTTTAGTTTGATGTGGAATACCTGCCATTTGGTCCCATAAATAAATTAATATAGTTTGGCCATATAGTTTTCATTTTATATTTTTTTTTGTTATATGTAAATTTTTCACGTATGTACACCGATTTCTGCGTGATTACTGGACCGATTTAGATGATTTTTCATTCATTTGGCAGAGAAGCTTGCCCGGTGGAGCCATATGAATTTTATTATCTTTGCTTAGTTTTTTTTTGAGTCATCCTCTTTATTATGCATTTTGTCCTTTGTCGTATGTATGGACGATGTGCTGGTGTCTAGTTACAATGTGAAACTTATACTTGACTAGGATTAAAGTAAGATACCACAACTGAAAAGGCTAAAATAAAAACTTTTTTTACAGTCGGTGACTTGTTTGTTTCATTTACTTTTTGGTGGCAAAAAAGTAAATGAAACAAACAAGTCACCGACTTCCGAAACTAAAATTATTTGCCACTTTTTAGTGTTTTATGGAAGTCGGTTATTTTTTTTTGTAAAAAAGTTTTTATAAGACCTACGTATCCTGCTTATGCGTATTAAGTTTTCATTAAAATCGGTTCAGTAATTTCGGAAAATAAGAACTTGAAAGTTTTTATGAAATGCCGTAAGGTGTAAACGCTCTTAAGTTTAAAACTGACTGCTTGTCTGCTTATTACGTCTTGTGCTTCAATATATTCATTCAGGAGTCTGATTACATGTGAGGTTTACGCTAGTAGATATTTTTTTTGCTGCAAAAATTTTTTTATGTTGAGTAACATGTTCAGTTTGATGGTCTGTAGCACCCCCTTAAGGATGTATATACCCTTTCCGTTACACCCTGTATAAACTACAATTTAAGTACAAAAAAAATTAAACCTTATTCAAAGTCAATTAAGTAACGGTAAAACGATACAAAGTTGAATTGAGGTCTCAGCAATAAGGTTCAACTGTTTATATAATAAACAAGCTGTCCCGCGCAACTTCGTCTGCGTCACATTTTCCCCGTTTTCGCAACATTTTTCATTGCTGCTCCGCTCCTATTGGTCGTAGCGTGATGATGTATAGCCTATGTCCTTTCCCAGGTTGAAATCTATCTTCTGGCCAAATTTCATTAAGATCCGATCAGCCGTTTAGTCGTGAAACGGTAACAAACAAACAAACAAACAGAGTGACTTTCGCATTTATAATATTAGTATGGAAGTATGGATAAATGATATAGTTTTAAATAAGTTGATTATACGTCAAGGGGATACAGTAGTGCCATGCATGCCACCTTCTTTTACTCTGAAGGTATTTAGTACTTTAACAGAAGCGTTGCAAAACAAAGCAGACTTTAAAATATTCACAACACATCTCTGTCTTTTCCCTCGGTTTCCAGTCTAACCGGATGCAGCTGTATATGAGTGTTTTTATGGAATGACTGCCTATCTGACCTCCATAACTCAGTTAGTACTGGGTAATAAAATACCCTTTGGTAAGACTGGTTGTAAGTCGGGCCACTGACTACCTGTAACGACTGTCAATGATCTTCAAATAACAGCCGGGACTAACCGCTTAACGTGCTTTTCAAGGCACGGAGGAAACTCAGTATGTAATGTGTGGTCAGGTGGAAGGTGTGGAGGAGAGCAGCGGTGGCCCAGTGGTGGCAGCCCCGACTTACGAGCAGTAAGCCGTGGGTTCGAACCCAGGCAGGCGCATTACTTTGTGTAATTTATTTCATCACCGCTGCCCTCAAAAACGGTGAAGGAAAACATCGTGAGGAAACCGGCATGTCCTAGAACTAAAAATTCGAAGACATGTGACATCTATCAACCCGCACTGGGCCCGCGTGGTGGATTACAGCCCACTCCCTCTCATAGAGAGGAGGCCTGTGTCCCAGCAGTGGGAACATAATAGGCTAATGATGAATGTGTGGTCACCCATCCACAGACAAACCTAAGCAAGCGCAATCTTCGGGTTGAGGTTGAGCCGAGTGGCTGTTATTATTTAGCCACTCAATCCAATACATTTTCAACTAATTTACTTTACTCCTAGAACAACATGGGCATTAAAATTACTTACTTAGGCTGGTACTTTACAACCTACTTTATTTTCAAAGCACTTTAAAAATCCACGAAAGACAAGGCATCACATTAAAAATACTCCTAAAACGTCTAAACATCTAACGTACACCGCAATTAGAAGATTAAAGGGATAGGTGACGCGGACCCCGTCTCGACATGTGACGTCACTAGGCGGCCATGTTTTTTTCAACTGCAGGGCGGTACTATAAAGTGCCACTTAATCCTTCCAACCCTTTTGCAGGGAAATCAGCAGGAGAGCAATGGCGTCCTTTTTTTTTTTTTTTTCCCTCAACTTTGTAAGCGAACCCCCTTTTGCGATACCGATTTTTGTAATGTATACCCGAGTTTAATGTTTTTTTTTTTGCCTTTTTTCTTTCTTTATTGATGTCGTCTCGTGCATGTTTGTGAGAAACTTTGCTTAATAAAGAGTTTGGTCTTTTAGTTTTTATTAAGGCGTTTATTCGTCTGTGAGAGGTATAATGTTGAGTATTTTACAATGATTTTACCTCAGTAAAGTTTATAAGATACTAGCGACCCGCCCCGGCTTCGCACGGGTGCAATGCTTATACTAAATACACTACAGAAAAACTGTGAACGTTGTATATAAAAATATAGCGGCCCGCTCTGGCTTCGCACGTGTATAAAATATATAGTTATTATACATATAAACCCTCCTCTTCAATCACTCTATCTATTAAAAAAAAACCGCATCAAAATCCGTTGCGTAGTTTTAAAGATTTAAGCATACATAAGGATAGAGGGACAGAGAGAATGACTTTGTTTTATACTATGTAGTGATTCTTAGCTTTGAGTCATGTTTTTTCGAACTAGAACCTTGTTTTCTAGTCTAGGAGTGATAACAAAGGTGTTTGTGAAGGTAAATATTATACAAAATAAAGAATAAGCAAAAATTGCTACCAATCGGATATGCAAAGCTGGACCCGGATTAAAACGGTGAGTTACCTAAAAATATGTATGAATGCCTAACGCCTATATTATTGAGTTGTAAGTATGTCGCGAATTCGTGATTTCGAACCCAGGCAGATTTTTTTACTTAGTCTATGTACAAATTATTTTGTCACAGCTCTCAAAAACAGAAAAGAAAACATCTAGAGAAAAACACTTAATGTTTTAGAACCTACAGCAAAGAGTACTTACCTAAAATACTAAGTAGCTGCTGCCCAAGACTTCGTTCGCGAGGAAATTTTCATGTGTTTTTAGGGATACATTATACACATAAACCTTCCTTTTTAATCATTCGGTCTATTGATGAAAGCCGCATCAAAATCCGCTGCATAGTTTAAAAGATCTAAGCGTACAGACCGCGGGAAGCGTCTTTGTTTAATACTAGGTATATGGAGAAGACCCAGAGCTTGAAGACAAATTAATAATTCCAAAGATTACAATACTTATCCCAAAGTAACATGAAATTGTGTCAAACTACGAAATAGAAGAAACTTTTTGTGAGTGACCACACCGACGCAATCAAATATCACCACATTCCGTTTGCGTCATTGCAGGACCTTGTATGCTCAACACGCATTATTACAGGAGAAACTAAAACGAATTAAATCAACAAGTATGTCTAAGGTCCTAAGATTCGTCATTGCAGCCGGCCGTGCGAGCTGACTATAGCTATCACAATGTGTCCATTTTTATACAACTAAAAGGTCCTGCACTGACGCCGCCGCCGAGTCATTTTAGCATTTATTTTGGATCGGTGTTTTCATTATCAGAACCGATAGGAGACGAATGATGCCTTTTCGCTTATATTGCTGAAGCTTATAACTCTAATCGTCTGCCTTGCCTTTTCCAACCCAACCATGTTGGGGTCGGCTTCCAGTCTTACCGATTGAAGCTGAATACCAGTATTTTACATGGAGCGACTGCCTATCTGACCTCAACACCCCTGTAACTTCTGGGTAATACGATACTCTTTGGTTGTCAGACTTTCGGGCCACTGACTATCTGTAACGACTGTCCAAGATCTAGAAATAAGGCTCGGCGCAAACGGGCCACCAACCACAGCCACCGGTAGCCAGCGACAAGCTGTTCACGCGCTTTTTCATACATTTTGTTGAAACTCGCCGCATATTATACGTGTGGCCGGTGGTGGCCACTCGCTACAGCAGTGTCGGCGACTCGACACTTGTGGTCGCTGCGGGCCACACAAGACGTCGATACGCGCCACTGTCGCGGTGCTCCACCCCCTGGATGTACCCAATATAGGCGACGGCGTCGTCTACGTCGTCTGCGTATTAACCACGAGCCATTTAGCCACGAGATGTTTCCCACCAAATAACACCGGTCTGACAAGTGTTTGGAGTGAAATTATGTTTTCACCACTCCCGCACGAAAGAAGTGTCTTTCCTCTACGAAAACAGTGAGGAAAGTTGGTTTTTCCTCACTGTTATGATCCCGTTCAGAAACTAACCTTGCCTGATTTCTTTACGTTAAGTTTTAAAGATATTTTAAAAAATAAAATAATTTTATGCTTAGAATAGAAATATTTATAAGTTAAGATTAATGTTTTTTATAAAATTTATCAAATTATTGTAAGTGTATAAGTTCAGAAACATTAAAAAAGTTTAATAAAATATTGAAAAAATTACATCGTCTAGGATTATAATTTTTGAACGCACTCAAAGAAAGAAGCCTGTGAAAGAAGGCCATTAGAAGCAAAAATTCGAAAAAAGAATTATTTTGATTTGCTTTGTGACTATTTAATTTATTTACCTATGATGATTGAATACTTTCTTGCTGGGAGTGGTGAAAAGTTTTGTATGCAACTTGTGAGCAAGTTCATTTGCTATTCGTTTTGTTGAGTCTTTCGCTTACTCAGGATTGAAATTTATAATCACTCGCTGCGCTCGTGATTCTATTTTTCAATCCTTCGTTCGCTCAAGACTCAAAATCAAAACTCATAGGAAAAACGAACTTTCCTCACATGTTGGATAAATAACTATTTCACCACTCCCGCACGAAAGAAGTGTCTTTCCTCTACGAAAACAGTGAGGAAAGTTGGTTTTTCCTCACTGTTATGATCCCGTTCAGAAACTAACCGCATCAAAATCCGTTGCGTAGTTTTAAAGATTTAAGCATACATAAGGATAGAGGGACAGAGAGAATGACTTTGTTTTATACTATGTAGTGATTCTTAGCTTTGAGTCATGTTTTTTCGAACTAGAACCTTGTTTTCTAGTCTAGGAGTGATAACAAAGGTGTTTGTGAAGGTAAATATTATACAAAATAAAGAATAAGCAAAAATTGCTACCAATCGGATATGCAAAGCTGGACCCGGATTAAAACGGTGAGTTACCTAAAAATATGTATGAATGCCTAACGCCTATATTATTGAGTTGTAAGTATGTCGCGAATTCGTGATTTCGAACCCAGGCAGATTTTTTTACTTAGTCTATGTACAAATTATTTTGTCACAGCTCTCAAAAACAGAAAAGAAAACATCTAGAGAAAAACACTTAATGTTTTAGAACCTACAGCAAAGAGTACTTACCTAAAATACTAAGTAGCTGCTGCCCAAGACTTCGTTCGCGAGGAAATTTTCATGTGTTTTTAGGGATACATTATACACATAAACCTTCCTTTTTAATCATTCGGTCTATTGATGAAAGCCGCATCAAAATCCGCTGCATAGTTTAAAAGATCTAAGCGTACAGACCGCGGGAAGCGTCTTTGTTTAATACTAGGTATATGGAGAAGACCCAGAGCTTGAAGACAAATTAATAATTCCAAAGATTACAATACTTATCCCAAAGTAACATGAAATTGTGTCAAACTACGAAATAGAAGAAACTTTTTGTGAGTGACCACACCGACGCAATCAAATATCACCACATTCCGTTTGCGTCATTGCAGGACCTTGTATGCTCAACACGCATTATTACAGGAGAAACTAAAACGAATTAAATCAACAAGTATGTCTAAGGTCCTAAGATTCGTCATTGCAGCCGGCCGTGCGAGCTGACTATAGCTATCACAATGTGTCCATTTTTATACAACTAAAAGGTCCTGCACTGACGCCGCCGCCGAGTCATTTTAGCATTTATTTTGGATCGGTGTTTTCATTATCAGAACCGATAGGAGACGAATGATGCCTTTTCGCTTATATTGCTGAAGCTTATAACTCTAATCGTCTGCCTTGCCTTTTCCAACCCAACCATGTTGGGGTCGGCTTCCAGTCTTACCGATTGAAGCTGAATACCAGTATTTTACATGGAGCGACTGCCTATCTGACCTCAACACCCCTGTAACTTCTGGGTAATACGATACTCTTTGGTTGTCAGACTTTCGGGCCACTGACTATCTGTAACGACTGTCCAAGATCTAGAAATAAGGCTCGGCGCAAACGGGCCACCAACCACAGCCACCGGTAGCCAGCGACAAGCTGTTCACGCGCTTTTTCATACATTTTGTTGAAACTCGCCGCATATTATACGTGTGGCCGGTGGTGGCCACTCGCTACAGCAGTGTCGGCGACTCGACACTTGTGGTCGCTGCGGGCCACACAAGACGTCGATACGCGCCACTGTCGCGGTGCTCCACCCCCTGGATGTACCCAATATAGGCGACGGCGTCGTCTACGTCGTCTGCGTATTAACCACGAGCCATTTAGCCACGAGATGTTTCCCACCAAATAACACCGGTCTGACAAGTGTTTGGAGTGAAATTATGTTTTCACCACTCCCGCACGAAAGAAGTGTCTTTCCTCTACGAAAACAGTGAGGAAAGTTGGTTTTTCCTCACTGTTATGATCCCGTTCAGAAACTAACCTTGCCTGATTTCTTTACGTTAAGTTTTAAAGATATTTTAAAAAATAAAATAATTTTATGCTTAGAATAGAAATATTTATAAGTTAAGATTAATGTTTTTTATAAAATTTATCAAATTATTGTAAGTGTATAAGTTCAGAAACATTAAAAAAGTTTAATAAAATATTGAAAAAATTACATCGTCTAGGATTATAATTTTTGAACGCACTCAAAGAAAGAAGCCTGTGAAAGAAGGCCATTAGAAGCAAAAATTCGAAAAAAGAATTATTTTGATTTGCTTTGTGACTATTTAATTTATTTACCTATGATGATTGAATACTTTCTTGCTGGGAGTGGTGAAAAGTTTTGTATGCAACTTGTGAGCAAGTTCATTTGCTATTCGTTTTGTTGAGTCTTTCGCTTACTCAGGATTGAAATTTATAATCACTCGCTGCGCTCGTGATTCTATTTTTCAATCCTTCGTTCGCTCAAGACTCAAAATCAAAACTCATAGGAAAAACGAACTTTCCTCACATGTTGGATAAATAACTATTTCACCACTCCCGCACGAAAGAAGTGTCTTTCCTCTACGAAAACAGTGAGGAAAGTTGGTTTTTCCTCACTGTTATGATCCCGTTCAGAAACTAACCTTGCCTGATTTCTTTACGTTAAGTTTTAAAGATATTTTAAAAAATAAAATAATTTTATGCTTAGAATAGAAATATTTATAAGTTAAGATTAATGTTTTTTATAAAATTTATCAAATTATTGTAAGTGTATAAGTTCAGAAACATTAAAAAAGTTTAATAAAATATTGAAAAAATTACATCGTCTAGGATTATAATTTTTGAACGCACTCAAAGAAAGAAGCCTGTGAAAGAAGGCCATTAGAAGCAAAAATTCGAAAAAAGAATTATTTTGATTTGCTTTGTGACTATTTAATTTATTTACCTATGATGATTGAATACTTTCTTGCTGGGAGTGGTGAAAAGTTTTGTATGCAACTTGTGAGCAAGTTCATTTGCTATTCGTTTTGTTGAGTCTTTCGCTTACTCAGGATTGAAATTTATAATCACTCGCTGCGCTCGTGATTCTATTTTTCAATCCTTCGTTCGCTCAAGACTCAAAATCAAAACTCATAGGAAAAACGAACTTTCCTCACATGTTGGATAAATAACTATTTTCTCCTACTCCTCCGCTATTCTTTTCTTCACTGTTTTTTCCGTAGCGGGATCCTAGACAATAAAATTCTTCCTTTGGGAATTGTGACTTTGTCGAGCTCCATTGTCTCGGAACTTTTCTGGTGGTCGCCACTGTCGAGTCTGGTTCCCAAGAGACAGTGATTTGAGATTAGCGGAATTCTCAGGCCAACTACGGCCATTCAAAAATTGCCATCGCGGACGGTATTTCACGTCCACACGGCGGGGTATTGGTAAAGTTTTCAACTAGCAATAATCGCACCTCGGATTAACCTCATTGGTTACGATATTGCCTCTGCGCAAAGTTAATGTTACAATAATATTTGATCCGACCCAACCAAATCGCGGTAACGAAACCATAGCGACTTCTAATTCGACTACAACGCCATCTAGTTATGAATTGGGAAGCTTTAGATATTTAAAAAAAGGAACGAGTTATGTCGGTCGAATTTCTACGAACAAAGGCGATAGATCACACAAAATCGTCGTCCTTGTGATAACCGCCTTAGATCACGTTTCACTATGCAAAACCTCTATTCTATCGACCTCCCCTTCACCCTTCTAAAACAATTTGAGTATCATCTGTTCTGATAATAATTATGTCTGTCTATGGTTCTGAAGTTACATTGAACTGTAATTTTTAACAACCCCTGTTAACAAGTGAGTGTTGTGATATTTACTTTGTACTTACCCAAAATACTATTACATTTTAAAACACCCACCAACACCATAACACGCAGAATCCTTATGTCCCAGCAGTTGGAAAATTAAAGACCGAGTATTGCTTAGCACGAAGAACTAAAATTCCAACTCATAATCCGCCTGCCATTTCTCAACTATATTGGGGTCGGCTACCAGTCTAACTGGATGCAGCTGAATATCAGCATTTTACATGAAGCGCCTGCCTATTTGACCTCCAGAACCCAGTTCATGAGAGGGTATGAGAGGGAGTGGGCTGTAATCAACCACGCGGGCCCAGTGCTGGTTGGTAGATGTAATAAAATCTTCGACTTTTTACTTCTAGGACATGCCCATTTCCCTTACGATGTTTTCCTTCACCGCTATAAGAACAGAAGAAATGTGCTTGCCCGAAATCGAACTAAGCTACTGCTCGTAAGTCGGGCCTGCCACCACTGTGCCACCGCTGCCTTAAAATATCAAAATCATTAAAATATAAACAATTAATCGCAGTCTATGTTCTATAGATAATACCTACTTACTTCAATCATCACCTTATCGGTTATGTTCTAACACGTTCTACATATATTTCGGCTGTCAGATAATATAATTTTGATAGTATATCATTGTGTCAAATCGAAAATATTATACTAGTTTGAAAAAATATGATTGTTGATTGACTGTACGTTCATCTTTTTATGAGTATTGTTCGCCCCTTTTTTCTGGCTCTTATATAATTAATTTGTCTCAGAAGTTGTTATGTCCCGATCGAGTTTTTAAATTTTCTGGGCATCTTGTTCCGTGTAAATCATATTATAAAACGTACACGGAACGGTTTTTTTAAGGATGAGAAATCATCAAATGACCCAGCTCTGGGCGCAGCGGAAAGGAGTGTCAGACTTGTACTGACTAAAACCCATCCATATTCCTTCTTAGCCCTTTGTGTTCCAGGGCCACGGTATCTCTTTCGAACAGTCCCGCAGCCCGGCAGGCATCGGCCCTCTCGGACCCCTTCTGATTTACTGACATCTCCTTGAGGTCTACCTAAGCGGACCCTTCAGTACAGAATACATTATTATAGTACAAGCCTTCAGGTAGCCGTCAACCAAGCATTCTGCTCTGTACATTTAAATAAATAACTTTGCGGGAAAATTATTGCTGGAAAAACAGGTTTTTTGAAGCGACTGCCTATCTGAACTTCAGAACCCAGTTACTGGGTTTAGGTATACAATGACCATTGTCAACACTGGTTGTCTGACTGACTATTATAACATCATCATATTTGTAATTGGGACTACACGCTAAATTTCTAGTCAAATACTCATAATAGTCAAAGTGTAAACGACAACAAAGTAAATATCACAATACAAACTACTCGAATTCGAATGTAACCACCAAAAACCAAAAATGCAGTGTAAAATATAAATGGACGGTATTCAGACAAAACTTTGGACACAAACGCACGTAAGTATTATGTAGCCATAGATACCGTGACTGTGAATAACTAATGACGGATTCGACACATTGGATATATTCAGAAAATAAAGGTATGTGTTCTTAATAATATTAGGTATTTTTTTAGAACAGACTTGGGCATGGCATTAGTTAATTTTATCAACCCCCGACCAAAAAAGAGGGGTGTTATAAGTTTGACGTGTGTATCAATCTGTGGCATCGTAGCTCCCAAACAGATGAACCGATTTTAATAAAATTGGTGTCATGTGAAAGGTATTTTAATCGAGAGTGTTCTTAGTTATTTTCCAGAAAATCTGCTCAGCCGTTTGAAGCTCATCACCTCTTTTCTAGTTGATGAAGGGATATAAACAACTTCTACGGGTCTAGTTGATTGGAAATTTGTTTTCTTGTCACTTGTCACCATGGGCATCGCCAGAGGGGTAGGCTGCACACCCCCAGCACTGAGAAAACTGGAAGGAATGGGAGGAGACCTATGACCAGTACGTCGATTCTGTAAAATTCAGACGACAACTCATATCTCACATCGCTATCCACTGTCACTTCGCGTAAGGTTCAAAATGACCTTGACTTTGTAGCCAAGGGAGCGTCGAAGTGACGAGGGAATTAACATACAGAATTCCACTTCTTACGTCATCTCGTAGTGGTGGCGCTAGTGTAAATTCGAATTATCAACCGGGTTTTTAAATGCCAATCAAGAATTTACAGCGGATTCAGATTCGAAGTTCTAAGTGAGGTCTTACAGAATCACACCGCAGGAGTGGGACAGTCAAGGCTAAGAAAAAATAATTTAATTTTTAAATTAAATTATTTTTAAATTAACACATGAAATAAAAAATAAATTTAAAATTTAAAAAACCCTTGACATACAAAACCTCAAAAAAACCAAAAATAAAATTAATCCAAGCGTTGTAGCGTCGGGGGTCCGCTTTGTTTAGTGTTTGTGCTAAGCGGTCAACTTAATGCAGTCAATAGAAGTGACCCATAAGTGACCACAACAGCTATCAACGCAGAATCTGCTTTAGGGCTTGTACACAAAACTGCGATGCGACGTCGCTTCGTAAAATCTACGAGCTCAAACAGTACAAACCGTTTCTACTGCGTTTAGAATTCGCAACGCAGAACAACCAACAACAACACACTGCGACACGAATTGCTGAGATGCGATTTCGTGCGGCAAGGCGAGACGCTTTGCACGATTCTGGTGACCATACCTTCGACGACCGTCAACCGTACGTATTTTGTAAACTATGTGGACATGGATCGTAAAAATAGACGTAACATCGCAGGAACGCGCGATGCGATTCAATTCGCAAATACTTGCGATGCGTCGTAGGAGCTCGTAGATTTTTACGATGCGACGACGCATCGCAGATTTGTGTACAAGCCCTAAGTCGGTCTGGAGTTTCTTATTCATGCAATTATAAAAAAAAAACTTTATTAAAAAAAAAATAACCAGTTCGCACAATAAATGTAGAAGAAAAGCGCTTTGTTCGGGTCCGTGGGTCTTCAACCATATAACGGTGACGCTTCGCTAAAATTAGTGTTAAGTACATCAATCAGCGACTAATATGACTGGCTTGATTGGCCGCATTTGACTTATTGTGAGTGTGTTTTAATGTGACTTTGTATCGAGTTCCAGTAGTGCGCGTAGCAAAAGACCAAGAAAGAGGGTAGACAGATTTGCCTACTCCTAATATTTTTTTTACCATCCACCCGCATTTGCCAGTTATCCCGCGATTATTGCACGCAGCGTCGAAATATCGGGAGTTCACAATATTTATAATCAATTAATCACGAAAGATATCCCGTAAGTGTACGTTTAGTTTAAATCTTGAAAGCTTAAAGCAGTGTTCATCAATCCAGTCCACACATTAATTTTGATAATTGACTGTCTGGAAGTGGCGTTTTGGGGGACTGTCTCTTGTAATTTTGACGTTCAAAAAGTGCTGATTATCAGCCTAGTTTGAATAAATGACTTTTGATTTTGATTGATTTTTGATTGAGATATTGAAATCGCGAGCGATTCCGCCGTCTATTTAGGATCGTGCATTTTCGACTTAAGTCTCTGTTTGCGTACCTAGCATAACAGACGAAGTATATTATTACGTTTGTAGATTCTGTATTGGCAATACATTATGTAACAGTTCCATCGAGTTTTGTTTACCTAGAGATTCGATTTTACCGCCTCATAAATATTATGTCATGGATTTGCCATAGTTTCGCCAATTAGATTGCGGTCAATCGTTGACAAATTATTTTATTTCAACTAGCTCGTGGCTAAATAATAACAGCCGCTCGGATCAATCTCTAGGATAAGCGATGCTTTCCTAGGTTGGTCTATGGATGGGTGATCGCACATTAACATACCGAGTTTCCTCTGTGCCTCGGAAAGCACGTTAACCAGTTGGTCTCGTCCAAGCTGTCATTTGTAAATATTTGACAGTCGTTACAGGTAGTCAGTGGCCAGAAAGTCTGAACACTAGTCTTAGCAAAGGTTATAGTATTACCCAGTACTAACTGGGTTGTGGTGGTCAGATAGGCAGTCGCTCCATGTAAAATGCTGGTATTCAGCACTCCCCACCCCCCCGGCCCAAAAAGCTCGGGCTTATTTTTGTTTTTTTGGAGGTTTTTAACCGACTTCAAAAAAGGAGGAGGTTCTCAATTCGACGGTATGTTTTTTTTTTGTGTGTATGTTACGCGATTACTCCGCCAATTGTGGACGGATTTTCAAAATTCTTTTTTTGTTCGAAAGGAGATACTTCTGAAGTGGTCCCATAGTCACCAAGTCAGGATCTGATGATTGGATCCTGGAGAAATCGAGGGCAACCCTCAAATTTTATAGGAAAACTTACAGCGGTTTTGGTATTTTCTACAACAAGTGAAGCATTTGCGTTCAATAAGAATCATTCTATCATCAGATCTGATGATGAATCCTAGAGACAGGCACCGGAACTCAATAATAAGACAATGTATCTTAGCTGTGTTTGGGCTTGTTGGAATTGTAACGGTATGCAATTTCCAGGTGTATGTACAAGTAATAATTTAAAAAAAATAGAAATCTTTTTTTTTTTTTTTTTAACCGACTTCTAAAAGGAGATGGTTATCAATTCGATTAGTTTTTGTTGAATGTACACCGATTACGCTGAGACTTATTACTTTACTAACTTATTTAGTTTGATGCGGAATAGTTGCTATTTGGTCCCATAAAAAATGTTATATAGTTTGGCCCTGTAGTTTTCATTTTATTTTATTTGTAAATTTATCACGTACACCTATTTCTCCGTGATTACTGGACCGATTTACATGAATCTTCATTCATTTGGTAGAAAAACATTTTTTCATGAATATGTACCGCATTAAAATTAAGGTAATCATCCATGGTCGTGCTGAAGAGGATCACACCCCGGTGGGCCCATATGAATTTTATTATCTTTGCTTTGGTGCTTTTTTAGTCATCCCCTTTATTATGCATTTTGTCCTTTGTCGTATGTATGGACGATGTGCTGGTGTCTAGTTACAATGTAAAAATGATACTAGACAAGAATTTAAGTGAGATACCACAACTCAAAAGGGTATAATAAAAACTTTTTACAAAAAAATATAACCGACTTCCAAAAAAAAACAAAAAAGTGCAAAATAATATTTTACTTTCGGAAGTCGGTGGCAAAAAAAAGAAAGAAACAACAACAAGACAACCGACAAGTCACCGACTGACGAAAGTAAAATATTATTTTGCACTTTTTTGTTTTTTTTTGGAAGTCGGTTATATTTTTTTGTAAAAAGTTTTTTTTAATGTCGGGTGATTTTTTAATTATATTTTTATAGTTGCATGAACAAGAAGCTCCTGACGGTTTTTATGGACACTTACCCTACAAACGACACAAATGAAGCATAGTAACTGATGGCTTGAAATGGCGTCCACACCAGAAGTTTTACCCTCAAAGAACTTTCGAATATTATTAGTTTTTATTGCCGACTCTAGTTGCTACCAGCGCGGGGCGGCGCAACGATTCTGTGCTTGTGGTACTGCCTGTGTTCTGATGGCCACTTTCCAACCTAACCTAACCAACCATGTAATTGGTTCATGATCATATTGACTACTAGCTGTCCCGCGCAATTTCGTCTGCGTCACAATTTCCCCGTTTTCGCAACAATTTTCATTGCTGCTCCGCTCCTATTGATCGTAGCGTAATGATATATAGCCTATAGCCTTCCTTGATAAATGGGCTATCTAACACTGACACGTTTTTTTATATCGGATCAGTCGTTCCTGAGGTTAGCGCGTTCAAGCTAAAAAAACAAACTTTTCAGCTTTATTATTAGTACTAAGGTGCATTCATTGAACTTTCACTTCGTCCCAATACTGTATATACTTCTGTTGATTTCTTGGAGAAGAAATACATAGGTACACACAAAGACCAATCAAGCTGTGAAGAACCAGTATAAGAGGATCACTCATTGTACGGGAAATACATACAAAACGAGGCCTTGTTATACTGGATTTGTAAAGCTTGATCGCAAAACACCTGGATTACCATTCACAGGTTGTCCTATTAGACCCATCTTAAAATATAAATAAGCTGTTGAGTGTGTTCTGTAAATAGAGTAATATTTCAAACCACGTCTAACCATTGTTTTAGATTTCGCTGACGTCACACCCACATAGCGCTAGAACTTTTACAATCTCCAAGCAAAGCAACAGAATAAAATAATGCTCGCGAGCATTTATGAATATAAGAGTTGGCACTGAGTGAATTGATTATTACGTCATATCTCACCTACAAAAAACACTTATCTACTGAGGTATCAGTTTCGCCATACCAATCTTGTCTGATAGCAGTACGGCGCTCGATCTCGACCCGTGACAATGTGGCCATTAGCAATATTACTGTTAACCAATGCTATAATATCTCACTCCCAAAGTATAGACAAAGTGATAGAAGAAAGAAATGATCTCCTCGAAAGAGAACTTGCTATGATGGTCGGGAGCTCAATAGAACTAAGTGACAGTGAACTGAAGGCGAACGAAATAATCATGAATCTCAAGAATAAAGAGGTGGAGCGAGGATTTGTAGAACCGAAACATTTTAACCTCTCGAAGCATTTCTTCGAATATAAGGACTTGGTGAAAGACACGTCGCTGTTCCAGATCATAAAGAGTATGCCGAAGGGGGCAGTGCTTCATGCTCATGACACAGGATTGTTAAGCCCAGATTACGTGCTGCAAGTGACTTACATGGATAACCTGTGGGTTTGTTTTACAGAGGACAAATCGAATATCGCGTTCCTATTTTCTAAAGCTATGCCTAATGCTAGTGGTAATCCTTGTTTCACTCGGTGGGAACTGATGAAGGATGCGAGGAACGCCTCCGGAAATGTTAAGCAATTCGATGCCGACCTGAGAACACACTTCACTTTAGTCATTGACAATCCTAATGTAGTGTACACCGATGTGAATACTGTGTGGAAAAAGTTCCAGAACTACTTTATTTGTACCGGACATTTGTTGACTTACAGGCCTGTATGGGAACAGTACTATTACGATACATTACTGGAATTCAGGAAAGATCAAGTGATGTACCTTGAAATCAGAAGTGTTTTGCCTACCTTGTATGACTTAGAAGGGAATACTTACGACGCTGTGGCAACGGCAGAGATTTACAAACAAATTACTGAAAAATTCATGAGGGATTATCCAGATTTCTTTGGAGCGAAACTGATTTATGCTCCATTAAAACTAGTAGATAAGCCAACGTTGAAGCAGTATATCAAAATCGCACTGGAAATACAGGCTTTGATGCCAGACTTTTTAGTTGGTTTCGACTTGGTTGGTCAAGAGGATTTGGGAGTCCCACTGAAAGAGTTTGCGAATGAACTGGCAGAAGTTCGAGACTCCCTGGATCTGTACTTACACGCTGGCGAAACTAACTGGTACGGCACTAGTTCAGACGAGAATTTATTCGACGCTATAGTCCTAGGAACTAAAAGAATAGGTCATGGATTCGCTATCGTAAAACATCCTTTATTGATGGAGGAAGTAAAGAAACGAAAAATTGCGCTGGAAGTTAATGTTGTATCGAATTCTGTTCTTAAATTAGTTGAAGACGTTAGGAATCATCCTTTGGCAACTTTCTTGAGTCAGAACTTGCCTGTGGTATTGTCGTGCGATGACCCCGGAATCTGGGAGGCCGATCCAATATCCCATGACTTTTACGTAACATTTGTAGCAGTTGCTAGTCGTCATGCAGACATCAGACTATTGAAACAGCTAGCATTAAATTCATTGTATTACAGTTCATATCCTGAAAAAGACAAGTTGGTGCATGAATTCGAAATTCGCTGGACAAAATTCATTGATACGATTGTAAAAGATGTTTGGTAATGTAGAATCTCAATTTTTTTTTGTAGGATTTGATTGTTTTTGTTTTTTCTTGTCATGTTGATGTTATCTAGAGAAAAAGCGTTTATTGGCACACACGCCCCGTTCACAAGCGCAGGAGACACGACTTGCGTTAAGCGATGCCACACGTGCGTGCGTCACTCGCGTGAAGTCGCGTCGCCTGTCTTGTGCTATGATCTAAGCAACATCATTCATTTGTTTGTCCGCAGTATTTAACTGTGAGAAGACACATTGTAAAAGCAATAAAATAGAATAAAAATACTTCTCTCAGAGTAATGTGCGATGAAAACATAAATGTTATACTACCTGTCGCTGATTTTCAGCTGCAGTCCACATAATGTTGGTAAACGTTTTTTTTTTTGTAATGCTTTATATATAAAATCATGTTTTTTTCAAATTTGGTGTTTTATTTATAATACAACCTTAGATTTGTTTCTAAGGTACATCGTACTTCACCGTTATAGGTTTTGAGTCCGATATTTGATTTCACGTTTGGTTTTATTATTATTTATTTCTGTGTACTTGTTCCCAGTTGCTTAAATATGGTTTGATAAGATCCAGAAGATTTTTCTCCCTTTTCTTAAATAACGGTCTAATAAAAGTTAATCTGGGAAGACTCTTTTTTTTTTTAATGTAATTTTAAAATATTAGATAGTGGATGACAAATATATTATGACGGATTTTATTGATAATGTTTGTTGTTAAGTTTTTATTACCAATCAAGTTTATTTTTAACCACCGACCAAAAAAGAGGGGTGTTTTATGTCTGACGTGTGTATCTGTGTATTCGTGTTTCTGTGTCTTTTTGTGTCATCGTACGTAGCTCCTAAACCGATGAGCCGATTTTGATAAAATTGGTTTCGTTTGAAAGGTGTTTTAATCGCGAGTGTTCTTAGCTATGTTTTGAGAAAATCTGCTCAGCGGTTTGAAGGCCATTACCTCTTTTCCATTTGATGAAGGGACATAAACAACTTTAACAGGTTTGGTCGATTCTAAACTTGAAATCTTGTCACCATGAGCATTGCTAGGTGGGGGGCATCACACCCCTCCCCCATAAAAGATCGTTTTTTTTTTAAATTATAAGTTATTCCCTGTTTTCGTTTATTAGCGAGAAGAGGCGCAACACCGAGAAAAGTGTAAGGAATGGGAGGAGACTTTTGCCCAGGAGTGGGACAGTCAAGGCTAAAAAAAAAATATTTAAGTTTAAAAAGTATTAAATAAAAGATTTTAAAAACCCTCGGTTCTTGATAGGTTTTTTCAAGAACTGGCTCACAAACAGATAATCTGTGTCATAATAATACATCTGAATTAGTAGAAAGTAAGGAAGAATATTAATAAACGAGAATCTTAATAAAAAAATAAAGGACTACATTTTTAATTAAAAAAACATCTTCATTGGACAATTCGATAGTAGGCTACTCAATGAAAAGATCTCGATTTCCTGGCGTAATAAAAACGATTAATTTATAAACTATGTTGCATCGTTTAAGTAAATTGTTGCAATACTTGCCATCAAATTCTTATATTACATAATTAACGGAAAGCAAGATGTAGATATCACGGTTTCTTATTTTTTGTTTCTTTTTTATGCGCCCAAGGGGTATGTTGTAGCCGCGGGAGACGCCCCGGGCGTAGGGGGGCAACCAGTGGCCCCCGTCCACCGTAGGCGCGAGCCTGTGGACGGTGAGTAATGGGCTAGCTCACCATCCGTCCGTCTCATGACGACAGGCCGTGTCGGCGGCGCGTATGTGTTCCACGCGCGCCTCAAGGAGATATCAGCAAACCGGAAGGGGTCCGAAAGGGCCGATGCCTGCCAGGGCTGCGGGTTGTTCGAAAGAGATACCGCGGCCCTGGAACACAAAGGGCTAAGAAGATAAGATAAGATAAGATAAGATAATTTATTTCTTAAAAAAGTATTACAAAAAGTTTACATTTAGGCACAGTAGTATTTTACTCATACAATGGTATAAATAGTACTTATAAGTAAACTATAACTAAAACATATTCAAAAGTCGCAAGTGATGTTAATTCAGTAAAGTGTTAGTATAAAGTTTGGCAGCGACCTGCCCGATCTAGGTTTATTTAAACCTGTGTTCCGGGCCATCACTTTACATAGCATAATTTAATTACGACAGTAAAATTATAAAATAAAATTAATCTATTAACAATAACAACTATAAGTATAATCAAATTGGTAAAATAAAGGAAAACACTAAGAATAGCTAATTAAGTAAAAATGTACAAATTGATACGAGAGGATATGACATAATCATACTACAACTTCTAGAAGTTTTTCTGTGTCTGAGTAATTAAGTATCGCTAAATAATCCGACATTACATAACTACATTTTTTATAACTTAAACTATAGAAGTTTAGTATCTTGTTAAGTCTATTATAAAGAAAAGGACCTAAAAACACATAAAATCGATTCGCAAACGCATGTCTAGTTTGAGTTTTTGTGCAAACCAGGTCCTTCCTTCTCCTATCGGAAGGAACTGGGTCATAGGGAAGTGTAGAGTGCTGGTGTAGTATTATGTGAAGAATAAATAATTGCCGCACTGTAAGTACATTACATGCTTTGTAGAGCAGGTGTGTAGGGAATCTAAAAGGACGGAAGGTAGCAACTTTTAGAATCGCTCTTTGAGCACGTTCTAGAGGGAGAAGAATTGAAATTCCCGCGCCCCCCCAGGATATTATACAATAAGTTAGAATAGACTGACACAGTGCTAAATAAATCTGTTTTATTAAATTATAGTCGGCTATATTACGTAAATTCTTAAAAACATATACAAGTTTTCGCACTCTAGTACACAGTAACTCGATATGTTTACGGAAATTAAGATTGGAGTCAATAGTGACACCTAGATATTTCAAGTGGTCAGCTTTATCTAAAGTAGGGCAAGAACATGCAGTGTCAGCGTACGTGATACAGTTATGCGCGTAAATGTTTAGGTTAGTAAGCGGTGTGTTAGTATTTCTCATTGTAAATAAAATATATTTTGTTTTTTCAGGATTTAGTGTTAGAAGATTATTCTGAAGCCAATTAGACACAATGTTGAAGCCATTCTGAGCATATTCATAGGCCTCACCTTTTGATTTAGCTGCAAACAACAAAGCTGTATCATCCGCATAAGACATAATAACACCACTTTGGAGTGGCAAGCAGCACAGGTCATTAATATAGATTAAAAATAATGTAGGACCTAGAATACTACCTTGTGGAATTCCAAAACCAGTATTAGAAAGGTCAGAACTTGTATGTGGGCCAATTTTTACAGATTGCTGACGATCGCTTAGATAATCAGACAATAGTAGAAGCTGTGCTCCTCTTATTCCAAGTGTTTCAAGCTTCTGCAAAAGGGTAGTGCAAGAAATAGTGTCGAAGGCCTTGGCAAGGTCTAGAAAGATCCCAACTGTGTGCATTCCACTATCCAGATTTGTAGAAATGTAATTAGTCAATTGGTTTATAGCTTGGCTTGCTGATCTTTTAGGCCTAAAACCAAATTGATTATCTGAAAGTAGTTTGTTATGTTCCAGATATTTTATCAATCTACAATTAATGATTTTTTCTAAAATTTTTGAAATGCCCGTTAGCACTGAAATGGGTCTGTAGTTATTCACACTCATTTTGTCTCCAGACTTGAATATAGGTGTGACCATAGACTTTTTTAATAATTTTGGAAATATCCCTTTAGACAAACATAGCTGAAAAATGTGGGTCAGGGGAGGGGCCAGTAGGTGTTTAAATCTCTTAAGTATATTGTTGGGTATATCATCCCACCCAGTTGCGCAGACTTCCTTTAACCCGTTTATTATTCTAATTACTTCGTTGACGTCAGTATCAAGTAAAACAAACGAATTTAATGTGGAAGATGTCCTAGTTGGGTTTTGGGTTGGAGGACGACTAATATTTAAGGATTTTTCAGCCAATTTTTTACCAACGTTGACAAAATAGTGGTTTACCATATTTGTTGCTTCAGATGGGTTTATTTCTGTTGATAGTAAATCAAGCGGAGGTTCGGAATTTTTTGACCTCAACGTATTAGTTTTTATAAATTTCCACACAAGTTTACTATTTTTTCCCGCCTTCTGTAATTCATGTTTATCGTACTGGTTTTTAAGTTTTTTCAAAAGATTATTACAGAAATTTCGATATCTTTTATAGGTAACAGAAAGTATTACGTTATCAGGTGCAAGTTTGGATTTTAGGTGCAGTTTGTCTCTGTGTCTTATACAACGAACGAGACCGGGTGTGATCCACGGTTTAATGCAACTAAACTTTCTAGGGATTGTCTTAGTGAAAGAGTTTTTCCTTATTGCAGATTGTATAGAATTTATGAAATATTGTAAAGAAATATTTGCATCAACAGAAGCATAAATAGGGTTAAAATTAATTCCGCGTAAGTCACTTTCAAGGTTTGTCATATTGACTTTAGTGTAGCTACGCTCGCATTTTTTTCTAGGTGTATTTATTTGCATTGTTAGTAAAACAGCTTGATGATCGGTAAGCGAAGAGTTAGTAACCAATGTTTTGGATGGATTTTTTGATTTCAGAATGATATGGTCTAAGCAAGAACCGCTTTGATGTGTGGGGTAATAGTGAGCTGGTAAAAGTCCATGAAATGCACAAATATTTAGATAATGATGAGTATGGGTATCGGGTTTCCCGGAGGAAATATTAATGTTGATGTCACCTAAAAGTATTATGTTTTTGAATGTACTTATGTTTTTTAAGTTTGTGTCAAGTGAGTCCAAAAATCGGTCGATATTATGAGAGGGAGGCCTATAAATAGCCATGACTACTGTATCGGGAATAATTTTAATGATTAAGCAATTACTATCTTGGGATAGTGGTTCTTCTTTAATAGTTAGCAAATTATTTTTAACATAAACTACTACTCCGTCGTTTTGGTTGGTGTTTCTGTCAGTTTTATATGAATAAAATCCGTTCAGAGACGGTACGTTGACCGTCTGTTTTGACAGCCAACATTCTGTTAGTACGATAATATCACAGCTTACGTCAAGTCTTTGTAATAACACTTCAAAGCCGTCCATGTTTCGGTTTATGCTGCGAATATTTTGTGTAAGTAAGGTAAGTGTTTTGTCACCAGAACGAAGAAGGTATTTACAGTCCTCAACATTACAGATTTTAGATTCAGACACAGAAAAACTATCTAGATCACTGATTAGCTGATTGGTCATGATAATTACAAACTAAAAAGAAATACAAATAAAAGATGAGCTACCTGTTTGTGTGCCTACTAAATAGAATATGATGTGGCGCTCTTAGGCGCCCTCATAGTCTATGGAGTTAATGTAGTTGGTCTCTGCGTATGTACGTGCCGGGCAATTTACATCACCGGTTGGATGGTCACATTTCCTCTTGAATCTTTTGCACGTTGCACACTGAGGGGGAGAAGATTTGCTGCTGCATTCCTTCACGGAGTGTCCCGTCTCTGCACAGTGGTTGCAAGTAGGACTAGTTTCACGGCAAAACTTAGCTGCGTGGCCGAACTGCTGGCAATTGAAACACCTGGTAACTATAGTAAAATCTCTCACCGGGCATGAAGTCCAATTAATAAAAATTCTGCTTTGATTGATTAGCAATTTTCTTATGCCAGCGGGTACTTCTAGAATGAAAGGAAGGCCTTTCTTACCCGATTTATGGCTCAACTTAATGGTCTCAAGCAAGGATTCACGAGTTGTATTCGGCAATTTCTCTGATAGGTTCTGCTCGTAAATACAGTCGAGTACCTCCTTCTCAGTAAGAGCTGTGGGGACACCAACGACAATAACCCTAGGGCGACGTTTAGATGGCTCTTCTATTGTTAGGCCTGAGGTGAATATCTTCTCCGACTTTTTTAGTTTATCTATATCGCCTTTATTTTCTGTGCTAATCAGTACTCCCCCATTTTTCACTTTTTTCAGGCCACGGACATGGAGCTTCAGTTCTTCGGGAGATATTAACTTTTGAACAAGTGATTTGGTGTCGTCACTTGTTTTTGTCTTATCGCTGGGATAAATGGCGATCGAACTCAGGTTTGCAGGACGGATGAAATTGTCGGAGCCTTTCTTCACCATGCTAGCATATGAATTGTTGGACGGATTCAGCTTCGACTCAAAAACCTCTTTGAACTGGTTCAGAGAGTTCGCCACGTTTTGCTGGTGTTGTAGGTGCTGAATGGTAGTGTGGGACTGTATCATTTTTTGCTTCACTGATTGGTAAAGGACAGCCATCTGAGAAGTCCCACTTTGGACCTTCCGGCAAAGGGCTGAGACACGTTGGAAGAAGGAACATGGGTGGGTTTTAGTCAGTCAAGTCTGACACTCCCTCCCGCTCCGAAGTCATTTGATGATTTGCCATCCGCAAAAAAAAAAAAGGGGTATGTTGTAGGATATAATCTGGATCTATTCAAAGCTCGGGTAAAGCGGTTTCTTCTAGGCAAGTGTGCTCCACCTCATTCACATCAGGTGAGTTGCGACTAAACGCAAGCATATCTGGTATTTAAAAAAAAAAAAAAATTAGAAAAACTCCCGAAACAAAAACCTTTAAAAATCCAAAAAAATATTAATCCAAGCGTCGTCGTAGCGTCGGGGGTCCACTTTGGTTTGTGATTGTGCTAAGCGGCCTAGTTAGCCTAGTTTTTTTTTTTAATTTAATGTTTCGATATCTTAGTATTACAGTTGAAGCCGGAAACTTTTCGACCTAACCATTTAATACAAAATAATTAACCGTTTGGCAAGATTATAATTATTATTGATTAGGTCAAGCCGACTGAATGGGTGCGGTTAGGTTAATATACAAGGTGTTGTTTTGCAAGCTCGTCAAATTCAAGGAGGTAACTATGTTAATGATTCTCGTCACGAATCAATATTTTTTTAGTTATAGTTTAGTTCCCTTCAAAATGGTTGAGTTGAATGATGGCTGATACATGCGTCATGTTCGTGAACGGGCGCTGTCAGTTGTGACTGGTCATCTCTTAGCTGCCACGGTTTATTTTAATTACTTTATTTTTAATTACTGATTTGATCTTTTACTCTGGACGCTCTTAACTTGCCCGTATTTCTACATTGTTCTCACATATTTGTAACTTTTAACATGATGTAATCAAGATTTTGTAACATATTTTGATTTAAAAGAGTGTCCATGGAGTTTCTTGCCCGTTCTTCTCTATAGAGATCTACGCAACGGAATGGGCAACTACAGTATTCATCCCTAAAGCACGTTAAGGGGGTTATTCTGAAATACTTGACAAAAATAAACAACCAAAAAAAATCAGCGTTTATTAATAATAAACTAGGTACCGTAATTTTAATTGATTAATTATGTCTTGTCACTAACCGAACAACAGAAGTCCAAACTCAAGATTTGCCAGAGGGCAATGGAGCGTAGCATAATAGGTGTGAAGCGTACAGATCGCGTCAGGAACACCATTCTGCGTTCCATAACCCAAGTTGCAGATGTCGGAGAAAAAACAGCTAAGCTAAAGTGGGAGTGGGCTGGCCACGTAGCGCGAATGCACCCGGAGAGATGGGCAAAGATCGTCTCTCACTGGACGCCTGACGGAGGAAATCGCCGTCGTGGTAGACCGCGGCGAAGGTGGTGTGACGATCTGATCTTGTTTGCCGGGCGATCATGGTCAGATATCGCACAAGACAGAGAGGTTTGGAAGGAAAAAGGGGTGGGCCTTTGCCCAGCAGTGGGACACAATATGAGAGGCTATAAAAAAAAATGTCTTGTGTGACAACCTCCTGAATTTTGACGAGGATGCAAAACAACACCTTGTATAAGTATAGCGAAGTGAGCGGTGCCGAGGTAGCGCCCGGCGAACGATACAGCGCCTATTTACAACAATAAAATATTTTGATTTAAAAACAAAATGAGTAATAATAAATATCTGCACACGTGTTTCAACACGTTTCATAGCCTGCGCACTTATTTACTATTAATTAAATATACTAGTACGAAGTATGTTAAGCCCCGTAATTATCATGTCATGATTTACAACGGGTGAAGTACGACATGACAGTTATTAATTATTATTAGGACTATCTTAATCCTGTTACGTCTTTATCTATACATTTTAAAGAGGGAAAATTTGTTTGTAAGTTTGGATTTTATTTTTCGGAACCACTAATAAAATAAAATTGTTTATTTCAATAACATTTCAATTGCCAAAGAATCCCAAACGTTTATTTGATAAATTCTTATTCCCTAAACCACGTAAGAGTCAGCTCACATCGAGACGCGACGCGACGCGACTCTGCGCGTACACTTTTAAAGAGCGATTCAAAATATAACTTAATTTTCCACACGAAAAGCTACACATTTCTTTACAGGCGTCACGCGGCGCAGCGCTGCATGGCGCAACGTATTCTGAATTCTCACAACGAAATGTGTATCTTTTCGTGAAGGAAATAAAGTTATATTTTGAATCGCTCTTTGAAAGTGTACGCGCAGCGTCGCGTCGCGTCGCGTCTCGGTGTGAGCTGACCCTAAGGGGATTATTCTGAAATACTGTCAAATTTAAACAAAAAAAAACAGCATTTATTAGGGTTCCGTACCCAAAGGGTCAAAAGGGACCCTATTACTGAGACTTCGCTGTCTTTCCGTCCGTGTGCACCAGGCTGTATCTCATGAACCGTGATAGGTAGCCAGTTGGAATTTTTACAGATTATGCGTTTCTGTTGATGCTATAACGACAAATACTAAAAACAGAATAAAATAAATGTTTAAGGGGGCTCCCATATAAAAAAGTGTTTTTTTTTTTATCGTTTTTATAAATCATGGTACTGAACCCTACGTGCGCGAGTCGGACTCACACTTGGCCGTTTTTAATAATTAAGTAGGTACCGAAATTTGAAATGATTATTTATGTCTTTTGTGACAACCTCCTGAATTTGTAACAACACTAAGTATGTATTATTATTATCCCCGAGTGTCATAGGCGACATTTAAAACGTTCCCGACTTTCCGTATGTTAATTTCGGCACATAACGAGAGCGTAGCCGTGAGCAAAAACTAGTCGTCGATATTGATAAAAGATCTGTTTCACCTTTTTGACGAGATTGTCGAAGCGATTTTATTGGAATTTTGATAACTGCAAAAGGACTTCAGGCGCTTTTATCTCAGTTTTATTGCGTGTGAAATTTTTAAAAGTATTGAGATTCTATAGCTTTGGAATATACCGTTTCTTCAACTTACTTTCCACTTTAATAGCAGTACTACAATTTATGTCGTCGATATGCGAAATAAATCCTGATCATTTTGGTCATTATGCGTCAAAAGGGGAATGCGGTCCCGTACACGATCTCAGACGAACTGCGACTATTTGCGAGTGAGCGACGCGGCAAAGCCCGTGTGTGTCACTTGTTTCTTTCACGTCGCGTCGCGGTTAATCATGGCTTTTTCTTTTTTAGGTGTTTAAGGAACAGGGTGTAAAGTTCCTCGATACTCCATAGAAAAGAGGATACTCTGACCAGAAAACTGTACCGCTGTAGTACGTTTTGTTGTTAGTTGCATTTTGTCGTTTCGCTACTCTTTCATTTGTTCTCTCCGTAGTCGCTTCGGTATCATGAGTGTCGCTTGATTGTGTAGCTTGTGGGCAAGCAGATAGGCGTGTTACAAGCGTCCCAAAATGAGTTGTTTAATCATCTTAGCCAGCTAGTAGCAGTCCACTGCTGGTCAGAGGTCTCAAGGTGTGTCACAATACCAGCTAAATTGCTGGATTTCATTATACTATGACTTTGTCCGATTTAAAGGTATTGGTGAAAATGTTTAAACTACCAATTGTATCATCTCATTACAAATTAATAAAGAAGTAATGAAGAAAATGTAGTGAAGAAGGTTTTGAGTATAAGTGTGGATGGCTCAAAGAGTAAGTATCGGAGGACCAACGAATCGATGCATAGACTGAGTGAAGTATAGTATGGCTAGATAGGAGAACTTCTGGGACGACATAAAGAATTATGGAAGAAGAAGAGACGATGTGCTGACCCCAAATAAATGAATGAATAAAGACCTTGTCGTTACAAAAGCCCTAGTAAAATCTCATTCATACATTGAATTGGATAAATGAAATAATTAAATAAAAAATTTAAGAAACCCCCGACGCTACGACGCTTGTATTAATTTAATTTTTGGTTTTTTAGAGGTTTTGTGTAACGGGGGTTTTTAAAATTTTTAATTTAATTTTTTATTTCTGGACTGTTGGAACTTTTCGGGAATTGGTTCATGAGAGACTGGAAATGAAGGTAAATTTAAAAACCGAGTCAGAAATTGACAACGCCGTACGTAAATTAACATCGGTCATCCAAGAAAGTTGTTGGATGTCCACGCCTGAAGACAGCAATCGTCCCCCTCAGAGTAAAACGTACTCTGATTCTGTACGACAAAAGATACTCGAAAAAAGGAGGCTACGCCGAGTGTGACACATCAGTAGACACCCAAATGACAAAAGGGAATTGAACAAATCTATACGAGAATTGAAAACCCTCAACAAGGATGCTCACGACACGGCCTTGGGTGCCTACCTGGAAGGTTTATCAGCCACAAAAGCAACCAATTACTCATTATGGAAAGCCTGCAAAAACTTTGACAGACCATTACATCAAAAACCGCCTCTACGTACGCATGATGGCCAGTGGATTAGAAGCACTACTGACAAAGCTGAAGCCTTCGCAAGGCATCTCAGCCAAGTATTCACTCCAAACAACACAGCACTGAATGCGGACGAGACGGACATTGACTCGACTCTGAACCAAGATTTTCAACTTGACATACCCCTCAAATTAGTGACACCAAAAGAAATATACAGTAACCTTAAGTCCCTTAAAAACAATAAAGCTCCAGGGTATGACCTTATTGACAAAAAAGTTCTCGAAGAATCACCTCAAAAAGTAGCTGTATACCTAAAAATGGTATTTAATGCAATAATGCGGGTTGGATACTTCCCAGACCTATGGAAAGTATAGAATATTATAATGATTCACAAGCCGGGGAAACCTATGCACGAGGTCACATCATACAGGCCAATCAGCCTGCTGCCCATAATTTCAAAGCTGCTTGAAAGGTCACTACTTCACAGAATGATAAAAGTCATAAAAGAAAATTCAATCATCCCGGAACACCAATTTGGGTTTAGGAAAGAACACGCGACTGTTGAACAAGTGCATAGAGTGTGCAGAGAAATTAGAACGTCACTAGAGAAAAAAGAATACTGCTCATCAGTTTTTTTGGATATCCAACAGGCCTTCGACAGAGTGTGGCACAAAGGTCTACTGTACAAAATAAAATCAATATTACCACACACATTCCACGGAATCCTGAAATCTTATTTGTCAGGTAGAATTTTCCAAGTGTGCAAAAACGACTGTACCTCCAGCTTCTATGAAATATCAGCAGGAGTGCCACAGGGATCTGTGCTGGGTCCTGTCCTGTACACTCTGTACACATATGACTTACCACTAAGTCCAGGACCTTCGCTGATGACACAGCTTTACTCACCTCGAACAAATGTCCAAATAAAGCATCTCGCGTCTTGCAAAACAGTCTGAATGAGATTGAAGAATGGTTAGTCGCGACGCCCATGGTGACAAGTGACAAGAATTCAAATTCAAATCAACTAGACCCGTAGAAGTTGTTTATATCAACTAGAAAAGAGGTGATGAGCTTCAAACGGCTGAGCAGATTTTCTCGAAACATAGCTAAGAACACTCTCGATTAAAATACCTTTCAAATGACACCAATTTTATCAAAATCGGTTCATCCGTTTGGGAGCTACGATGCGACAGACAGACACACAGATACACAGATACACACGTCAAACTTATAACACCCCTCTTTTTTGGTCGGGGGTTAAAAATGGACCTTCATTCATTACTTAGCAACAGTGTGTATCGTTTATCGTAATCCTTAGTGTAGTTATCATATCGAATAATAATTTACAATAATGATAGCAATTATTATTATAAGTAACGATAAAGAATATTCCTTAGTAATACGATTAAATAACGGTTCGTTTCTGAGAACTCTTTCATAATCGTAATAGTCCTAAGAAGATAAGTAATATTGGGAAATACCCAAAAAAATATTTTAATAGCGGTGTGCCTCACGCCCGATTTTCATCAAGACAAGTTGAGTGAAGAGGGACATGTGGTAATCGACCAATCACATTGGTTGAAATCTACATCGCGTCTCGGTTTTCTTATGATTGGTTGTTATTTGGTCGTAACTTGCTTGTCTCTTCTGCGCTCCGTTCGAGTCCACATGATTTGAAACCAGGGCTCAGCGGCCTGGATCGACACGTTCAGACGATTTCTTCTTAACGTTTCGATGACGATTCAAATTGAGTCAGCCCAAAATTTGGCGACGAGTTTGGCAAACTGTTTTTTTTTTTCGGATGGGAAATTATCAAATGGCTCCTCCCGCTCTGGGCGGAGCGGAAGGTAGTGTCAGACTTGTAGTGACTAAAACCCATCCATGTTCCTTCTTAGCCCTTTGTGTTGTCCAGGGCCACGGTATCTCGTTCGAACAGTCCCGCAGCCCGGCAGGCATCGGTCCTATCGGACCCTTTCGATTTGCTGCCATACGCGCCGTCGATACCTGTCGTCTTCAGACAGACGGACGGTGAGCTAGCCCATTACTCACCGTCTACGGGCCCGCGCGTACGGTGACCGGGGGCCACTGGGTGGCCCCCGACGCCCGGGGCGTCTCCCGCGGCGGCTGGGACGTGAGGATCTCTCCCTCTCACGTTCCGCCACCTCCTTCGCTAGCATGACTGAGTTTGGCACCCTCAGTAGCGTCCATCAGCTCCTCTGATGTACAAACAACAGGACAGGTAGGACACGATATAAAACTAAAAACATTTTTTAGAACGTTCGCCAGCGATATTGTTATTATTTCAGAAGATATTACTGACCGTATTACAGACAGCCGGCAATTAAATCCCGCATTAAGCTTATACAAACAAATAAAACCTGTGTGGTCTTTAATACCCCTGTTCATAAATCTTAGGGGCCACTAGTGGCTGACACCAATTAGTGTGAACAGCTAACGATTACGAGCGCAAACGGCCCGTGACCGCGTCAGTGTGAACTTAGCTTAATTAGATAAACAGACCTGCGCTGGAGTGGAGTAAGTTTGAATTTTGATTTTAAAGGTTTTTTTTTTGTTAACAAGGTGTATACGGAGTCTTTACGAAGCCGCCTATCATATCACTATATCACTCTGTACATCAAACTAAGTAGGTACCTGCGTTTACGATTTTAAAAAACTTTAACTCCCCTTTTTGAATCGGATTTTGAAACCAATTTCAAAGGTTTCAATAATTTTGCACAAAACACTAGTTCTTTTTTTCTAACATAAAAGTAGCCTAAGTTACTCCTTATGACATCCGCTATTTGCCAGTAAAAGTACCGTCCAAATCAGTCCTGCTGTTTCGGAGATTAACCAGAACAAACAGACAGACGGACAAAAACTAAAAAAAACTTTTAGTTATAGGTACCATTATACTTTCATAAGCATTCAGTAAAAAGCTATTATTTTGTGTTTATACATACATATAACAGTCACTTCAATTGTATTTACTCGTATTTGTATTGAAGATAAAGGGTTTGTATGGTGAGATGTATGATTAAAATAACGTACTTTCAGTAATACGGTTATTGGAGACGGCCATGACAGCCGCATCAGCTGTCATCCGCTGCCGAATTGCCAAGGTCATAAACAATACCAGCCAGTATATATGTATATGATATGGCCAGTAGCCATACACAGGTATGTCGCAAAAATATCAATGTAAAAGATACAGAGTTTCATCTCGCAGCAAGTGCAACTAATTAGGGGGTCGACAGACAAGTAATGGTGCACAACTGTGAACATTCACGCTGCGATTGCGACGCCGACAGTACCTAGCCACGCTGTAAGAGAATGTAGAAGTTTCACTTGATATAGTGTAAATAGGATTCAGATCATACAGAACATAGGCCTTATGAGTTGAACACATTGAATAGGTCTGGTTTACTGAAAATCCAACTAATTCAAGGTGTTGTTTTGCATCCTCGTCAAAATTCAGGATGTTGTCACAAAAGACATAAATAACCAATATAAATTACGGTACCTAGTTAATTATTAAAAAACACTGCTTTTTTGTTGTTTAAATTTATCAGTATTTTAGAATAATCCCCTTAACGTCGTTTGGGGTATAGAAATTATCGAATAAACGGTTGAGATTTTTTTGTATGTGTGTTAGCGAGATTATAAGGCGAGGATCAGACGGGCCGCGTTTAAAACACGGGTGGTTCACACTTATCGATTTCCGTAAATAAGAAAAAAAGACCTACTCATTTTATTATTGATTCAGGTCGAGAATCATTAGCATAGTTACCTCCTTGAATTTGATGAGAATGCAAAACAATACCTTGTATAATAAATGCGAAAGTTTGTGAGGATATCCACATCCTTGCGTGAAAGACTATAAAACATTCAGACATCTCATTTTTTTAAGTGTTGTCAAATATGTTGATATTGAAATGATGAAAAGCTTATCCATAATAAATATGCTTTGTGGTGTAAACCCAACCAAAGGTACACTTCTGCCTAACCCCTTGGAGCCCCTTATAGGCGCGATGTTATGTTTGATTCTTCTTCTGTAAAAACTATAATACGTGAGTTTGCCTACTGCACTTTTCTACACTGTTATCTAACATTCTGTTCATCCGTGAATAGAACTAATTGTGTTATTTATACGGAGCTATTAGTGATGTTAATTTCAGCATTTCAGTATGCATATTATGTTTCTTACAAATTACATCCACACCTACATATATGCACGCCATTTTTTCGTATGGGTGTAGGCAGAATCTTAAGAATGTCATCTTCTACATATACCTACATCTATACAAATACAAATAAATAAAAATTAAGTGTCTGTTTGTAATATTAAAAATAACCGATCTTTACTACATGACATGCATATGAATTTATATGAGGTACATATACCAAAATATTTTTTTTTTTTTAATTTTTGTCTGTGTGTCTGTTTGTTCCGGCTAATCTCTGGAACGGCTGGACCGATTTTGACGGGACTTTCACTGGCAGATAGCTGATGTAATTAGGAGTAAAATTCTAATATTATAAAAATGCAGTTCAAACGAAAAATAAACTAAATAACTTTTTTGTTAAATTCCACGCGGAAGAAGTCGCGGGCACAGTCTTAGAATAATTTTCTTCCTAATGACACACATAAGACTACATAAACTCAAGCTTATTTCCCATGAGAGTGTAGGTAGAAGCTACAGAACCCCACCTGCTTCGATCCTTGCATATTCCTTTTGTTTCGTCGTTCACTTTCATCTGCTGGCCTACCATGACCTCAAACTTCCTCTTATATGCTCATTTCTTACTTCATCCATATTGGTGGCTCCGCACATCTGCTCAATTTAACATTCTGATCTTTGCTGCATGCAATATTTTTTATCTTTTTCTTCTTCACTGCGTTCTGGCTGTGTCAAGACGCCACGTAGTGGCCTACTTCATTAAGACTCGGGATAACGATTGTTGCGAAACAACCAATTGTTGCTAAAAGTAATCTGTAGGCGTTGTACCTAAATTGTCATCAATTATTATCAAACATAATGCGACTATAATTGTGTATAAACAATTATCTTGAACAAACTATCAATTACTTAGCTTCAACGAACGAACCATGATCTTAAACTAAGTTGAGTGTATTAATAAAAATAAACGCGTTCTCCTACATACCTAATATTTTGTGTGATCAATAAACTTTTTAATTTCCATTTTGTCATCAATAGCCATTTTTAATTACCATCATAGTCGTGTGCGCATAATGTGGAATACTTTGGGTGCTATGCGCACGAATGCTCTTTAAATTGGTGCTTTCAATGGAAAATCTCTGTTCCGTTTCCAATGTTGCTGTCTCACTAAACTTTACAACAAATCTGCAGAAAAATTAGTTTCCTTATCGAATCAGTTAAAATGATCCGGGAGAGGTCCCGAACTCCAGCATCTGTCTGTATTCATCCGTGCCTTGATTACCATCTCCTTACGGCTTGCCAAGCGACACACTCAGGCGACACACGTGTTGCGTAAGCAACTACGAAGAAAAACAATGAAAGAAATTGCTGAGAACGACTCAACTCGAATCATATATACATGTACTTAAGTACTTTTGAATTGTCAGAAGCAAAAAGATGAAGCTACAGTCCCAGTCACAAGATTATAACTTATGAAAGTACTGTAGTTACCCATTCCAAAGCGTAAATATATATAGAGAAGAATGGGCAAGAAACTCCAACGACGCAACACAATGCGACGGTACACACGGCGCGACACATCAAACTATGCATTTCCAGTTTAAGATAGCCTCGCTTCGTATACATTTTCCGTACAATGAGAGATCCCAAACTGGTTTGGTTTAGCTCCATCGGTCGCCGTGCGTACCGACTTACCCGAAGGAAACACCATCGACTATTTTGGACCAGATGATGAGAAATCATTCTATGACAGTGTGAAATCGCACGCAGATGACGCAAGGCTGGTGTTTTCAATCATCATCATCATTAGCCTATTATGTTCCCACAACTGGGACACAGGCCTCCTCTCTATGAGAGGGAATGGGCTGTAATCCACCACGCGGGCCCAGTGCGGGTTGGTAGATGTCACATGTCTTCGAATTTTTTGTTCTTGGACATGCCGGTTTCCTCACGATGTTTTCCTTTACCGTTTTTGAGGGCAGCGGTGATGAAATAAATTACACAAAGTAATGCGCCTGCCTGGGTTCGAACCCACGGCTTATTGCTCGTAAGTCGGGGCTGCCACCACTGGGCCACCGCTGCTCTCTATGCCATTTTCAATGCCCATTCTTATTTCTCTGTATTGACCAATCGACGTTGGCTCTGCGATAACTGTCCGTATACAGCGTGTAACGGAAAGGGTATACAGGGTTATTGGAAAAACACCAACAACCTCTTAAGAGGTCATTCTACTCATCATTATGAACAACTACTACTATGAGACCAAACACAAAATCGTGAAAAAAAAATAACAGCTTTTCCGTACATTTTGACGAGCTATATGAACATAAAGTACCTACGGAACAGCAGATTTTTTTTCTGTTTTTTTTTTAGGTTGTTGGTGTTTTATAAATAACTCTGTATACATACGTAAGTGTGATAAAGACCATCAAACTGAAAAATGTCAGCTGTCCCATTTGGGTCGAATAGGTATTGAAATTAGGTATGGGGCAGCAGATAATTTTTTCGCTACAACGATCTTTGTCCGATGGAGAAACATGTTCAGTTTGATGGTCTGTAGCACACCCTCAAGTATGTGTATACCCTTTCCGTTACACCCTGTAAAGGTATCTATAAGAAGCTCGACAATTCTGTAAACAACTTGCGTGTAGGTATCCGTTTACGGGATTGTATCTTTTGTTAAGATTACGTTGCAGTGCAACTCGATGCTAAGAATCAAATTATGACTGGCTATTTATTGCAGGCACCGGAGACTCTTCAGCTGTATACCTGTCTATGGTGTCTGCAGTCTGTGACTGAAAATGATTTTTACCTTATCAAGGTTAAAATTAAGTGCAACATAAAATCACGCCAGTAATCCCAGAAGAATAGGCAGTTGTACGTAATGGTACACCCACATTTTACCCGTTATGTTGATGTAAGGCTCGTCCTCAATTAAATGATCGGTGGCGAGCCTTTTGCCATCAACCTGGCTCAAATCCAGACTCCGTGGCTGCCACTGAGTAATTCCTGATGGGAAGACTCAATAACACTTGGCCCAACTTGGGAAACGAACCTAGGAGCTCATGGTCAGCCGTCGTGCCTGCGGCGATTAGACCATCGATAGCAGAGTTAAGTGTTACTTCAATGAAAATCGGTTAAGGCGCAGATATACGACTTTTAATGATTTTAAATTGAACATCACGTCTAAACTTCTAGTCTTATTTCTTTGAAAAATATATATGTTATACTAAACAATCTTCTTTTTAAAATGATATGTAAAATTATAATTTGTAACATGGTGTACTTAATTAATTTGTAAGTTCATGTCTAACGCGGACAAAAAAACGATAATAACGCAAAAACTATCGGACGAATTTGCATGAAACTTTGACCATCTGAAAGACAATTTAACAACCTATATTTTTGTATGCGGTTTTTATTTGTATTGTGTTTGATAAATCAAGGTGGGTTGTTTTTCCGAATAATCTTGGTGCGCGTTGAAGCGTTACGCATGCACTTTTACTCGCTCAAGGTCGCGGGCACTTATTGTCGCCTTAATATGATTATGTTGTTCCCCGACGGACAGACAGACGCGTGTTGGTACCGATATACCTTTTGGTTACGTGACCCGTAAGAAACGATCAGGAAGTCCAGACGTTTACTATGGAATATTCCACGGTCTATACAGTCATAGACGTTTTGACGTCAATTAAAGTTGGTATAGTGACGTCAGACGTGTTTTAATACACGTGCCTCTTAATTGACATAAAAAAAAAAACAAACAAATACATGGTTAATTAGGTACTTAAATCTAAATTAGTTTCGAGTTTCTACGGACTGAGAATCCATTTCAGAATTGCATTGCACGATATTATGGTTTTTGTATGAACGAATGTGGATACTGGATAGGTATAAGAGTAGAGGAAGACCAAAGAAACGATGGATGGACTGTGTGAAGGATTTTATAGCAAGAAAGGAGGTGTCTGATCGATTGGCGGCGGCGACCTCTCGCGTCCAGCCCTGGTTCAATCCATGGTCCGGAGTGAGAGGGAATGGGAAGCCGTCGCCTTTTGCGAAGCAGTCATGCTAGCGAAGGAGGTGGCGCAACGCCAGCGCCCAGCCCCGCGGGAGACGCCCCGGGCGTCGGGGCCACCCAGTGGCCCTCGGCAACCGTAGGCGCGGGCCTGTGGACGGTAAGTAATGGGCTAGCTCACCGTCGGTCCGTCTTATGACGACAGGCTGTGTCGACGGCGCGTTCGTGATCCACGCGCGCCTCAAGGAGATGTCAGCAAATCGGGCGGGGTCCGAGAGGGCCGATGCCTGCCAGGGCTGCGGGACAGTTCGAAAGAGATACCGTGGCCCTGGAACACAAAGGGCTAAGAAGGAACATGGATGGGTTTTAGTCGGTACAAGTCTGACACTCCCTTCCGCTCCGCTCAGAGCGGGAGAAGGCATTTGATGATTTCCTGAGCATTGGCATTTGATGAGAAGTACCTAGTATTAGAGAAGATGTATGGAAAAAGAAGATATTCTACACCGACCCCAAATAAAGTGGGATAAGGGTAGGAGAATGAGATTGTGATATTTGAGTGGGAAAGATTCATTGATGATTGACTGTCATGGAGTGATATTTTGGTGATATTCCCAAACGAACTAAACAAACGATGGGACATTTAATATCGCGTCCTGAGTGTCCTGTGGTTTTTTGATTACGGGAGCAGTTCTAAGCCGACGCAATTTAAATTGCCATCGACACGCTAAGAATAAGTGGGAAAGTAAGAACAGTGACCGGTCATTTTAAATGTGAAATTAACCACCAACCAGCGATAAGTAATTCCTGTTTGCATTATGTAAGGCATTCAAATATTTAGGTACGAATGATAGACAGGACAAGACAAAGAAAATCGTAATCCAAAACTTGTTATACTTATATGTAACAAATCGATTTGTCTAGAGTCGCCCGCTTGTCAGGTAGTGTTGGCCCCAGGCCGTCATAATATTATCACCATCCCCAACAACCAGACTGCCAAAATTGATGACTCCTATTATCTCACCGTTTTTTTTTTGATGATCGCTTTTTTGATGAGTAACTAGTTTAATTTTACAAAACGTACTAGGCTTGCATGAACGCAACATGGGGTATCGGCCGGAGGGTTTAATAATCGTTCTGGTAAAAACTTAAAAACACCGGAGTTATGATTGCTTGTTTGATTCCGAGGTATTTGTATGTATTGTATTGTGTTCATCCATTCGCTCAATAGAATAGCCCGTACCTATGTTCCTATTATCATTTAATTTGGATTTTTCTTTTTAATTTAACAATAGATAAAATTTTGCATTTGTCTACTCCAACTTGCATACTAATTTCGATAAAAAATTCTTGTGTGGTGTCTGCAAACAGGAAAAGTGAGTTTTTATCACGGTATTTTAAGGAAAACTGTGTGTTATCGCTTGTCATTGTGAATCCTAAATTTGTTTTGTCTAATAAGTGTTGAAAATAATTGACTATGAGTGCCATACAAAACCGCAGATGGCTTAATGCATTGCGTTGAAAAATTCGACGTTTTATGGAGATTATTTCAGTCGCCAGAGTTATGGAGGCTTGATTTATTATAATGACAGTTTGCCATTTTGCAAGGGAAATTCTAAGAAAAATCTACACTTTGGGTGTATATGCAGAATAAATAATATAACAACCAGCTATGTTAAAATGGAATGAATTATATTTTGTGCTGCTAATTTCATAGCAACCTACCGCATCATTAGGTAGGTACTAAGATGCTCTATGCATCCTTGACTATTTTTACGACATCTCTTTTGTTGTTCAGCAAGAATGTGATGTTTAATTGAGTGTTCGTTATTATTGAATGATGTAGAATGAGATAATAACTAGAGATTAATAATTCTCTCTTAACGAGTTCATTAAAACGGTGAAGGAAAACAGCGTGAGGAAACCGGCATGTTCTAGAATTAAAAATTCGAAGACATGTGACATCTACCAACCCGCACTGGGCTCGCGTGGTGGATTATAGCCCACTCCCTCTCATAGAGGGGAGGCCTGTGTCCCAGCATTGGGAGCATTATAGGCTGATGATGATATTGATGAGCTCATTGATACCCACTATTTTGTAATACCTAATACTAGATTTGACTGTGACTTTGAACGCGTGGAGTTTGGAAATTATCCTACGAGAACAAAAAGATCTATGCCCAGGATTTTGCCAAAATTCAGCCAATTCCCTTCAGCCTTTTGTCGTGCCAAACAAACAAACAAATTCACGTTAATATTTGTAATAATAATATGAGAAGATGTCCCGGACTTCTTTGGTTGACTTGTTTGTTTATTTTGTTTTCAGGGGAGATAAGAAATTACCCTTATTCCGATATCTTATCCACAGAATTACATCATTTCGTTGCATTTGCCAACTTCAACGTCATATGTTTTATCAACAAAAGTTTGAAGAGGTCAAAAGTTCAGCGAATGACATAAAAGATTAAAGTACTTACGCATTTCTAATCATAATAACAAGCCTCTTTATCTTTACAATAATTGGAACAAAATATATTGTATCGTCAAATAGATTTATAAACCAAAATACCTCTTGATTCGAGAACACGAATTGGATTCTAGGGATTTTTAATCGGTTTTTAAAACACAAAACCCTCCTTTCGAGCTTCACCGCAGTCGGGTAAAAATACGCAACCGTTAAAACAGTATTTTAATACACTTCCTCGAAAACTGGCTCTTATCGCACTACGATTAGGTTCATCATGCAATACCTATATTTCACACTCGTGGATGTTTTCATTATCACAACTAATCCGCACTAGTTAAATTTCCACAATAACTATAAAACTAATTCCAAATTGGTTCAATTCCTATTGTCCGCATCGATTGTTTTTTTTTTTTTAAATCTCAGCAAAGAGGTGCATTATTATGCGGCGTATGCCGTAGTTAAACATTTTATTATTTATTTAAATTGTGTTTATAATTAGAATCATAAGTAAACATGATTATTAAAAAAAAAAAACTATCATGAACAAATATTTTATTCATTTATTTGTATGCTAAATTAAAATAGTACATTGTATCATAAGGGAGCAAAATAATATTTTTACGGCGAGGGCGCTTTTTTGAATCCAGAGCGAAGTGAGGGATAGAATGAGGGGTAGAATCCCGAGCGTTGCGAGGGATTCTTTTGTACAATCCTGAACTTAGCGAGGGATTCAAAGTACGTCCCCCGAGCTAAAAATATATTTTTGCCCGAGTGATACACTCTACTTTTTATCACACACTAAGAAAGAGAAAACAAAAGGCATGAAAAGCAATATAGGCATGATAATCATATTTTATTGAAATATTATGATTTTATAAAACATAAGAGTAACAACTAAATTGAAATTAAATAGTAACTAACAATAGACCGACTAAAAACTTATGTTTTATTAAATAATAATACAACAATAGAATATGAGGCGCCTGTTTTCTCATAGTGGGTGATGAAAAGCAGAGTGTATCACTCGGGCGCAATATATATTTTTGGCTCGGTCGACGCACTTTTTGAAAAAAAACGATTGTGGGGTTTTATGAAACCACTGTAAAAGTTTTAGTTAATGTCTTTACATAAACAAAAATTTTTTGGAATAATATTCCATTAAGGGTATAAAACGCGGAGTAGGGATAAAGTGAAAGGCGCTCTGACGAGCGGCTTTCACTTCATCCCTACTCCGCGGCCGAGCTTCACGCGACATGCAACACACAGACTTAAAAATTTGAGACGATGTAATAAAAGTTTCACTTTAATAAAGAGGATTAAAAACTCATTACTGCCTGCTAAAAGTTTCTTATAGAAAACACTACCTTTGGGCGCACTTAAAGGCGAACCAAGTCGTCCTGTTCGAATAGATGGGATGAAAAAAACATAGGTATGACAGGTGTGTAGGTGTAGTTTTTCTTTAATATTCGAACTATCTTATTTTTTTTGTTACGACCTGTTTATTCATATATTTTTTACATGACATACATCAATTTTTAAAACAAGATGTAGTCACAAAAACTAGCGTGATACGTCTAGAACATTCTTAATGTAAAAGCAATATTCATGAGTTAAATAAATAATATGACAGCAAAAAATCGAATGACATTATTTGAATAGATCACGTACACTTTTGTAATGGGGTCACGTTTTGCTGTACCATGTAACACTTTCAAAGATTCTAAAGTGGAAATCATGTTTCTCTTCTTGATTAATCTTCAAAACAACCCGCCTGTAATAGCCAAAAGATTAGGCAGAGGTGTACTCATAGCATACTCACATTTTGCCAGTAATGTTTAAGTCCCATGTAATTAATTTCCTATTGCCATCAACCGAGCAAAAATCCAGACTCCGTGGCTGCTAATGAGAAATTCTGGATGGAAAAATTCGAACAACAATTTGCCGACCCAGGAATCAAACCCAGATCTTCATGCTCAGCAGTAGTTCTTGCAACCCTTAGACCAACGACATAGTAAACGATTGACTTAACTGTTATGTTTTTCTTGACCAGAATGTAATTATTCGAATCATCTACACTATCTGCCTAGCCTTTTCCCAAACTATCTTGGGGTCGGCTTCCAGTCTAACCAGATGCAGCTGAGTATCTTACATGAAGCGACTGCCTATCTGACCTCCACAACTCAGTAACTGGGTAATACGATACCCCTTGGTAAGACTGGATGTCAGACTTTTGGCTTCTGACTACTCGAAACGACTTTCAATGATCTACAAATGACAGCCGGGACCAATAGCTTAACGTGCTCTCCGAGGCACGGAGCATACTCAGTATTGTATTATGGTCACCCATCCACGGACAAACCTCGGCAAGCATGAATAAACGTTGCATAAAGTTGAAAACGATTATCGTCAGGTGTGAAAATACGTTTTTTCTCAATTTGAAGCAACGTAAGGCGCCGTTTCCGACCTCAATTGATGCGATTGGCGACTAATTACTACTTAAGGTCAAGCAACATGCGCGTGTGTCACGTTGTCGTTCTCCCCGTGAGTACCATCGCGTCGTCGCAAGTCTTCTGCGTGTCGCTTGTTGCTAGGCGTTTTGAGTAATTTTATTCCAGAAGAAGTCTGATCAAGTTAGGCCTTCATACCCTTAAGAAATTATTACAGGAGTCTAGGGTTTTCCTAATTTCTGATACAATGATTTTAACGTCTCCTCCGTACCTTGAAAGCAGTTTAAGCCGCTGGTCCCGGTAGTAGGGAGCTAGTCAGTGTACCGAAAGCCTGACAAATAGTCTTACCAAGGGGTATTGTATTACCCAGTATTAACTGAGTTGAGGAGACAGATGGGCAGCCGCTCCACGTAAAATACTGGTATTCAGCTGTATTCGCTCCAAAAATCGAGAATAAAGGCAAGCGCATCAAAATCAGTACATGTTACTTTCACACTGCGACAAGGAAATTGCCCTCCTGTACACCTGTGAAGCAATACACTACCTCATCAAGACAATGTACGATACCTTGGACTACACCTAGACCGACGCCTTACACGGAGACACCATTTCAAAACTAAGACACAAGAACTCAAACTTCGATACACTCTCTTCTCCTGGATACTGGGCCGAAACAGCAAACTAAGTGTAGACAACAAACTATTCATATGCAAGAGTGTCCTTAAACCAGTCTGGATGTATGGTAATATGGTATACAACTCTGGGGCAGCGCTTGTGACTCCAATATCATAATAATACAGCGAATGCAGAACATGATCCTATGCAATGTCCCATGATACATCACCAACGGTCCGCTCAAATCTGTGTGGTTCTTTCTTCAATAGATCATTTCAGACACTAATCTGCATAGTCCTCATGTAAATTGAGCAATGTCTGGACTTTAAAAGAGTAACAAGTTAACAGAGAACCTCTGAGTTTGTTTCTTCTCAAAGTAGTCAGGCAAGAAACACCGGCCCCATCTAGTTTAAAAAAAAATGACGTGTAAAAGTGTTTGTAAAAACCTACTTGCAAAATAAACATCATTTCTCATTTAACTCAGAAATACACCATCATCTGGGGATGAGCACGATGAGGTGAAGGAAGAGAGTCACAACACTACAGAGACATACAAAGGGAAGCTGGAAAGACACCCCAACAAATTGCTGCTAAGCTAACAACTAGAAGCTACAAAAAACGGCTAAAGCAGAAAGACATATTGACCATAAATCCACTACTATGGTCTACTGATAAGGAGATGACCTCACTGGAGGACACACTCAAACTGCCAAATCCTACAACACATCTGCGTGTAGCTGATGCTGATCGCAGAATTTATAGAAAAAAAAGCTGTATTCGGTAAAACTGGAAGCCGCCCCAACATAATTGTGAAAAGTCTATTCAGATGAATAACTAATACACAAGTAAGTCTTTAGAAGATAAGATATGATCAATATGACCTTTGCAAATAGGTTAATTTCAACTTATTTGTAAACAGATGACAATTTTACCATATTTGATAAAGCTGCAAGACGTAGTTTAAACTGGTTTAGATTCACCTTCTCCCATCTGGTTTTTTTTTTTTGTTTGCTCTTGAGTCTAGTCTACGGACAAAGATGACAGAGACAAAGTTGAAAGAATCTCGCGGTTTGAAGCAACGTCTGCTGCGCTGTGGTGTCCAGGGTCGATTCTGTTTTCGGGTAAAAAGGTTTATTTTTTATAGTCCTATGTCCCACTGCTGGACAAAGGCCTCCCCAATTCCTTTCCAACTCTCCCTGGGTTTTCATTTCTCTGACCAATCAGTCAGGTATGAGTCAAAATCGTCACTGCAGCGTTTCTTGGACCAGCCTCGGTGAACAAGACCGGTGCCTACGTGACGTAATTAAAAATATCATTGGGTGTTTTTGTGTACAGTCGGTTTATTTTCTCTTATAGTTCGTTGGGACGACAATCGGACACAACCGGCGAAATCTTATGAACAGTAAACGCTTTTATAATAAGTTGCCGAAGTCCAGTTACAGAACTGACCGATTAAAAGTTTAAAAATTATATCAAACGTGTCCTAATTATAAAAGTATATTACAAAATTAAGGACTACGTTGAAGATAGAGAAGTTTGGCCTGAGCCCCTATGCACATGCGGCTTCCCTGGTAGCTCATAAAACAGCACAAATGTGTGGATGTCTCTAACTATTCTCAATCTTATTTTTTTTCTATTATTTTTAATCAGATGTTTTACAATAGTTTCTAAGTCATTACACCCTTTTGTTTAGAATAGTTACAGCAAGGAAGACAGCATTTGTGTCACTTGTTTAATCTAGTCTTTCTGCAATGTCTTCTGTTTTTTGTATAGACTCTTTTGCTTATATAACGATTGTTTGTAAATGTGTGGACATTGTAGGCCTTATAGATTCTTAGATCCTTTGTAACTTTTTATCTTGTTCTAAGTTTTGTAGTTAGCAAAGACTTATTGTCGGGCCACGATGTCCTCTCATACTTAAGTACCAACGCTGTAACATAGAAAAATTGTAGAGCCAAATGATTTCAAAAGAGTAACCATGAATTTTCTTGCCGGTTCTTCTCCATAGGAAACGACCAACCCGAACCGAGCACCTTTTTGCCGACGTTTTACAATGTAGGCCTATGTGAAATAAAAATATTTAGATTTTGATGAAAGATCAGGCACAGAACCACCGGCTTTACGAGCTCCAGTTGTATTACTGAACACTGGATCACTGGTTGTTCACTGGTTCATTGGGTCCGATACACAGCGGTGTCAAACCACCAACTTCCAAACTCCAAGCTGTTTCCGAGTAATTGAAAACCCAATAACAGATTTTCCAACCCGAGAAATGAATCCAGGACCTCATGCTCTAGTTCTCGTTCTTTTAAAAGATATACCTATGTGCGTTTTGTGTGTACGTTTTCTACGGCAGTTTTATCACTGACCTTCAGCTGGCTTAGCGTAGTAGTGCAGTTTCAATATAACAAGAAACCAGGTTTATCAATGAACATCGTAAGAAACCACGTCCTGCACCCGCATCCCCTGTAGAGAAGTCAAAGTGATTACGTCTTGTCTACAAGTAATTATTTATGATTATGGTACGATTTTTGCCCTGTTGTTTAACGGTGTGGTGTTTGACGGTTCTTACTTCGTTTAAATTATTTTCTATTTCATAGAAACGTTTGCATAAGTAATTAATGAAACTCAAGAATTTAACTTTATTATCGATACGGGTGTTAGAGTCGAAAATTCGAAAACGTGTCATTTGTAGATCTTTGACAGTCGTTACGAGTAGTCAGAAGTCTGACATCCAGTCTTACCAAGGGGTATCTTATTACCCAGTTACTGTATCTGACCTAGATAGGCAGTCGCTTCATGTAACATACTCAGATGCATCCGGTTAGACAGGAAGCCGTTAGCCGACCCCAAGATAGTTTGGGAAAAGGCTAGGCAGATGATGATGAAGATGTGTCATTTACCAACCCACACTGCACCACACGCTTGGTTATCCCACTGGCTCTCATCGAGAGGAGGCCTGCCCCAGCAGTGGGAACATTATAAGCTAATATGTTCAGTCACGTCTAATAATATGTATAGGTACACGCAGCAACTTTTAAAAGTGAATTTCTCCTACTGTATGGATTAAGGTTTTACGTTTTCAAAAACATGGAATTTTGGAAGCCATACTATTACGAAATAGGTCAAATCTCAAAGTAGAAACCGTAATTTCACGAGCAAATCACTTTTCAGTTTTTCTAAGTGTATACATATTATTAGACGTGACTGTACTGTTTTTATTACCACAGATGTACTATTCTACACTCACGACTACGCCTTTGTCCTATAGGGGTTATCAGAAACTACAGAACGCCATCCGCAGCGATCCTTATATACTCCTTTTGCCTGGTCCATATTCATACATATGTCCGATTGAAAATACTACGCAGCTGAAAAACCTCAACAATAAGGTCAGTATAAAGGGTGTAAAACACCTCTTAACGAAGCCGAAAGGCACTGGTTCTCCCTGTCATTGCGATCATTTTTTTGTTCTACACCATACCTGGGAACCTTTTAGTTACGGAGATATTAGGGGTCAAAGTTCCAACTTTTTTACAAGTATTTTTTTAAATACAAGTTTTTAATGTAAGATTTTTACTTTAAACACCTCTACGACCCCCGTACTATTCAATCCGTCCATCAGCATAATGTTTTAAGTGCGTTACATTGAGTTCTCCCACAAAACATGAATTTACACCCCCAAAAAAAAAGTCGTTTCCCAGCAATATTTTTTGCGTAATTTAGTTTCATGTACAGAATGCTTGGTTGACGGCTTCGTGATGAGGTGATTTACACCGTGTATTATTCTTCTAGGGGGGTCCTCAATGCATTTCTTCCTTCATAATTAATTGTGTCAAAATGATATTATAAATAGATAACGATTAAATTTTATGACAGTAATTAATAAATGTTTATTGTTTTATTATTTGTACATAAATAAAACGCGATAAGTATAAATTTTATCTGTTTTAATGTATTTTTTGTGCATTGTGCGTTTTTCAAAAAAAGATAAAGTATTTCCTACCTCCAAATGTACTACACTTCACACACCATGGGACAATAAAAGGCCCATAACACATTTATAGGATATGAGACTTAAACACAATGGCCATGATGCCAGCTATTAATTAACACAGGTTTCTAGCGTGGCTACTATTTTGAAAGTAAAAAGACGAATTTTTAGGGGCCCTAGGGCCCGTACAAAAATATTTGAGCCCCTTTACAGACAGTTTAGGGTTAACAATTATAATTTATACTCTTTGATATTTAAGTAGACCGTGTGGAAGTTATTTATTTAATGTATTTCTTAAGACTGGGCAACAATTTCAACAAAAATATTGTAAACATCAATAAAACGGAACACGAAGTCAGTCAATATCAGGGATTTACTCTGTTTATACTTTGTTTATAATAAATACTAATTTATTTACATCAACGATATTATTACTATTATATTAAGTGATTTGCACACATTAACACAATAATTTACAAACATCTAGCTTATTTGCATTCACTTAAATAATAACACTAAATAAATGTCTGAACATCACTGATTTTTGTTGGGAAATTCGAGTTCTGGTTAAAGGCCTATCAAGATTTTTGTTATAACCATCATCTGCTAACCGTTCTTTGAAAGAATTTAATTAGTCGATTGAATAGCATGTATAATATTAATGTTGCAATTTATCACACATATTATCAAGAGAGCAGCAATGGCCCAGTGGTAGCAGGGCAGCCCCGACTTACGAGCAGTAAGCCGTGGGTTCGAACCCGTATTACTTTGTGTAATTTATTGCATCGCCGCTGTCCTCAAAAACGGTGAAGGAAAACATCGTGAGGAAACCGGCATGTCCTAGAACTAAAACTTCGAAGACATGGGACATCTACCAACCCGCACTGGGCCCGCGTGGTGGATTACAGCCCACTCCCTCTCATAGAGCGGAGGCCTGTGTCCCAGCAGTGGGAATAATAGACCGATGATGATGGTGATGATGATTATTAAGATTAGCTCAGCTTAAACTTGAAACAGTTCTATCTACGACACATCTATTTACTACTTAACTTAATACATATGTACAAGGTTTATCAGTAGTAGTATTTTTCCGCAACAATTAAAAGTCATTCACACTACAATCTGTAAACAAAATCACGAAATACTAGTATCTAAAAAAGATTCATCAGAAATCACATCTTTCACAAACTTCTCCCATTGATCGTTGAAAACTTTAAATAGTCTCGCTTTACCGTCATCCTCCAACGCGCTGTACCTGATAGAGTTGAGAGCAAGCTGTTTCAGTAATCTCAAGTCAGCATGCTTACTTGCAGCTCCCATGAACGCCACGAAGAAGTCATGAGACACAGGCTCCGCGCTCCACGCGCCAGGGTCATCACTGGACAGCACTACAGGTAGACCCAGAGCTAGATATGCAGCTAACGGATGATTTCTTACATCGTGCACTAACGATAAAACCACATTTGATATCACATTCACTTCCAAAGCAATGTCTCTTTTGATCACAGCTGACATTAGGCTCGGGTGCTTCGTCAGAGCGTAGCCGTGTCCAATCCGCTTTGTGCCTAGAAGAATTGCATCGACCAAATTCTCGTCGGCTGAGGTTCCGAGCCAAGCAGTCTCCCCAGCGTGCAGATAGAAGTTTATCTCGTCTTTAGCCTCAGATAATACAGGAAGGAAATCTGTCAATGGTCTGCCAATGTCTTCTTGACCAACAAGATCAAATCCCGCTATCATTTCTGGCATTTCTGCTTTAAGTCTTCTTGTCATATTTAAAGCTTCTAGCACCTGATTTATACTTAGAGCTCTGTGTTTTGTGATAATCAGTTTAATACCGACGAAGTCAGGATGCTTTTCAATAAAGTTGTTAGTTACATTCTTGAAGATTTCCACTAAGTACTTCTGGCTGTGTCTCGTGCCATCTAATTCGTATAAGTGTTGTAAACCGGTGCGGATCTCTATGTACATTATTTTGTCTTCATAAAACTGCTTGAGCGTCTCATACCAGTATTTCTCTCTTACCGGTCTGTAGGAAATCAATGATTTAATGGTATAATAAACTTTGTTAAATCTCTGCCAAACTGTGTTTATGTCAACAAAGTCATAATCTTCACCGTCATCTTTGTAAAGTGTAAAGTGGTTTTTCAATTGAGAATCAAAAGCGACCGAATCGCCGGAAGAATTCCTGAGATCACTAACAAGAGCCCACTTAGACGGACAAGGTCGTTCTGGAGTCGTCTCCGAGAACTGGAATCTTATATCATCGTTCACGTAACACGCATATAAATAGTTTTCATAAGTCAACTTCACTAGAACATCTGGATGTAACATTAAAGAACTATGCACGTGTAACACTGCACCTTTCGGCATTTTTCTGATTATTTGATACACTTTCGAATGTTCGATATCTTTCTTGTACGAAAAGTAGTGTTTCGAGAAATTAAAGTGCTGGGGATTGCTGTACGAAGGATTGAGTTCTTTCAACTTCCATCTTGTCAAGATATCATTTGCTTTTTTTTCGTCTTCATTCAACTGTTGCCTTCCGCCTACAGCTATGAGCGTTTCTTCTTCCAATAAAGCTCTTCTTTCTTGGCTGTAGTTGTCTGGAATGAGGCGTGCGTCGAGTGTGATAAGGAGACACCCGATAGTATAAGCGGCCAGTGTATTCATTTCCGTTCGTTCGTCACTTGCTGGGTAAGTGTTCGCGCCTCGGCCGCCACTACTGCACTGTATGGCGCTCGTATATATATGTCGTTAAACGTTTATTGTTGAGTGGATAAGTACTAGAGTTAATGCATGTTTCATTTTGCTGCGAATATTGTTGATTCTGATTTTATATTCGGCCAAACATTTGAGAGGGTCGGAAGCTTTGATCATTAGATTAATTAATTGAGATGTTCCAACTACGTCACTACGTCGTCACGTACGTACTCATGGTTTCGTGTTTACTCTGATTTTCTTTGTCCAATATGTAGATAATTCGATTTCGTCAGCAGGATTTGTTTACTTGTCGGCCTTTATAACAAGTATTTTTATTTTTATCTGGCTGTGCCCACAACTTCGTCCGCGTGGAATTTAACAAAAAAGTTATTAAGTTTTATTTAATTATACAATCGTATAATTAATAAAACCATAACCTGGGGTGGAGGGGGGTAAGGTTTTTATTCCCATTAACCAGAACACACCCATTTCTCATCTTTACTACTCATGTTACTCATGTTTCGTTTCTTTAAACGAAACGTAAGTACAGTAAACCCTCACGCGATGAAGGTCCCGGCCATGTCCTGACAAAATAGAGGCTGGTAGCTCGTGAGATCTTGAGGTAAGGTAATGGGCTATTTAAGACCACGGTAAGAACCTAGGAGCCGAGCAAAAAGAGCCACGTCAGAGGAAAACGATAGGTGAAGCATGTGCAGTTTTGCCTGTACAGTCAAACTGTGCAGGCGTGAACGTGAATAGGAGAAAACTGTACAGTTATTCTTGATTGTAGAACTTGCAACTTAGAGAATATCGAAATAGTTATTTTTCGCATACACAATTCTCAGTTCTAATTTGCCGGTGATGTTATGCTTGCATATGAGCTGTTATGTATATTATTGTCCACATCTACGGAACTCAGTTTTGCTTGAAGGTTTTGCATATACATTTAAAACTGTCAAGTCTGTCGGCTTAAGGCCCAGGGTCCACCAAAGCGGAGAAAAGCAGAGATGTGTGAATCGAAAAGGAGAGGAGATATGTAAAAGCTAGGGTGTATGCACCGAAGCTGTGCCGAGACGTGCTAAGTGAAGACGACACACAGCACACCGCTTACAGTATGCCGTTTATGTTTCTTTTCGTCTCCGCTGTCCTAAACTTTTGCAAGATCTCTCTCGTCTCCTCGACCATTCATGCACTACGCGTTTTCTGTCATTTGTTTACTCCGTGACATCGTGCTTTCACAATACTAGAATATTCCTATTTGCAGACGACCTAAAAATTTCAAGACCCATTAGGTCTCAACTGGATGTAAACCTAATGCAAGAAGATATCGACCGATTATCTGCATGGTGTCATCACAATAAAATCTCGTTGAATAGTTCGAAATGTGGCCACATAAAACTCACCAGGAAAGTAAATACGTTTAATTCGGCGTACCAAATAAACGGAGTGAACTTATGCGAGGAGGATGTAGTACGAGATCTGGGAGTTATCTTGGACTCTAAACTCACATTTATACCACATATTGAGAACATAATCAGTCGATCTCAACGTATGCTTGGATTTGTCATTCGTAATGGAAAAGTATTTCAACGCCCACGTACTAAATTAGTTCTCTACCATAGCCTTGTTAGAAGCATCTTGGAATACTGCAGTGTGGTATGGAGGCCTCACTACGCAACCCATTCGCTGCGAATAGAGCGAATCCAAAAAAGGTTTATCCGATACCTAGGATACTCAAAGGGAAGGCAATTCAAATATCTCTCCTACCATGCTAAACTAGGCTGCTACAAAATGAGTACCCTGGAAGCTCGAAGGGAGCTCTTGGATTTGAGATTCGCATTTAAACTGCTCCATAACACCATTGACTGCCCACAATTGCTATGTAAATTAAATGTCAGAGTACCCCGTAGACTACCTCGCAAACCTATAACACCCTTAGCTCCACCTCTTCGCCGTACAGTGTTTGGTGCTAATTCACCTATACCCCGCATGTGCAAACTCATAAACGAACGCAGCGACCTGGTTGACGTCCACGCAGACTCAATGTTAACGTTTGTCAGACGTAATTAGTCATTAGTAATTAGTTATTTAATATAAAAAGTTAGAATTTAAGTATAAAGTCTTTAAAATTAAATTTATATAATTACAAAGAGCATATTGCATGTGGTGTTTGCCTGTAATTGGTTGTGCAGTTAGATTTAAAACTCAATTACTTATAATGTTCTTATCTTTGTATGATCTGTAACAACTGTTGGTAAACCTGTAATAAATAAATAAATAAATAAATAAATAAACTCATATGTATTTAATCAATTATCTGCAACATTTCCGAAATTTAGTAAATGGTTGAACTATTAATGTAAACACTACAATTTAATAATAATTTAGTTATTTGATAATCACCTGCATCCGTGATTGAATATTGTAGGAAACAGGAGATTAAATATTTTTTTTAAGGAGATTAAATTATATTTTTATACCTAAGTTATGATTCGTTTGTGGGAAAATGTCGAACGTGAATTCCGAAACAAAAAATATATTTCACATAGTAGGTTCTTATTACTCATGCGTTTTTTTTTGTAACGTTGTTGCTCTATTACAGATACGACACCGGTTATGCAGTAACCTGAAATTTTGTGATATCTAGTTGTGTTTTAGTTATCAACTTTATTTTATATTTAATATTTTCTGTTTCAAATATTTTGAGTTTGTTTTTTTGGACGTCATTCTCTAAAATAACTTCGGGAGTTAGATATTGTCGTCTTTCTTGTTAAGATTGATAGGAAAAGTCGCATTTGAGGGGTCAACACACCCACTTCTATTATCAGTAGGTAACCTTGTTCTTAAAAGTAGGCCGGTCAATAAACAACACGCACACACACACACATATGAGTCAAAGTTACATGAAATAAATAATTTATTACTATGTCCTTTATTCATTTTTCATCTCATTTTTTTATATTTATACTTAAATATTTCTTTAAAAAAAATAACAAAAACCATTTAAAAATATAAAAATACAGTAATTCCGCCAGCAAAAATTCTACAATATTCTAAAACCAATAAAATTCTTCAAACTTATCGTTACGCAAAAGTCGATCGTGAGTGAAATTCAAGGTTAACTGTTTCTTAACCAACTTTGCGTAAGAAGGTGTGATGTTATTAAATAAATGTGCGTTTCTATAAAGAAACCTGATTTTTCTGTCCTTATTTTTTTTTTGAATCGCCCTTTTTAGCGTTCCATAGGAAATCATTATAGCTCGGCCATGAATTACTCGCGTGTGCGATGAAAACAAATGACAGAAATTAATTGCGTAGACCATGCCACCAGTCAGTTAAGTCATAATTATAATGTGCAAATTAATAATGATACAGTAATTATATTATATATCATATTGAATTATTGTACACACAATTATTTTCTATTATTCAAGTACAATATCTGTAAATGTACTGTCAAGGAACAAAAATGTTAAGCACCTTACGCTTTGTTCGCGACCTCAGGCAATGCGATGGTTATTGCATAAAGCGACACGCGACTGCTTCACTAACTTCTTGTTTCCTTCGTGTTGCAAGTCGCGTCGCTGTGGCTCGTAGCAAGCGCTAACAGCTGTGGTTGGTTTTTGTATTGGTTTCTCCGTAGTCACCGGCCCGAGTCTGACAACCAGTCTTACCACGGGATATTGTAGTGTAAGTACTCAACTGTGTTGTTGAGGATATGCAGGCGTTCCATGTAAAATTCTGTTATTCAGATATCTGGTTTGAAGTGACAGATGACGTTTTCTCCACAGTTGCTGTTGCTGGCTGTTTGTGTATGTGAATTTAAATGTTTGTAAATGCACCCACGATACAGGAGAAATTCCTAGTGTGGGGCAACGTAAAAAAAAAAAAAAGTTTGCCGTCGCCGTTACTCTCAAGTGCCCCGTTGTCGGTCTCGTCGTCACAAGAGCGACTGCTGAACGTCGGGTCTTGGTTTCGATTCCTATGTCCGTCAAAAAGTGCTTTTGGGTTTTTCATTCCGAATTTCTGAGTAGTAGCACGGAGTTTGGAAGTCGGCGATATTATACCCCTTGCCTCGGAAACCACGGTCGTCCTAGGCCTGATCTAGGATTTGCAGCCATGACCGAAAGCACTCGGGGACTATAACTTGCACCCCATTATTTTCTACCCCTTTGTCACTCGCATTGCAAACATAACAAATGGTAATGTCAGTTTGCAAATTCTTCTATGAGCGAAAAAAGTTTTTAATTGCATATTTTCGCTCCGTCGCGACGGAGCGAAAATATGCAATGCGTCGCCGCCGCGTCGGCTGAGCGGATATACGCATTTAAACTATCAATAGTGTCAATAAAATCTGAATCTTGGTAATGACCTATCCGCCTAGGTTACGAGAATTATCACGACACATAGCAGTGATTAATCACTACTGAGTAATTAATAACTGTAAATATTTCCATGAAATTGTGACAGTGTGTTTTGACAAACAGTGTGTTCTGCGTATAGATTAAGTGCTCAGCACTAGTCTTGCCTGCCTGAACACACAAGTCACAAGCCTCGGCAGGAAGGGGTGTTTGGGTTTCACCAAATCTCGATCTTATATAGAGAAACCAACATATCTGCTCTCTCGCGTCCATCTTTAATACATCCTATACTTTCTCAATCCTGACTTACGACGAAATTGACTGTACGACGAAGTTGACTCTCTCTCCTATTCTCATTTCTGTATGAACAAAAATATAACCAAATACTAGGAGACCAATGTGACCTGGCGAGCCAACTCACTAACTTTTTTATCATTTGGTTAAAGCATTATTAATCACCATTCTCCGCCGTTGTCGGGTCGCCGAACCCTGTCCTCTTCTACCATACTTCTCTATTACTTCTCCCATACATCTCTATTAAGAGAACCAAGGTTACCGACGTAGCCCGAAGAATTGCCAAACTTAAGTGGCAGTGGGCAGGGCACATTGCTCGCAGAACAGATGGCCGATGGGGCCAAAAAGTTCTGGAATGGCGACCGCGAACCGGGAGACGATGCGTTGGAAGGCCTCCCACTAGGTGGACCGATGACCTGGTGAAGGTTGCGGGGATCCGCTGGATGCGCGTCGCACGGGACCGGTCAATGTGGCGACACTTGGGGGAGGCCTATGTCCAGCAGTGGACGTCTTTCGGCTGAAATGATACATCTCTATTAGACCTCCCATACTTTTCTATTACTTCTCCCATTATTCTCTTTTACTTCTCTCATACTTCTCTTTTACTCCTCCCATACATCTCTACTAGTTCTCCCATACTTCTCTATTACTTCTCCCATACTTCTCTTTTACTTCTCCCATTCTTCTCTCATACTTCTCCCATACTTCTCTCATACTGCTCTTTTACTCCTCCCACAGATCTCTATTACTTCTCCCATACATCTCTATTACTTCTTCCAAAAAATCATGGACATGTGCATTCTTCCCATTTTGACCTATTGATCCCAGTCTTGGTCTTAGACAAATATTCAAACGTCCAAACTCAAGGTGTGCCAACGTGCAATGGAGCGCAGCATTCTAGGCGTCAAACTGTATTACTTCTCCCATACTTCTGTATTACTCATCATCTCAGCAGTCATCAGCCATCTTCCTTCTTTCGTTTACGTGTCTACTTAATGGACGCTATAAACCGAAGCCTATACGACATGTCGGGGGCATGTTAAAATGTTGCACATCTTGTGCCTCTGGCATGTCGATGTAGAGTCCATAACGCACCGTACACGACCTCAGGCTACACGACTTGCGACGGCGACTGCGTCTAGCCACGCGCATTTGTCCCTTGTTTCCTTCGCGTGAGTTCCGTCTTGTCTTTTCATGTGTTTCATGCTATAAGCTATTTCTTTCTCTTACTTTTTCCGCAGTGGCTGTCGTGAAACGCGTGTCACTTGAATCCGTGGGGAAACGGTCAGACTCGCCTATAAGAATTACGTTTACATGTTGCACAGTGTAACTAAAACAGGCATTACTGTTAATAGCGCCATCTATCAAAGCACGTGTGTACTTAACACAGTTAAACATAACTGTATCTGTTGTGGTCTAGTGGTCACTCAAGTTCCGTTGAGCTCTACGCGAGGCGCCTCGAGCGCCACCCTACGGCCAGCACGGCGCGGGATGAACCACGAAGCGGTACAACAGAGACACCAAATAAATGGCACCTAGGCTTGCCACCTTTTTTTTGGAAGAAAAATGGTACTTTTTAGGGTCTTAACTTGGACTTTAAATTAGAGGCAGTGGACTGTATAAACTGAGAAGTATATCCAAAATTATGTACAGAATTAGAAATAAGACGCGCGTGTATCGTCGGTTGCTCTCGCTAATGAAGTGCCGCTCGGCTCCTGTACCCCCGCGCAGCTGCCCGTTCCGTCGCCCGCGCTGCCGCCCGAGGTCTGACGAAGATAGCCAACGGCGCCCGAACATCCTCCCCGGGTTGATGCATTCAAGAGAGAGGAAGTGGGCAGAGGTTGTTGTAGGCCCGCAGCATTGTCCCCTTCTTCGTCTTCAGCTCGACCTCGCGTGAAGCTCCGTCACTGCCTGGGAAGACCTTCGTGCCTCGTCCCAGTAGTCACACGAGTGGCGGTTGTCCCCGTTCCTTGATAAGGACAAGGTTTCCCACAGTCAGCTGCCCTGTTGAAGACGTCCACTTACCTTTCTGCTGGAGCAGAGAAACATATTCAATAAGAAACTATACAAGTTGTAAGAACACACTTTGAAGAAGAAAATTTTTAACACACTTTGAAGAAAATTATCTGTATGGGGCGGCCCATTTGTTCGCCATCATTCATAACATTCTCTTGCCTTTATCCCATCCCGTTCATTTGGGTTCCGCGCAGCATGTCGTCTTCTTCCATACTTCTCTATTACTCCTCATCTCATCAGACACCTCCTTTCTTGCCATATCATCCTTCAGACAGTCCATCCATCGTTTCTTTGGTCTTCCTCTACTCTTATAACCATCCCATTCATACTCAAAACTTTCCCCATGACATCGTTGGTGTTACAATAACACTGCCTAACTATTTGGGAATACAAGCGTGATTTTATGTTCTAAGAGTAAGAAAACTCAAGATTCAAGTAGCCAAAAGACCTAAATAGAGGGTATCACGTTTAATTGAAATCTGAAATTCAAAGCGTTGTACTCAAAAAGAAATCACTCCTTATCAAAGCTCAAATCTTTGATGGAAACAGATTTTGTGTTAATACGTACACAAATTAAGTATAATCAACTTTATGGTACTTACTGTTAAAGTTGATTTCATTTTAAACCTACCTAATCTTCTTTATAGATCTTCTTCTTTTTTTTTTTTTTTTTCTTTTTAACTACTAAAGTATTTTTCCCGGATACACATTTTTAGGGTTCCGTATCCAAAGGGTCAAACGGGACCCTATAACTGAGTCTTCGCTGTCCGTCTGTCCGTCCGTCTGTCACCAGGCTGTATCTCATGAACAGTGATAGTTACCCAGTTGAAAATTCTACAGATTATGTATTTCTGTTGGCACTATAACAAAAAATACTAAAAACAGAATAAAATAAATATTTAAGGAGGCTCCCATAAATAAAAACAACGCGCGCGAGTCCGACTCGCACTTGGCCGGTTTTTGTTTACAGTTTTATGAACTAACTTGTGAACACAGTGTACCTAGATTAAACGCAAAAATATCTCTTGATACAAATTGAGCGAGCAACACTCGTTGCAATCAGTTCATTCAGAACCACGTCATCCGAGATTAATGTCCACAGGGGAATAATAACAAAATTATTCACATTTGTAAAGCTGTGACCTATTACGAGAAAAACAGGTTGTCTTCCAAACGATAACGCGATAATGTAATTTTAGTATCAGCTATAACCACAGTTTACGTGTGACGGTCGCGGCGCGAACACGACATGGACAAACTATCCGTTTATACCATCGTGTGTATCTTTACCACACTCGAAGCAACCGTCATACCAGACGACTACAACAAAGAAAGAAGAGCTTTATTGGACGAAGAAACACTCGCATCTGTAGGAGGAAAACTAAATTTAGAAGCTAATGAAATTATAGCAAACGATATCTTAATGAGATGGAAGATGAAAGAACTCAACGCTACAGACAGTGATCCGTCATATATCGACTTCGCAAAACATTACTTTTCATACAAGAAAGACATAGAAAAGTCGAAAGTGTATCAAATAATTAAAAGAATGCCAAAGGGGGCAGTGTTACATGTGCATAGCACTTTAATGTTGCATGCAGATGTACTAGTGAAGTTTACTTACGAAGACCACTTGTATGCGTGTTACGAAAACGACACTTTAGCACTATATTTTTCGGAAACGACACCAACACTTCCTTGTTTGTCTAAGTGGGCTCTTCTAAGCGATCTCAGGAATTCTTCCGGCGATCCAGTCGCTTTTGATTCACAATTAAAGAACTATTTCACACTTTACAAAGAAGACGTAGGAGATTATGACTTTGTTGATATCAACACAGTTTGGAATAGATTTCGCAAAGTTAACCGCGCCATCGGATCTTTGATTGCATACAGACCAGTAAGAGAAAAGTTTTGTTATGAAACCCTCAAGCAGTACTACAATGATAAAATTATGTATATAGAGATCCGCGCAGGCCTGTTCAACATTTACGAACTGGATGGCACAAAACACGACGAGAAGTATTTAGTAGAAATCTATAAAAATGTAACTAAAAGGTTTATCGAGGAGCATCCAGACTTTATCGGTGTGAAACTGATAGTCACACAAAGCAGATCTCGAAACATAGATAAGGAACGCGCAAGAAAAGCAATGAATATAACAAAAAAACTTAAAACAGAAATGCCAGACATGATAGCAGGATTTGACTTCGTCGGTCAAGAAGACACTGGCAGGCCATTGACAGATTTCCTTCCTATATTATCTGAGACTAAAGACGAGATAAACTTCTATCTACACGCTGGGGAGACTGCTTGGCTCGGAACCTCAGCCGATGAGAATTTATTCGATGCAATTCTTCTAGGCTCAAAGCGGATTGGACACGGCTACGCTCTGACGAAGCACCCGAGCCTAATGTCAGCTATGATCAAAAGAGACATTGCTTTGGAAGTGAATGTGATATCAAATGTGGTTTTATCGTTAGTGCACGATGTAAGAAATCATCCGTTAGCTTCGTATCTAGCTCTGGGTCTACCTGTAGTGCTGTCCAGTGATGACCCTGGCGCATGGAGCGCGGAGCCTGTGTCTCATGACTTCTTCGTGGCGTTCATGGGAGCTGCAAGTAAGCATGCTGACTTGAGATTACTGAAACAGCTTGCTCTCAACTCTATCAGGTACAGCGCGTTGGAGGATGACGGTAAAGCAAGACTATCTAAAGTTTTCAACGATCAATGGAACAAGTTTGTGAAAGATGTGATTTCTGATGAATCTTTGTCGGATAGTGTTTGAGTATAACAGTTTTATTTTAATGTATTACGTCTGTGTATGGTTGTGTCTCTGTATTCCTTGTGGTTTTAATGTTAACTATTTTCTAGTCACAAGATTTTGGCACTGCCCTATTTTTTGTGAGTTTTATTTTAACGAGAATGTATTCTCTAAAACTATGTTCTGTAGAACATAGTTTCATATTCTTTTCTATTTTCAAATGTCAGAAGTTCTGTGTTCTACACGTATCCTTATTACCTTTACATAATATCTGTTCATAATTAGCATGACGATGAAAGTCAGTCTTACCAAGGAGTGTCATGTAATTGGGGTGTCGAGGTCAAATAGGCAGTCGCTCCATGTAAAATACTGGTCTTCAGGTGCATCCGGTTATACCCAAATCCGATCTCGACGTATATTCAATATATTTATTTACACGTAGTTATGGTGAAAGTATTGATGAGCCAATTAGTATTTTTCCTACCATTGTAGTATTTGTAGTGATGGCATCACACGTGGTGGCAATTAAGTAAGTCCGGGGGACTTACCACATTGCGAGTTTAGTAATAAATAACTAATTAAGTTATTCGGTTGAGGCATAAAATGATAAGCTTTTGTTTTGACGCCCCGATGATAACATATTGACATAATTATTATCAACTAGCACTTCGCCCGCGAGTTCGTTCGCAGAAATTGTGTTTTAATAGAGCCTTTGTTACTCGGTAAAGATGTAGCTTTCAAATGGTGAAAGTTTTTTTTTCAATCCATTGAGTAGTATTTGAGTGAAATCGTGAAAATGACGCATAAAAACAAATATCAAGTCTTCTTTTTATAACTTTTAAAAAAATAATTATTGGAGCCTAACAATACAAAACAGCCTACAATTTCCGAATGTTTAGGCAGAGGTGTATCTAATACTAGCCAGAAATGTTGAAGTAACATGTTACAAGTTTTTGATTGGTTCACACAATGTTCAGGATAGTCATAGCTCTTATGATCAACTTTATTACATGTGTTTCTCGGATAATACCTACCTATTTAGTCAGGTAAGGTAGTCGTGCCCATTTTATAAGTGTGACTTTTTTTTTCACGATTTTTTTGATGATGAAAGTTGTTTAGTGTGATGATGACATCTACATCTCTTACTATGATCACACTTATATGAAGGGACGTACTTAATAATAATTATGTGATAGTTTAACGGAGAATACTTGCATATACACAACCTTGTAGCTAGGATTACCTATCAGCTACTTGCTTTGAAAAGTTGTACTTGTGGAATCAGAAATGCCATACTATAAGTATGCGCCCGACCCAGTTCTCGATGATGGTAATACTTATCACGTTGTATTTGGATCGACCTATCGTCACTGACAGGACTATTGTTGCCAATAAGCCTGACATTGTGGTGATAGATCGATTGGAGCGTCTCGCAATGATTATTGATATATCGGTCCCGTATGACGAGAACCTCGTGAAAGCAGAGAAAGATAAGCAATTCAAATATCTAGATCTGGCTCGCGAGTTTGTTGACATAATGTGTTAGTTTAATAAAACAATAATATTATGCGATAATGCCATATTAAAACTTATATTTAAAAAAAGATAAGGCTGGTAACAAAATTTAGGAAATAAACTCTCATTTTAGATTAAAGGCATTACGTCCATAGCACGGTCATGGTATGGTACGGTGTAGTGGGGAGACTCCTTTAGTCATAAGTAGGTCTCTTATAGAACAGAAGGTATATAAGACTTTTTTTTAAATTTTATTTAACGGATGGGAAATCATCAAATGACACCGTCATTGACCTGCTCTATTATAGGCGGAGCGGAAGGGTGTCAGACTTGTACTGACTAAAACCCATCCATATTCCTTCTTAGCTCTTTGTGTTCCAGGGCCACGGGTAGGTATCTCTTTCGAACAGTCCCGCAGCCCCGGCAGGCATCGGCCCACTCGGACCCCTTCCGGTTTGCTGACATCTCCTTGAGGCACGCGTGGAACCCGAACATAAGACGGACGGACGGTGAGCTAGCCCGTTACTCACCGTCCACAGGCCCCCGACGCCCTGGGCGTCTCCCACGTATGCCACGTATCTAAGACTTAGTAAAGTTCAATAGTTTATCAAATTATCACAAATGATTAGTAATAAGATCATAGTTATATAATTTTTTTCTGTTTATTGACAAATTGATAGATATAACATAGCATAACAATAAGTATGTAAGTATAACAATCATGTCTGATTTCCCTGAAGACTTAGGCAGAGGTGTAGGTACAGAATCTGTCAAATTTCTTTAATGAATTTTCAACCTTATCGTTAGAGAATTAGGTTCAAGGTTAATTTGAATAGTTTCGGGTAGCTTGGTATGCTACCGTCTGTACACTATAATTCACCAGTTATATTTAAGCCCCTTGAAAAAAGGGCGAGCCTATTACCATGATTCCGGGCTGGATCAGGCCGAAAAGACCCAGAAACACTTTGACTGACCTTGAAATGGAACCTAGGACCTAGGCTCAGCAGTCGCCCTTGCCACCACTTATATTGCGATTTATTATTACTACCTACAATTAATCAGAGAAAAATGAGGAGTCAGTATTATCTACAATATATAAATTAACTAAAGTGAGTATCGTATGTTTAGTGCGATATAATTTGTATGTTTAGTGCGATATAATTTTTCCCATGTCTTGTTCCCTCCATTTCCTTAAGCAACGTTGTTATCAACGCATTTCAATCTGAATAGTTACGTCTACTTATCACTAGATGTCACTACTATACTAAACTCTATTCAAGTTCACGCGTTTCTAGCGCCATCTATGAGCGAGTAGCGCGTACTAGTAACCTGAAAAGTTATAAAATTGGCTTTTGTTAGTAAGTACTTTGTTCTAACTGGTGTGCGTTGCTGCCTCGTTGGTCTAGTAAGTGATTAGGTTCTGGGTTCGATTCCCAGGTCCGGCAAAGTGTTATTAAGGTTTAACCATCAGGAATTTCTCAGTAGCAACCTGAAGTCAGAATTTATGCCCGGTTGTTGGAAATAGGCTCGCCCAATATCATTTACTAGTTTGAATCCCATACCCAGACCTAACTGGCGAAATATCGGTGTGTTATAGACACATTTCTGCTGAACCCGTTGGGGATTTCAGGCGTGATGTTATATATGTATGTGAATATCAAATTGCCCAATATATTAGTGAAATGTTCTTTAAACTTACCTTGAAAAGGTAAAAGACTAAATTTACAATTCATACAAGAACAAAACTTATCAGAAAACAAAATCTCAGATTCCGTCGTCTGTCTCCCAAAAAGTGCGTCACGACGGAGCAATTCTTTTGCCCAATTATAGCTCTTACACTGTTGTAATAAGGGCTATATCAGCGCGGGTCATCTCGGGTCAAGTCGTGACAATCATGTGACGGTTCAGTGAGATGCGTTGGGACTTGGAACTCTGCTTACCACAAAAGCGTGAGTGATTTACGATATAGAAATGGTACTGGTGATTGTCGGAGTATGTTTAAAGAGTATTAGACGTGTCCCTCTGGTGATTGTAGATAGTTATTTTCACACTTAGCTTGTGTAACTAGATACTGTCGCGAGCCTAAGTAAATAAAGGATTTAAAAAGACACATAACGAAGCCCAGAAGCGCTTGTTCTTCCCGTACCTAATTTTCTTTTCTTTTTTAGGGTTCCGTACCCAAAGGGTCAAACGGGACCCTATTATTGAGACTTCGCTGTCCGTCCGTCTGTCACCAGGCTGTATCTCAAGAACCATGATAGTTAGCCAGTTGTAATTTCTACAGATTATGTATTTCTATTGCCGCTATAACAACAAATACTTAAAACAGAAGAAAATAAATATTTAAGGGGGTTTCTTCAATATTTAAGGCTGGGCAGAAATAACCAGTCACAACCTTAGCAGGTTGAACTGCGAGTGGCCATAAAAAAATCTGCTGTTTACAAAAGTGCACTATCTGGTCAAAATGTATGGAACGACTGTTTCTATTTATAACTGAGGCTGAAAAATATCTATGTGGGGTAGTTCATAATAGTGTACTGAAACCATGGTAAGCGTTTACACAAAAAAATAAACAGCGTTTAGATAAAAACCGGCCAAGTGCGAGTAGGACTCGCGCACGAAGGGTTCCGTACCATTATTAATAAAAACGAGCAAAAAAAATCTCAATCTTTTTTGTATGGGAGCCCTCTTAAATATTTATTTTATTCTGTTTTTAGTATTTGTTTTTATAGCATCGACAGAAATACATAGTCTGTAGAAATTTCAACAGGCTAACTATCACGGTTCATGAGATACAAGCCTGTTGGCAGACGGACGGACAGCGAAGTCTCAGTAATAGGGTCCCGTTTGACACTTTGGTTACGGAACTCTAAAAAGATACACTTCAACAGACTTAACAAATTCCAGACATCGAGACATTAAACACAGGATCAATCAATCCCTGAAAATAAAAAATAATCGTCACAGGACTCACAGGATGCATTATTCAATTCAAATCATTCATTTCATTTTGGTAGGGCCACTTACATCAAATTGTTTGGTCCGCAAGCAAATATTTTCAAAACAGGGGTCCAGCTGCCATTGTCAAATTGACCGAATGATTGTCGGGGGACCGAATGAATGAATGGGATGTATTGTTAGATTAAAGTATTTTAGGGGAAACTGTATGGTTGACATTCGTTTTGGTTGGTGATATTTGGGCAAAGCTCTTGATTTTTGTTGGGTGCGATTTCTTTTTAAGTTGCTTTTGAAATTATGAGACATTTAGTTGCTGTTTTATCTTGAAATCGATGGAAAGGGTTTATGTCTTCCGTTTTACTTTTTGGCTTAATTATTGTCCAGTTTTCACTGTTGAAACATGAGATTTTACACACTAAAAAGGGGTCCAAACATAACAAAAATATAATAAAGTGATCAGAGAGGTATTTCAATTTTCATCTTCCTCGCCTTTTCCCAACAATGTGAAGGGCGGCTACCAGTCTAATCGGCTGTAGCTGCAGCTGAATACCAGTAAGTAAATGTGATCCAATAACTCACTCTCGCCTCTTGCATTAAATAATTGCATACGTAATGCAGCGGTGGCCCAGTGGTGGCTGCCCCGACTTACGAGCAGAAAGCCGTGGTTCGAACCCAGGCAGGCGCATTACTTTGTGTAATTTATGTCATCAACGCTGCCCTCAAAAATGGTGAAGGAAAACATCGCAAGGAAACCGGTAAGTATGTCCTAGAACTAAAAATTCGAAGACATGTCACATCTACCAAACCGTACTAGGCCCGCGTGGTGGATTATATAGCCCACTCCCTCTCATAGACAGGAGGCCTGTATCCCATCAGTGGGAACATTATAGGCTGATGATGATGCGTAATTGCCAATTGATTGCTCTCGGTACAAATGCTACGTGTCATAGAGAGTAATATTTGACCCATCTAGCGTAAGTATATTTTAAAGGTAGGTATTTGATTGCACGGGAGCACAGACCTAATCGTTGGAAATCCGATAAAAATTTGTAGTTCCAGCATTATTAGACAGGATTGTTTTCCACAGACAGACTTACACCTATAATACATACAAATTTAAACAACCGCTTCAACAAGCACAAATATATTTTTCATTACTCATACTCTGAAAGTAGGTCTAAAGTTGCCTGAGGAGCGGGTTGAAAGTAATACTTTTCTTCCATAGGGAGAATCGCTTTCAACTGACATATGCCAAATTATTAAAAAAAAAACTAGTTCTATTTTCACATTTTTATTGAACCAAGTTCCAACTTTCTATGCAGCCACGATGTAAAATTAAAATAACTTAAGTTAAGTATTGATTAAAGGATATAATAATATATTTTTAAAACACTTTATAATTTAGTTTCAACAGTTTTTTTTTGAACAATTTAGATTTGTGCAAAATATTTACCATTTTTTCAATGATGAAAATGAAAAATAAAGGCTGAATAGCTGGCTGGCCACAGAAAAAAAAAACAAAACAGGCGGGAAAGCGGCAAACGGTTTTACTCATTTTTTCTTTAGCTAATTCATGTTTTTATTTTTACTTTCCTTGTACTATTCGTAATGAAAAGCACAGTGTTTACCTCGGGTTAAAGACTTATTTAGTCCCTCGAACTATTAGCGCCCTCACTTGGTTCGTGCGCCAAACCCCGTCTCGGGACTAAATAAGTCACTTTCACCCCTAGGGTAACAATGTAGTATTAAAGAAGACTTACTTGACTATAATAATTTTAATAATGTAAGTATGTTAAACTGATCTACTATTTTATAATAACATTATTTTACTGAGAGAAAGAGGGCTATCCTCTCTCCCAATATTGCTGTGCCCGACAGGGTCCATATTGATCACTTATCTGATAGCACCATCTTTCTTATTATGTAGATATGGATTGCAATAAAAAATTGAGTATTGAGTACTTATAAAGCGGACATTGGACTAGCTCGCTCGTATGCTACCTGACAAGCCGGCATGTGACACAATACAGACCGATTTGTTACTAAGAAATAGCAAGTATTGGATTACGATATTCTTCGTCTTGTCCCGTCTCCATCATCATCTGCCTAGTCTTTTCCCAAACTAACTTGGGGTCGGCTTCCAGTCTAACCGGATGCAGCTGAGTACCAGTATTTTACGTGAAGCGACTGCCTATCTGACCTCCACAACCCAGTACCTGGGTAATACGATACACGTTAGTAAGACTGGATGTCAGACTTTTGGCTTCTGATTACTAGTAACGACCGTCAAAGATCTACAAATGACAGCCGGAACCAACGGCTTAACGTGCTTTCCGAGGCACGAAGGAAACTTGTCGCCCATCCACGGACCAACCTCGGCAAGCAAAACTTAACCCTAAAGATCGTTCCGTGCGTCTTTTATTATTTAGCTACGAGCTCCACCCGTCTGCGTCTTCGTCTTGTCCCGTCTTTCGCTCGTAAATAAACGAATGTCTTTTAACAAGCACCAAACTCACAAACAGAACGTCAAATTCCAATTTCAAACCCAAAAACAAATGCCAGTCGACACAATACTCATTCAAAGTTCAAATACAGCCTACCTAAACTTAAACACAAATTGATGGACAACCAAAATACGAACCTACAGCTTGACTACCCGACAACCCATTCATCAGTGTTTTTGCTCCCAATAAAGACGGTTGTCCCTTATACAATACATTTGTGGAAGACGCCAGTGATAAATCTTTGCGGCACAGGTGAGAGGCAAGATCAAAGGAAGCGGTACCCTTTGTGACGCCCCCACCCCGTAGACGCTTGTCAATATTTGCATGTAAAGTAAATAAAGTTAAAAGATCTCTAAATTGTGTTGATTGAGTTGTTCAGATGGGAAGATGGGAATCACTTACTGGATTTTAGGTTTGATGGTAAAATAGGAGCATAACTTAGAGATAAAATCAGTCTATAACTATTCCACTGACTGAGAGCAGCGGTGGCCCAGTGGTGGCAGCCCCGACTTGCGAGCAGTGAGCCGTGGGTTCGAACTCAGGCAGGCGCATTACTTTGTGTAATTTATTTCTTCACCGCTGCCCTCAAAAACGGTGAAGGAAACCGGCATGTCATAGAACTAAAAATTCGAAGACATGTGACATATTTACCAACCCGTATCGGGCCTGCGTGGTGGATTACAGCCCACTTACTCTTATAGAGAGAAGGCCTCTGTCCCAGCAGTGAGAACATTATAAAAATAAAATAAATAAAATAAAAATACTTTATTTCAGACCTTGATCCATATGATGTTAGTAATACACACTACTTATAAGCTATGTTAGTAACAAACGAAATAAAAGATTTTAATTCATATATCTGCTGCACTCACCTGACGCACCGGGTATATGTACATGTACACGTACCCAATGCGCCATAATGGTGCAGCACGGCTTTTCACTAATGACCTTCAGAATGTCATTGCAGCTCCCACGCACCCTTATAGGCTGATGGTGATGATGATAATGAACTTTTCCAGAGCTAAAACATAGGCCCAAGAGGGGGTCCATATTGGCTCACCTAAAGTTCTTTACCCGAAATTGTTCTTCCTAATGATTTGTAATCCGAATCATCACTCTTCCTAAAATTTTTCATCCTAAAGTTTTCAATTCATACTATTTGTAGTGCTACCGGCGATGTTCATAACACTCATGTTTCCGAAAATTGTAATGAATAATCTCTCTAATGTTAATATATTTAAACTCCTACTGTTTTTTATCATAACGCTTTTATCCCTAAACATAATTACCATAATATTTTCACTCATACTCAGAAAGAAACATTTACCAAGTGTAATAAAAAACATATGTGGGTAGAAGATGAAAGTTACAGTGCGCCCACTATGAAAAAAAAACTTAGAAAAATTTCGCAACCAATTTCGAGGTAGCGCTCGCCGGCCGCTGCCGCGGCACCGCTCGCTCCGCTCGCTCGGCTCGCGCATAGTTGGTCACAGTTCTAACCTAACCTAACCTATGGATATCTTTGCAGGTACACACCGCTATAAATAAAATTAAAGAAGACGCTTTAATTGATAAAAAATAAATCTAAACAAAAAATATATGACTTTGAATAATAGTGTAAAAGACGGTTATGTTGAGAAAATATAGGAAAACAAATAAAAGTTCAATAGATGTTTATTGCTACTGACATTATGAAGTTGAATGCTTCGGAATTATGAACATTAGAGACAGAGTAGTTAGGAATTGTGATTGTTAGGATGAAAAATGTTAGGAAGAACATTTTCGGATTTCCAATTATCGGAGTTGAAAATTTAGGTGAACTTTGGCGCACCCCCCAAGAGGTCCTCTCGGCGAGAGGAATTGTAGTAAACTCACACGAGTCCAGTTTTCAAGTTGGTGGATATTATTTCTAGTAATTCATAAGGAATGAAAAACCTATCGCAAACAACTTCATTACATGGTCCCTGATGACGTTTAAATTTTTAAACAACAACTCGATTTTTAGGGAATTATCATACATACATAAACTCATGCCTTTTTCCTATGAGGGTAGGCAGAAGCCACAGAACGCCACCTGCTACGAACCCTAAATATCCCCTTTGCTTCGTACACGTTCATACATCTAGTGATACACGCATGTCGGTAACGAGCACTACACACATGACCTTTCTGAAGAACATTACCAATCATTTCAGTGTATTTCCTTCTAGAGATCTCGGTCGTTTTTAGGGTTCCGTACCTCGAAAGGAAAAAACGGAACCCTTATAGGATCACTTTGTTGTCCGTCCGTCTGTCTGTCTGTCAACAAGATCCTTTTTCTCAGGAACGCGCGAAGGTATCAAGCTGGAATTTATATAAAATACTCAAGTCTACTGTCCCTTGGAGCTGTAAAAAAATCAAACTGCAATCAAGAGATAAAGCCGTTTATGCCGGAAATTTCCGCAAATTTTCGACACTCGCAAGGGAATCAAAACCTACAGGGTACTTCCCATGAACTCAGAATTTTGAAATTTGGTACGCAGCAACGTCTTATAGCGCAGATAAAGGAAAAATTGCGAAAACCGAAATTTTTTAGTTACATCATAAAGGGTGTAAAACACCTCTTAACGAAGCCGAAAGGCACTGGTTCTCCCTGTCATTGCGATAATTTTTTTGTTTTACACCATACCTGGGAACCTTTAAGTTACGGAGATATTAGGGGTCAAAGTTCCAACTTTTTGACAAGTATTTTTTTAAATACAAGTTTTTAATGTAAGATTTTTACTTTAAACACCTCCACGATCCCCGTACTATTCAATCCGTCCATCAGCACAATGTTTTGAGTGCGTTACATTGAGTTCTACCACAAAACATGATTTTACACCCCCCCAAAAAAAGTCGTTTCCCAGCAATATTTTTTGCGTAAAGTTACTTAGTTTCATGTACAGAATGCTTGGTTGACGGCTTCGTGATGAGGTGATTTACACGGTGTATAATAAAAATATTTTTAATATTTTTCAAAATCGAATTTCCCATAGGTTTGTACGGAACCCTCGGTGCGCGAGTTGCACTTGACCGGTTTTTTAAATTATAATACATAGAAAATTGGCATCTTGCCAGTTCATAGTCGAACCTATTGGTAAGGAAGCTATTAAGGCTATTGGTAAGGAGACGAACCTATTGCCGTCAATAGGACACAAATCTGACTGGTAACTACTACTGAGAATTTCGTGATGGACAATCCCACTAACACTACCCGACCTGGCGATCGAACCCAGAACCTGATACTCAGGTAACTCAGCAGTAGTACTTAGTTAGCGCCATTAGACTAATGAGGCAGTTTTTAGGATTCCGTACCCAAAGGTTCAAACGGGACCCTATTACTGAGACTGTCACGTCTGTCACGAGGCTGTATATCATGAACCGTGATAGTTAGCGTGGGCTCCCAAACAAAAAAGTGATTTATTTGCTCGTTTTTGTAAATAATGGTACGGAACCCTTCCTGCGCAAGTCCGATTTGCACTTGGCCGGCTGTTTAATGATGATATCTTCCTATTCTGTGCTACTATTGCAAAGCTGAAAAGTTTTTTTTGAACGCGTTAATCTCAGGAACTACTGGTTCGAATTGAAAAATGATTTTGATGATAAATAGCCCATTTATCAAGGAAGGCTATAATAGGCTATATAACATCACGCTACGACCAATAGGAGCGGAGCATCAATGAAAAATGTTGCAAAAACGGGGAAATATGACACAGACGCAGTTGCGCGGGTTAGCTAGTCTTCCTATAATCTTTAAACAGCTGACACATTAAGTGCGGGTCACCTCCGAACATCGCGTGCTACTCAAACGAGCCGCCTTTGACACGGAGTGACGACACAATGATCACGCAGCATCATCGCTGGACCACATCCGACCAAAGTGCTCTAATGAGGCCCAATCATTGACAAAAAAAACGAGCCTTTTCAACCGTTTTCGACCGATTTGCTACTTTTGAGAAACACAAACTTAATTATACACCCCTATTTTTTACCCTCAAACCTTATGCCAAAGTCAGAGGGTCGGTTTTACGAGTTCGTTTGGTTTATAATCAGTTTATGTTAAGTTGGTGATTGGTAAGAAATTAATCTGTTCGCTCCCGTTTGCAACATGTCGTCTTTGTATTGTCGTTATAATATAAAGAATCTGCGGTTTCAATCTGTTTTTGTGTATGTTCTGGTAATTGATTCGCAAATTATAGAGACGACTTTACCCCCAGAATGTTTTTGACATAAAGACCAAAAAGAAACTGCATAGTGCCTATGGACTACTAGCTTATGCCCGCGGCGCCGCCCGCGTGGAGTTCGATAATTGTCCCACGGGAACGGGAACATACTATCGGGATAAAAAGTATCATAAGTGTTAATCCAGGTTATAATTTACCCGTGTGCCAAATTTCATCCAAATCCATTCAGTAGTTTTTGCGTGAAAGAGTAACAAACATCCATCCATCCATCCTTTTTTGTGTATGGCATCTCGCAGTTCAGCCTCTGAGGCTGGCTTCTGCTTAACCGGTCTAAAATCCATCCATCCTCACAAACTTTCGCATTTATAATGTTAGTAGGAAGTAGGATATTATACATCATTACTAGCTTCTGCCTACGGCTTCGCCCGCGTTTTTTCGGTAACTGTCCCGCTGGATCACACTACCGGGATAAAAATTGTTCTATGTGCTATTCAAGACTATTATCTATCCCTGTGCCAAATTACATTCAGATCCATTCAGTAGTTTTTACGTGAAAGAGTAACAAACATCCATCCATACTTACAAACTTTCGCGTTTATAATATTAGTAGGATGTAGGACTCTAGTCTAGGTCAGTATAAAAGTGAATGACCATAAGAAAAGTTTTTTCGCAGACACGACGGCCGCCATCAACTCGTTTACAGAACACGTGCAATCCGTACTGAAGGATTGCTCACGAGAAGTTCCAGCATTGAGCGATCAACGCTGGATACTACCCGCTGACGTACGTGAACTGATAACCGAGAAGAACGCGGCTATCCGTGCCTACAGCAACTTTCCCTGCGACGCGAACAAAGCTCACATGCGTCATTTACAGCGTGCTGTAAAGAAGCGCACTAGTGAGCATCGTTCAGATCAATGGGACAAGACGCTTAGCGAGCTTGAGCCTACCCACCTAGCCTTCTGGCAGCTGCAACGCAAGTTGCGCTCCACCGAAGAGGCTTCGATGCCTCCCCTCACCCGACCCGATAAGAGCGTTGCATTCGACGACTCTGAGAAGGCCGAATGCCTAGCCGACAGCCTAGAGTCCCAGTGCTCCCCCAGCTCTCAACCAGTAGACAAGCGACATCTCGATGAGGTGAACGCATTCGTCGAACGTAGAGCCGCCCTCCCCCCTGTAGAAGACCCAGATGATCCTCTGCCTCCGGTCACAGCTGACGAAGTGCAAGACATCATTAATAAGCTTCAACCGCGCAAAGCACCCGGCTCCGATGGAATCACCAATAGGGTGTTTAAACTCCTCCCCGCTCAGCTCGTCGTGTTAATGGCAGCCATCTTCAATGGCGCCCTGAGCAACAACGCTTTTCCCCAAATATGGAAAGAGGCCACTGTCATCGGTTTCGCCAAGCCAGGCAAACCCAAGTCTGAGCCCTCGAGCTACAGACCTATCAGTCTCCTGAACGCACTCGGCAAAATCTACGAGAGACTCATTTATAAGCGACTCAAAGACTTCGCCGAGGCTAAGAGTCTCATCCCCAACGAGCAGTTCGGCTTCAGAACCGGACACTCTTGCATTCAACAGGCCCATCGCATCGTAGAGCACTTGAGCGCTGGCTTCCAGCGTGGAGCGATGACGGGTGTGTTGTTCTTCGACATAGCAAAGGCTTTCGACAAAGTCTGGCACAACGGCTTATTATATAAGCTGTACAAACTGGGAGTGCCGGACCGTCTCGTGCTCATCTTACGAGACTTTCTGTCGGATCGCACCTTCCGCTATCGCATCGGGAAGGCACTGTCTTCCCCCCACCCCATTAGAGCCGGAGTCCCTCAGGGCTCCGTCGTCTCTCCCCTTATCTTTACTCTGTTCACCAGTGACATCCCCAAGAGCAAGAAGGCTCAGTTAGCCTTGTTCGCGGACGACACGGCCATTTATTACACTGGCCGCAGTCACGACGCTATCTATAGCACCCTCCAAACCTCAGCCAACGTCTTAAGCGCTTGGTTCCGGAAATGGAGAATCGAGGTGAACCCCGACAAGAGCCAGGCAGTTCTTTTCTCTAAACAGCGTAAAATTAAGCCACCCGCGCTCAGCCCGATCACTATGTACGGTAAGCCTATCCCTTGGGAGAAGCAAGCCAAGTACTTAGGAGTCATACTTGACAACCACTTGTCTTTCGCGGCGCACATCAAAGCAGCTCGCGACCGAGCTGCGTTTGCTATGGGTAGGCTTCATTTCATGATTTCGGCAAAAAGCAAGTTGTCACTCAAGTGCAAGTTGCGCCTTTATACCGCGGTGATCCGCCCCATTATGACGTACGCTTGCGTCGTGTACGCTCACACCAAGCCTAAGTACATCCATAGGATGCAAATTTTACAGAACCGGTTCTTACGTAGAGTCACGGGAGCCCCTTTTTATGTCCGTAATGACCGTCTACACGTAGACCTTAGAATGCCCACCGTCCTTCAGTTTATGAAACGTCTTTCGAAGCGTTTCTTCGATAACGCCATTAAACACCGTAATCCCCTGATTGCAGCGGCCGCCCGTTACGAACCCTCGCGCATTAGTACAGTTCGCCGTCCTAGGCATACCCTTGTCACTCCAGATGATGCTATCACCCTCCTCCAGGAGAGTAGCAAAGAGACTAGCACTCTTAAAAAGTTCCGACTCAAACCGCCGTCTTTCCGACCTCGCCGTCGAGGTCCGTCGCGACGTCCCGGTCCATGCCCTCCCCGACCCTCGCTCGAGCCAGCCCGCGATGCTGTGCCAGTAGTTTTAAATCAGCCCAAAAATAATGATACCATTCAGATCCAGCCTGTCCCCATGCAGTCCTCCCCCAGCGACGCCCTAAGCCGAGGTTCGTACCCCACAGGGGGTGCCCTTAGCGTGCAGTCGCTTAGTTTGTAAGTTTTTATGCCCTGGCTGGAGGCCTTACTCTAAAGGCACCCACAGGATAGTCCGGTTAAGCAGACGACAACCTCATAGGTTGAACTGCGAGATGCCATTCAAAAAAAAAAAAAAAAAAGAAAAGTTTTTTTGGGAAAGTTGGTTGGTTTCATGAATATATCGGTCGGTTATTATCACGTTTTCAAGTATCGGTCACTAATTACGCGTCAAAAATCAATTTGATTTTAGAACGTTGTTTTCTCAGGAAAAAGTTACTTTCGTCCTAAAATAGTTCTATATTTGAGCCACCAGCTTATGACCGAGCCAGAGCATAATAATTTCCTCATTCTTTTTTCGCACCCCATAATTATTTATTTCAATTCAAATAATAACAACAAAACCATCTTATTTTAGACGACATTTGTCACAAGACAGTCATATTCTTTGACGACTTATTAATTTCATATAACTATGGGGTATTTTGTACCCCATGATAATTGTTGGCAACTGTCTCCAATGGCAACAATGGGGTCTGTCCGTTATTTTGGTTTAAATATAAACAATACGTGGTTGTATGAATTGTGCCAACTGTCGTAAGGTATTTGATTGGCGAATATGTTGAAGTCAGAGGTCTTATGTTGTATGAAAGATAAAACGCTTTTAATTTTTTAAGATGGCTTTTACTTTTGATGTCATTCGAATTGATTCCTTTAATGTTCCTAGTATTAACTGGAGGTCAATGCTAATGTTATTTTATTTTTTCTGAAAGGAATTTGAAATGCATGTGTCGAATTCGAATCTAGGATTATAGAGATACCTAAAGAAAAAGTCTTTGAAGGTAATTGTATTTTAACTTCATTTGTAGATCTTTGACAGTCGTAACAAGTACGTTACAGTGGCCCGAAAGTCTGACAACCAGTCTCACTAAGATGTATCGCATTACCCAGTACTAACTGGGTTGTGGAGGTCAGATAGGCAGTCGCTCCATGTGAAATACTGGTATTCAGCTGCACCTGGTTAGACTGGAAGCCGACTCCAAGATCATCATCATCATCATTTCAGCCGAAAGACGTCCACTGCTGGACATAGGCCTCCCCCAAGTGTCGCCACATTGACCGGTCCCGTGCGACGCGCATCCAGCGGATCCCCGCAACCTTCACCAGGTCATCGGTCCACCTAGTGGGAGGCCTTCCAACGCTACGTCTTCCGGTTCGCGGTCGCCATTCCAGAACTTTTCGGCCCCATCGCCCATCCGTTCTGCGAGCAATGTGCCCTGCCCACTGCCACTTAAGTTTGGCAATTCTTCGGGCTACGTCGGTAACCTTGGTTCTCTTGCGGATGTCCTCATTTCTGATTCGATCACGCAAGGAAACTCCGAGCATAGCCCTCTCCATTGCCTTTTGGGTGACTTTAAGCCTTCTGATGAGGCCCATTGTGAGCGACCACGTAGACGGCGACGACTCCAACATAGTTTGGAAAAGGCTAGGCAGATGATGACATAAGTTGATTTCTTTAATGTAAGGAACATTTAATTAATGATCTCTCTGCTAGCTCTTACCTGTCAGAAAGCCAGCACCACGAGGGTCTAGTTCGGGTTGGTAAATGTCACAAGTCATCCAATGTTGACCATTCTTCACCGTTCTGGTGATGTAATGAATTAACAAAGTAAATTCCCTGACTGGGTACGAAACCACGATCACTCGGTTAGTCAGGGCTTTTGCAAACGACAGGCAAATGTTCTGTATAGTCTAACAAGATCGAAAACGTTTCGTTTTAGTAATCTTTCTATATGTATAAAAATGTATATGAACGGCTGGACCGATTTCGCTAATTCTTTTTTTGTTGTGTTTGTTATTGTCAGGAGAAGGTTCTTAGGTAGGTAGTAGGTAGGTAGGGTAGGGTAGCTCGGGTGGTGTAGATAGGTAGGAACAAGAGCATTGCAACGCATGCAGGGATCAGCTAGTTTCCTATAAAAAGCTACAGATACTTGCAAAGTTGCAATCCAAACAATACAAAGGAGTCACAGAATACCAATATTTCAGATCCCCAACACTCATAGAGAACCGCTATCTACCACCAAACCACCCCAGACAATCTATAATCAATTTTCCAAAAAAAAACAAAAAAAAAACTCGCACGCGATATTACTACTGTAAAAAACCCAGTGCTGGGGTAAAGTTTTTTGTTCCCATAATTAGTAATTGGCACGTATCGTGTGGTTGCAAGTCTGCGCTTGCTCAACACAAATTGCGGTTAGAGTTATCATTAACCGAACATATGGTAAGTAACGGATCCTGGAGTATTGTTTGGTTGTTGGCATTGTCTGGTGAGACTTGGGTTAAGTTAAGGATACTTTGCCACTTGGATAAATTTCATACAGCAACTTTCAATCTGCTCAGGGGACGTTGGCTCGTACACACACATACGACACCGGACTTTCACAGATATTAAAGAAAGTCAAAGAGTCATTACCTTTCTTCTACACTGTAATAATCTGATATACCTATATTAAAGGTTTTTTTTTTGAAAAACGTTACCTAGGATTTTCTCCTGTATCGTAGGTGCATTTACAAACATTTAAACTGACATACACAAACAGTCAGACCCGCAACAACTATCTGTAGGCCATACAAATATTTGTTCTGTGCGGGTATCGAACCCGCGACACGCAGCCCAGCAGTCGATCGCTCAACCACTGCGCCAACCGTAAAGTCAGTTTATATTTCCTTTTTTTAAATGTTTATATATTTGTATGGAGGTATGTTTATTTTATAAAGATTATATTTTTGTTTTAGGCTCTAATTTAAATTTTCCTGTTTCGTCCTTTCTACACACTGTGTCTTCATTTCTAATCCATCTTTCCACTCCCAGGTCTGCTGGATGAAATTTCATTTGAAATAAGCAGTACCTTTGTGCTCTCTTATTTTAATGTACTTTTAAGTATTTTGTGTGTAAAATAAAAATATATTGGAGGTACTGCAGTATCTGACAGTGTCCGGTTTTCCGTATTGCGGTTTAAACTCGGCGGCTCGGAACAGCTAACGTAAACCTGCGCAGAACAATTTTAGGCATCAGCGAGGCGCAGAGGACGCATCGTCTTGACTGTATAATGCGCAGACCGTCACTCGCAGCACTCGCAGCTAACTTCCGAGCCGCCATAAAGTTTGACCTGGTGGCCTACCATCATTATCTGCCTAGCCTTTTCCCAAACTATCTTGGGATCGGCTTCCAGTCTAACCAGATGCAGCTAAGTACTAGTATTTTACATGAAGCGACTGCCTATCTGACCTCCACAATCCAGTAACTGGGTAATACGATTAAAATTAACGTTATTGTTTAACTCTTTTTCCAGTGTGGGAAAGAGATGGCGCTAGACATCCTGTATAGCTCTGTCTCTTTCCCACACTGGAATAAGAATAAAACAATACTGCTTTAAGACGTCATGGTAGCCCAGCAGAACTCACACAATGTCATTCGCTCAGTTTAGAAGTATGAGATTGTGCAAAAGAATTCTTATTACAACAAAACGGAGGACTTAGGATTAAAAAACCCATTTAAGTGATTAGTTTTCAAAAATCCAAAGTAATTGAGAGTTTGCTTGAATTTCGCCATTGTCATTGACAATAGAAATTCCTATTGGGCCCTTATAAAATTGTAATAATATTAACAGCAAATCACATTTTTCCAGTAATGAGACCAAATCAGTATGTTGACTCCACAAACCAATCTTTGGAAAACCCCATGCTAAACTACACCACTTTATTACTCCAGCAATAAGGTTGAAATTCATATGCAAAAACAGTAAATCTGCGATTTCCTGTGGGGATTCATCGAATGGGCGCTGATTTACAAAACGAATTACGAATGGGTAGGTACTGGATACTGATGTTCGTTACTGTAACTCAATTTAATACAATTCGTTCGTAAATCATAATATTGAGTTTGGATTGGATGCAGGTTAAACGTGTGTTAGTGAGGTAGCAATACAAGGCGCTGTTTTGCATCCTCGTCAAAATTCAGGAGGTTGTCACAAAAGACATGAATAATCAAATTAAATTACGGTACCTGGTTAATTATTAATAAACGCTGCTTTCTTTTGTTGTTTAAATTTGTTAGTATTTAAATTTCCCTTTAACTTGGTTTAGGGAATAAGAAATTATCGAATAAACGTTCGAGATTGTTTGTATGTGTGAAAGCGCGGCTATAGGGCGACAATCAGACGGCCCGCGTTTAAAACACGGGTGGTTTACACTTACCGATTTCCGTAAATAAATAAAATAAAAAAATTACCCACCCATCTTATTATTGATTCGGGTCGAAAATCATTAGCATAGTTACCTGCTTGAATTTGACGAGGTAGCAAAACAACACCTGGTATACCTACCCATTTTATTATTGATTCTCGTCCCGAATCAATAATAAAATGGGTAACAAATTTTATTTTTGTCTTATTTACGGAAATCGGTAAGTGCTTACCACCCGTGTTTTAAACGTGACCCGTCTGATCCTCACTCTGTAACCGCGTTTTCGCTCATACAAACAATCTCAAACGTTTATTTGATTTTTCTTTTTCCCAAACCCTTAACGTGAAGGGTGTTATTCTGTAATACTGACCAATTTAAACAACAAAAAATAGCATTGTAAGTAGGAATCTAGGTATCGTAATTTAAATTGATAATTTATGTCTTTTGTGACAACATCCTGAAATTTGACAAGGATGCAAAACAACAACTTGTAGATGGGTGGACACGGAACTGTATGAGCCAAAAGCGCTACACAGTTTTCTAAACGTTTTATATTTTTACAACGACTTCCAAAAGGCTTCCGGAAGATTATATGTCAACTTCATCTGCCTAACCTAATCCCAATTATGTTGAGGTCAGCTTCCAGTCTAACCGGATGCAGCCGAATACCAGTATTTTACATGGAGCGACTGCCTATCTGACCTCCACAACCCAGTAACACACACACCCAGCGACACAGTTTTTTTTTCTAGCCTTCTCTGTCTCAGTCCTGGGCAAAGCAACCCAGTTCATCATCATCATCATCAGCCTATAATGTTCCCACTGCTGAGACGCAGGCCTCCTCTCTATGAGAGGGAATGGGCTGTAATCCACCACGCGGGCTCTCACGATGTTTTCCTTCACCGTTTTAGAGGGCAGTGGTGATGAAATAAATTACACAAAGCCATGCGCCTGCCTGGGTTCGAACCCATGGCTTACTGCTCGTAAGTCGGGGCTGCCACCGCTGCTCTCAACCCAGTTAGTAACGGGTAATACGATACCCCTTGGTAAGACTGGTTGTCAGACTTTTGGGACACTTAAATTTTAAATGTTTATTTTTTTTTATTTTTTTTTGATCCAATAATTTCAAATTACACACAAGAGATAAACAAACTTGAATTTTGGGTACATAGTAGATCTATGGTCATAAACTTGTGTACAAAATTGTTGTATATCTAGTCTACTACACTGACTACATGTTACGACTGTCAAAGATAAACAAATGACAGCCGGGATCCGGGGGAATAAACAGGGTACGAGGCAGACAAACACTGAACGAGTTAACACTGTAAAAACCCCAATCAAATGCTTCTTCTCACTTTTTCACTTAACATCACCACACTGTAAATAGAAGTCAGCATCTTCTGCGAAGACTTTTCCCAAATATGGTTAGACTGGAAGCCGACCCCAACGGCTTCCAGTCTAACCAGATACCGCTGAATACCAGTGTTTAGCATGGAGCGACTGCCTCTGACCTCCACTAAACTGTAAACAGAATTAATAGAGAGTAATACAAAAGCCATACAAATCGTTATACTTGCTGGAGACCACTAAATTAAGGCTGATAAATTATATGATAAAGATAATTTAGCTCCTCGTTACAGGGAGTCAGAATGGCTGGATGTGGCTGCACTTTGTGATCATCTGCTTGCCTAGCCTGTTTTGAAATATGTTGAGGAAGTCTTTCCATCTTACTGGATGGATCTAAATACCAGTATTTTACACGGAGCGACTGCGTATCTAACCTTCTCATCCCATTGAGTACTGCTCGCTACGGCTCGCCACGACTGCCGTATGTCCACTGGACCAATGGACTGTTGGCTAAAATAGCCATTATGTGAGCCTTGACGATGGCGGGACGAGCTGGATAACCACTGGTTGTTGTTGTTGTAAAAAATAATTTTATGTCCCAGTCTGCTACTAAATTGTTGATCCTTTCTTTTGGCTATTAGGTAATTGAAGAGTAGTTGCTAATTAATTTTATTAGGAGCTTGTAAAGGGTGAGGCTTAAGTTCAGCATTGAGCAGGAGGGTAACTATGACGTCTTAAAACATTATCATTTCATTCTTATTCCAGAGTGGGAAAGAGATGGAGCTATACAGATCGTCTAGCTCCATCTCTTTCCCACTCTAAATAAGAGAAGAAGAAGAGAGAATAAGAATGAAATAAAAATGTTTTAAGACGGGTCGGCCAGCTGAAAGGCTGCTGATGACGATGTTGTTTATTTAACCGTTCTTTCAACATTACAAGCATTTTTAAAAATATATCTCAAACGAATCATCATTACAATAAATAAAATTGAAGTGTCCTTTTGTGCAGAAAGTCACCGAAAAGGCCAGTGTATGTCCTTCTTAATAAGAAAAATTCAAAAGTTGCACCATCCAGCAAACGCGACCCCGTTAGCCACCCCGCTATAATATCTCCAACAAACAGTGCTCAAACGAGAGCAGTGTATGTTTGTATGTCCCGGATCGACGCAATTCAATAAGGGTGGTTCGACTGATTGTAATCAACCCCCTGTACGTGAGTCGAAAGTATCGGCGTAATTTTACTGGTTTTTTTACTGGTTTGGATATGGTGAATAATTATGTCATATACAGTATGTTAGTTAAAACGAGGGACATATTCAAACCCATAATAGTACATGCTAACATGATACTAATAAAAATATAAACAAAAAAAAACACTGATAAATAACAGACAGAACCATACCAAAATTTTCGCAAATGTCACGCAATGTGTATACACCCTTGCGCTAGCGACTTAATACTATCGCAGAACATGTGAGCGGGTCAATGACTCTTAGGTATAATCCATTTTCCCTTCATACTTTAATCTTACCTGGCTTAGGACAGTCCAAAATATCTAGGCACTAAACAAAACATTAAAAATTCTTCTATATACGTTATAGGTTTTTTACATATTTGGGACGAGAATCGAATACTGAATACCCTCCCTCAATATGTCCCTCGTTTAACCTAACATACTGTATTTTTGGTAGGAGTGTCACCCTTCATCATCTGCCTAGCCTTTTTCCAAACTTTGAAGCGACTGCCTATTTGACCTTCACAACCCAGTAACTGGGTTTTTCAGGTCAATGTAAGTGGGTCATACGAAACCCCTTGGTAAGACAGGATATCAGACTTTCGGCTTCCGACTAGGTAGGTACTTGTAACGACTGTCAAAGATCTACAAATGACAGCCGGGACCAACGGCTTAACGTGCTTTCCGGGGCACGGAGAAAACTCGGTATGTAATTATGGTCACCCATCCACGGGCCGACCTCAGCAAGCACGGCTTAACCTTGAAGATCGACGCGTGCAGCTGTCATTATTTTGCCACGAAGTTCGAAGGTTTTCACCCATGGGTATCGTATTACCCAGTACTAACTGGGTTGTGGCGGTCAGATAGGCAGTCACTAGCTGTAAAATTCTGGTATTAAGCTGCATCCAGTTAGACTGGAAATGGACCCCAACATAGTTGGAAAAAGGCTAGGCCGATGATGTTTTTTTTTGTTTATTGTTACCTAAAGCCACCTTGTTGAAAAAGTACCTACTTAACAGATATATGCTACTACTACTGCTTGGGTGCAGTGCTAACCCGTGTATTAAGAGTTACTGACAACTGACAAATGCTTAAACTGGACAGGTCCACTCAAATCTGTGTGGTTCTTTCTTCAAAAGACCATCTCAGACACTAATCTACTTTGTCCTCTTGTGAGTTGACCAAGATTATGTCTCGAGCTTAGAAGAGATTATGACTTCTGAATTTGTTTCGGCTGGTTCTTCTCAGAATAGTCAGGTAGGTATGAAATACCGACCCCACCTATTTAAAAAAAAACGTGTAAAAGTGTTTGTAGACACTTTTTAATATAAAACCTATTTAACTCTGGGGCCGTGGGGTCCGAGTGCTCAAAGCTTTTTAAAGAAAATTTCCAAATCCTAGTTAAGGGTTCCCGTGACCCAAGGGCTGGGTTTTACCTTGGCCAGAGGCTAAATATTGCCATACAACGTGGCAACGCCGGCGCCGCCAGTCTCTTGGGCACGTTACCAGCTGACAGCATTGAGGGGGAGTTTTTTGATGCCCTTTTATAATTTGTTGTTATTTTAGTTGTAGCTATCTAGTTTTAATTATTTTAATAAACCAGTCATAAATGAGAACATTTTTTAAAACCAATTTGCAAATTAAACACCATATATATCACTTTGTGTAATTTATTTCATCGCCATTGCATTGCTCCCAAAACGAAACAAAAGTAACTTTTAGCGGCCGAAACACCTACTAAGCCTTGCTGACGATGATAAAATCAAAATTTCCGTCGGCATTTGTTCAATTGGAATAAATTGTACACATGGTTTAATTGATTCCTATGAAAATTAACTCAATTACCCATGGGTTAGATTCTATCAAACAAATCAACAACCAATTCATCATCTTCATCTTGCTGCTCTTCAAATTTCAAATTCAAATTCTTTATTGCGAACTAAGTGTAGTCTTGAAGATGTTGACAATAGGTAGGTTCTTATAACTTAGTTGCCTGTTAAGGCATTGCAATTTAATTAAATGGTTCTTAATTATATAAAACAAAAAAAATAAAAAATACACACTTACTATTACACTATTATTGATCGAAGCTATTACAGTTTAAATTATCTTATATTAAGTTATCACTATTTATAAATTTGATATTATGTCATACTTTTCATATTCTTATAATTTATATGTCATTTTATTAAGTATCACAATCATTCCAATATAACGTAATTATTTTGACGTGACAACGTCTTATAAATTGGTTTGCCGGGTGACACTTCAAGAAACTGCGTTACGCTCCGCTCACGTTATGCGCTCACAATGAGAGCGAGTGAGAGGCACGCGTCCCTATAGCGTTGTCACGTTCAACTATCGTCAGTAAACCGACTTTACAGACAACCAATTTTTTCTTCAAGAAATTCCTTTATTGAGTAATATGCCTTTTTAATCAGGAAGTCTTTTAGCTTCTTTTTAAAAATACCAATTAAATTAATGCTTTTAATGTCTATGGATAACTTATTATACATTTTTATGCCCATACAAAAAATACTATTACTATGTACTGCAGTATGGGATGTTTTATTTCTTAATGTGTCTTTAAGTCTACTGGTTTTTAATGTATCATAGCTACTGATGTCTGATTTAACTAATATTGAGGCCTCGTAGATATATAGAGAAGGGAGGGTTAATATTTTGAGGTTTATGAAATGAGGTTTACATGAATCCGTTTGGTATATCCCACATATTGCTCTAATACACTTTTTTTGTGCCCTGAACGCAATTTCTTTATGAGTGGAGTATCCCCAATAAAGTATCCCATAAGATAGAGTGGATCCCACATAGGCATGATAAGCACTAAGTAGTGTGGTTTGGTTAGATACTTTTTTGAGCATGTAGAGGGCATAAGAGAATTGACTTAGTTTGCTACATACACTATTTACGTGTGTTTTCCATGACATATTAGAATCTATATATATACCTAGAAATTTTGTACTTGTAACCTCAGATACAGTTGAATTATTGTATTTAATAGATAATGGAATTGATTTAGCGTTTTTATTCTTGAAATTCATGTAATAGGTTTTTGTGAGATTTATTTTAAGATTGTTTATTGTTAGCCAATGTATTAATTTAGATAGGGACTCATTTATTTCTAGTTCAATGTTTATATTTTTGTTATTTGTGAAAATCGCCGTACTGTCGTCTGCAAATAAAACCATAGGGTGTTGAATAGCGTTAGGTAAATCATTTATATAAATGAGAAAAAGTGGTGGTCCCAGTATAGACCCTTGAGGTACACCATATTTTATACACCTAGGGCTCGATGTATATTTAATTTCTGTTTTTGTGAATGGACATAATTGAGTTATTTCAGTGAACTGTTTTCTGTGACTGAGATAGGATTTAAATATTTCTAATGCTTTCCCTCGAACTCCGTATATTTCTAGTTTATGTAGTAGTAGTCCATGGTCGACACAATCGAAAGCCTTTGTCATGTCCATGTACAAGGCTGTGACTTGATTTTTTTTATCTAGTTCCGTTACAATTTTTTGTATAAACTGATGCATTGCTGTATTTACCGATTTTCCTTTTCTGAACCCAACTTGGTTATCTACTATTATTTTGTTTTTTTCTAAATAATCAATAAGATTATTATAAAGAACTCTTTCAAATATTTTAGCCATTATTGGAATGAGAGCAATAGGTCTGTAGCATCGTACATCTTCAGTGTTGTCTTTTTTGAATATTGGCGTCACTTTAGTAGTTTTCAAATACGTCGGGAAAATTCCTTCTTCAAGACACTGATTTATTATGTATGTGATGATTGGAGCAATTTCGTACACTACACGTTTTATTATTTTTGTGGAAATTCCGTCCCAACCTGTACTGTTAGTGTTTTTTAAAGTCATGATTATTTTGACAACATCGTAAGGTGTAACAGGTGTTAAAAAACAGGAGTTTGGTTTGTTGTAGGTTAGAATATTAGCGTAGTTTATTGTATTTTTAGTTAGTCTTGAAATGTCATCTATAAAAAAGTTGTTGAATGTTTGTGCTATTTTATCGGGAGCAGTTATAAGTTGGTTATTATATTTTATTCTATTAATTTTTTCAGGAGGGTTATTGTTTTTGTATTTATTGATTATTTGCCACACTGCTTTAGACTTATTTGTGGCTGTTTGGATATGATAGTTGTTTTGCGACTTTTGGGTGAGTTTTATGATTCTTTTAAACTTTTTTGCATACTTCTTAAAATCAATCTTATCTTTATTATTACCTGATATTCGATAAGTTTTCAGTAGCATTCTTTTACGGAGACCACATATTTTTAGACCTTTAATAAGCCATTTAGTATTTCGTATAATTGGTACCTTAATTTTTATGTTTGGAAAGCAGAGGTCATAAAAAAGTTTAAATAGTTTATGGAATTCTTAAAAACAACATTTGGGTCACATTTCCCATAGCAATCACTAAAAGTCAAGGCTTTTAAACATTTAATAAATTTTTCAACATTTTCGTTGCTATAGTCTCTTCTAAATTTGTACCAATGGGTAATTGAGTACGTTTCCCTCACAGGACATGATAGTATTTGTGCTGTATGATCAGACAGAGCTAGCTCTAAGACACGTTGTTTACAGCCTCTTATATTATGAGCAATGTTATCAATGCACGTGTTGCTCTGTAAACGAGTTGGTACATTTATTGCAAGTTTTAAGTTATAGCTCCGTAATAAGTCTTCAAAATTTCTCGAAATAGGAGTATCTTTTAGTCGATCAATATTATAATCACCACAAATAACAAGTTTCTTACTTTTGGCACATAATTTTGCAAGCATAGCCGTTAAACAGTCAAAAAATATTTCTATACACTCCTTTTTAGTCTTTGGAGGTCTATATATACATACGATAATTAACTTATGTTCTAACAATAGCCAACAATAGCTTATGTTCTTGCAATAATATTTCTATAGCCGAGCATTCTATGAGGTTAGAAACGCTCACCAGCTTTGCTTCGTGTAGAGTCTTAAATTTATGATTTTTTCGTACTAGTATACATGAGCCACCTTTTCTATTCGCTCTTGAGAAATTTGCCGCCATAGTATAATTGGGAATTTGGAGAAATTTAGTATCGTCTGCTATCATATTATGCTCGGTAACACACACCACATCAATTATGTTGTTGTTATTGTTAACTTTATTTAAATTTACGGTAAATTCATCAGCTTTGTGTAGTAAACCATTAATATTTTGATGAAGCACATTTATTCTGTCATATACGAAAAAAATTAGTATCATTGCATTTATCATTTACGATTAAGTTCAAAGTATTATCAGATTCTGCAAGTTGTTTAGATGCATCCTCTACATTCATTGTATTTAAATCTAGGATTAGGTCTTGTAAATCGTTTACAATAATATTAAAGCCTTTATTATTTAAGCTACCGTACCTCTGATTATAAGTTTCGTAGGTGTATGGAAGATTTAAATTGGAATCCAAAATATACGCATATCTATATGTCTCAACATCCATGTAGATTAAATTATTAAAGGTGTCGATTCTACTATTGAACATAAAATTTTTGTTAACCATATATTTAAAAGTAGGTAGACATATTATAAAGTTTGTGTGGGTTAAGGTTTGTAACTTTTCGCGAATGAAAGTAACTAACTCTATATAATTATGCGTCCTTTTGAAATCTTCTTCCCCTACATAAATCACACAGTAGTCAGAGCAAGTGAAGTTTTGAACTTTCTTATCAAGATTATCTAATAGATGCCTTAATCCACAATTTGGCATGCGATAGTGACATATGTTAAAATTACTTAAATTAGTTCTTTGACTGATTGTGTACAATCTATTAGACGTTTCACTACTTAAAATACACATATTATTAATTACCACCGGCAATGATGGGTTATTTTTTTTATTACCATATCTGTTTGGTGACGGTTTTTTTTGCGAGATTTCAGCAGCGTCTTCAGCAGTGGATGTGCAGAATCATTAATGTCATTAATGTCTAGAGTCTGTGGTTTACTGGTCTTCTTTTCCACAGTACTAGTTTTATTTCTCTTCGGTGTTTGTAATTTCTTCTTTAGATGACTACTGGTGACTTTTTTATACATCTCATTTTTCTTTGATAGATCAGCGTTTTTTAGCTTCAGAGAGCTATTTTCCAAAGATAGTATTTCTATTTCTTGATGTGCGCTTTTTAATTGAGACCTAAGGTTCTCAATCTCAGATTTAAGTATGTTTATCTGCTTGTCCTCCTCGTCTTCTGACATTTCCGGCATGCTATTTGTAGTCTCATCAAATGTTTGAGAAATAATTTCATTGGTGTCATTACTCGGTTCCGATATAGTACGTGTGCGACGGAATGTTATATTTTCTAGGAAGTTCATTTTGATTTTTCAAATTTAATTTATAATAAAAAGTCTCCCAGTATTCGTCGTATTTGAGCGTGCGAACAGGGGTTTGAAGTCAAGTTTCTCAGTTCTTACACCGCAAAGCCACTTACTTGTTCAATCAGGACCAATATCGAATTTTGCGTTCTAATGTAGGTATCTCTAATGAACTTCATTTAAGTCACAATAACAAAGTTCGAATCATGTAGTGATACAACACACTTTTTCTTTTGTAGCTATGTTTCCTATGTATTTTCGTGAGCTATGCTACAAAATTTGTCTCCACAAGTTAAATTGTTCTCCACAAGTAGTAAACAAAAATCCAAAAAGCGTAGTTATGGCTGGAATTTGAACTCACACCTCTTGTTTCGTGAAGCGGTGGCCGTAGCCGCGAAGCCAATTGTCATCTATGCGATTTAGTTGAAATAGACGATTTGTTGGAGTGTTGAGCTTTGAGCTGGCACGTGAGTCGATTAGCTCAGTCCAAAGGTCAGTTTTCGAAACAAAGCAAACGTTGTGGTGTGTATTTTGACGGTTTGCTTTTGTACAATATTTAAAAATTCACTCACTTGGTTTCACAGAATCCTTTATATTTGATACGATCTTTTGCACTAGAACACCAATGTTTTTGATATTTACAATTATGTTTCCGAAAACTTCACAGGGTTTGTTTATCTGATTCCACGAAATGTTTTGTTTATTTCTACACGTAAACTTGGACTGTTCATATCACTGACATTATATGTCGTGAGTTGCTTATCACTTGACGAGATTCTAAGTTCAAATTATAAATTATATTACTTTTGCTATTTTTCAAATATTTTTGTTATGGAGTCGATGTTTACCGTGGCAACGACGTTTCGTTTCTCCCATGTTACTTCAAATCCAATGATTTATGTGACTGTTTAATCCTAACTAATATTGAAAGTTAGTTTGTTTGTTACCTTTTCACGACAAAACGGCTGATCGGATCTTAATGAAATTTGGCAAGAAGATAGATTTCAACCTGAGGAAGGACATAGGCTACATATCATCACGCTACGACTAATAGGAGCGGAGCAGCAAAGAAAAATGTTGCGAAAACGGGGAAAATGTGACGCAGACGAAGTTGCGCGGGACAGCTAGTAAAAAATATTACTGTGTTAAAATCACACATCTTTTTTTCAAATCAACACCTTTTATTATGAACCATATACATACTTAACAAGGGCTATGCTCGGAGTTTCCTTGCGTGATCAAATCAGGAATGAGGACATCTGCAAGAGAACCAAGGTTACCTACCGACGTAGCCCGAAGTATTGCCAAACTTAAGTGGCACTGGGCAGGGCACATTGCTCGCAGAACAGATGGCTGATGGGGTCGAAAGGTACTGGAATGGCTACCGCGAACCGGAAGACGATGTGTTGAAAGGACTAGGTGGACCGATGACCTGTGAAGGTTGCGGGGATCCGCTGGATGCGAGTCGCACGGGACCGGTCAATGTGGCGACACTTGAGGGAGGCCTATAATAGAATAGAATAAGAATGGAATAGAATAATTTTATTTGTGTAAAAACATGGTACATTTAGGTCTTATAAATAGGTTTGTGAACTTACATGTTTTACCATAGAATGGCATACAAATATTTGAACATGTTAAACATGAATTTTAATACGAGACATACATTTTTTAAAATATTAATACTATAGCATGTCTAGGTAATAACGCTTACAATTTAAGGATTCGTATCTATTCGAAATCTTTAAATTATAAATATAAGCTTAAAAATAAAAAATAATATTAAACGCAGCAACATGAAATATTTTGTAGAGCTCAGTAACCATATCTATCAGTCACTTTTTTTCAAAAAATTCTTTTACACTATAAAAACAATTATCAATGAGCCATTTATGCAATTTGTCCAGCAGTGGACGTCTTTCGGCAAAAAAAGTGATGATGATTATATACTTAACAACTACATAAAGCAATGTCGCCGTAAACCTGCTACCACATATAAATCTATAATTTGCCAAGCTCCATTCAAAGCTGAGCTACAATTAACGGCGGCTTGGAATATAATAAACTTCATAACTGGTAGGTTTACTGCCGACACGGGATCTTAATATGGCCGCCATAGCTTCTACATGCCGGCTAAGAGTTCAAGAAACTTGTGCACGCAAAGGAGTTTGTACAACAGAAATAGAACTATTTTCTTCGGACACAATCATCGGGAATGAATTGCAAAAAAAAAAATTGGTTGCCTGTAAAGTCGGTATACGGGCGAAAGTTTTACGTGACAACGACTTTGAGTGGTAAAATAATTTTAATGTGAATATTCATTCGTATAGTAGGAAGAAGGATGAAATAATAGTAACAATTTAAAACATTTATTTATACAAAGAATTATATTTAAAACATTAATTTATACAAAGAATCTCGCACTGAATTTCATATTAACAAAATTTTATTTTTACCTTTACACATACATACGTATTTATATACAAATATACATATATAGAGGCACGCGTCCCTTCCACTCGGGCATGGTTAGCCCGCCTAAGAGCGAGAGAGACAGACATAAAAAGTGAAAGGCACGCGTGCCTCTCACTCGCTCTCATTGTGAGCGCATAACGTGAGCGGAGCGTAACGCAGTTTCTTGAAGTGTCACCCGGCAAACCAATTTATAAGACGTTGTCACGTCAAAAAGAAAAGAGTTTTTCACACCACCTGCTCGATAATGTCAAATTATATGTCATGCAAACCTAACCTAAAGTAAGTCATTAACGACCTGAGGTCTAGCAGGGCAATAATATTATACTGAATTTCATTATGACCCGCTGGTCAATAATGTGATTTGAATTTGGAACATAAATCGCATACGAATATTCACGCATTCACCATTATTATCTGTAGAAAAAAAATAGTTGCTCAAAAATCGAACTGGCAACCACGAGATAGAATATAAGTAAAAGAAAAATAGAACACAAATTAAAAAGAGGCGCGAATACTGGAAATGGCATTGCTTTGTTCATTGTTATACAACAAATTACTTAAAATATTGCAAATTCTCACAAAAATGTTGAGTGACGATAGTGATCTGACTCCGGAATACTTGATTTTAGTACTACTGCTTTTATTCTCTCGTAGATGGTGTGAAAAGTAGAGTATTCACCTCGGGGATAAAGGTGCCTTCGTCTTGGGCGACCTTGATTCCCACGCTGCACTCAGGATTCTTATCTTAACTCTAAACTCCCTCGCTCCGCTCGGGAGTTAACGCTAGGATCCTTCGTTTTGTTCGGGATTCAATACGGCGCCCGCTACATAAGACACTACTTTATCCCCTTGGTGCATAATCTACTATTTTTGAAAAGAGAATGTTGAGCAGATATTTAATTAAATAAGCCACGCCTTTTTTTCAGAAACATCAAAACGCCACATGCTATAAACTCCTTTTTCTTTAATAGTTATAATCATCATTCTCTTGCTATTATCCCAATTTATTTGGGGTCTTCTTCTTCCATACTTTTCTATAACTCGTCATCTCATCATACTCGTCTTTTCTTACAATTTCATCCTTAACACAGTCCATCCATCGTTTTTTGGTCTTTCTTATTTAGATAATACTTTAAAATAATTTTATGCTGATAATGTAATCATGTTCATCATCAGCCTATAATGTTCCCACTGCTGATGAAATAAATTACACAAAGTAATGCGCCTGCCTGGGTTCGAACCCACGGCTTACTGCTCGTAAGTCCAGGCTGCCACCACTGGGTCACCGCTGCTCTCTAATGTTATCATGTTAGCCAAAATTAAATATTGTTTATTTCTGTACACTTTCTAAGACGCTTAAACTGATAGTATTTCCTGATGATCCCCAAAGTACTAATAGTACCCCAATTTTTCCTAGTTATGTCCCATGTAGTAGGGGGCGAGCCTATTGCCATCAACCGGGCACAAATCCAGACTCCGTGGCTGCTACTGAGAATTTCCTGACAGAAAAGCCTAATTATATTTTGCCCGACTTAGGAATCGAACTCAGGTCCTCAAGCTCAGCAGTCACCAAATAAAATGTAAGCGTCGCTTACATCAGAAAAGAATAACAAGTATAAGAGCTATCATTACCACCCCTGCAAAAAAAAAATAGTGCGTGGAGTCCTTCCGCGCGGAAGAAGTGAAACTTCGTAATACTACACGCATGCGGTCGAGTGCCACGCATTAACTCTTGTTATTTTATTGAGCTTTTAAATAATATTTGGTTGTTTTCTTGTTGTATAATTTTTATTACATATTTATTACATAAGTTTATCAAGGTTATTCTACTCATGGAAATTGAGCGTAGGCTGGAAAAGGAAACAGTCATGCATTCGACTCTTCTTGAAGAGTCGAATGCATGACTGTTTGCACGCCATCTTGCGTACCTAATAGAACTACGTAGTCACAAATCATGTAATACTGCCATCTCTTAGTGAGTTTTACAAAATATTCCGCCTCCATGGTAGCGTTAAACTTGTTGGAAGTCGCATAAGAAGTTTCACTTCAAAAAATAACAAAGTATTTTTTGTTTACTTACAAAATAATAAGCTCTTGCAAAGAGCAAAGCCCCATTCAAGGAGTCTTTGGTCAACTCATCCCGCTCAATCCCATCCCGCGGGATGAGTTGTCCTAGTGGAATTTTTGAATCGGACAACTCATCCCGCTGATATATTTTACGTCTTGTACGGACATGAAGAAAAGTGCTTTAAAACTAAATTCAATGATTTCCTGGTGCATATTTTATGTGTAATACAACAACGCAACCACAAACGTACAAATTGCATTTAATCTATTGCTTGAGTGAAGGACAGTTCAAGGTCAACTCATCGGGAAATGCGAATACGACTACCTGCTTCCAGCCAATCACAGACAAGAAACTTATCACAATAGGAAGGGTTGAGTGCATCTTTCTATTTTTTCGTACTTAGTTGTGTTAAAGTGATTGAATGTGTGTGAATGTGTGATTTTTTTGTGAACAGTTAAATACATATTTATCAATATCAAGTTATAAGTGCTTTCAATTCGTTCCTTGGGTGAGTAAATTTAATAATTGTTTTTACTAAAGTAGGTTTTTTTTTAATTTTTGTTATACGCATATAAAAGCATACGACCATGGCTATCCTCTAAACATCACATTAAAATATATTACTTGTTGGTAAGTTGTTTATTTAATAGACGTTAAATATTGAATAGTTTGTACATAACTATTTCAGATGAGAATGCTTGTTTCAAACTTTTGAGAGCGTGATTTTTCAGTAGTCGGGTTTTAGCTATTGAATTTATTTTTTATTAGCTTTTTTTTGTCCCGCAGAATCAAAAATACAAATTTTGAACTGAATATCTTAAAGCATTCTCTCCCAATAAATTATTTAAGTACTGAATTTTATACGTAGTACTTAATAATCTTTAATGCTTATTATTTTTCCCCTTAGAATCAACCATCAAAATGTATGAAGATAGCCCTTCAACTTCACGTGGCAATCTATCTCTAAATATAAGTACTACTCAAAGAGGTTCCAAAAAGTTAACAAGACATGGCTATGAATACGTTATTAAAAGACAAAATAATGACAAATCAATCTTGTGGCGGTGTGCGAAAATGAAAACATGCTCTGCGACGATAAAAACTAACTCTGATTTTAATGTGATAATGAATGAAACGAGTCATAGTCATGAACCCTTAAATACAACAGAAGTTGAGATAAAAATGCAAATGGAGAAGTGCTCAAAGGCTGTACAGGAGAATTTGTCTGATCCGATCTCAAAAATATTTGAAGAAAATATGGCTTCTCTGGAAGATCGTGGTTTAGATCTAATAAAGAAGTTGCCAGCTCTAAATAGTGTACAAAAAATGCTGTATAGAAAAAGAAATAAATCAATAGGAGCAAGAAAATTAACTTTTGCAAAAGCTAAAGATGTTGAAGTGCCGAAAAAATTTGAAAAGATATTATTTGCTGATTACGCACATGGGAAAACGCGTATTCTGATATTTGCTGATAATGAATTGAAAAAATACATGGCAACTTGTAAGAAATTTTACATGGATGGTACATTCAAAGTTTGTCCAAAGCCATTCTATCAATTGTACACTATTCACGCTGAGCTTGGAAGCAGTCAAGAATATCTTAATGTCATTCCAGTAATATACGCTCTGTTACCTGATAAGAAAATGTCCACGTACGAGCTGTTATTTCAAATAATAAAAAGTCAAATAACTGAGTGGGACCCCAATGACATTACAGTTGATTTTGAAGTTCCAGCTATATTGGCAATTCGAAGCAACTTCCCGGGTGTGAAAATAACGGGCTGCTATTTCCACTTCAATCGCAGTCTCTGGCGTAAAGCTAAGGCGCTAGGTGTATGCAAAACACAATTAGGCAAAATTCATGTAAAACTCTGTGCTGCTTTGTCTCATCTCCCATCCGAGTTAGTTAATGAAGGATGGCTCTACGTGATGGAGGAAGCTCCAAACAGCAACTGTGTCACACAATTTAATGACTACTTCGTGAAAACTTGGCTCGAAAATTCGGTTCTCGCAGACACTTGGTGTACATTCCGGCAAATGAATAAGACAAATAATGTTGTAGAAATATGGAACGGGCACATCAAAAAATATATTAAATCAAAACCGAATATTGCTCAATTTTCGGAGGGCTTAATCAAAGATATACATTTCTTCGCCTCCATTATAAGAAAATCTACAGGCGGCTTCAAAATTTCGACGAGATTGCCTGAAACTATAGAGAACAAGAAAAAAATTGACTATGCCATAAACCAACTAATCACCGGTCAAATCACAGTAGGACATTGTTTAGAAAAACTAAGAAGTTGACTATGTTTAAATGACGTCGTAAATTTTGTATCTATAATTTTATTTTATATAGGTATGTCAAATATTTAATCTTGTTGATTTTAATGATTATTTATTCAGATTTTAATTGTAAGTTTATATTCGTGCATTTTTATTTGGGACTTATAATCATAGAGTATAATTTTAACTAGTTTTAAGTAAATCTTAAGAATCCAAATAGTTGTTAATAATTGTTAATTTTTTAGTTTTATTTCAAATTTTAAGACTATTTACATTTTTTAATACGTGATTTTTAATCAAACGACTGTGATTTTAACTAATTTTAAGTAAACCAGTTATAATCTAAAAACTAGTTGTTAATTATTTAGTTTGATTGATAAATGTTATAGATTTGATTGTTAAATATTCTTTTTAGAAAATTTAGATTTTTATACGTAACTTTTAATGAAACTATTGAGATTTTGACTAGTTTCTTTATGTTTAATTTATTGATTTTGATAGTTAAAACTGTGATTTCTGATTTTTTAAATACTTTACAGTGTAATAATATTAATCAAGGGCAATTTTAATAGTTATTGTTTTTTTTAATTTCTATAAATGAAACTACTGTGATTTTTGATTATATCAGCTTAACCAAGCTATGGGTGTTTAATTTTTTCCCCAAACACTTTTGTTCATGAATGTACAAATATTTCAAATAATACAATACATTTTACCTTTTCTCTAAAGCGGTATGAGTTGACCAAAGAAAAATAATAAAAATATTAATGCGGACAACTTATCCCGCGGGATAAGTTTTAAGCGGGATGAGTTGACCAAAACCTCCATTCAAGCCGTAATAAAGTTGTAAAGAAAATTTATATTTATACTACGATATGCTAATAGGGGAAGTTACTCCCCACCATTCTTTTTCACCATGAAACACCATTGTCACACTCTGCAAAGCAAAAACTGGTGGCACTGCCGTCATTATCCGGTGGGCGTGCCGAAGAAATCCATGGAAACCATGAAAGTACACCCTATCTTGAAGAAGTTAGAGTTTTAAACAGAATAGTGGCTGTTTGTGTACACATGTTTGTGTTTTATAAGAAGGTTATGTATGTGGGAAAGCCTGTCGATGGCTATTTAAGTTTAGTGTTAATAATATTTATTTTGGAAGTGAAAAACTAAACATTTTCGTGGAATGTTTTGATGTTTTTAGGTTTCGGTACCCAGATGGTCAAACGGGACCCCATTACTGAGACTTTGCTGTCCGTCCGTCTGTCACCAGGCTGTATCTCATGAACTGTAATAGTTAGCCAGTTGAAATTTCTACAGATCATGTATTTCGCCGCTGTAACAAAAAATACTAAAAACAAAATAAAATAAATATTCAAGGGGGCTCCCATATTAAAAAGTGATTTTTTGCTCGTTTTTATAAATAATGGTAAGTACGGAACCCTTCGTGCGCGAGACCGACTCGCACTTGGCCGGTTTTTTTTTCTAATTAAACTAACATAGGTCTCTAAGAAGAAATAAATAAGTCAACTAGTAATCATTTTAGTAAAAAAAATATTTACAAAATTACTTATTAAAGTCAAGCAACAAAAAACATTGCCCCCGGTTTAATTTGAAAATTATGGCTCTCAATAGAGAAAAGCTTAGTATTATAAGAATCGTTACTGTCAATATCCTTTTATAAGTAAAGTGCTTCATGGTTCTTTTTGCCAATAAACCATCAGAACGAACGCGGCCATCTTGTTCAATCTACATATTTTAATGATTACCGACAGCCCTCTTGGCTCTTGGCAATGGCCATTGGGCTATGGCGCTGTTCAAATCAAATCATCATCAATCAGATCAATCATTTCTCTGCAAATATGGATAATTAGTACAGAGATGTCGTGATCTGATACATCATATTTATATTGCGTAATGGTTTGGACTTTCAACGAATGAATGAAAATGAAAATTGACGTTTAATCGTTCCGCCATATTTCTTTTTCGCGAGCGACCAATTAATTGCAATATACTTACACGAAACCATGCCAAAATCGCATTCTTGGACATAAAAAAGTACATGACATGCTTTATGCTGTCGAAAAAGATTGCGACGTTCATTAAAATCATTACGGCCCCCTACTTTGTTACAGTTTGGGAGGTATAAAGGCCATAATAATATAATGTAGCTGTACCTAAAAAATAAAGTTACGTTTTTATTTTGATTTCGAAACAATAAAGTTTGAAAGAGGCCACTTAACTATATTTTATTTCTTTGTTTGTACATTTAAAGGTGTGATGATCCAGTGATACCAATTTTACCAATGTGATATTGGAAGGGTGACCTGACCCCCCATTACACACAGAGTTTCCTCCGTGCCTCGGAAAGCACGTTAAGCTGTTGGTCCCGGCTGTCATTTGTAGATCTTTGACAGTCGTTGCCGGTAGCAGTGACCCGAAAGTTTGACAGCCAGTCTTACCAAAGGGTATCGTATAACCCAGTACTAACTGGGTTGGGAGGTCAGATAGGCAGTCGCTCCATGTAAAATACTGGTATCCAGCTGCATCGGGTTAGACTGGAAGCTGACCCCAACGTAGTTGGGAAAAGGCTAGGCAGATGATGATGATGTTTTTGGATGATTTCTTGAGTTACCTGCCAACGATAAACCGAGAATGAACAAAATCTATTTGCAAGAGCCAAATGGTTGCTGTCCATAGAAATGTAACGTGTCAAACTTGGCAATGTTATGGTTCTGTCATTTTGCTTAAGTTGTCACTGAGATCACATTTATTTTAATCGTTTCTGCCTCGTTGCTCTTGCCTCGTTGATCGCAAGTGCTACTGCCAAGCATGAGGTCCTGGGTTTAATGCCCGCGTCGGTAAAGTGATATTTTATTTTTCCATGAAGAAGTATCAGCCGTAGCCGTCCAAGCAGCAATAGGCTCGACCGCTATTACAAGTCGACTTAAACGTATCCGGCTAAATGTCATGTTATTTTTACTTATGTCAATAAAGTGTCTTAAATCTCTTAGATCGAAACATAAACAATACCTATACATACTTGGAGAAACAATAATATGAACGAACGCAAAACAAACAATGTCGTCCTAGGTGGCAATGAATAATTCAGCAGAACAGACACTTGGGGTGAGCAGGGGTGATGTCTAGACCGAATGTTTTGTACCTACTAGCTGTTGGTATACTTACACTACGTGTGTACTAGGTGTTTGTTTTCGTAATAATTTAACAAGGTTTTGTGTGATTTTGAAGGCGCTGTGTAGAAGGTGTTATATAAACTTACTCTGTCATTTACGGGATATCTTCCGTGATTATCAATTATTGTTAGCTCCCGATATTCTAAGCTCCCGATATTTCGACGCCAAACGATGATGATTAATATTGGGATAAAAAAGTCACAAATTGTAAACGCTTTAACTGTTACCTCTCTGTCTTTCACCCATAAGCAGAGTGCATCCTGCAACGTCTTGTCTACAACTGACAGGTTCGTGACAAGACTTGTCAATTTGTCATAGCATCTAAATTTTGTCGCAAAACTGACGCAAAACTTTTTATGTTCTTAATTTTCTTAGGAACCTGATCCAGTTGAACACCAGTATTTTACCTGGAGCGACTGCCTGTATGACCTCCACAAACCAGCTAGGAACCAGTACCTATAACGACCAAGATCTACAAATGACAGACGGGACGAACGGCTTAACATGGTTTTCGAGGCCTGGAGGAAACTCGGTATGTAATGGCTGGACACCCATCAACAGGCCAACCTAGACAAGCGCGGGGTAACCTTAAGATTGATCCGAGCGGCTGTTGTTTAGCCATGAGCACCTCAGAAGAAATCATCTACAAACATTCATACATTTTGTCATACATTCAAATTGTCTCCGATATTTGTTGACGCATCCTCACCAGGGGTGCTAGAGTGTTTATGAGGTTTCATTATTCATCGCTTGGGGTTGCAAGTGGCTTAAGGCGGTACTTCAGGCTTTAGAGGTGGTAGGCAGGGCTCGTTTCAATCCCAAACTCCAAAATTGTGGAGGCGAAGTATCTTACTCTTGACTGGGGAATACACCTGCTTAGGTACTGAGACCTTCACCGTTTTAGTCGTGTAATGCTGGCACGTTATAAAGGAAAAAGAACACAACCATTAGGTTCAAATTAAAATAAGAAAAGAACGCCCAAAACACGGGTGTGTTAAAATTCGATATTTAAATGGTCGTGTATTCAATCTTTTTTAATTAGTTTTAGTAATTTAGGCTTCCAGAATTGGAACACAATTTAGCTCTAGTTGCTGAACATGTGTTGCTTTGGAGTCAGGGGCGAACACAGCGAGAGATTTCTGAAACTTTAAATGAAGCGCCTAAAACTTTTAGGGAAGTCTCAACAAGGTACAACTAGACCGGCCTATACACAAGTATGTGTATTTATGGTCGCTGAGATCAGATTGCAACTAGATTTTGGACGTTTTAATTAAGGCAATATGGGTCTTCTGGGTATCAGTTTTTGTTGCACCCAGGTGCGCGAAAATACTACAACGGGTGTTTTTAGTGGTTTAGCAAGCCCAACAAATTAATCCAGTACTAAAAGGGCTTCATTGATATGTGTACTTTTACTTGCCCACGCAGGAAAAATCATCGACAAAAGTTATTTAAGTATAAATCAATGTCTGTATAAACAATCGATCACCTTGCTATGTGGTCTGACCATCTGCTATACAAATGTACCACACAACTCTTCAAATCATTACCGCAACAAACAAAAACGAATCCAAGGATCAACGCAGCCCATCTCCTTCGCCACAAATAAAAGAAAAAAAAATACTCGGAATGCCGTGAAAACGGAAAAATGGCGTTCCGTACATTGGCGCCAAATTAAACCGGGTTCTGTATCCTATCGCGCTTTGATCTCCGCGCACAGGAGTGTTTGCGTAGCCCTGTCTGTCTGTTTGCCCTCTGCGCGTTGAAAAGACCCCCTGAATGGGCGCCGGGACTTCTCTCAATAGTAGATTTAAATCGGTGAGGACGGCAACTATAGCGCGGCAATTTGTGGGTAGAAGATACTGCGATAAAGTAGCATGAGGAGTGATGTATGGCGGGATATGTGAGGTGGGTATGTGTCTATGGAAAAGCGAAACGAAAGCTATTTAAGACGGAGATATGGTGGCCGAATTCTACAAGGTGTTGTTTTGCATCCTCGTCAAATTTTAGGAGGTGGGCACAAAGGACATAAATAATTAATTATAATTACGATACCTAGTTAATTATTAATAAACGTTGTTTTTTTTTTGTTGTTTATGTTTGTCAATATTTCAGAATAACCCCCTTAACGTGGTTTAGGGAATAAGAAATTATCAATTAAACATTTGAGATTGTTTGTATGTGTGTAAGCAAGGTTATAGGGCAAGAACCAGACGGGCCGCGTTTAAAACACGGGTGTTTCAAACTTACCGATTTCCGTAAATAAGGAAAAAAAATAAAAATTACCTACCCATTTTATTATTGATTCGGGACGAGAATCATTAGCATAGCGCAAAACAACACCTTGTCTATCTTACTAAACTATTTAATTAGTATAGGATTTTAGAATTCGGCCATTCGGCCGCCGTCAGAAATGCGAAACTTTGTGAGGATGTATGGATGACTGGTTGTTTATTACTCTTTAAAGCAAAAACTTCTGTATGGATCTGTATGAAATTTGGTACAGGGACAGTAGCATAATATAGGACTTTTTATCCCGATACCGTCGGTCATTTACCGAACAAAACGCGGGCTAAGCTGTTGGCATAAGCTACTATTTATTAAAAGAAAAATTGTTATTTCCAATGTTAATCTAATGACACGGCGACGTTGATTTTACTGAGCTTTGGTGTTTTGAATTTACAACAACGTGGAGATCGGATAAAGTACCATATGAAAAAAAAATATACGTACTGGTTGGTAGGTGGTTTATGTACATACACTCTTTTCTATTTTTCCCACGGGGTTAGGCAAACTACTGAAAGACTCCTTGCGTCTGTAGACGAGGCGCAAAGAATACTCCTTAGCTTACGTAAGCTACAAATTTAAAAACTATCTCTTTATAATATTATTATAGACTAGCTGTCCCCGGCATGCGTTGCCATGCACTTTTTATCTACTTACCTACCATACCTTACCTACCTACCCTACCCGACCTACCTACCTACCCTACATACCCTACCTACCCTACCCTACCTACTTACCTACCCTACCCTACCTACCCTACATACTCTACCTACCTTACCTACCTACCTACCCTACCCTACCTACCTACCTACCCTACCCTACCTACCTACCTACCTACCTACACTACATACCCTACCTACCCTCCCCTACCCAACCCTACCCTACCTACCTTTCTACCCTACTTAACCCTACCCTACCGGCCTATCTACCCTACCTACCCTACCTTTCTCACCTTTTAAACCTTCCGTGGACTACGACATACATTTTAAAACCAAAATCAGCCAAATCGGTTCAGCCGTTCTCGAGTTTTGGCGAGACTAACGAACATCCATAACCAGTAATCCAACTAGGCCCTTTTTGTGAAATCAATCGTGGATGCTAAACTTTATGTAACTGTTGCAACATATAATAAGTTAATTGTCTCGATTCGACAACCCCGACTTACTCTCACATCGTGGATGCTAAACTTTATGTCTGTTGCAACATATAGAAAGTTAATTGTCTCGGTTCGACAACCCCGACTTACTCACGAGTGAACTGTTACCCGGAGTAGGTATGCTAGATACCGTGGCCCTGGAACACGAAGGGTTAAGCACACACGGATGAATTTTAGTTAGTACAAGTATGACACTCGTTTCCGCTCCGCCCAGAGCGGGAGGGGAGTCATTCGATGAGTTCCCATTTTAAACAAAAAAAAAAATAGGTATGCTTAGAATTCGTGTAAAAGTTTTTCAACTATGAGCCGACTCTTACCTTGTTCATGGTTAAAATATCATCATTCTCTTGTCCTTATCAGAATTAATATCCCGGCGTATCATGTCTTCTTCCATACTACCCTATTACAGGTCATCTTATCAGTCACCTCATTTCTAGCCATACTATCCTTCAGACAGCCCATCCACCGTTTCTTGGTCTTCATCTACTGTTATATTCACATTCATATTCAAAACTATCCTGACATCATTTTCCTGACCTCCGCATCACATGCTTATACCACACAACTTTTTAGTCAACGGTGCCATTTTCAGACTTTTTCATAAGAACTCTATTGTTTCTAGTTGAAATACTGTATGTTAACATTATTACCCTACTGTGGTAAGACTCCACAAGTGACAACTCTCATGGCCTGTTAGCATTATTAATTATCTCGTTTCCCTTATTTGACGTTTACAACGTGATCAGAAATCAAATAAGTTTTGACGTGAGACACCATTTTAATTTAATTCGTAGCGTTAGATGTTAGGAATGTTACATATTTATGTCTAAATGTGTGACCATTAGTGTTTTTTTTTTTAAATGGCTGAAACTATAGTCCTGGAGCCTTAGACGAAATGAGATTCTATCAGCGATATTGGTGATTGATAATTCAAAAACGTAGGTATTGGAGATCGGGACAAAATTCGCAAAATTATAGGTATCTTAACCGGCCACTGTCCCCTAATCAAACACCTATTTACCATAGGTGTGACAGACAGCCCTCTGTGCAGAGGATGCATGGAGGACGATGAAACGGGTGCGCCAAAGTTCACCTAAATTTTCAACTCCGATAATTGGAAATACGAAAATGTTCTTCCTAACATTTTTCATCCTAACAATCACAATTCCTAACTACTCTGTCTCTAATGTTCATAATTCCGAAGCATTCAACTTCATAATGTCAGTAGCAATAAACATCTATTATACTTTTATTTGTTTTCCTATATTTTCTCAACAACCGTCTTTTACACTATTATTCAAAGTCATATCTTTTGTGTTTAGATTTCTTTTTTATTAATTAAAGCGTCTTCTTTAATTTTATTTATAGCGGTGTATACCTGCAAAGATATCCATAGGTTAGGTTAGGTCAGAACTGTGACCAACTACGCGCGAGCGGAGCGAGCGGAGCGAGCGGTGCCGCGGCAGCGGCCGGCGAGAGCTACCTCGAAATTGGTTGCGAAATTTTTCTAAGTATTTTTTTCATAGTGGGGGCACTATAACTATCATCTTATACCCACATATATTTTTTATTACACTTGGTAAATGTTTCTTTCTGAATAGGAGAGAAAATATTATGGTAATTTTGTTTAGGGATAATAGCGTTATGATAAAAACCATTAGGAGTTTAAATATATTTACATTAATGATATTATTAATTACAATTTTCGGAAACATGAGTGTTATGGACATCGCCGGTAGCACTACAAATAGTATGAATTGAAAACTTTAGGATAAAAAATTTTAGGAAGAGTGATCATTCGGATTACAAATCATTAGGAAGAACAATTTCGGGTAAAGAACTTTAGGTGAGCCAATATGGACCCCGATGAAACACCTGATGCTTATGGAGTGCAGAAGCGTGGCAGATCAACGGGCACGGAATCTTCAATCGCCGGCATCACTCACGGAAGCCTGCAGCAGCCTGAAAAGGCTGCTAGGTTTCTGGGAGGACCTGGGATGGTTGGCGTAACCAGAGATTTTTTCACACGTACAATGGCCCAATAAAGAAGCTATGTGCGGAAACAGCCCAGCTAACCTAACTTAACGTAGTTATTGGTCAAACTTGGAAAGCTCGTTGACTTCTGCGCTGTCACCGATGACGGCGCTTAGAATCTGACAACGTTCTGGTACAACAATATTTTAAAAAATCCGTGCCAGCAACCAAAAAAAGAAAATACCAACATAAATACTTACTTATTCAATAAAATCGAGCACACATCACAATTAGTAAGCAACCATTCAATGGTGGTTATTTACCAGAATAAGTAAATCAACATCAATTCATAGCGAATAACGTTGTGGTCATTATGAAGATTGACGTCGGACGCAGTCTAACAACCCATCAATTCTGACCGGGTAGGGTGGCTAGCAGTGTAGCTGAAAAACGGACAGTCTTGGTACTTAGTTGTTTGTTTTATTATTATGTATGTTTGGCGCTCAAGGTAGAGAAGAAAGGACTGGGGCATAGATACGAATCGATGCATTGATTGTGTGACGCAATCTAATACTAGTGATGTTCTTTTTCGCTTATACATGGTAACATTTGGTGCGACGATGCCACACACCCATGTTCATTTTTGTAAGTAAAATCTCTTAAATACCCGCATTTTCAGGACCTGATCCTGAAAAGATGCCGCCTCTTTTAGTTTAAATTGTCAATTATATCTCAGATGAATATCCGCTACAATTCGTAACCCTAATGACTCAACCCCGGATTTATCCTCGATTGTATTCAATCATGGCTCCCCTAACCAGCAGAGATAAGTCATGGTGGTGGATAGGATTACATCACAAATTATGTTTTGTGCTTAATGTGCTTATGTTACGTATGGAAATCTAATCTTATGTTTAGAAAGTTAGAGTGAGCGTTTTGTAAGGAAAATAGCTGGGGATAAATATTTTTGGTATTTAAGTAATAGTAATAGTAATTTTGGAGTTTAAGTTGAAATTTGACAAGCATGAAACTTGCTACAGACTAAAAAGACAGGTTTCTTTTTTTTTTACAAAAAGTCGTTAATTCTGTTGAAATCCTTACGCGTTCCTTATTTAAAAATTAAATAGAGCGTATAAATTTCAGTCCATGACTCGTTGCTTTAGTTAAGTCTAGTGGTCGTAAGCATTACAGCTGAACACGAGGTCCTGTGTTCGTCACCCAGGTCGTGAAAAGTGTTATTGGGGTTTTAACCGATTTTTGTCCATCAGAAACACTGACTGGAATCTAGTTTCGAAACCCGGTTGATGTTTAAGTATCGCCCCTATTTCATGGAACTTAAACAAAACTGGGTGGAAAAATGTGGGTGTACTTAAAGTAGTTAGTCGTTTAGTATAGCAGCGGTGGCCAAGTGGTAACAGCCCCGACATACGAGCAGTAAACCGTGGGTTCGAACCCAGACAGGCGCATTACTTTGTGTAATTTAGTTCATGACCCAAAACCGGCATGTCCTAAAAGTAAAAGTTCGAAGACATGTGACATCTACCAACCCGCACTGAGCCCGCGTGGTGCATTACAGCCTACTCCCTCTCCTAGAGAGGAGGGCTGTGTCTCAGCAGTGGGAACATTATAGGCTGATGACGATGACTTTTAGTACACCTCTGCCTAGCACGTCGAGAGAATACAAACAAGATGTTGTTATATAAATTGCAGTGCTATACAGGATGTTTGGTGCATTGCCAAATCGAATAGGCCGAAAGGAGAGGTCATTTGCTATCTCTTCACGCCCTATAACTCATTCCTTGAGGCACCGGTTTTTTATAACAACTTTTTAATTTACAATTTTAAAAATTCCAAAATTCTGCATTTTAGGTCAAATAAGAAAATAAAAAAGATTTTTAGACTTAAAATTTCGATTTAATTTTGTTGTGTACTGTTGTATGATTCTATCAAATTCAAAATTACTTGCTATTAATAATTACTTTCTTTTTTAATAGCTCGTAAAGTTTTTGTAAAAGAAAAATAAACTTAAAACTCAACTTTAAATGGCTATAAAAAAATACTAAAAGCGATCGGGATCTTCGAATACCTTTAAAAAGTTCTCTAGTCTGTCCCCTTTCCGACGGTATGCAATATGCGCAAAAAACGTTTAATACCTTTTTATTATTAGCTAAATGTGTAATCGAGACACTAGGCTGATAGTCGAAATTACAGTAAGAACAGTAGTTTTAGCATAAATAATATGCCTCAAGTAAGTAGACAGATACTGTTATGTCACTAGTGCGTAGTGTCCTATGTTCTCTGAACAAGATTTGTGATTTCTGAATTAAAGTTCTTTTTTTAAATTTCAAATTCTTAAAAAGTTGGTTCCTGTTTAAGAAAGAGATAGGGCACTACGCACTAGTGACATAACAGTATCTATCTACATACTTGAGGCATGTAATTTATGCTAAAACTACTGTTCTTACTGTAATTTCGAATATCAGCCTAGTGTCTCGATTACACATTTAGTTAAAAATGAATAGGTATTAAACGTTTTTTTGGACATATTGCATACTTTTGGAAAGGGGACAGACTAGAGAACTTTTTAAAAGTATTCGAAGATCCCAATCGCTTTTAGTTTTTTTTATAGCCATTTAAAGTTGAGTTTTAAGTTTATTTTTCTTTTACAAAAACTTTACGAGCTATTAAGAAAGAAAGCAATTATTACTAGCAAGTAATTTTGAATTTTATAGAATCATACAACAGTACACAACAAAATTAAATCGAAATTTTAAGTCTAAACAATTTTTTTTTTATTTGACCTAAAATGTTGAATTTTGGAATTTATCAAAATTTTTATTATAAAGTTGTTATAAAAAAACTGGTGTCGCAAGGAATGAGTTAAAGGGCGTGAAGAGATAGCAAATGACCTCTCCTTTCGGCCTATTCGATTTGGCAAACGATGCACCAAACACCCTGTATATCATTCATAATGTCGTCCTGTATCTTTATAATATACATAACCTACTACTCAATTGTAGGGTATTGATTAATACAAGGTGTTGTTTTGCATCCTCGTCAAAATTCAGGAGGTTGTCACAAAAGACATAAATAATCAATAGTAATTACGGTACCTAGATAATTATTAATAGACGGTGCTTTTTTTGTTGTTTTATTTTATCAGTATTTCAGAATAACCCCCTTACCGTGGTTTAGGGAATAAGAAATTATCGAACAAACGTTTGAGATTGTTTGTATGTATGAAAGCGCGGATATATGGCGAGGACAAGACGGGCTGCGTTTAAAAAAAATCTCCGTTTACACTTACCGATTTCCGTAAATAAGAAAAATAATTAAAAATTACCTACGAATTTTATTATTGATTTGGGTCGAGAATCCTTCGCATTGTTACCGCCTAGAATTTGACGAGGATGCAAAACAACAGCCTTTATAGACAATTGTTTTAAGTGGTCCTTGAAAGCGACTGGCCGGTTACACTCGTGCGCAATTGTCATCTTGACCAATGAATGTCTGACTGTAATACATACCTATGTAGACTAGTAATATTCCTATGAACATCTTGTATCTACCTACCTACTGGATGGGTGTTTCAAACAGGAGTTCCAGATGACTTACCAATTGTTCAATTGTTGGACTGCATAGGAAATTATTTTAAAAGAAATCTTTAGGTACACCTTAAGTTTCAAAGAGTTTACTGACTGCACTAACTTTCGTCCCCTATTTAACCTTTAAGGTACGCTATCATCATCATCATTATTTCAGCCGACAGACGTCCACAACTGGACATAGGCCTCCGCCAAGTGTCGCCACATTGACCGGTCCCTCGACCCGCATCCAGCGGATCCCCGCAACCTTCACCAGATCATCGGTCCACCTAGTGGGAGGCCTTCCAACGCTATCAATAACACTATAAACTGGATATTTACGATGTTTACTATTTGTTTTGAGTTCTCGATATTTCGGCGCTGTTGCAAGCAACATGATCACGGATAAACTGAAGTTGTTGCGGTGGGTCTCTATGGAACGAATTATTATAAAAGTAACTTCAGTAAAATGTTAAGCTTCTAGCACCTAGTGGTTTAGGGTCATCGTTCAGTCAAGGAAATTAAGGAGCTCGTGGCTTAATAATAACAGCCGCACGGGTCGATCTTTAAGGTTAAGCCGTGCTTGCCGTGGATAGGTGATCATAATTACATACCGACTTTCCTCCGTGCCTCGGAAAGCACGTTAAGCCTTTGGTCCCGGCTGTCACTTGTAGATCTTTGGCAGTCGTTACGAGTAGTCAGAAGCCAAAAGTCTGACATCCAGTCTTACCAAAGGATATAGTATTACCCAGTTACTGGGTTGTGGAGGTCAGATAGGCAGTCGCTTCATATAAAATACAGGTACTCAGCTGCATCCGGTTAGACTGGAAACCGACCCCAAGATAGTTTGGGAAAAGGCTAGGCAGATGAGGATGTCCAGTCAGTGAAATAATGAATTAAGTCCTTAGAAACACTTCTGAAAAAAGGGAAATTTAACACGATAAACCATCGACATTTTTAAAAGAGAAAAGTATACTTACTTAACCTATGTTTTTGCTAATAATTATGTGAACTAATCACAGAATTATTAGCAAAAACATAGGTTATAACTTATACGCATTGCCCCTGACTTTCAAAACCCAATCACGCCTTCCGTGTGTTTCCACCATTAAAGTCCCATGGTGTCCCATAACCGTAAACTATGTAATCTAAGTAAAACCACCATAAAAGCTGGGCTCGGACACTTACCTTCTGAATGGAAAACAATTATCTTTTCGATGGGGACCGGGGACAATATGGCGCCGCCGGTTTTCAGTTAATATTTTGAGTAAAGTTAGCTTAGAAACAACACGCCTGTTTCCACTGCAACGTTAGGCAGAAGTGTACCAGTAGGTATCGAGTACACAAGTACATCTATCTAATATACATATAAAATTATCGTGTCGCGGTGTCTGTTACCAAACTCCTCCGCAACGGCTGAATAGATTTGTATTAAGTTTTGTGTGCATATCTAGGTAGGTTTGAGTACAAGCTGTTGTTTTGCAATCTCGTCAAATTCAAAGACGTAACTATGGTAATAATGATTCTCGACCCGGATCTATAATAAAATAGGCAGGTAATATTTTACCTTTTTCTTATTTACGGAAATCAACGAACCGGTAATCAGTGAACCACCCGTGTTTCAAACGCGGCCCATCCGATCTTCGCCCTATAACCGAGTTTTCACACATACAAACAATCGCAGACATTTATTCTATCATTTCTTATTCCCTAAACCACGTCAAGGGGGTTATTCTGAAATACTGACAAATTTTATCAACAAAAAAAAGCAGCGTTTATTAATATTTAACCAGTAACCGTAATTGATATTGTTTATTTATATTTTTTCTGACAACCTCCTGAATTTTGACGAGGATGCAAAACAACACCTTGTATACACACTGTATTCTAAATTTAAATTTAAGGAAAATGGCCAGCAATAAATCTTCCCACTCACCATCACTAGTCAGTCAACACTTCCAATTTTCAAAATATTTTCTCTAAAATCCCAAAGTCATAGACAAAACGGAAGTGACGACGGAGATGCGCGTGCGACTGCTTCCTGCCGCGTGCTCGCCAAAATGGCGGCTGCCTGCTTCCGGTTAGAACAGGAAGTGACGCTAGAGGGTGCCATCGTACAATTTATGGTAAGGGATGCTGCGATAATGGAATTATTTAGATTTGCGCAATCATTGTCGTGTGTGTCTAAAGTGTGTCGGATTTACTTGTAGTTTTGGAGTGATGAGACAGTTTTGGTGAGAGAGAAATTTAGATTTTCGAGACTGAATGTCAATAAGAGACAAAAATCCATACTAATATTATAAATGCGAAAGTCACTCTGTTTGTTTGTATGTTTGTTTGTTTGTTACCTTTTCACGACTAAACGGCAGATCGGATCTTAATGAAATTTGGCAAGAAGAGAGATTTCAACCTTGGGAAGGACATAGGCTACATATCATCACGCTACGAGTACGACCAATAGGAGCGGAGCAGCAATGAAAAATGTTGCGAAAACGGGGAAAATGTGACGCAGACGAAGTTGCGCGGGACATCTAGTAATGAATAGTTATGGCTACTTTTTAGAACTGTGCAATAATAAATAATCACCCTAAGGTAAACTGGTAGAAAATGCCTAAGGCATTAAGTCCAGTCCAGTGTTTTTTATACTTGTGCATAAAGTTTTAATAAATAAATAATATAAAGGAAAAGACAAACCTTAAGATCTGCCCTCAATCTTACAGTGGCTGACAAAAGTTAGTTAAAATTGAAGAAACTGATAGTTTGAACTGTAACTGCCAACTATCTATGATTTAGAATTTCCTGATTTTCTTTTATTTATATGACAACCCGTTATATGAAAAACTTAGTCAGTGCTGGGTGTATCCTATAACCCAGTACTAATTTTTTTTTTAACCTCCACAACCCAGTTAGTACAGGTAATACGATACCCCTTCGTAAGACAGGTTGTCGGGCCACTGACTACCTGTAACGACTGTCAAAGATCTACAAATGACAGCTGGAACCAATCCGAGGCACGGAGGAAATTCAGCATGTAGGGTCACCAAACTAGGCAAACGAGGCTTAACTGGAAGATCTACCCAATCGGCCATTATTACCAAGCCACGAGCTCCTCAAGCTCATTTATCTATACATCTACATATAAATAAAGTGTCTGTTTGTAATATTAAAATAACTGCTTTTTACTACATGCATATGAATGTATAGGTACTAGGTGTTGTTTTGCATCCTGGTAAAATTTTAGGAGGTGGTCACAAAAGACATAAATAATCAATTAAAATTACAGTACCTAGTTAATTATTAATAAACGCTGATTTTTTTTGTTGTATAAGTTTGTCAATATTTCAGAATAACCTCCTTAACGTGGTTTAGGGAATAAGAAATTATCAATTAAACGTTTGAGATTGTTTAAGTATTTGTGTAAGTGAGGTTACAGAGCAAAAGCCAGACGGGCCGCGTTTAAAACACGGGTACTTTGCACTTACCGACAAAGACGAATAAGACAAATAAAGAAAAAATACCTACCCATTTTATTATTGATTCGGGTCGAGAATTATTAGCATAGTTACATCCTAGAATTTGACGAGGATGCAAAACAACACCTTGTATACGGTACATATACCAAAATATTTTTTTTTTTTTAATTTTGTCTGTCTGTCTGTTTGTTTGTTCCGGCTAATCTCTGGAACGGCTGGACGGATTTTGACGGGACTTTCACTGGCAGATAGGTGATGTGATAAGGAGTAACTTAGGCTACTACTTCTTAAATTCCACGCGGACGAAGTCGCGGGCACAGCTAGTAGTAAATATTATTCAAATATATTATAATATTGGTATGGTCGTAGCAATTACCCGTCATGGTCGATATGGTAGAAAGATGACGAGAGGTGCAATTATCAATGAATTTGTGCTAACATTAACTATTAGTGCTATTATAACGCCATTACGAAGACTTTTTTTATCGTTCTTGTGTTTTGTTTACGTTAGGGGTCAGTTTGTATTTATTGTTTTCAAATTGCTGATGGGAAATATCTTCTTGAAGTTATATTGCTAAATAGAAACAAGAAAAGAAAGAACAAATGTTTATTTATCGCAGGGACATGACGTGCATACAAAATGGCAGAAAAAAACATTACACATAAGTACAACGCATTACAAATATTTAAAAAATTATTTTTAAATGTTTTTTTGTTTTAAGAAATATGTAAAAATATTAAAAAAAAAAATAGTTGAATTAATGTATAAAGATTAAAAATAAATAAATTACAATATAAACATTAATAGTAATTATAGCGTGTCTCCTTTTTGGGATACTATAATAATAATTTATTTATTTCAAGTAACTATGACTCATATACAAAACGGTTAGTAACAATATTATTTATAACACATTTGCTCGTAAAGGGTCTCTTATTGCACCAAGTTCAGTATCGTAATGTATCACATTACGCACTAGTGCGGTAATGTAAAGTAAAACGCACGGCTTATCATAATGCTCCGTCTAAATCGAACGGTACTTTTTTAAATCTTAGCAAAGAGTTTTTATGTCAGAAAAGTAGTCAACATTTTATTAATAAAATTAAGTTGGGAGATAAAATATAATAAATAAACATTTAATTCTTTAATTTAATCAATTTTGACCATAAATTACAACCATTTATCTGTAACAAAACACAAAAATATTAATTTACTTTATTAGTAATACTGGCTGTTTTTGTGCCTTTGCCTTAAAAAAAGCGTAAAAATTATTCCGCGCGCTTTCTCTTTACGCTGTATTGACTTTGTTTGAAAATGTCATCCGAATTTTATTTATTTCCTCGCAAATGTGTTATAAAACGTCGTATGACATACGTGCGCTTTGATAATTACAGCCTCTGCTTTCTTGTAGCCCTCGCCTACGGCTCGGGCTAGCAATATCGCCTCGGCTGTAATTTTCAACTTACCGCACTTATATCATAATGTACTATTACTTAAGACCATGTAAGTACTTTATCATATCACTTAAAAAGACATGACATGACATGGCTTTTCTTTATTTTTTCATTTTGTCGTTTAATAGTGCGTTCTCTTTTCTTTAATTACCTAATTATCTCGGTTGTGTCTGTTAGTTTTGCCGTTGGGAAACTATCCTATAGATGGATCACGAGACACCGTGACATCACAGACATCGCCTTAAGAGGCGATGTCTGTGATGTCACGGTGTCTCGTGTCTCGGTGTCACGGTGTCTCGTGTCTCGGTGTCACGGTGTCTCGTGTCTCGGTGTCACGGTGTCTCGTGTCTCGGTGTCACGGTGTTTCGGGGATAAGTCCCCGAATGGTTAAGCAGAGATGTATCTAAGCTATGGCAAACCTCCAGTTTACCAAAAGGCGTGAGCCTATTGCCATCATCATCGTCATCATGATTTCAGCCGAAAGACGTCTACTGCTGGACATAGGCCTCCCCCAAGTATCACCACATTGACCGATCCCGTGCGACTCGCATCCAGCGGATTCTCGCAACCTTCACCAGGTCATCGCTTCAACTAGCGGGAGGCCTTCCCACGCATCGTCTTCCATTCCAGAACTTTTCGACCCTATCGGCCATCCGTTCTGCTAGCAATATGCCCTGCTCACTGCCACTTAAGTTTGGCAATTCTTTGGGCTATGTCGGTAACCTTGGTTCCCTTGCGGATGTCATCATTTCTTATTTGATCACGCAAGGAAACTTCGGACATAGCTCTGTCCATTGCCCTTTGGGTGACTTTAAAGCCTTCTGATGAGGCCCGTTGTGAGCGACCACGTTTCATCAACATAAATCTCAATACTCAGGGCCGTCACGGAGAAGGTCCTGATGGAAAACCCAATAACTCTATTCACGACCCGTGAATTAAAACAAAGACAAAAAAAAACGAGACTGTTTCAAACATGCGGAACCCATACATATCTTCCTCCATTCACTACTGTATAGTGCTGAATTTTTCGCCCCGTACCCATACTCCTCGAAGCGTAACTAATATATTTACTGCTAGCCACGATTCTATGTGCTCATAAGTGTTACACTTCCATAACGCAAGGGTTCCATGACAACTATGGTCAATGATGACCATCTTTTTACAGTAACGTTATAGTTTTCTTAGTAAAAATAGTTGTTTTATTTTATAATCTTTGTACTATTTATTTTATTTTCTTATTCTAATAAAAATATAAACAAAAAAAAACACTGATAAATAACAGACAGAACCATACCAAAATTTTCGCAAATGACACGCAACGTGTATACACCCTTGCGCTAGCGACTTAATACTATCGCAGAACATGTGAGCGGGGCAATGACTCTTAGGTATAATCCATTTTCCCCTCATACTTTAAACTTACCTGGCTTAGGACAGTCCAAAATATCTAGGCACTAAACAAAACATTAAAAATTCTTCTATATACGTTATAGGTTTTTTACATATTTGGGACGAGAATCGAATACTGAATACCCTCCCTCAATATGTCCCTCGTTTAACCTAACATACTGTATATAGTTTCGCTGTCTTGGCTTCCGTACGTTATTTCACAGGTGACCGCTGAAAACCAGCGCTGTGATGTGGATCCCCCCATGGCACAGCTTCATGCTGATTGGTAAACTACTTATCGCAGTCACGACGTGCATGCAGTACACTTTTTGTTCCGTCCTGTTTGTACTTTTAATTTTTTTTTTCTTGCGTTGCACCTATTGGGCCGTCCATTAATCACGTGATGTTTTTTGTAGTATTTTTAACCCCCCCTCCCCCTAGGTGATACGTGGTGAGGTTTATGACTAACCCCCCGCCCCCACCCAAAATCACGTGTATTTTTAGTACCTACACAGAATATTACCTTTAAATACAAGTAGGTACTTCGTTCGTTGCCTGGCAACGGCGAGTCAAGGTCACACTACAAGCCGCTTTTCGGTTAAGAATCGCGCGTTTGACGAAAAAATAAATACACGTGATATCTTACTATACCCCCCTCCTCCCTTGTGATATTTCGTGATTTTCGCTGAACCCCCTCCCCCCTCCCTTTCAAGCCTCACGTGATTAATGGACGGTCCCTATGTTTATTGTTTTATTTTATTTTTAGTAGTTGCGCATCAATTAAATCATAACCTGGTGCTTTACCATTCTGCAAATTTAAAATTTCTCTCAATACCTCTTTAGGGCTAGCACTTTTCAATGGCATGCACATCTGCAGTGGTGCGTCAAGGTGTTTACGCACTTCTTTATCTTGCTCGGGGTGCTTGCTAGGTAGAGCTTGAAACACAGTTTTTAGATGTTCAGCGTATACCTGAGCCTTTTCGAGATCTGTTCTGGCCCACTTACCTGCAGTGTTGTCTCCCTAAAAAGGGCGTCATCCAAATCACTGCAATTTTTAATGCCTGCCTAAGACTCAACATCTATCCCGCCCAGTGGAAAATTGCGCAGATTATAATGGTACCAAAACCAGGCAAACCGCTACATGAAGTTAGTTCTTACAGACCGATAAGCCTTCTCCCAGTGCTGGGTAAACTACTAGAGAAAATATTGCTTAACAGGATGTGCAAGTACCTAGCGGAAGACATCCCTATGCACCAATTTGGGTTCCGAGAGAAGCATGGAACTATTGAACAGATCCATCGTATAACGGACACTATAAGTTGCACACTGGAAAACAAACAATACTGCTCCGCCGTATTTTTAGACATCAGTCAGGCCTTTGATAGAGTGTGGCATGACGGACTCTTATACAAGATTAAACAACTGCTACCTCATTCTTTCTTCTTAATATTAAAATCATACCTGCACAAGAGATGCTTTGAGGTGAAGTTCAATAATGAGACCGCTCCTTTATATGAAATACTTTCAGGAGTTCCACAGGGAAGCATATTGGGCCCCGTACTATACCTGCTATTTACTGCTGACCTTCCAACGCAGGCTGATACGTTAACTGCCACATATGCCGACGACACAGCACTACTGTCTGTCCATGAAGACCCAGCCATAGCATCGGCCAAACTGCAAGACCATGTCGATAACGTGGAGGAATGGCTAGACAAATGGCGCATTAAGTCTAATCAAAGTAAATCCATCCACGTGACCTTCACACTCAGAAAGCAGACCTGTCCCCCAATAAAGCTCTACAAAGAGGATATTCCCCAAGCTGAGGACGCCAAATATCTCGGAATGCATTTGGATAGAAGGCTTACCTGGAGAAAGCACATGTGGACTAAACGTAAACAGCTGGACACAAAGTTCAGAATGATGTACTGGCTAATAGGACGGAGGTCAAGGCTGTCACATGAAAGTAAAATGGCAGTATATAAGACCATACTAAAACCCATATGGACCTACGGGATTCAATTGTGGGGTACTGCTAGTCACAGCAACATCGAAATTCTCGAAAGATTTCAAAGCAAGACATTGAGAGCCATGTTAGACATACCTTACTACGTGAGCAATAAAAATATACATCAAGATCTAAATATCAGTACCGTCAAACAAGAGATTGCTAAACACAGTAAAAGCTACCAGGATAGAATATCAACGCACGTCAATCAACTGGCCTTAAAGCTTCAGGGTACAGGCAGTACCTCCCACAGCCGATTGAAGCGGCATAGTGTCCCTATGCTAACCACGAGGTTCAAATAATAAACAAGCTGAAAGGAATTTAAGAAAATAAATCTTTCTGCCAATGATGCCATGAACGGAATACCAATGTATACCAGGCGATTGGCTTATTGTGTCAACACAGATTGCCAAGTTACAGAAAATAACAAAAAAAAAAAAAAAAAAAATTGTCATTTTGTATTACGTCATGTCTCTGCAAACAAATAAAATTTTGCTTTCTTTCTATCTGAAGCTACCAGTTTTTGTTGGCTTTTTCGTATCAGGGGAAGGCAGAAACTATAGAATGCCACCTACTCAAAGCCTGGCATAGAGTTATTTAGCTGCGTCCACATACATTAATCTGTTCATAGACGCACGCCCCGGTGGCAAGACGCTTCAGAGTTTTCTGAAAAACGTCACTTATTATTATAAGCATGGCGGGATCTCTTAATAAAATAATAATAAAAGTTTATTTTGAAACAAAAACACAAGATAGGTACAACAAGTAAAACGATGGTAGCTGCAAGAGAATAAACTGTAGCGCAGCTAACAACACCCTTTCGCAGATACAGAATGGAATGATGTTCCATGCTAAAAGTTCTTAATAGGTTTTAAATAATAATAATAATAGGTTTTTTAGGTTTAATTTAGGTTTTTTTTTTTTAAATAAAATTAATATAAAATTAAATTTTAGCCAGAGCAAGTTTCATGATGTTGAAGAACCTGGGAATCCTCTGTATGCGCTAGCTCTGCCATTGCCTACGTGACAAAAAATTACGTGAAAAAAAATTAATATTACTTAGGTATGCCATTTTTTGCAGGAACAAGTTCAAATCGATCCTTAGGATCTCACAGATTTCCCTACCACGAAGTTTAAAAGAAAACTACTCTCAAGCAACGCCAAAATGATGAATCCAGTTAGGATGGACAGTAGAACAGAGAAGTACTACGTTTATAGCATTATTAAGTCGTTTGTAGTTTTTATTGTTAGAAAGCTGTTCGTCCGTACTTTCATAAATGTTAATGTAATTTCGCTATAGAAACGTTATGTGGTCTTTAGTAGATTTATAACATGCAACCCGAGACCTTCGTACGCGTGTTTTTTTTTAATAATAATTGTAACAATTTCAAGGATTTTTTTTTTTTGCACAAAACGCTCATTGTTTTTCAACTATTTCATTAGCTTTTTGCCAGTAAATGTCCCGTCAAAATCGGTCCAGCCGTTTTTGAGGTTAGCCGGAAAAGCAGACAGAGGGAAACTTTTTTGTTATTAGTACCGTATATACTTTTATATGAATTCAGTTAAATTGCTGTTATTTTGAAATTACAAAATTCAATTTTATTTATTTGCATTTAAAGCTGTAGACCGTATAGATTTACAAGAACATCATCATCATCATTCTGCCTAGCCTCTTCACAAAATTCCACCGAAACCAAATCTGCGGCCGAAACCTCAATGTGTGAAACCCGGGTGTGTCCGAAACTTACATATTTCGCGCATTAGCAAAAACATAGATGATACGGGCTATAATCTCAATAGGTATTTTATACAACAGCTAAAATTCTTTTAAAGTCAGAAATAAATAACCAAAAGAGCCCGCTGATATATTTCTAACCCCGTCATAAATCGTATAAGTCTTTCAAAATGCTCACTTAGCTGACCATTAATCGACCTCAATAAATCTTAACAAGAACAAAAAAAACAACAATAAAATCGTTTATAACTGTTTTACGCCACTTAACAATAGCGACTATAAAAAATATTGATGACAACAGACCCCACCAAGTGCAATTAAAAGAAAATCTCAATTAATAATCAAGATTGCGGCCCATACATTCAACAATACCATATAAAAAAATGAGATTGAAAAGGACATCCTTATTAGTATAATTAAATTCAACTAAACTGATTTACGACATCTATATACCCACATCACTTGAAAACCCTTTAATTGGCAGGATCTTAGTGCTCAATTTTATGCACAGGAAATACACCATTCAGCCCAAAGATTGTTTTTATTAGGCTGGCAACACAAAGGTATAAACTACAAAGGGCCATATGATATGACAGATTTATTGTAAGTCCCAATGCGTAGGCAAATTAGACGGATATATCCATCTCCCTTTTCAAGTTTTTTGCGTGATTAAGAACGTTTTTGATGAAACCGATGAATAGTAATGTATTCCTTGGTGGAAGCTCATGTCAGTTTTTCGGCAGACATTTTGTTTGGGGAATTAATTGCACGGCATGAAGGATATAAGTCGGTATGTTTTGTTATGTAAATTTTTCGTTTTTAGAGCTGTGCTGGAATCGCTTTTTAATACGGGTTAAGTTGGTTGTAAGTTAATGATGTAAGAAGCAAGAGAACACGTCATGCTTCGTTTTTGTTAATTTTGCAAAGTAAGACGTCAGCAGATCTCTGAATATTTTGGAGGTTTAATATCAATTGGCCATGATTTAAAATGGACCGCTAATTATTGACGTTTTGGACAGCTTCGAAATGTTTTGTGTGAGCAAATATAGTCAACTATAGCTATTGCCCGCGACTTCGTTCGCGTTTAAATTTTGTCGCGTGTATGTTTTATTCAGGGATAAAAAGTAGCTATGTCCTTCTTGAGGATATAATCTATCTCCTTGCCAAATTGCATAATAATCTGATCAGCCGTTTAGTCGTGAAAAGATAACAAACAAACAGAGTTACTTTGGCAATATTAGTATGGAATTTAGAATATAAGTGTTGTGTATGGATTGCGACGGAAGGTAATATTGACCTGTGTGAAGGCAAGAAAACTTAACTTATCCAATATGAAACAATTTTAATAATGACCCAAAGATCCGAAAATATTGCGCCCATTCTTCAAAAAAAGAACACACAATTTATTTAATATTTTTTTGAAAACAAATGTTTTGATACAATTAGAAACTTTATAAAATGCAGTTTTATCTATATATATAAAAGAAAGTCGTGTTAGTTACTTCACTTATAACTCAAGAACGGCTGAACCGATTTAGCTGAAAATTGGCAGGGAGGTAGTTTAGAGCCAGGAGAAGGACATAGGATACGGTAGGGTAGGGTAGGGTAGGTAGGTAGGATAGGGTAGGTAGGTAGGGTAGGGTAGGTAGGTAGGGTAGGGTAGGTAGGTAGGGTAGGTTAGGTAGGGTAGGTAGGTAGGGTAGGGTAGGTAGGTAGGGTAGGGTAGGTAGGTAGGTAGGGTAGGTAGGTAGGGTAGGGTAGGTAGGTGGGTAGGGTAGGTAGGTAGGGTAGGGTAGGTAGGTAGGGTAGGGTAGGTAGGTAGGGTAGGGTAGGGTAGGTAGGTAGGGTAGGGTAGGTAGGTAGGGTAGGTAGGTAGTAAGGGTAGGGTAGGGTAGGGTAGAGTAGGTAGGTAGGGTAGGGTAGAGTAGGTAGGTAGGTAGCGTCGGGTAGGGTAGGTAGGATAGGGTAGGTAGGTCGGATAGGGTAGGTGGGTAGTAAAAAGTGCATTGCAACGCATGCTGGGTACAGCTAGTTAATGTTAAAAAGGCAAAAAAATAATTATATATCCTGTTACTTTATCGCACAATGGAACAGAAACAAAACCTTGCATTTTTATTTGAATTGGCAAAACTTTTTCAGAATAGTGTGTGTAAAAAAATGAGCTTGCTATCAAAATATCTTCAGAATAACATCGACACTTCACACTACACACACACACACACATACACACCCGAAAACAACACTTAAAACTAGTGTGCGTAGGGTTGACCCCGCTTGTTTGCCCACGAAATAGATCTGTTGGCACAGTTGATTGCAGATCGAAACTTTACAGAACTGACCACTCGGAATCGGATTACGGGTTCGTTACGTCCAACATTTTTGCTATTTGACCACTAACAACGTCAACAAATACAGGGGTTTGTTATACTTTTGTTTACTTGGCAACCCTGGTTTGTGAGTTGATACTGGTCATAATTGAATTTGGAGTTTATGTTTGTCAATAGTGTTCGTGTCCGTGTCCGAAAGATTTTGTGTTCGGATGTACTGTTTATAACATAACTGTGATCCACGAAGAGTTAGTCAGAAGAACCAGTTTTACGGCAGTTGTTCAAGTATCATGTAAGGAATTCGTGGCTAAATATTAATATCCGCACGGGTCGATCTTTAACGTTAACCCGTGCTTGCCGAGGTTGGTCCGTGGATGGGTGACCATAATTACATACCGAGTTTCCTCCGTGCCTCGGAAAGCACGTTAAGCCGTTGGTCCCAGCTATCATTTGTATATCTTTGACAGTCGTTACGAGTAGTCAGAAGCCAAAAAGTCTGACATCCAGTCTTACCAAGGGGTATCGTTTTACCTAGTTACTGGGTTATGGAGGTCAGATAGGCAGTCGCTTCATGTAAAATTCAGGTACTCAGCGTCATCCGGTTAGACTGGAAGCCGACCCCAAGATAGTTTGGGAAAAGGCTAGGCAGATGATGTTTAAATTCCATGTAATATGTCTTTCTTTCTTTCTTTCTCTAATAGGGGGCGAGGATACTGCCATCCAACCGGACACGAGTTCAGACTCCGTGGCTGCTACTGAGAAATTCCTGACGGAAAAACCCAATAACACTTTGCCCAACCCGGGAATAGAACCCAGGATCTCATACTCAGCAGTCAATTATAAGGTTGACCTGTGCGGCTGTTTTTTTTTTGGTGAACTAAAAATAATTCTAATGAAGATCGATAATTTTGTAAGTTGTTAAGAGCGTTTATGTCTTACGACATTTCATACAAACTTTCAAGGCCTTGTTTTCCTAAATGACTAAACCAATTTTAATGAAAATTTATACACATTTACACATTCTTGAAAGATAGTTATACAGCTAAATTAGACCGATTATAAATTATCTATAGAAACAGAAATTTCCAATAATCTTTTTTTAAAAGACATTTCAAAAATGTTTTTTATTTACTTTTTAGACCTATCTATCTTGCTTATGCGTATTAAGTTTTATTAAAACGGGTTCAGTCATTCCGTAAATTAAGGACTTGAAAGTTTTTATGAAATGTCGAAAGGCGTAAAAGCTCTTAATATAAATTTAAAAAAAATAAGAGAAACATCATTACCAATATACATACATTTTAAATTAGCTCCGTAATCAATCTCTTAACATAAAGGCTCCTAGACCGATGACACCGAAAACAAAACAGCAAAGAAACCTCATCAATATAAACAGGATCAAATAAAGTACAGTCGGAATGCACAATTGGTGACATTTCATCTGGAGTCGCAGTAATTGCGCAAATGTATGCGACGGCGCACTGAATCGAATGATAGTAACTAGTTACTAGCAACGCATAGCTGTCAAGATTACTGATAAATTTTTTGAAGTGAAAACTTCTTTAGCGGCGTTGTGCACTTTTGTGATGGTTATAAAATGTTAAACAAACGTCAGGTCACGTGTCCTGATCGAAAATACGTAAGACGGATTGACATTAGGTTACGAAGGAATTTGAACTATATGACATCTGTCATTGAGTTTGGGTTTCCAAAACTGGATAATTACCTTATGCACAAACAAAACCTTCGGTTTCTCCAAAGAGGTAAATTCGTAAGACCGATTGTAATAGTTCTGAAGTGTTAAATTTTTAATGTAATATAAATTGTCATGTTTGTGTACGATAGCGCAATAAATGAATATAGTATTTTACCACATACATATAAATGAAAGTACTTTTATACTAATAATTGAAGCAATTCGTGCAAAATTATTCCCTAACCATTCCAAAATATCAAAAATGCACAACGTTAATATTCAAGTTTTCACTTCTGCCGGCACTCCCGGAGTGCAACCCGTTATTTATTACTAGCCTTTAATGCCCCTCTGCTGGGTAAAGGCCTCTCCCATATCTTTCCAGATAGTCTTATCATGTGCCACCTCAAGCTAACTATTCGTGATGCACACCAGGTCACTACGCCGCCTGTTCCTGGTGCTTTTGTTTCATATCTGGTGAGATGCAAAGAAATGCTGGATGGGTTGTGTGAAGAATGATAGGAAAGAAAACGGACTAATTGATATCATGACGTTTGACAGAGGAGAATGGAAGAAAAAACTTGTTGCGCCGACCCGAAGTAACGTGGGACAGGAGCAAGAAGATGATGATAATCTGGACGCGTAGCGTGACCATTTAAATCTCTGTTAAAAAGAGAATAGATGAACCTCTTTATTCATTTTTCAGCGAATTCAGTTTCTTTGTTATCACCAGATATCGGAATAGGTAGAGTATATTTGCCTAATCTTCGAGCAGGTAAGTAACATTGTGGATAATACGCCCGCATAAAATCACTGAATGATTTTTAAGTAGTGTCCGACCGAAACTGGTTTTTCCGACCGAAACCGAAACCGAAACCGAATTTCGGCAACGGTCTCAGTTTCGGCCGAAACCGAAACCGAAACTTCCCTACAAAGATCATTTTTCGAGGAAAAAATGAAGAAAAGGTTATTATAATCAGTCAGTCGTTATTTTTTTATCTCACAACCTATTTTTTTTCACATGGCTATGCAATCTTCGGCATAGGTACTTAATATTTAAGTAATAAACAAAAAACAAAACAAAATAAATCTCTTTTATCTTGACTCAACACACCGAACATGACCGATCGCAGCGCGAGAACTCCTGAATGCAGTTTCGGTTTCGGTCGTAGTTTCGGCAAGTTTGCCGCCGAAACCGAAACTTAACCGAAACTCGTTGTTTGGCCGAAACTCGACCGAAACCGAAACCGAAACCGAACATTCGGTCGGACACTATTTTTAAGTGCCGAAATAAAGCTGTTAAATCAGAGGGAGGTATTATCCACAAGTTATTTACCTCCTCGAAGTTTAAATTCAATTTAAGATTGAGAAATGTTATTTGCATGCTTTGGATTAGTTCCATCCACTTTTTAAAATTGAAGTACCTACCTAATGAATAAAATTTTACACAGACATTTTTACTAACCCTCCCAAATTCCTGTCCATGAACTAATGACTTCTATCTTCACAACGAAACTGGATTGAAACTAGTCTCGCACTTACTTCAAAAGAGGCTTTCGTATACTTTTTTTATACTTAACACGATTGCGTAGCCGTAAAGATTGGCGCTGGTCGCTATAAATTGTAGGATGGATGGACAGGGATGGACGGCGATATCTTACGGCACAATTGTATGTTTTAATTCAGGAATTGAAAGTATTTGATTGTGGTCTCTGTATGTTAGTTAGGTGGGAAGGTGTGGTGGCTGTTCAAGCGGGAACAATGTAATATCCATCGATTTACTTGTGATGTGTCATCATCATCATCATCATCATCATTAGCCTATTATGTTCCCACTGCTGGGACACAGGCCTCCTCTCTATGAGAGGGAGTGGGCTGTAATCCACCACGCGGGCCCAGTGCGGGTTGGTAGATGTCACATGTCTTCGAATTTTTAGTTCTAGGACATGCCGGTTTCCTCACGATGTTTCCCTTCACCGTTTTTGAAGGCAGCGGTGATGAAATAAATTACACAAAGTAATGCGCCTGCCTGGGTTCGAACCCACGGCTTACTGCTCGTAAGTCGGGGCTGCCACCACTGGGCCACCGCTGCTCTCCTTGTGATGTGTAGTAGATGTATACTGCAGATTGAAAAATAACAAAAAAATAATGAATAATTTTTATTCGATCATAAAACGTTGCCTCAGTAACTTTTTAAGTCTCCGTACAGTGAGAGAACCTGAATAGTTCAGAGGTAATAGCACCAAAGGAATTTATGAACAAGATCTGACAGACAACTCTTGAACGCCGTTTAGAGGAGCTGATCACTCAGTTACATTAATGAAATCCGCTCTTACAAACGCTTAAACGTTGTTACTGAAGCCCCATTCTCAGAAAGACAGGGTAATCTTGAATTCAAATTACAGAAGCGTCTAGGTGAACAATTTGCGTAAATTGATCTTACGATATCGATACTAAACCTATCACGAACTTGGAGGTGTAGATTGATATAGATGTAGAAGACGATACAAAACGTTTACATGGAGACGAGTGTCAGATAATTTAATCCTAACCTAATAGAGATTGTGAAAGTGACAGTGCCTTCACAAGTTATCGTCAGAACAGATTCGTCGGAAGAGATTTTATCTTATTTTCAAAATAGCGGCCTCGCATAAATCCTGTGTTAAATAAAAGCTGGTTTCAATACAAACAATATTTTTGTATTACCTGATTGACGGACAAAATGGAATTTCGTTTTCTTTACCCAATCATCGCCTTCATTCAAAACCTTTTGGGCTTAAATTTAGACCAAAAGCCAGATTAGGACACTGGATACTTTTAGCCCTTTAAGAGGATCACGTGGGTAGGTGTAGGTTCGCATCACACAAGCTAAAGTAAAGAGGACTATTTTTGCGTTAAAGTTGCGCTGAATACGACGTTCCATTAATGAAGAGTTACACCATAATATAGACAAAAATACCTGAGTCTGTCACATCGAAAATTGGTGTAACTAAGGTCGAACCAGGGCGGGGCGACACAAAATAATCAATCAAGTGCCTGTAAGAATGTACAAGAACGAACAATACGAGTATCCCTAGTTCGTATTCGCCCCGATCATCTCCAACAGCCCAGACATCGTAACGGCCAGTCGAAAAACACGTTTATTCGAGTCATTAAGGGCCATGTCATCTGCCAAACACATTACTTCTCCCGCCGTAATTAAATGGAAAGAGAAATTTAGCTAAACAGAGCATAAACGTAAAAGCTTCGAAGCCAACAATAAAACTATAGAGGGTGTGGAATAAGGGAATGGGATTCAGAAGACATGTGGACGGAGTATCTTGCTTGCAGCGTCATTATGGTGTACTGCCGGAAGTGACGTCAGGCGCCGCGGCGCGTGCGTAACAAATCACTACTTTACAACTTCCGGAAAGCTCAGTATCTCCCCGCCTGCGTGATGCAACGGACGTACGAAAAAACGCAAAAATGTTCTAATAATTTTTGGACACGCATCGCTTGGTACGCGCGTAATGGTCGTGTGATGATATTATGGAATATAACAATTTGTCTCCTCTCCCCTTTAGAGATTTTGGGGAGTACAATAGTTTGCGCTTTGCATTTTTTGCTTGTAGTTATGGTAGATTAACTTTGTATTGAGGGGTCTACGACTTGAAATGGTCAAATGTTAAATACAGTAAGGTATAACTTCGCGTTATAACTTGCGTTATATGTAGTTAAGTATTAAGAATATCATCATCTGTCTAGCTTATTCCTATGTTGGGGTCGGCTTCCAGTCTAACCGGCTGCAACTAAATACCAGCAGTTTACATGGAACGACTGCGTATCTGACCTCCACAACCCAGTTAGTACTGGGTAATACGATACACTAAAGTGGCTCGAAAGTCTGACAACCAGTCTTACTAAAGTAAGACTGGTTGTCAGACTTTCGAGCCACTGTAACGTACTTGTAATGACTGTCAAAGATCTACAAATTAAGTTAAAATACAATTACCTTCAAAGACTCTTTCTTTAGGTATCTCTATATCCCCGATTCAACACATGCACATCTAATTCCTTTAAAAAAAAATTAAAAAAACATTAGCAATGACCCTCAAATTACTAATTATAGCTTCTGAGTTTATATTTCAGAAGTCAAGGACAACATTCAAATCTGAATTTTATTCAAAGAAGCTTATTTTTTCCTCACAAAAACTAATCATGGAAAATAAGGCAGCTTAGTAATTCCCACGCATCGCAAGAATTAATTTATCACCGCAATGATAATTCAATATCCACGAACATAATAAACTGTTATTGATGAAGGGATCATAAAAAACCACTTCATAACCGAAATTGTTTTCGACCGCTAAACAAACAAGCAATAAATTTTAAACGTATTAAATAAAATCTCCGTCGACCAATATTTTTTGGTCTTCACCTATGAGAGGATTCTCCCGTCTCTGTTCGTTGTTAACTATGTCGAAAGCCTGGGACGGGTCAACGTAGTTTGGTGCGGTGTCCCTCAAGGTTTGGACACGTGTCTGGGGCACCCTTTCGCGAATTTTGTAAGTTAACGTTAGTAACATTATAAATATTTGGATTTATTGTAAGTTCCCTTTGCGTTGTGATTTACGATTGAAAGCGGTTAGTGTGATGGAGTGGTTGATTTGTAGAGATAATGGTTTGAATTTTGGTGTTATAATGATTAAATTTATCATGGTATTGTTTCTAATAAAAAAATGCGTTGTTGAATCGAAGAAAAATTACATAGAACGGTTACATTTAGACGGTTATGTAAATAAAACAATGTATCAGCATTAATGGAGACGCAAATAATATGAATCTATTCGATCTAGCAGGCCATTTAACTACAAAAAACATACAACCTATCTTTCTTTGGGTCACTTCTAACGCAGAATTCTCGCTGGCGAAATAAAATAAAATATTCCAACAAAGAGAGGAGACAAAATAAAGATCTCATCATGTTTTAACGTTTGTGTAGGTAGTAGCGTACTATTTGTCACGCATCCCGCAAAACATCGCACTCAAACTACCGACAACTTCAAACGAACTTGTTGACATCAAAGCATCAACCTATCGAAATTGTAACACAACCCTTTAACAAAAAAAAAACCTTACCACACCATTGGTGGAATCCGTCTACCTCTAGAACCTAGGTACTGCAATCTTTGTCTTAATTATCGCCTCCACATACAAACGAACACATTTGAGATCAAAGCGACCTGCAATAGTGGATGAAGCATTTTTATAAAAAAAATCCAATCACCTAAGTAGAGGGTGGGGGTGAAAGGGGGTTGAAAGGGGGTGAGAGGGGTGCACACCCACAGGGGATGAAGACATCACGCGAATGCACATAATTCATTGATACTATCCTTCACTAAACTAATGTGAGTGAAAATAAGCGCTGATTGTTTGGTACGGTTGGCAGAGGAATTGGAGATGGTTACATTTTTTTTTAATTTTATGTTTGGAGTAGGGTCAGAAAAAAAATTGTGTGTGTGTGTGTGTGTGATGTGTAAATCTCAGAAATTTCTCAGTAGCAGCCACGAAGTCTAGTTGTGCCCGGTTGATGGCAATAGGCTCGCCCCCTATATTACATGGGACTTAAACATAACTGGCGAAATGTGTGTGTGTTCCTCTCTGCGTAGCCCTTCGGGGATTACAGGCGTGATTTATTTTAGAAAAATGTGTGTCCTTATATATATCTTATATATATCTTGCGTGACATGTAAAAAGCCACCATGTAGGTGTGGTAATGGTATTCTGATTTGACTTAGCGGTTTTTGGCTAAAAGACATTAGCTACAACCATAGCTTAGCATACGCACTGTAGTAAAACCCGATCCCTGAACTATGATGACCAGACCAAGGATAAAAATAAGTTGTTGAAGTGTCAAGCATTGTTATTGCGTTTCATTATCACCCCATAGTTGATTTGGTATGCTGTGCTTTAATTTTTATGCTCTATTTTGCATAATTCATCAAATGACGGGTGTCTTCCACTGACAAGCCTGTCAAAATTACAATGAACTTAATACTCGCAACAAAAAGGTTGCTTTTAGGAAGCTGTTGGCAAAAATAACTGTGAAGGGACTCTAATAAGACCCCCTAAAAAGCCCCACCGGGGAGTTGGGGGGGTAAGACTACCCACTGACCAAATCTCTTATTTCACTGTCAGTTTTAACGTTTCAAATAAAAGGTCGATGCTCTCTTATTTTTCTTCAGACGCTACTTGTAATGGCCCGGTCACGGTGCGTGGCGAGCGAACAATACTGCCCACCCCGCGTCACATGCACCACATTACCGATACGACTGTATATCTGTTGAAACGTTCTCTGGAATTCTACAGATCGAACAGTATACGGATATATGGGTAGAATACTAAAGATTTTTTGTTGCACGCCAAACAGAGGAAAAGAGTAAAAGAGGCAAAAACATTGGAAATACAATACAAATTACAAATGGTTTATTTTTCTATAACAGGATAGAACTACATAGCTAGTGATAGAAGTGTCCTTTTAAGCAAGTAAATGCAAATAGGACACTCCACTCTTCCGTAACTTAAATTTACGTAATGTACACCGTGATTAAATTATGTTAACTACTACTAATATATTTACTATTTATAATTTCGAGAAAGAAAATCAAGAATATTAAAGTACAAATTCAACGAAAGAAGGATGAGAAACTGATTGAAATTTTAATGGTATACAAATTCATACTTTAAATAGTGATTCTTTTTCTTCTTCCTCGTTTCCTCATGACTGAGAGGCCACACCACATGAGGAAGCTCTCTCCACCAACGCTCTCCATGCTGGACTGTTTTCGGCCATGCGGACAGATGCCCGGAAATTCCCTTTGCAGACTTCCTTCACTGCATCTTTCCATCGGGTTGCTGATCTTCCACGGCCCCTTTTTCCCTTCTTCTTCTTAGCGTGTCGATGGCAAATCGCTAAATTTGTTTAGCCCAAAACTCAGCCAAGCGAAGTCCGCTCGCTGATGCAGTCATAAGATCCTCAAGTACGCAGGTGACGGGGCATGCAGCGCAAGATAGAAGGTGGGCCATTGTCTGTGGAGGCACGCCGCATACACACTTGAGATCTGAACCGTCCAAGAATCCCCATCTAAAGAGATTGTCTTTGCTACGGCCGACCTGGGTTCGGAGTCTATTTAGAGATTTCCAGGTCGGCCACGGCAAAGCATGCCTGGGTGGAAGGCTTTCCGAAGGCTGGATGAAGTCGTCAAGGGGCTAAAGCAACTCCCGGCAAAGATCACATCTCGCTGTAGAGGCGTTGCTATTATAAGCTGGGCCAACGCACCCAAAAAAGATTTTACGACTTTTTAGCCTCTGGGGTACTGAGACGCTAAAAAGTTTTATTTTTTTTATTAATATTTTCCCTTTTTAAATAGTGATAGGTATTAGGCAAATAAAAGAACAAACATTCTCATCATTATTTACCATTATTCCAATTAATTTGGGGTCGGCGCAACATGTCTTCTTCTTTTATGCTTCTACAAGATGTTGATTTGCATCCTCGTCAAATTTCAGAAGGTGGTCACAAAAGACATAAATAATCAATTAAAATTACGGTACCTAGTTAATTATTAATAAACGCTGATTTTATTGGTCGTTTAAGTTTGACAATATTTCAGAATAATCCCCTTAACGTGGTTTAGGGAATAAGAAATTATCGAATAAACGTTTGAAATTGTTTGTATGTGTGTAAGCGGGGTTATAGGGCAAGAACCAGACGGGCCGCGTTTAAAACACGGGTGGTTCAGACTTACCGAGTTCCGTAAAAAATAAAAAATACCTATTTTATTATTGATTCGGGACGAGAATCATTAGCATAGTTACCTCCTTGAATTTGACGATAATGCAAAATAAGACCTTGTATATTGCAATTAGACCTATTTTGACAGGAAATAAAACAACAAAATAGATGTATGCTAGTGATTCGCTATGGCACATTTGCTATATTAACCTGAATCAATGGCAAAAAACCGGCCAAGTGCGAGTCGGACTCGCGCACGAAGGGTTCCTTACCATTATTTATAAAAACGAGCGATAAAGTCACTTTTTTGTATGGGAGCCCCCCTTAAATATCTATTGTATTCTGTTTTTAACCGACTTCTAAAAAAGGAGGAGGTTCTCAATTCGGATGTTTGTATTTTTTTTTTTTTTTTTTTTATGTATGTTCGCGCATTACTCCGTCGCTTGCCAACCGATTTGGAAAATTCTTTTTTTGTTGGATAGGGTATACTTTCCAAATGGTCCCATATTCACCAAGTCGGGATCTGATGATGGAATCTTGGCGAAATCGAGGGAACTCTTCAAATTTTATAGGAAAACGTACAGTGATTTTGGTATTTTCTACAACAAATGAAGCATTTGCGTCCAATAAGAACCATTCTACCATCAGATCTGATGATGAATCCAAGAGACAGGCTTCGGAACTCCATAACAAGGCAATTAATCTTAGCTGTGTTTGGGCTTGTTGGAATTGTAACGGTATGCTCTTTCCAGGTGTATACACCGATTACACTGAGATTTATGATCCGATTTGCGTGGTTCTTCTTTAGTTTGATTTGGAATAGCTGCCATTTGGTCCCATAAAAAATTAATACAGTTTGGCCATATAGTTTTCATTTTATTAACATTTTTTTTTATATGTAAATTTTCCACGTATGTACACCGATTTCTCCGTGATTACTGGACCGATTTAGACGATTTTTCATTCATTTGGTAGAGAAAGCTTGCCCGGTGGAGCCATATGAATTTTATTATCTTTGCTTAGGTACTTTTTGAGTCATCCTCTTTATTATGCATTTTGACCTTTGTCGTATGTATGGACGATGTGCTGGTGTCTAGTTAAAATGTAAAAATTATACTTGACTAGGATTAAAGTGAGATACCACAACTGAAAAGGCTATAAATAAAAACTTTTTTACAAAAAAAAAAATAACCGACTTCCATAAAACACTAAAAAGTGGCAAATAATTTTAGTTTCGGAAGTCGGTGGCAAAAAAGTAAATGAAACAAACAAGTCACCGACTGCCGAAACTAAAATTATTTGCCACTTTTTAGTGTTTTATTAGTATTTGTTGTTATAGCGGCGAAAAAATACATAATCTGTAGAAATTTCATCTGGCTTACTATCACGGTTCATGAGATACAGCCTGGTGACAGACGGACAGCGATGTCTCAGTAATAGGGCCCCGTTTGACCCTTTGGGTACGGAACCCTAAAAACTGTCCGCCATGTATAACTAGCTTGCATAAAATGACCTACTCTTAAAATCACCTCAACAAATCTAATATTTTATTAATAATCATCTAGTTACCCGAAGACACGTTACTAGAAGATAAAGTATACCACCTAATCCAGACCACACATCCTTTTCAACCATGATTTATCGCCACAATTTCGCCTGAATCATCAGAAAAAACACGTGAGATTGTCCCTTCGCCACCCAGCTAGCCATATAATCTCTATATTTACCTCTAATCACGCTAAACCTATGATTACAGCTCAATTTGAGTTCGCCATCATTATTTATATTTTTTAAACGAGCAACCAACTCGATAATGAGCTTGTGTATCACGAACCTGAGTTTCGAGTTAGAGAACAGAGGAGTGGAGTGGGATGTTTAGAATAATTTTTTATTTTTATTTTAAAAATGATTTTGGAAAATCTCGTTGATCTAGTGGACTGCTGAACATGAGATCTGCTGGCCTGCTATGACGTCTTAAAGCAGTGTTGTTTTAATCTTATTCCAGTGTGGGAAAGAGACGGAGCTATACAGGATGTCTAGCGCCATCTCTTTCCCACACTGGTAAAGGAGTAAAACAATAATGTTTTAAGGCGTCATGGTAGGCTAACAGGGGATCGATTCCTGTACTGTAAAAGGCAGTCAAATATTGCCGAGGAATTATTGACTTTAAAAAACAGGATGATGGATTACTCCTTAACAATTTTTGCAAGTTCCAAAAACATGACATCATAGCAGAACAACACGCCTGTAATGCCCAAATGGTTAGGCAGAAGTGTACCTAATAGTACACCCACATTTCGCCAGTTATGTTTAAGTCCCATTATGTAATAGGGGGCCAGCCTATTGCCATCAACCGGGCACAGACCCAGACTCCGTGACTGCTACTGAGAAATTCCAACCTGAGAAAATACTGAGAAAATAAAAACCCAACAACACTTTGCCCGACCTGGGAACCCAAGACCTCATGCTCAGCAGCAGTGCTTGCGACCACTAGACCCCCGCGACTTCAAAAAAAAATAAAACTAGTGATTATTAAACCAGCCTCTCCACCACCTACTCTGTGCTCACTACACAGGTGATAATGTGGCAATGTCGCTACAGCCGCCGGCTACACACGATTATCCTATCTTTGACCACACAGCACTCGACACAGATTCATTCACTCTGAGCTCTTATGTGTGCACGCCCCTTTATTTTTAAAGGTAAGGTGCATTGACTGAGTGGTTCCGGCGGCGGAGAAATTGGTAATGCTCATGAGTGGTTTAAAGTTGATAAAGTGAATTCTTCGGTTCCCTATCCATTTGCATAAAATTTTAAGACCTAATATAACTTAGCATAATTTTGTTTGGCATAATTATGTTTTCGCATAATACATTTACGCATAACAGCTTACCCATAATTTTTTTTAAGCATAATTTCTCTAACCATAATAATGATTAAGCATAATATTCTAAAGCATAAATTTATTAAGCATAAAGTTCTAAAGCATAACTTTTTAATAAGCAAGCATACAGCATGCAAGCAAGCATATAGCATGCAAGCAAGCATATAGCATGCAAGCAAGCATGCAGCAACCAAGCAAGCATTCAGCATGCAAGCAAGCATGCAGCATGCAGCATTCAAGTAATCATGCAACATGCAGCAGGCAGGGTTTCTGTCACGGCTCCGGCGCTGCGGGCCTCCGGCGGCCCCACGCGTGCTAATCGTCGCAGACGGCTTCCGCTCACCACCGCAGCTTCAGCTTGTTGGCCGGCTTCACAGGCCAGCCTCAGCCGCGGCGGCTCGCTCGCAGTCGCCTGCTCCTCAGCCCGCGGGCCGCCACGCCCCTACGCGCCTACGTGATTTTAAATTACACTCTAGGGGTAGGACAAACAAGACTCGAACGGAATTCGTGGACAAGCTGCTGATCTTGTTCTTTCTTATTTATCAAACAGGTAACAAAAAGTAAATGTAAATGGGGCGACGTCCTGCGGGTCTATAGTCAAGATGGGCGTGCCCCAAGGTTCAATTCTCGGTCCTTTCCTGTTTCTTGTTTATATTAATGACCTCCCTTATATGATGGCCAAATTTTCGGATATAATTCTATTTGCTGATGACACCTCGCTAATTTTTAAAATTGATAGAAAAGATACGGACGTCTTACATGTCAACGAAAGCTTAACTATTCTCTCAAAATGGTTCGCAGCCAACAATCTTTTACTGAATACGAATAAAACAAAATGTCTTAAGTTTTCTTTACCAAATGTACCACAACGTGACCTAAATTTAAATCTTGACGGCAAAAAACTTGATGTCATAGCGGAAACTGTATTCTTGGGGATTACTATCGATTCAAAACTGCAGTGGGGCGCGCACATTAGAACTCTTTCGGGAAGGTTAAGCTCAGCTACCTATGCAGTTAGGAAAATAAGGCAGTTAACCGATGTAGCCACAGCTAGGTTAGTATACTACGCTTATTTCCATAGTATTATGTGCTATGGCATTCTGCTGTGGGGATCGGCAGCAGACGTTGAATCAATTTTCATACTGCAAAAGAGGGCAGTCCGCGCCATCTATAAAATGGGTCCTCGCGAGTCCCTCAGAGAAAAATTTAAAGAAATCGATATACTGACTCTGCCTTCACTCTATATTTTAGAATGTATTTTATATGTCCGCAAAAACCGAGGACTTTTCAAAATTAGAAGCGACTTCCATAATATAAACACGCGCAGTAAACACGAAATTGTAATACCAAAATTTAGATTAACAAAAACTAGCAAGTCATTTCTTATAAACAGTATACGCTTTTATAATAAGTTGCCGAAGTCAGTTACAGAACTGACCGATGGAAAGTTTAAAAATTATATCAAACGTGTCCTAATTAAAAAAGCATATTACAAAATTAAGGACTACGTTGAAGATAGAGAAGTTTGGCCTGAGCCCCTACGCACATGCGGCTTCCCTGGTAGCTCATAAAACGGCACAAATGTGTGGATGTCTCTAACTATTCTCAATCTTATTTTTATTTTGTTTTTTTTTTATTTATTTTTTATTTTTATTTACTTTTTTTCCATTATTTTTAATCAGATGTTTTACAATAGTTTCTTAATCATTACACCATTTTGTTTAGAATAGTTACAGCACGGATGACAACATTTGTGTCACTTGTTTAATCTAGTCTTTTTGCAATATCTTTTTTTTTTTTTTTTGTATAGACTCTTTTACTTATTTACCGATTGTTTGTAAATGTATGGACATTGTAGGCCTTATAGATTCCTAGATCCTTGGTAACTTTTTATCTTGTTCTACGTTTTGTAGTAAGCAACGACTTATTGTCGGGCCTACGATGTCCACTCATACTTAAGTGCCAATGCTGTAACATAGAAAAATTGTAAAGCCAAATGATTTTAAAAGAGTAACCATGGAGTTTCTTGCCGGTTCTTCTCCATAGGAAACGACCAACCCGAACCGAGCACCTTTTTGTCGACGTTTTACAAGTGCCCATGTAGGCCTATGTGAAATAAAAATATTTTGATTTGATTTGATTTTGAGACTACGTGGAGTCGGTTTTGCAGCAATTCCGGTCTGTCACTAACTTTTGTTGCACAGCATATTAAATTTTTAACCTAATTAGTTTAATTTTTAGGCCTACTAACGTTATGCGAATCAAATTTATGCCAAAACAAATTAGTCTTTAAGATGATTATGCCAACATAAAATTTATGCCTAAAAAAATTATGCCGAAGTATTATTATGCCAAAACAAATTGTGCCAAAACCGTTATGCCGAAGTATATTAGGACAAAGAACATTATGCGAAAAGAAGGGATCCCGAATTCTTCTTAGTCCCGTTTGTTATTTGTACATCTTTGACAGTCGTTACAGGTAGTCAGTGGCATGTAAGACTGACAATGACAACCAGTCTTAGGGGCCGTCCATTAATCACGTGATGTTTTTTTTAGCATTTTTTAACCCCCCCTCCCCTTGGTGATACGTGGTGAGGTTTAAGACGAACCCCCCGCCCCTACCCAAAATCACGTGTATTTTTAGTACCTACACAGAATCTTAATTTTTTTAGAATATTATCTTTACATTCAGGTACTTCGTTCATTGCCTGGCAACGGCGAGTCAAGGTCACACTACAAGCCGCTTTTTGGTTTAGAATCGGTCGTTTGACGAAAAAATAAATACACGTGATATCTTACTACACCCCCTCCCCCCCTTTCAAGCCTCACGTGATTAATGGACGGTCCCTTACCAAGGGGTATTGTATTACCCAGTACTACTTATTACTTATATATTATTATTATATATATAATTCTGGAGGTCAGATAGGCAATCACTCTGTGTAGAGAGACACTCTGTGTAGACCCCAACATACATGGTAAAAAGCTAGGCAGATGATGAAAGTGGTTCTAGCTCGCAGCTTAAATAGGCAATAGATTCTCATGAGGCTTTGGCTCTGGTCACTCATAAGCAGTAAGATTCACTAAACACTGCAGCATTTGCTTATATCATGATGCTTTCACAACAGTACTAGGGGTGAAAGGAATGTTCTTTAAAAGTAAACATGATCCTTTTGCCAACCATGTTGAAGTTGGCTTCAAGTCTAATCGAATGCAGGTGAACACCAGTATTTGACATAGGCATAGAGCTGTGTAAATAATCGGTATGTAGGAAAAACCTGGTTACACACAACCGAAACAACACAAAAGAAGAAGAAAAAAGAACTAGAGAAGAGTGCCAAAAACACAAAGGAAGAAGTATAATTATAATGAAGAAGCTTTAACCCGCGACTTCGTTCGCGTGGTAATTTTGATGTGTATGTGAGAAAAAAAGATAGCCTATGTGCTTCACTAGGATATAATCTATCTCCTTGCCAAATTACATTACGATTCGATCAGCCGTTTAGTCGTGAAAAGGTAACAAACATATTCATTTTCATTTCATTCAGACCTTCACATTTATAAAGGTGTGGATGCCAAATAGAAAATAAAAATATAATACAAACCGCTACATAGAGTATTTTCACTTGATCTCAACACTATGATAATGCTTTTGTCTGCATTGCTAATCCCATAGCAATCCCAGCAAAAATTTATTCCGTATAATATTCAAAAGTACGTAGTTAGTTTCAGAGTAATTACGTAGACCATCATACAGCGAATTATGAGGACATTACTATGAGGTTACGTAAAAAGAGACATTAACCATTCGAAAGCTAAGTCACGAGCGGGCAATTTGATGGCAATCAATAGCCTTATTGTAGTATCGCCAAATCTTTGGGACGGACTTCTATGGGAATAGGTTTTTGCCTGCAATTTTGCCCGCGTGGTTGTCGGAATTATCCTACGGGAAAGTAGTACTGGGATGAAAAATATTCACGTCCAAACTTAGGACATGGCTCATGATCTAACTGTATGCCAGATTAAATCAAAATCCCTTTCGAACGGAAATAAAAAAAAAGTGTTTATCTTGCACAGGATAAAACAAAATGTTTGAAATCTTTACATAGTTTAAAACAAAATCGCTTCCCGCCGTCTGGATCTACGGATTTTGATGTAGTTTTCATCAATAGACATAATGATTCAAGAGGAAGGTATAAACTTTCCTGTATGTATAATTCATCCCTGAAATACACATAAAAATTTCCACGCGAACGAAATCCGGGCAACAGCAAGTTAACAACAAAACAAAATTGCTTAGCTATTAAAAGCGTTAACACCTTACTTCATTTCATACAAATTTTCAAGTCCTTATATTTCGAAATGACTGAACCGATTTCATTGAAACTTAATACGCATAAGCAGGATGGATACATAGGTCTAAAAAGTTACAAAATAACATTTGAAAGTTTTTATGAAATGTCGGAAGGCGTAAACACTCTTAAAGGTGTGAAATAGTAAAACATGGACGGATGGACGAGCACATAAGACACGACTTAGAGACAAAATTGCGGGCAGAAGCTGGTATTTTATAATATTGATAACTATTATCCACCCTAAACGCAGCTTCAAATTAATTTTAGATTCGGTACCAATACGCACAAACAGGCTGCGGACAACGGACACTGTCAGATGCTAGTACATTATTTGGCACTGTCTAGTGTCCGGAGCCGCGTACGCCATTTCTCCGTACCTTTACAGGAAATGTCTCTGTTTATTGGCAGAGTGTGGCTCACCTACATATACCACCCACAGCCAGTCGCGAACATGAGAGGTAGAAGGTGCCTAATTATCACAGAAATACGGTTTTGTTTCGTGAATTTGCCAGCATAAGATCTTCCATAGTTGCGTCAAAGATGAAGTAGCGTAGCATGAGGCCTGTAATTTCCAAAGGGTTAGGCAGACATGTACTTAATTGCTTATAGTATACTAGCTGTTGCCCGCGACTTCGTCCGCGTGAAAATTTTTATGTATAAGCAAAAAAAATAGCCTATGCCTTCCCTAGGATTTAATCTAACTCCTTGCCAAATTACATTACGATCCGATCAGCCGTTTAGTCGTGAAAAGGTAACAAACAAACAAACAGAGTTACTTTCGCATTCATAATATTAGTATGGAAGTATGGATTTCGCCATTTTGGTATGTTGACTTCCCATGTCATCATTATTTAGCCGAGCCTTTTCCCAACTATATTTATTTGCATTTAATTAACAAGTAACTTGTAAATTACAATCCATACTTCATATCCATACTTCCATACTAATATTATAAATGCGAATGTCACTCTGTTTGTTTGTATGTTTGTTTGTTTGTTTGTTACCTTTTCACGACTAAACGGCTGATCGGATCTTAATGAAATTTGACAAGAAGATAGATTTCAACCTGGGGAAGGACATAGGCTATATATCAACACGCTACGACCAATAGGAGCGGAGCAGCAATGAAAAATGTTGCGAAAACGGGGAAAATTTGACGCAGACGATGTTGCGCAGGACAGCTAGTATCTATATAAATAAAAACGAATCCCCATTTCCCTTGGTCACGCCATAACTTGAGAACGAGTTAACCGCCTTCAATCATCTTTTTTTTTATTGTTTCTAATACTGTGTGTGTGTGTGTAGAAGGTTTTTATGTAGGTAGTGGGTAGGATAGGAACAAGTGAATTGCAAGCCAGGATCAGCAAATTTTCTTAACAGCTATGTTAGTAAAACGTAAGTATATTGGAGTCGGCTTCCAGTGTAACCGGTTTCAGCTGAATACCAGTATTTTACATGAAGCGACTGCCTATCTGACCTCCACAACCCGGTAACTGGATAATACGCTACCCCTTGGTAAGACTGGATGTCAGACTTTTTGGCTTCTGACTACTCGTAACGACTGTCAAAGATCTACAAATGACAGCCGGGACCAACGGCTTAACGTGCTTTCCGAGGCACGGAGGAAACTCGGTATGTAATTATGTTCACTCATCCACGGGCCGACCTCAGCAAGCACGGCTTAACCTTGAAGATCGACGCGTGCAGCTGTCATTATTTTGCCACGAAGCTCGAAGGTTTTCACCCATGGGTATCGTATTACCCAGTACTAACTGGGTTGTGGCGGTCAGATAGGCAGTCACTAGCTGTAAAATTCTGGTATTAAGCTGCATCCAGTTAGACTGGAAATGGACCTTAAAGATCGACCCGGGCGGCTGTTATTATTTAGCCACGAGCTCCTCAGACTCACAAATGTTTTGTTCAAATATATTACTTGTAATAGCGGGCGAGCATATTGAGGAGCTCGAAATCGAATCAGCTGCCACGGAATTGAGCGGGCAAAAACTAAATTGTGTGTCTGTTCTGCTCATGTTTTACTTTTCTTCGGAAACGTCATTTGACGCACGAACCTTGGTCGGTAGAGGGCGCTAATGTTGAATATGTCTCGTTTGCTCAAGGTCATTGGCGTATGTTAGGGCCTAAAAGTCCTCTTTTAAAAACTAAAAATTTATATTATTATTATGTATTTATATATTTTTTTTAATTTATTGTTATTTCATGCTTTTTAAACTTATATAATTTTTTGTTAGCCTTGACTGTCCCAATCCTAGGCATGGACCTCCTCCATTCAATCCACTTTTCTCGGTGTTGCGCCTCTTCTCGCTTATTAACGAAAACAAGGAAAGTTACCATATTAAAAAATTCCGCAAGTGACAAGATTTTAAATTTCGAATCGACCAGATCTGGAAGTTCTTTATATCCCTTCATCAACTAGAAAAGAGGAGATGATCTTCAAACGGCTGGGTTAAAAAAGTATTTATGATGGCGCCAACAAAAGATTTTACTTCTTGATATTAATTACAAGAAAATTTAATAAGTTTTGCAACTACACTATTTAAGCATATTATACAATAGCACTTAACTACTTAAGTCTTGCAACTAATTTATTTAAGCATACCACACAATATCACTAAATTAATTCAGTCTTGCAAATACACTATTTAAGCATACTACATAAAAGCAATAAACTAATTAAGTCTTGCAACAACACTATTTAAGCATACTACATAATAGCACTAAACTAATTAAGTCTAGCAACTACACTATTTAAGTTACACAACAGCACTAAACGTACCACCCACGCCATAAGAAGTGCTGTTGGCCACGTGATTATCACCAATGGTGCCCGTAAATTATGGGAATACTTACCACGGCAGGTCGAACACCAAATATGTGGCTTATTGATGATAAGCATGGTGGCTATGTATGGACATTCCCACTTTTTTTTTAAGAGTATTTTGGTGGATTTTTTGTGGCACATTTCTAACTTCTAGGTTCATGTTCATTTCGTTTTTAGGCATTTGTTTTCGTGACTTGCCAGTGCTATTACCATTGTTACTACCAGTAGTAACACGGCCAAAAAAGTTTGCCTGTGTTATTATCGCAGTTGAAAGAAGTAACATGGACAATAATCTGTTTCTCGTGTTTTTCTCTCAGACTTACGGATTACTATATCTAACAGTAATTGAAAATGGTGAATGAATGAAATAGATTCAAATTCAGTTGTCTTTGTTTTGGTGACGTATGTTGGTGTTTCGCAGGTTTGCCTTAGGTTTCTGATGTCAATTATAGAATAATTATTTCTAGAAGAAAAAGTCATCAGCCATCCCAGCTGATTCTCCAATCTTCTCTATTCTGAATACAAAATAATGTTGGAACGAAGTTCCTTATCGCGCGTTGTGAAAGGGGGCTAGACGGAAAAATTTCTTACGAAAAGTTGTCACGACACATTTGCTATAGTAAGCTATTGTAAGCTTTATTTCTTTAAAATAAAGTTGAAATTTCCTTAAATTACGTACAATTGGGGTGTGTATGTGAGTAAGGATAGATATGATTATTATTTTGAGTGACCGAACTACAAAGTACAAATTCGGTTGTGCAGTTAAGTAAGACGTATTGCTTCGAATTAAGGATTAATCTTCCTTAAACTAACTTAAATCAAAAATGTATTGATATTATGTACGTGAAAGGAACTTCGTTCCATCCGGGTGTCCCTTGACACCTCTCAAGTTTTTTTTGTCTTTAAAATAAGGTCGGAGGTCGGTCGGCAAAGTCAAAACCTCCAAAATAACCTCAAACTTGCAACTTACTTAATCGTTAATTCAACGTTTCACACAAACTTAAATCCACAAACGAAATACAAAAACACGTACACACAAAGCCAACACCAGAAATTGCCCAGAGAAAAAAAGCAAAAGTCTTAAACAAACAGATCATGGCACCAGGCCCCGGGCAGCCGAAATTTAATCATACTTATTATCCAGTTATGAAAAGCAACACCGAGAGATATAGCGGGTTCACTAAATAAACAGTGAATATGTTTTGTTCTTGTAAAAAACGAATTGTTTTCTTGACGGATGGGTAATGGGGTTGCTGTCAAAGAAACTGTGCTACTGGGCTTTGGCAATTCTTCGATAATACTTTTTTATTTCAATTAATATTCCACGCGCGCCTCAAGGAGATGTCAGCAAATCGGAAGGGGTCCGAGAGGGCCGATGCCTGCCAGGGCTGCGGGACTGTTCGAAAGAGATACCGTGGCCCTGGAACACAAAGTGCTAAGAAGGAACATGGATGGGTTTTAGTCAGTACAAGTCTGACACTCCCTTCTGCTCCGCCCAGAGCAGGAGGGGTCATTTGATGATTTCCCATCCGTAAAAAAAGGGTACGAAATTTTTATAGATTTTTTTTTTTTTTTTTGTCTTTAAAAATTAAAGACTGTTTTAAGCTTTCACAGTTTATAACTAACCTTACACTTTCTCTTACAGGATATTTTCCGCGAAAATTATAACACAAAACATACAACCACACAACATAACGAAATAATCACGGAAGATATCTCATAAGTGACTGTGTAACTTTAAAACTGAAAGTGAATAAAAACGAAACAGAGTGACTAAAGAGTTGTGTATCAATTTTGTGTACTACATACCTACCTATTGTTCTAAATAATGCCTCTATTGTGAAAAATACGAATATGCAACTACTAAAAGAATTTACAAACAAATATGTCGGGGAAAAAAAATACAGTAGAAAATTTATAAGTCATAATCTAGGTACTTGAAAAAGTCTTAAACACCCAATAAAATAATAAATGAACAGGTCAATACCCAATTAACAAGTAAACAGCATCACCACGAATAACCATCAAACAAGTTAAACCCACTTTAAAAGTTAAAACTTAAACCGACACACAGAATCCCATCCCAATTTTGAAACAATCTGTATCTCAAGCCATGAAATAATTTATAACATACACTCGCCCTGTATAATTAGGTCCGATCAGACGGTTGATTGCTTATTATATTGATGTTTCAATTTTATACCCATTTTTATGATCAGCGGGCAACTGTGGGGGGTGCCCACCCATACAGTTGTTGAATCCCTTCACTCTAGCGCTCATGCCAATAAGACAATTTCGTCTACTTAAGCTCTGACGGATTCTGGATTTTCCCTCTCTTTCTTTTCCAGTTTGGAGTGTTTGTTGTCTCTTTCTTGTGATTATGGTGAGTGAAGAAAGTTAGGCCTCGTCACGAGTTTATAAGATGTTTAGTAACTATGTTGTGATTCTCGTTTTTTTTTTTTTAAGTTGAAGGATGTTTCCTTATTGGTTTCCGATTGTAAATTATTTTTTAAGTTTTTTTTTTATAACATCACCTGACCATTTTATGGTCCGTATCGTTATCAAGCTTTAAAAGACTTAAGGCAACGAACTTTTTGCCAACTAATTTGCTAATTAACGTTTCGATGCAAAAACAATCTTCAGAAAACCGGATGAAAAGAAACCGTTCCTCACATGACGATAGTCAATTAACCCTTCCGAAGGCATTTGAAGATTCCGTTGACAAATTCGTTTGGGAAACATTTTCTGATGAATTTGTTCAAATTAATACGTGGTTCTGTTGGAATTCTGAACGTTGTTTTTGGTTTATTTTCCGTTCTAAATCGAGTGGAATCGATGTAGCGACTATCTCGCTGCTTTGATCTCGGTTAGACTTATGCGCATCTCAAAGTTTGGTTTTCGTTGGAGAGATAGGGGCTTCAACAACATTTGTTTAAATCAAGTCGTTGATTTGACTAGAATGAAGATTACTGCTGAGACGACGAGTAATAGTGAAGTAAGGAAGAAGAAGACATGCTGCGCAGACCAAAAGGGTAGGTGAGTGATGAAGATCAAGATATTTATTACTGTAAAATAAAAAGTTTGTTTGATGGAGATGGAGGTTGCGGGACTGTTCGAAACAGATACCGTGGCGCTGGAACACAAAGGGCGAAGAAGGAACATGGATGGGTTTTAGTCAGTACAAGTCTGACACTCCCTCCCGCTCCGCCCAGAGCGGGAGAAGTCATTTGATGATTTCCCATCAATAAAAATTAAAAAAAAACAATTGAAAAGGAGAGGATGACCAAAAAAAAGATTGACGGTCCGTGTGATGTATGATTGGAAGAAAAGGGAGTTAATGACAGAGACAATTCTCAGGGAAGAATGGAAGAAGAAACGAGTTGCAGTTGTTGAATCCCTTGGTGATAATTATCTACGATCACCAGTACGTTAGCATTTTTATCAATTTGAGTATTTACTCATTACGTTTTCAAAATTGTAACACCTATTTAATTTTTAGGACCATTCAATTTGATGTCATGCCAGTGACAAGAAGCAGAAGCAGAAAACGAATGATATTTTTTCTGCAACCTGCATTGTCCTTGCTGATCAAAGTGTGGCCGAGCTTTAACACCAAAAAGACGCATTTAATGAGATATAGCATCCTAATCAAACCGTCTCTAAAAGCCAATTCGCTCTGATACGACCACGTTATTGAGTTTTGATTAAGAGCATAAAAGAGATCTTAATAAATGTTTTTTTGTTCAAACGCTTCTTCGATGGAATGGTTAGCAAAGCATCCTTATCTTAGTCTAATTAAGATCCTGACTTCTGGGTTTGTTTTGTGACTAGTATAGATTAAAGAATATTTTGTGGCTCTTTCTCAAGCTGAATGGATAGTTGAAAAACTTACCTAAGTGCCAACCACATTCTACTAATTGTTGCTAACTCTTCTGAAACAATTTTGTTTATAGTAATAGTAGCAAGCGGAGAACTTCACATACACATAGTTGGTAAACTCATAATTTCATGTATCTACTCTTTCAGCAGCCTATTGCCTATGCCTCTGTAATCAGCTGTAGGTAGTTACTTAAAATTACGAGGTTCTTCTTCGTTCTTAACTGTCATTCATGTCAGCGAGGTTTCGCTAGCTAAGTTAATCGGACCGTTATTTAATTCAAAAGTATAACATCTCAGGAAAGTTTTAAAACTTAATAAAACTTGTTCAAAAAACTTTGAGCATCAAAAGGCGCGCGGCGTCTGGAAAACGTCGGCGGCGCCTGCGCATCTCTCCTAAATCACGTCCCGCCATCTTGTAGATTACCCGATTAACTAGTCAACTGTTAAAAACATAGATCCTTTATGTCCCAAGTGTTCCACTACTATTACATTCACGCTCATTGACTTTCGAAAAAGGCCGAAAAAAGTAACCGAACTTTTTTGACATTTAAACTTTTTTGTCAAATATTTGGTGGCTTTTTTTTTAATTTGGAAGCACAGGTGGTTTATCTGTCATGTTTTTTTTCTAAAGTATCATGATTCGATGTCATGTAGCCAGTTATTGGAAGTGATAGGTTTGTAACAGATATATCTGAAAGGTCGTCTGCAGGTTCGTTGAAATGTGATCCGCTTTTCTTGATACATTTTTTTTTGTTCTTTCGGTGTTCTTTTTAATTTGGCTACGGTTCCCTGTTTTCGATTTTTTGTTTATTGGTAAACCCCAAGTTTTAATTAACTGTTTGAACTTCTGTCAAAATAAACAAAACAATGAAAACGATACTTTTGTAGAAACGATGAGTTGTATTAAAATTATTTTTTAAATTTAGTTTTTGATATTGGTTATGTGCATTTTGTTTTGCAGTTAGCTTATTGTACAAATAATTTGATTTCTAGAATCTAGTTGACTCTATAGTTAATACCTCGACCTAGGTAGATACCAAATTATAAAAAAAACCGTTCTGATACTCAGTCTAGCAAGATTTTTTATTCATTACTATTTGCATTTTTACAAATTATAAGATCTAAAATAATAATAAAAATGTGTAAAAATATCAAATTCAGAAAAGAATACAGGGCGTCAAAAAATTGTCTACATCAAATTAGAATAAAACGACTTGATTTCTTCATTACAGAAAAAAACGGAGAAAGTTTTGAAACTAAAACATTATCAAACCGTTTTCAAACATTCACATCTAGATACCTAATCATAGAATACCAAGATGGATGCCTTATTGATCGAAGCTTATACATATAAAACATCAACGCACGCGCATTCTATTCACACAAGTCGCGACCGTTTGTCAGTTAATTGTCCCTGTCAACTAGTAATTGACCCCATCGCTTCCTATTTAACGGACCACCCATGTATTTGTTGGCATCCTCATATTCTTGATCATGAATAAGTACTGGCTGGTATAGCAATTGATTTGTGCTATGTTTTTTAGTTACTGCTGTAAGTACATTGTGCTTTTTTTTTACAAAATGAGAGTTGGAATAAGCCTTCTGCCTAAAAGAGGGACTTAGGTGTCTGTCTAGGACATACTGGTTTCCTCATGATGTTTTCCTTCGCCGTTTTTGAGTGGTCATAAAATTACTTACACAAAATAATGTAATAAGCTGAGGGCCCTGATTTGACAAAACTGGAGCCCTAAGACAGCAAGACGGGGTCGCGGCTGACCAAGAAGAAGATGGCGGGCGAGAAGAGGCAAAAAGCGGAAGGAATGGGGGGCTTTTTCCCAGGAGTGGGAAAGATCAGGAAAACTGGAAAAAAAATGAGCCTGCCTGGGCCCGAACCCATGGCTTACTCGTGAGTCGGAGCTGTTTCCACGAAGCTACCACCACTCTCATGCATCATCATCATTCTCTTGCTTATCCTCCCAAGATCTCAATTCATTTAGTGTCGGCGCAGCATGTCTTTTTATTCCATACTTTCGTATTACTCGTCATCTCACACACCTCCTTTCTTGCCATATCATCCTTCACGCAGACCATCCATCGTTTCTTTTGTCTTCCTCTACTCTTATACCCATCCACATTCAAACTCAAAACTTTCCTCAGGAATCAATTAGATATATCATACGAAATTAATAGATATCCAACTGTCGGCTTAACCACTAAACAAAAGAAACTCAAAACAAAAGAAAATCAATATTGCCTTTGCCATGAAAAAAGAACATAAGTCAACGGCATCACAGATGACGTTTCCCGCACCAGTTAAAAGAGTCAACTTGTACTCTACACCAAGCATATCATTACGGTGGCTATCTATGCTTACGTGTGATTATGCACACCCTGTATTCCCCGCCACAGAGCGCCGCGTGAGAAAGCACACACGTTCGGTACGAGGCTTTGAGGTGGACAAAATTATAAAGAAAGTAAAATGAGGCTTTGTTTATCGAAGGATAGTAAGTTGTGGGTTAATAATGTGGCAATTGTATTAATATAATAAGATAGATATAGACAAATTGTTCATATAATGAACTTGCCAAAGGATGTAGGTACTAAAAGATATAAATAATATGAATATGATACTAGCATTCAAAAATTTACTTCATCAAATAGAATCAAGTTAGAATTATGTTCTCATATATAGGCAAATACATATAGGGTGGAACGGTCATCGACGCACCAATGGTTAATGTAAACAAAATTAAATTATTAGGTTTTCAAACTACATTTAAAAAAAATAAGAAAATAGACCTTGGAGAAATGAAAACGAAAACCAATAGTTTTCATAAAAGCTTGTCGCGTGAATAGAAAAGGCAAAATAAGGATACGGGACAAGCTTTTATTAAAACTATTGTTTTTCTTTAACTAATAACAAACAATGCACTCCTTGGGAATTCACCCAGAGAACAACAGAATAAGTCCGTCTCTCTCGCTATGAGGTTCAGAATGCAAAGATAATAAAATCAGAAGCATCCATGAATCTACATGGTGTGCTTCCAAATTTTCTGGCCTACACACATAAAATGAATCAGAGATCAGATACAAAACTATCATTTCCCTAACTGAATTTTTCTCCAGTTAACCACAGCTGTTCAATATAATCTCCCTTTATTTCAATCCATTTTTCTTCAGACATGAATGCTTAATATTACAATTCAAGCCGGAAAATTTTTGACCTTAGAAGACCTAGAAAATTCTCACAATCACAAAGTACACATGTAACCCCGTACATACACTAAAACGCAACGCCACTACGTAGTTCAAGGTAGGAAGGGACAAAGCAGACCAGAGACTGCAATCCCGATATCAATCGTATAATATAGCAATCAAAGTACATACAATACAATCCCGGTAATGTAACGCTAGAATGCCGAGGCTGCTCCTCAGCAATGCGGACTGTCAAAAGCCAATGTCGGCTCTCCCTGGAGGGTCCGAGCCACTCGGCCCCTACCTCCCCTTCTTGCCACCCCACTGACCGTTGCTAAAGAGAAGTTACTACGGTTCTATTGTCGAGAAAACTGTGAGATGGATTAGGATTTTCTTCAAGAAGAGACATAATTTATTTATTTAATACAAGGCACAGAGGCGGACTTAATGTCATAGGCTTTTTCTACCAGTCAGCCTTTGGATGATGCAGAGACAAATAGTAGTAGTTGTTATAATGTTAGAAAGAAAGAAAAAATCTATTATTATTACAGAGACACGTACAGACAGCAGGAGCTAGTGTCTGAATAAAAACAGCTGCCCGGGTCGACCTTTAGGTTAAATCGCACTTGCCTAGGTTGGCCCGTGGCTGTCAATAGGGGATAATCCTATTTTTTTTTCTTTGTCCGTCGGGTAGTTTATTGAAAAGTATTGGACACGTATTTTTTCTTTTTTCACGTGGTCATAAAATTACGGAGATATTATATTGAGTTGAAATGGCGCATGACGTCACATGTAGGTAAGTTTTATACCCACTTGTGACGTAGTAAGCCCCCACTCTCCAACTTTAAGAAGTTCTAACTAAGTAATTTTTTGATATTTTGATAAAACAAAAAATACGTGTCTAATATTTTTGTATTACCTGTCTGACGGATAAAATAGAATGTCGTTTTCTTTACCCAGTCCGATCCCCTATTGTAGATCTTTGACAGTCGTTAAGTAGTCAGTGGCCCGAAAGTCTGAGAACCAGTCTTACCAAGGAGTGTCGTATTACCCAGTACTAACTGGGTTGTGGAAGTTGGATTGGCAGTCGCTCCATGTAAAATACTAGTATTCAGCTACATCTGGTCAGACTGGAAGCCAACCCTAGATCTTCGGGAAAAGGCTAGGCAGATGATGATTTTTCTTTCAGAAAAACAAGACGGTGTTGAGAAGCTTTGATTAATATACTAAGCCTTTGCTAATTCACGTCAATATCCCATCCCAGTTATATTTTCTGTCGGCGTACTACAAAAGACGGCCCATTACTGAGGATTAAAATTCAAATTATTTTATAACTTACAGTAGTTATCAAGGGCACTTAACTTTTAATGTTTCCTTTCTACAAGTCGTTGTCATTAAAAACTTATTCAGTTTTGATTTAATTTGTTTTTGAATGACATCCATCAGTGTTTTTTAAGACCTACGGCAGCCGCTTCAATTTATAAAACAGAACATTCTATGGACCAATAGATCTTTCAAGTATACTCTCATAGAAGGCAGGTGAGAACCTGTCTCTTTTATATTCAAGTTTTAGAAGTAGGTTGTTCTCGTACACAAAACGCCCCGGATTCTACAATAAGTCATAATATAATGCTGATTTTAATCAGCGGCAGCGGTGGTAGCCCCGACTTACGAGCAGTAAGCCGTGGTTTCGAACCCAGGCAGGCGCATTACTTTGTGTAATTTATTTCACCACCATTGCTCTCAAAACGGTAAAGGAAAACATCGTGAGGAAATCTGCATGTCCAAGGACTAAAAATTCGAAAACATGTGACATCTACCAACCCGCACTGGGCCTGCGTGGTGGATTACACCCCACTCCCTCTCATAGAGAGGAGGCCTCTGTCCCAGCAGTGGGAACATTATAGGCTGATGATGATGATGATGATGTTAAATTCCAGTTTAGCTAATTGAATCTAGATTGCGAATTCAACACCAGTTCTTCACCTTAAAAACTAGATAACTCAAACTCACAGCACTTATTCCAATTTTACATGCAATTTTGAATTTGCAAGGAGTTCGGATTTCTACGGAGAAGATCAGGGACGAAAGTTCATTGAAACGACAGTCTTCTCAGAAGCTTTGGTCCATTACGGCTGTTGCTATTATATGTGAAGACAATGTAAAAAAGTATACTACTACCTACTTTGGTATTGACTTGTCACTTGCTTTTGCCCGCGACCTTCGTCCGCGTGAAATATTATAAAAATATTAGTTCCCTGCTTAAATCAGATTTTGTTAGCAATTTAACGGTTTTAGTTTTTTTTATCAACCCTAATTATTTGTCTAAAATAAAAGTACCCTAAGTTACTCCTTTTAACATCAGCTATCTGCCAGTTAAAGTCCCGTCAAAATCCGTCCAACCGTTTTGGAAAACAGCCGGAACGAACAGACAGACAAACAACATAATTAAAAATGTTTTTTTTTGTTATCTCGTAAGTACCGTATGTCATACGCTTTTAATAAAAAGCTGTTATTTTGAATTTAGAGAAATAGACACATTACTTTTTATTCATTTGTATAGATTTCGAGAATATACCAATAGTAACGCTCCCAACCGGACATCTAAAGGTGTCATGGAGATGGCTCTCTCGCCCAAGGTGGCCTCTAATATAGCCCAATACAGCCTAATATAACTCCTCAACCCCCGATTGGCCCTTAAGTGCTAACCCAACTTGAGCCCAAGAGGCCGAAATTAGCACTTGAAATTGTCGAGCCAACAATATGAAACTCCTTGTGCGCTTATATTTTCGGCCATATTTTACGTTTGTACATGCTCTAGTTATTTTTGTATGGTTCCTTTGTTTGAAATTGTCTCTAGGTTTTTTTTAAGGATAGAATTTTTCAAGTAGTAAGGATAGAGTTTTTCAGTAGTTGTGTATGTTTCATTTTATTCGAATTTGCTTGGTTGGTTGGAATAATTGAATTTACAGGATAGTTGCGACTTTTTGCAATCGGGGTAGGCAGAAACTTCAGGCCGCTTCTCGCGACGTTCATTAAAAAAATCCTTTTACTGCGTCTACGTTCGTACACCTGCAGGCGTAGCATGACCGCCGTAGAAACGGGCTATGTCGACAGAAGAACTGTCAAACTGACACATTGTCACTGTCCATCTGTCATTATGTCGATTCTTCCGTAGACAGAACTCGTTTCTACAGTGGTCATGCTACGCGTGCTGGCCACGCTGGTAATTGTTCTTTTCAGGGCAAACACCAAAACACAAGGTATTAAAATGGGGAAATTATATCGATGGTTTAATATTCGAAAGTTCTACATACATACGCACACCATAGGGGTAGGCAGACACGTTAGAACGTCACCTGCACTCATACGTCTAGTCATACACGTTCTACATGTGTGTGATTTAATTTAGTGACATTTCTATCTTAATGCAATTCTAATGTTTTTTTTTTTGCCATTTTATCGACATTTTTAATTGAATTTATTAGGACGCTCATCAAATATTATATTATAGATGTTCTGTATACCTACATTACTGGCAAATAAACGATTTCTTTCTTTCTTACTTTACACTTATGCAGTAAACCTCAAACCTTTCCGCCACAACAGGGTATATGCAACCCTCTAATTCATAAATTCTTTACCACACATGACGGAACTAAAGTCCTTGTTATGATTTGAATAAAACACAACCTATCGATCTACCTGTATTTATCGTATCAATTTTCATCGCGGACCCAATTAAAGTGCCATAAACCTCTTATTAGTCACCCCATAGTTCCCCCACCTCCCCACTAAACCAACATGGCGTCGCGATTGTCACCTAACCTCAAACAAAGATACTCTTATCAGGTTATTATTCAATTTTGGACCCTATTTTAATAGAGAAAGATATGAGCGTGAGCATATGCGTAACTTTGCATGCCACCTGAAGTCTTATTCTGCAAACTAGCGTGCTATATTACCCCGTTCTACTCTAGATTCTTGTCAAACTAAGTTATGCTTTAGTAGAATGACTTTAAAGCTTTTTTTTAGTCGCTTGTGGTATTTGATTGTTAGTTTTGTTGTTATAAGTACGTACTGGAGGCGTGACATTATCGCCCCAAGGGATTGTGGAATTATACATGAAGGGTTGGTTTAAGTGTATTTTTAAGAACGTCATGGTGCTTTATTATTGATGCATAAATGACTGGCCAGTGCGAAGACGAAGTTAGCCCAAATAATAGAGTGTTTTTTTACTTACGGACTTTTTTAATGAAACTTCTCGGGTTTTGGTCAAAAGTTTGTCTGTTGTTCCGATTAATTTTTATAAGGGTGTGTTTATTCTGTGCGTGATGTCCTACCTACTTATAATAGACGGTTATTTCCAATCATGCTTCATCATTCCGAGTAGGCTAGTCAAGTTGTCAGTTTATATCATCTCGGCAACTCGTTGAAGTCATTTATACTCTATAATCAGAAATGAGGACATCCGCAAGAGAACCAAGGTTACCGACGTAGCCCGAAGAATTGCCAAACTTAAGTGGCAGTGGGCAGGGCACATCGCTCGCAGAACGGATGGGCGATGGGGCCGAAAAGTTCTGGAATGGCGACCGCGAACCGGAAGAAGAAGCGTTGGAAGGCCTCCTAATAGGTGGACCGATGATCTGGTGAAGGTTGCGGAGATCCGCTGGATGCGAGTCGTACGGGACCGGTCAATGTGGCGTCACTTGGGGGAGGCCTATGTCCAGCAGTGGACGAGTAATGTCTTTCGGCTTAAATGATGATGATGATGATGATGATTTATACCCTGCGTTTAGACCTCACTACTAATACATAGATACCTACCACTTCAGCACGCGTAGCATGACCGCTGTAGAAACGGGCTGTGTCGACGGAAGAATCGCCAAACTGACTCATTGTCTATCTGTCATTATATTGATAAAACTCAAAACTCGTTTCTAAAGTGGTCATGCTACGCGTGCAGCTCATTTGCTTCTTTCTACAGATTTTTTTTCAATTAGTATATAAGAAAAAAATCTAAGTTTTTAAACTGACATGGTCACTAACACTATTAATAACACTTACAAAGGGATATTTACCATGTGTATTATTCGTTTCGAGTTCCCGATATTTCTCCGAGTTTATCCGTGATCATGGCGTTTGCAACAGCGCCGAAATATCGTGAACTCGAAACAAATAATACACATGGTAAATATCCCGTTGTAAGTGTTATTAATAGTGTTAGTGACCATGTCAGTTTAAAAACTTAGATTTTTTTCTTATCTTTAATTTAGTATTCAAGATGGAGGGACAGCGACGCACAAACGATGACCACACCTACATAGTTATGGAAGAAAATTTTCATCGGTAATTTTAAAAAAAATCTGCTATTTCCTACAGTGACAATTTTCGTGATTGATCGATGTCCTTTCCACTCTGTATAGGTATTTTACTTATTTATACTGTTCATACGAATCCTTGAATCAAATAAAGTACTATAGTTACTTTGTAGAGGTGGCACCATTTTTTTAGAACTTCGGCTACTTATTAAAAAAACCGGAATAAAAATCAAGTAGTGAACAAGTCAGATCAATTACTTGCCCATGCGTAAATAGCGAATAATTTTCACAATTAGTCACGGTGATCATTCCAAATTTGAACGGACCAATACGAATCGATTGCCAGTTAATGGCTGACCAATCAGCAGCGCGCGGCTGATCAAAGAAGTGGCGCGTGAGTTCTGATTGTGTTAATTATTGTATTTGATAAATGTTGTATTTAACCGTTGGTTTGTTGATGGGTTATTTGGTACATGGTTACCGGTTAGACCACCCTATGGTTAACCATGGGTGTTCTGTGGGGTAAAGGAGTTATGCCATGAACAACATGACTTTTATTTTCACCTGCTGTGAACCTCTGATCGATAAAGACGTCTTTGTGCTTTGTTTTTCTTGAAAAATATATGATAATACCTGCAAAAGTCGAATTCATCATCTCCCTAGCCTTTTCGCAAATATTTTGATCTCGGTTTCCAGTCTTACCGGATGCTGTTGAATACCAGGACTGCCTATCTTACCTCCACATCCCAGTTAGTACTTGGTATTACGATACCCCTTGGTAAGACGGGTTCTCAGACTTTCGGGCCACTGACTACCTTTAATGTAACGACAGTCATAGATCTACAAAAATGACAGCCGAGACCAACGGCTTAACGTGCTTTCCGAGGCACGGAGGAAACTCGGTATGTAATAGGCGGTCACCCATCCACGAACCACAGATAAAGCTACTCTCTGTCTTCTATTTACTAGTTATTGTGGTTACTATTACCCCTTCTAACCCTAAACAACCACATATTTTAACCCCATCAACCAAAAACACACGCACTGTAAATACTCACCTCCACGTTCGTTTTTCATAAAATATTAATAACAAAAGGGCTACGATTTAGCGTGGGTTCTGTAGCGACAAAATAAAATAAAACAGAATGTAACCGCGACTGCGAACCACCTATAATAAGCCTATTGTTTTATACAAATACTATATTGCGTTTATAAATCGGATAAGCCTATGGGACTGGGGATGGTATGGAGTTGTGTTAATTGTTGTAATTTTGGAAGATTTTTTCTATTACATGTAAGAGGAGCTCATGGGTCAATAATAACAGCCGCTCGGATCAATCTTAAGCTGCGCTTGCCTAGGTTCATCCGTGGATGGGTGACTACCGTTTACACACTCAGTTTTCTCCGTTCTTCGGTAAGCTCATTAAACCGGTCCCGGTTGTCATTTGTAGATCTTTGACAGTCGTTACAGGTAGTCAGGGGCCTGAAAGGCTGACCAGTCTTACCAAGGAGTATCGTATTACCTAGCACTAACTGGGATGTAGAGGTCAGATTGCAAGTTATTCAGCTGCGAACTGAAACTCAAAGCATATATTTCAATTCGACCATTTCAGGCACTTTTTAAAGTCTCAAACAAAAAAAAATGCGAAGCTATAGTCCCAGTCACAAGGCATAATAATCGGTAAAAGTACTGTAGATAAAACCGGTTAGACTGGAAGCCGATCCCAACATAATTGGGAACAGGCTAAGCAGATGATGATGCCAGAGGAGTAGGAAGTCTGTTTTTAGCTGACTATGCGTTTACTTCATCTGTATGCCCGAAAAGGTTTCCGATCTGCATCTTCAACGGAGTCTTAGTAAATGTTTCAAAAAAATTATGAACCTCATAATGATTCGTGTTGATGAGTTTATTTATTTATTTACCACAAATTATAGCAACATTACAGACAAGTCCAATAAGATGCTATAAGTCACAAAGTACAATAGGGGATAATCCAATTTTTTTTTTCTTTGTCCGTCGGGTAGTTTATTGAAAAGTATTGGACACGTATTTTTTCTTTTTTCACGTAGTCGTAAAATTACGGAGATATATTGAGTTGAAATGACGCATGACGTCACTTGTAGGTAAGTTTTATACCCACTTGTGACGTAGTAAGCCCCCACTCTCCAACTTTAATGAGTTTTAACTAAGTAATTTTTTGAATTTTTGATAAAACAAAAAATACGTGTCTAATATTTTTGTATTACCTGTCTGACGGACAAAATAGAATGTCGTTTTCTTTACCCAGTCCGATCCCCTATTACATTAAATATAATAACAAATACCATTACACCCATTAAAATAGTAATAATTAGATATGACATTGTTTATTGCACACCTCTTTCAATTATCATTTGTGCTGTTTGAATAAATCTCTGCAGGTTTTGCCCAAATACATCTTCCGATACCGTTACAATATTAATTTAATTTCGCTTTCGCTTCGTGTAGAGGTTGAGGGTCTGATGATGGAGCCAGGAGGTGGATGGTAAAACTCTCCAGTGGCTAATAGTAATTCCTTCGAGTTTCGGGTTCTATGATTCATTTGTTGACTCCAATAGATGCACTTGTTGTTGAGGGTCTGTTGTCAAAATGTATCGTTTTTTTTTTTTAATTTTTTTTATCTTCCTATGTAGCAGATATCACTCACACAATTTTTTTTCTGTATATCTCTACGATTCGAAAAACAAATATCTGAAAAAAATTGGTCGACTCCACAGCACTCCTGTCCACATATTGGGCAATAAGAGGATCGTCCGCGTCGGCAAGCGTGGCGCCAGTAGCCTCCATTTGTATTTATTTATTTATACCTCGTCTGATCTTATTTATGTATTAATTCATTTTCGTACACACACGTAGCTTTCGCCATGTAGTTTAGCATGTAAAATATTTTTTGGATAGCGTGTGGTCAATTCAAATGGACTTAAGATTTTTAAATACCGATCTTTTGAGTCACAATTTTTTTTATGAGTCTCATTAGTCTAGTGGTTGCAAGCGCGACTACTGAGAATGAGGTCCTGAGTTCGATTCCCGTGACAGGCAAATTTGAAGCGTTTTTGGGTTTTTCCATCAGGAATTACTCAGTAGCAGCCACGGAGTCTGGATGGGTGCCCGGTTGGTAATAGGCTCCACCCATATTACATGGGACTTAAACATGACTGGCGAAATGAGGGTGTACTATTAGGTATACACCTCTGCCTAACCCTTTACGGATTAGCCGTGATGATGTTATGTTCTCTCTTCTTGTAACTTCAAAAAAGAAAATTATTAGCTACGGAGAAGGCCAGGGGGTTACTATGACGCTTAAAACATTATTGTTCCATTCCTATTCCAGAGTGGAAAGAGATGGAGCTAGACGACCTGTATAGCTCCGTCTTAAGACGAAATGTTTTAAGACGTCATGGTACGCCACCAGTCCTCATTTCCTATCATTATCCAACTTTATCTTCGCATGACATGTACGCTCGTAATTCGCGTAAGTACAGAACCCAGTCGAGTCGCGTTCGCGTCGCGATACGCATGTGTGGCCGCGCACTAATTGACCGTATCGCTGCAACGCCGATGCGTTCTCGGTATTAGTGCATAAATGTGGCATGACCCTTAGAGTTTGTAGAGACAGTAACTGCAATTGGTATGGGAAAGGATGAAAAATTCAGTTTATATTTTTTGGGATTCATCAGGATCTAACAGAACAAGACATAACGCCTATAATCCCCGATGATTTAGACAGAGGTGTATCAATAGTAAACTCACATTTTGCCAGTAATATTTAGTTCCCATTTATCGAACCCAGGACGAGCTCGTGGCTAAATAATAACAGCCGCACCGGTCGATCTTTAAGGTTAAGCCGTGCTTGCCGAGATTGGGCCGTGGATGGGTGACCATATTTACATACCGAGTTTCCTCCGTGCCTCGAAAAGCACGTTAAGCCGTTGGTCCCGGCTGTCATTTGTAGATCTTTGACAGACGTTACGAGTAGTCAGAAGCCAAAAGTCCGAAATCCAGTCTTACTAAGGGGCATCGTATTACCCAGTTGATTGAGGAGGTTAGATAGGCAGTCGCTTCATGTAAAATACTGGTACTCAGCTGCATCCCGTTAGACTGGTAGCCGACTCCAAGATAGTTTGGGAACAGGCTAAGCAGATTATGATGTATCGAACCCTGGACTTCAAACTCAACAGTAGCGTCTACTACTGCTAGAACAACATCATATCCTTCCTACTCTTGTCCCGTGTTCCTAGGGGTCAACGCAACACGTATAATTCTTCCATTCTCCTCTGTCAACCGTCACGCTATCATTTACTCTTTTTCCTTTTATATCATTCTTCACACATTCCATCCATCGTTTCCTTGGTCTCCCTCTCCCTCTCCATCCATCAAAATTTTAAATCATGATCTTTTAGGGTTCCGTACCCAAAGGGTCAAACGGGACCCTATTACTGAGACTTCGCTGTCCGAACGTCCGTCTGTCAGCAGGCTGTATCTCATGAACCGTGATAGTTAGCCAGTTAAAATTTCTACTGATTATGTATTTCTATTGCCGCTATAACAACAAATACTAAATACATAATAAAATAAATGTTTAAGGGGGCTCCCATACAAAAAGTTTCACTTTAAAAAGTGTTTTTTTTTGCCCATTTTTATAAATAATGGTACGGAGCCCTTCGTGCGCGAATCCGACTCGCACTGTCTTGGCCGGTTTTTTTTAGTCACATGCGATTCTGCTGCTACAACTTGACCAACGATGCAGTCAAATGCATGTACTACTAGTATGTGCAATCACCAGAGGATTCCACCAAATTCCGAACAACAGTGGAAAAAGCATTATTTCATACTATTTGTCTATCAATACCCTAACAGCAGGCTAAGATAGCCACCTCGGCATCAGCATAAAAACAAAGGCAGTGCTCCTACATACCCGCTCAGCTTACAATCGATTAGGAGACCTCCCCGCGCCGTATGACATCGCATTCCATTCCTTCAGTCAGGAGGTGGTGCAAGTTGTCGGAGATTCGTGAAGTGGGATATCACGAGTCGCTCGCTAAGGCGACACACACAAACATAGCGTGTTATAGCAGCGTCTGTACAGAAAATGAAAAAAAATGAAATGAATGTGAAAAAAAACATATTCATTTTACTTGCGTTACACAAGGTTAAAAAAGTGTCAAAGAAATGTCAGCAATCCGGAAGGGGTCCGAGAGGGCCGATGCCTGTTAGGGCTACGGGACTGTTCGAAAGAGATACCGTGGCCCTGGAACACAAAGGGCTAAGAAGGAACATGGATGGGTTTTAGTCAGTACAAGTATGATACTCCCTTCCGGTCCGCCCAGACCGGGAGGAGTCATTTGATGATTTCCCATCCGAAAAAAAAAAAAGTTAAGAAAGTGTTACAAACAGCTAAGAACAATATTACATAAAATTGCTAATAATCCCACAAGTTATTGTGACGCGAATATCGAGTATCGAGTGATGCGAAGGAAACTAGAGCAGCAAGCGCGTGTTTTTTGACGTGTTGCAATTGACCTTCATCATCATATCAGCCCAGAATTACCCACTATATAGGCCCCCCTTTTTGCCACACTTCCCGGTTCAGTGCGTCTCTAATCCAGGTGTTTCCCGCGACTATGTCGATATGGTACCGTCCTAAAGCTCGTTGGGTCTTGGAAGACCCAACGAGCGTGAGGACGGTCCTGGTTTCTTTGGCTTAAACTTGGCCACCAAGGTTGCAATTGACATTCACTCAAGGAAAATACGAAAAATTTGAAAATATGCGGGAAAAAAGTTAGGGTTTTTTGTCCACTAGTTTAAGACAGAGTGGTACATCATAAGCTTGCGAACTTATGTGATAACTCAACCAAATGTCGCAAACAGTAGTCTTTTTTAGGGTTCCGTACCCAAAGGGTCAAACGGGACCGTATTACTGAGACTTCGTCCGTCCGTCCGTCTGTCACCAGGCTGTATTTCATGAACCGTGATAGTTAGCTAGTTGAAATTTCTACAGATTATGTATTTCTGTTGATGCTATAACAACAAATACTAAAAACAGAATAAATTAATATTTAAGGGGGGCTCCCATACAAAATATAGTATTTTTTTGCTCGTTTTTATAAATAATGGTATGGAACCTTTCGTGCGCGAGTCCGACTCGCACTTGGCAAGTTTTTTTGTGTTACCCGTCTGTACTTCGTTACTTACAGCCGTTTTGCGTCTTAAATTACGGTACTAACAGTTAAACTTATCCTTCGAACACAAATCCTCCTTTAATCTCCGTCCGCTCATCCCTTAAATCTTCACCACTGCGCCAGCGCACTCAGAGCACGGCGCGCGCGGCGACGCGTGGCGTTTGATCTGCCGACAAAGACGCCGCCGGACCACGTGGTGATGCTGTACCGGGAACGAGGGTAGGCAGGGCTTGTAGTTCTGTGGTATGTTAGTAATGTGTGGTCTGTGACAAGAGACACAAACAAACATACATCAACTCATGACTTTTCCCATGAGGCTTGACAGAAACTATACGGAATTCCACCTGCGACGATTCTTACATACTCCATTTCCTTGGCTACGTCTAGATAATAAATTATTCCACTTAGGGCACCTGCGAAAAATATTGATAGGTGCCGTATATGGAACACCTCAGGTGCCATTTAAACGGGTGCCTAATGTGGAATACCGCGTGTGGGAACGTTCCGATTTGCCAACCAAATAAAAGGCGTGCAAAACAAGTGAAAAAAGTGCCGTTTCGTAACTATTTGAATCTTTATACAATGAGTCTACGTTCTACGTCTGGTCATACACGTTATCCCATCTTACTGCCAAATGATCAGCTGTTCTTTTCCGAGTGTCCTGCCGTAAGTACACTATTTGAGTTCCACAACGTGATAACCATTGCAATCATCATCAGCCTATATTGTTCCCACTGCTGGGACGCAGGTCACGCAGGTCACGCAGGCCTCCTCTCTATGAGAGGGAATGGGCTGTAATCCACCACGCGGGCCCCCGCGTGGTGGATTACAGGCCATTGTAAACATGTCTTCGAATTTTTAGTTCTAGGACATGCCGGTTTCCTCACGATGTTTTCCTTTACCGTTTTGAGAGCAGCGGTGATGAAATAAATTACACAAAGTAATGCGCCTGCCTGGGTTCGAACCTACGACTAACTGCTCGTAAGTCAGAGCTGCTACCACTGGGCCACCGCTGCTCTCAAAATGGTCACCATTGTAATATCGGAGACGTATTATTTACATATTTCAACGTTTGGAACTCAGTTCATGGGTCTCTGTCTCTCTCTTAGCCTTTAAACAGCCTCCTGTGGGAGCTTCCATGTCTTAGCACCGCAGGAGGCATGCAGGCAGAACACAATGGCTATAGAATCGCTTCGTTCTCACTAGTTCACCTAAACAGTTCCACGGTAAATTTGAATTTTGTCAAAATGATGGAACGGTGGATTTTCTTTTACATAACCAGAATTACTGAATACGTAGTAACCGTTTTCGCGTCGGTGTCCTACCACCTTCTAAAATAACTGTTTGTCATCTACCTTTTATTTTTATTTTTTTGCGACTTCTCCCGCTCTGGGCGGAGTGGAAGGGAGTGTCAGTCTTGTACTGACTAAAACCTATCCATGTTCCTTCTTAGCCCTTTGTGTTCCAGGGCCACGGTATCTCTTTCGAACAGTCCCGCAGCCCTGGCAGGCATCGGCCCTCTCGGACCCCTTCCGATTTGCTGACATCATCTTGAGGCGCGCGTGGAACACGAACGCGCCGTCGACACGGCCTGTCGTCATAAGACTAGCTAGCCCATTACTCACCGTCCATTTGTAACCTACCTTACGATCCGTTCATTCACAGAACTCTTGTACTAGGATGCCATACGTTATAAAAACATGTTCCAAAGTTTATTACAACTTCAAGTTCTACCGGTAGGTAACCTTACCTCACCTTATGAAAAATTGTTAAAGGAAGCCGTTACTTGCCCTAGCACCATATAGAGTGGTCGTGTCTAATGTACTGGCTACTGCATTGGTACCAAAGAGTTGCAACTCATAAATACATTGGTACCTACAATGTTTTATGTTGATATCTAGGACTATCATTAACACTGGAAACGGGATTTTTACCATTTTTATTATTCGTTATGGGTTCCCGATATTTCGCCGCTTTTGCAAGCGACATGAACTAGCACTCGTGTTAGTGACCACGTCAGGTAAAAACTGATATTAGGTGTTATAGTTAATATTTGCCAGTTTACCTTAAAGGGAGTGGGATTCCTAGATGGAGAGAGTACAGTTCTTTCGCAGTTATATTTACTCAGGCTTATGCGTTTACCTTATTATACCGAAAACAAGATTATGTGAATTTGACAATGATGCAAATCAAAGTACCTATAGGAAATCAGCGGTGGTAATCCCTCATACAGTCGGATTCTCTCCAGAACCAAAAAAATCTAAGGCATGATTGTGACATCTACCCATCTGCATTGGGCCCGCGTGGTGGATTATTGTCCCTCGTATGGAGGAGGCCTGTGTCTCAGAGCGGTGGGCACATTATGGGCTAATTGTGCTACATATGTATTACTAATCCTAAATTTTGCAATGAAAATGTTGTGCAATTAAATTTAAAATTACTCTAACTTTATCCTAAGCGGGCTAAATCACAGCAATAATATTGTCATACAATTTTGTACAGTAGCGACGAACGCCTTCAAAAGTCATATTCCTGAGAATTCCTTTCAATCCTTTGATCATAAAATGACTCGATGCATGTTTTGGACAATTTTAATTATAATGTTATCTTTCGATCTATAAAATCATTACCTATTAGGGAATAGCTTTTAAGTTATAATAAAATAGGGTTGTCGAGAATCTTAAACCATTTTTGGTTAGGGACCAACTTTGAAGACTGACAATGTAACTTGAATGACGTTTTGCCTGTCTTGCTCCTTTGTTGGTATAAAGCCAGTTCTTGGGTGATAAAATAATCATCTTACAAAAGAGAACAGTACATTGGAGAGCAGTGGTGACACAAGGCTCAGAGCAATTACCAACTTCTTCGATCACAAGCAGGCACAGTACTCGTCGTTCCCTCAGTGTCAAACGCTTAAGGACAATTGTAATTCTAATTCGAACCCAGGCATGTATTTCACGTTGTATGATTAATTTCATCACCTCCACTATTAAAACGGTTTAGGATAGCTAGCATCCAGCCGGGGTAGCGCGTGAATAGTACTCATATCCCGGGCCCTCGGCTCATGGTAGAAGTAAGAACAGTGGGTTTTTAGTTGGTTATAGAGTCCAATATAACCCTCCGTGAAAAAGGATAGCTAGCATCGCGCAAACCCGCATTTGATGAATTAAAAAATAAATAAGAAGATGACAAATGTGAGGAACCCGAGTTGTGGATTCTTACAGCTTACTCCTCTCTCATATATAGAGAAAGATGTACTAGTCCGAGTGGGAACATAGGTTAAAACTTTGTCCCACTATTCCTCCAAAATCCCATACAAACATTCAAGGTCACAATCACAACACAAAAATCCAACAACTACATCCATATGAGAAGAAATGATCATAAGATAACATGGTGCACAGCCCTGCACAGTCGGGTGGTCCAGTATTAAAGGGTCTCCCGCTGCGTCATCCCGCCTCACTGGAATAACATAACTCATATAGTAACCTGTCGGCGCCTATCGTGGCTAAACCTTGGTTAGATCTTTGGTTAAATTCGACCACCGACGAAATGCCTCCTGGGTAAGAACAGAAGAGCCCTTTCCATATTTGGATTATGTCGAATTCGTTGGCAGCAGCCTCGAACGCTCGAGGAACTAATGATGATGATGAACTTGCTGCATTAAAGCTGCGTTTATGGTCATGCCCGGGGTTTCTCATTTTAGGTAGGTAGGTATGCAGAACAGAGTGTAAAGTTCCTTATCTCCCATTGAAAAGTAAGGATCCTCCGACTAAAAGATTGTTGTGTCTGGGCTTCTGCCCACCTCTTTTGTCGGATGTCTGTAGGTATATTTATGGAAATCGTATACTAATAGGTCTTGTCAGTTTAGTTCGGATATAAAAACCTCCGTAAACGATTAAAATCCCCAAAAACTAAAATCATTAACTCGATCAAGATTTAAATACTCATCCAAGAATTTTAGAATGAAAGAGACACTTAATAATTTTTTCCAGTATTTAATTTTCCCACAAACGGCCGGGTGCGGCGCCCTAGTTAATTAGCAGCATACAACCTGACATTGTGACCTCCATGCTTGATCCTCAGCAAATTGAATCGTGGTCTCTCTAAAAAAAAACTGCGGAACGTTGGCGCCAACGCGCTGCGGTGCTCTTTATTTAAATGTCTGCCGTTCTTTGGAGGTTATCTTTTTTATTTTTTCAAAAGCATGTTCACCGTGTATTCAAGTTCTTTCTTGCTGTTTCGACATTTTGTCAACTCACGGACGATTGTTGTATTTGTGTTTTTATCTATTTTTAAGGTTTGGTGAATTGATTTTTAAAATTCTTTAAGATTTTTTTTTTCTGTAGAGAAAAACACAAGACAAAGTAACGAAAACTGTCACCATGGATTCAGATAATTATTAATAGTATTTTTGTTTCAGTTCTGTAAAAGAAATGACCAAATGCTTGTCGGACCACGCACAGTAAAGGAATCGGAAGAATGTTTCCACACGCACAGATTGTATGACATCTTAGTAGTTTCGGGCTACCATTGACAAATTTCTTATGGCAACACCAAATAACTCTTTGCTTAACATGGAAGTCTAACCGGTAACCTAAAGCACAGTCTAAAAGAAATGAAAATGCGTTTATTTGTGGTGACATCATTTAAAAAAAAATACTTCTGCCAAACTGTAAAGCAGTTTGTTGGCAGATGTAGCTCCCGTACACAATTTTATATTGAAGTGAAACTTCTTATGCGACTTCCAACAAGTTTGCGTTAAACGTTTAACGCTACCATGGAGAGGGAATAGAAAGAGACAGAGCGAGAGTGAATGCGTGGCACTCAAACGCATGCGTGTAGTATTACGAAGTTTCACTTAATCCGCGCGGAGGGACTCCAAGCATTATTTTTTTTATGCAATTAAGGAGGTACTTGTCTTTGGTCCTTTTCAATCAATAACAAGGTAAGTCATCAACACTTTTCTCCTGCACTTATCTCAACTCATTTGGGTTCGGCGCAGCATATCATCTACACCACAGTATATACTCTGTCTCTTCTACCTAAAACTACTACACTTATAATGGTGGGGAGGCCAACAATGTCACTCAGTTCAGGTAAATTATTTATCTTTATACCTTCAGCTACAGGGGTGGAAAATATTTGATACAATAGAAGAAATGGACCTCTAACATCAGCAATTTGCACAAAAGGGATTTAACAAACTTACCAAGTCCCGTGTGACCGTTTGTGCATTTGAAGCATCTATTACCTTAATACCTTGATAATTGCATCATCTGCCTACCTGGCCTCAATTGACAGTAAACCCAAAAAAAAAACTTTGACATTTTACACTTGAACAAGCAGACTATTAAGAAACGTTTAAATACGTAATTGCTTCACTGCTAAACGTTTGCATTGTAGTTTTCTTTGTTTTTTTTTGCAGATTATGTCAATCCAATCGGGTATGAAGAAGTGGCCATCTTTAAAATTTGTGCACTGATTTCTGCTTCGTTGGCCAATATGTCATGCGATTTGCCTCATTGCGATTTGCGATTTGGTTGCTCAGGTAGCGTCATCACAAACGGTGGACACCGGATTAAAATTAAATGTCCATTTGAACGTTCAAGTAATATGTATTGATGTTTCAAATGGGTATTCTTGAGTTGAAATTACTTTGCTTTGTATTTTTTTGAACACGGCCTTTGCGAGATGTCCCGCAATATATTTATTGTCATTACGTTCTACATTGAAAGAAGTTTAGCAAATTAAACAGTTTAGTTTTCAGTTAATTCGTTTATTGACTGTTGACACAACATCGTAAATGCTCCTCATAATCCTCCTTAGCAGATCACTGCTAAGGAGGTGCTCTGCTACGACTAGGCTATCAAGCCCAGTCGTGTGACCGACGGACTGACAAGCTCGAGTTCGTACCCTTTACAAAAACATCGTAAGAAAACCAGCATGCCTGAGAGATATTTCTTGACGGTATGTAAAGCCGTATCAATCCCATGGGCGGCATAAAAACGCTGACACCAGATACTAACCACATGATGAAGAAAGAAGAGGCCTCCGAAAGGTTTTTAGTACACAAGGTCAAAATAAATTGGCTTGCAAAACTCCGTATAATCGAAGCGTGGGCGCTTATATTTTTCGTGTCGATGAGTTTTATTTCTTACCTTGATTCTAAGATAAACTACTATTCCTGTGATTAGTAGGTTTATTTTTACACGTCAGCAATCCACAATCCAAGTCGAAATCAAATCAAATCGATCTGTCAACTCGTTGCAGTTATTTTAGAAAGTTTAAGGACCTCTTGATGCGTCCAAATTCAGCAAAAATTGGGCATAATTGCTGTAACTTTGTGCCTAAAAATTGAATCGTAAAGGTTTGTCCACAATGTTATATTAGTCAAGTGTTAAGTTTTGGCAATATTTTTATGAGATTAATGTTGACATGATATTTCTTCTCGTATAACATCTTCATCATCACCAACATTTTTGTGCCCTTATCCCAATTAATTTGGGATCTCCGCAGCATGTCCTCTTCTTCCATACAATTCTCTATTACTCGTCTTCTCAATTTTTTTTACAAAATATTTGTTCGTGTTTTTTTTCTGGCATTTTATACACCCACCTAAATGCGTAATAATTTGTCGGCGGGATTAAATCACACAGGAATTAGTTATGCCAGAACTAAAGTTAGTATTAATACTAGTAATTATAAAGTATAGATATCCAAGAAGCTATACAGTTATAATTGCCGCCACTCCGACTTTTGAACACACAATTTATGTCAATCAACTCAGATGCCCAAAAAGATTAGTGTACAGTTGTCTATCTATCCCGAATCGTAAACAAAATGGCCGCATCTTTACTGACTGCCGAAATGTCAACGACAATCTGTTCCGACTGGCTACTTCAGAAAACATTCAAAAAAATATCCGGCTTCAACTTTCGACAGATTAATTCGTCATTTGAACGGAAACTAGTTTCTCCAATTCGGATTTCGTCGTTGAAAAGAAAAAACGGATCCCAATTGTATAGACTTACCTTTAGTTGGTGATTTGTTGTGCGAGCTAAAGTGTTTTGAGTTGAAATAATTGTTGTAAGAGTGTTATTTTTAACCGACTTCTAAAAAAGGGGCAGGTTATGTATTCCACCATTTCTGCGTGATGATTACCTAACTGGTCCAATTTAACTGAATCAATTTTCTTTTTTTTTTTTGGTGGAAACAAAGGTAAATGTGATAGTTATAATTTGAAAAAAAAATTTTAGATTACTATCTGTTGTTAAATTAACAAAACCTGTTTCATTATGTGATATAATCTAACTTCCACCAACAAAGTACAAACGCACAACATTTTGCATTGCTGCTCCGCTCCTATTGGTCGTAGCGTGATGATATATAGCATATGTTACTTCTAATACCTCCAAAAATATGTGTACAAAGTTTCCTGATGATCGTTTGAGTAGTTTTCGCGTGAAAGCGTAACAAACAAACATACTTTCGCATTTATAACAGTGGTTAGGATACTAGAAAAAACACTCTTAAACATTCCTCTTCTCCCCAAAGACACAAACTCATCCTTCCACGCCTTTAACTAAACAAAATATAACCTATATAAAAACATAATCTAAACTATAAAGCTAAGTGTACATGACGTCATTCGAGGCCGCCGTATTCCGTATCCCCCTGTCTTTAGCACGGTCTCTTGCCCACAGGAGTCTGCGGGAAATTATCCGGAAAATTGCCGAGATACGCACCCCGCTTAGGTGTAATAATACCCCCTTCTACGCCCGGCTTTTACGCCCGCCCGTTGAAACCGTGTTGTATTAAAATCCGGACTTACTGGTCTTGTGTACTAGGGTTTATATCCGTTGTTATTTGTAACATATTATTACCTTTTAGTAGCCTTGTTGATGATATGACTTAGATGTCCACGAAATGTTAAAGTGATGCTAAATGCATCACTTTGACAGAAGTACCAGTAATAGGCATGTAATACATAAAAACAACAACAAATACAATCACAGTACACTATTTTTTGTTACTCACAGTTAATATAAATATATGGCAATGATATGGAAGCGCGGAGTCTCCTAATACAGGCACTCTTTAGCTTAAAAGGAGATTCCAACCCTGATAATGGTAATTATATTTTTTATAATCATATACAGACCTTCGACCAGATGACATAAGGTAGGTAGGTAATTGACTAAGGTAGGTAAATTTATCAGAGACTAGCTATAGACGCGAGAGATAATTATCTTACTGCAAAAGTGATATAAGCACATACAAAAGACTCTCTCTCTTTCTATACTTCTACTTAGAATACTTCTTCTTCGGCCCAGTACTGAGCCACTTGTTTGGCGCCCTCTGTAGCTTACACCAGTTCCTGTAATGAATAAACAACATTCCCATAACCTCATATTCCGATGGGACGCTACTCAGACACGACCAGAGAGCTCAGACACACCTACGGGGCCATCATACCTCAAGCCTCCAAGCTACTACAGAGAAAAACTTCTAATAGAAAAATCCGACAACACCTGGTCCAACATGAAAATCAAATCCAGGACTCCTGCTCAGCAGTCGCACATTTGACCATGACACTGACGTTGTTAACAGTTTAACTTTCCAAGTCTTAAGACTTGGAAACACAAAAACAAACAAAAAGTTTGGTTCTTAAGAACCAAACTTTTTGTTCAAAAAAAATAGTTTAAAAAAATACTTTTTGTTTAAAAGTTTGGTTCTTAAGAACCAAACTTTTTGTTCCAAGGTTGGTTTCACCAAGTGGAGTTGTGAAGTAAGGCGCGAGAATTACGAAGTGTTTGTGGAAACTGGCAATCGAAGCGCCGCGGTCATTAACGGCTTAGCATGCTGAGTTGTTGGTAGAAGTAACAAAAGAAGACCAAGAGAAAGCGATAACGAAGATGACGGCACGGCTGGTGCAGTGGATGAGCAATCGACTGCAGCGCTGCATGTCGATCCCCGTACTGAACAAATATTTTTATAGCCTACAGATAGTTGTTCCGGGTCTGGCTGTTTGTGTTTTTTGTTTAAATGTTTGTAAACGCACCTTCGGTACAGGAGAAATTCCTAGTGCGGGGCAATTTGAAAAATGCAGGTCATGGATTGACGTACATTACACGGTAGCTTAGGTCAATCCATGACCTACATTTTAGAGATTTCCTAGTTACAATTCAACATCATTCATAGTGATAATTACGTTGATTTAAAAATTTCTTCAAATCACATCAGTTACGTCATTTCACAAATCAATTTTTTAAGTAATTTCAATATCATCCTACAACCACCTTGTGTTGCCATCTGGCTTTAAGCCGAGTTCAGGCCTTTATGGCATTCATAGTTTTGATTATTTATTTTACTTTAATTTTGTGTTTCTGTTTTTAGAATGCCAATGAAAACAAAGTTCTTTATTTCTAAATGTTTACCAACTGCGTCCTTCTGTTAATGATCAACCATATGCATCACTGTACCTCAAAGTTCTATTTCTATAACATTCTACTTAGCAATGATTACAACCCACCACGCAGAACTCACACCTGACATAAAGTCAGTATAGTATCACATACAGCTCACATTATGCCCTGCTCACAACCTCAAGCGATGCAGATTGCGACGCGACTCACATCCTTCTTGTAGTACCGACACTTCACGCTTCGCGTTCAATCATGGCTTGCTCAAAATATCTTCTTCCATTTCTTAACTGAACTCTCACTGTCGCAACACACAATGCCGCTTGGACGCAATGTTCGTGGCCATGCAGTATCACATACTCTAGTACAAAACGGCGAATTTTCTGCCTCTCACGTAGCTATCTATGAGGCACACACACACGCACAAAAACACACACACAAGGTGGGGGGACGTGGGGGGTCGGCACTGACCCGTGGCGCCGCCTCAGATTGTTACGGCCAAAGAAACACTCCCTGAGAATAAAGATGTGGAGTCGTCAAGAAATGGGAGGAATATTGTTTTTAGGTTTTTTTTTTATCTGCCTACCTTTATTATGATGACAAAGATCAAGGAAAGTAGAATTGGTATGGTCACAATAAGAGACAAAAAACATCAAAAGAATAAAGCTCAGCAACATGGAGCTGCACCAGCAGTCTAAAAGCATAGAATATGACCTCCATCGACAGCATCATGGCGCAGATGCTTACAGGGCCGGAACAGAAAGATAAAGATGATAAAATCCATGGTTATGGACTTAGTGAAAGAAAAGTCTTGATTTGTGAAGACTATCTGCTCTGTTATTATTTGTTGACAAAAAATTATGAAAGAAAACAGTAAAGCACGATTTTTTAAAGAAAAGTTGCTTATTCTGCACAAATAAGACATCATCTTCATTTCAACTTCCACCTGAGAAATAAAAACTCCAGTCACAAAACCGACTCCATCCCGCCCCTAATCCCACAGTACACATTCAAAAGGATCACGAGTTCTTGCGCCCCGCGCCACTTTCATACCATATCTTATTTTATATTTTTATTTATCCAGCCCGTATTTTTACAACCTCGACTAGACTGGCCGTTTTTATTTAGAACCATATTTCGCTTCTCCGTCACATCAGCGATTCTGAATGACATGAGTTTCGGTTTCATTGATGACCAGAATCAGCTATTTTTCTATGCTTTATTATTATGCTCCTACAGTTATTTTAGTAGAAGATAAAAATGCTGGTATATTCCGTGTGCGATTCCATTTATTGTATAGTAGAATTTGAGATCTGGCGTCGTATGAAATTGCAAAAGTTGTGCCAAGAATATTGGATGGACACCTAGCAATATAAAAAGATGGCGTTATTTTGGATGGTCTAGAAATGAAAGAATATTATATGGACTCGGTTGGGAAAGACAAAAGTTAAACAACTTAGGCACCGAACAAAATACTGCAGAATTAAGTAACAGGTTTATGTAACATTGACTATACTTAAAAACAGAACTTACATATTTAAAACCATCAACCAACCAACTCATCACCATTCTCTTGCCCTTATCCCAATTTATTTGGGCTCGGCGCAGCATGTCTTCTTCTTCCATACCTCTCTATTACTCGTCATCAGACACCTTCTTTCTTGCCATAGTATCTTGTTAAATCCTTTCAAGCAAGTAAATAACAAAAAGGATTGTGTGGTTTTATGAAACCACGGTAAAAGTGATTTTTTTTCACACTATAGACATTTAACTAAAAGTTTTTGGAATTATATTCCATTAAGGGTATAAAACGTATAAAACGCGGAGTAGGGATAAAGTGAAAGGCGCTCTGACGATCGCCTTTCACTTTATCCCTACTCCGCGGCCGAGCATCACGCGACATACAACATACAGACGAAAAAGTTTGAGACGATGTAATAAAAAAATCACTTTAATTTAATATTGTATCGAAACTTCATACACTGTATCAGCTGTCCAAAAACAACCAAGGCACAAAGGAAGGTAGGTATGTAGTACAGCGGTCTTTCTGCGAGACTAGTAATGTTCGGCGACATTACTCAATGTCACGCGCACGCGTACTCTCGCACACAACAGACGGACGGACAACGAATTAATGTATTTATTCTAGCTTTCAGGAGGTTAGCGTTAATGTCTTCCACTTCTTCGTGTTACTGGCAAGACTTACATAAAATCACGCCTGTAAACCCCGAAGGGTTAGGCAGAGATATACCTACCTAACAGTACACCCCCATTTCGCCAGTTTGGTTTAAGTCCCATGTAGTAGGGGGCGAGTGTATTGCCATCAAACGGACACAAATCCCAACTGCGTGGCTGCTACTGAGGAATTCCTGATGGAATGATGGTAAAAATTCCCAGAAGTATTTGGAATCGAAATCATCATGCTCAGCAGCCCACTACTACAAGACATATACTTACTTCAAATTTTAATGACCCAAAACTTCGCCACTTCTACGAGGCGAGACTTAAGCTGGGGCACGAGAACAAGACAGATGTGGGACATTAGCTTGCGACAGCTTCGCAAGCTAGCCCCCACTTTGCAAGGTTTGAGCTATGTACATCTTCTCACTTGGGTTCGGGGACGGATCAAAGACTGACTGATATCTTCCACTGATGTGCCCGGAGGTTTGCCACGTATAGATGTGCGAGGATGCGTAGCGAAATATGAGCTTTTTATTCACAGCTTAAGCTAATCTAGGTATGTGATAGACGAAACCTTGTATTAGCATATGGAGTATTGTATAGTTGTCACTTGCTTTGGTGAAGTAAAACATCGTGAGGAAACCAGCATGCCTAGAAATATTTCTGGACGGCATGTAAAGCCAAGTCAGAGGCCCATAGCCGGCATAAAAACTGAGACCAGGCTGGGCGCTAACCACACGATGAAGAAGAAAGAACACGTAAATGGAGAGAACCTAGGCTGTAAGATCGAGCAAGACAACCACTATAATTTGCCATCCCGCGTTGTGTAGATGCAAACGAATTCTTCATCAAAATATACACGCCCCTTGTTCTAAGCCGGTAAAAATAATTTATTGACTAAGGACATGGCCAGTACGAAGTGTTCCACTCATCTGTGGATGGACGGCAATCCTATAACTTTCACAGTACGTAATACTTTGACGAAAATCGTAACGTTTTAGTAGAAGTCCCACTAGCACTAAAATAAATCATCTGCCTAGCCTTTTCCCAAACTTTGTTGGGGTCGGCTTCTAGTCTAACTGGATGCAGCTGAGTATCAGTATTTAGCGACTGCCTATATCAGTATTTTACATGAAGAGACTGCCTATTTGAGCTCCACACCCAGTAGCTGGGTAATTCGAAACCTCTTGGTAAGACTGGATGTCAGACTTTCGGCTTCTGCCTACTTTTAACGACTGTCAAAGTTCTACAAATGACAGCCGGGACCAACGGCTACGGCACTAGCACTAACATAACTGCTATACTAATCACCTCTTCGAAAAATGTACGGTTAAAATGAAGTCAATACTGGTTGTAATCTCATTCTACATTTCCAATAAGCTGTTTAAACATATACAAAGAAAAAGAAGTTTGTACCTATGGATGGCAGTACCGTTCTTGTTGCCTTTGCCTACCTCCATGGGGAGAATAAGACGTACGTATTAATTAGGGTGTAAAGTCGTATAACATAAACCACCGCTCCTGAAAAACTCCTGAAAAACCTAACACCAATTGAGAAAACAAAGGCCATAAACACGTCCCATGATTTATGTCTGTACTAAGAATGTGGTTTATCGAAAAATCCCGATACAATAGCGTAGGGGGGGTCGGCAGAGGCGCTGGTAGCGGCGCCTGCAGCCGCGCCCGAGATAAGCGCGGCGACGCCCGTCCTATGAAATTATAGCACCCCTCGGGGAGGCTCGTGGTGCAGTACAGCTGATATTATTTCAGGTTTTATACTACGGGTTGGGAAGACCGTGTCGTATTACTCAGTACTAACTGGGTTGTGGTGTGGTCAGATAGGCAATCGCTCCATGTAAAATACTGGTATTCAGCTGCATCCGTTCAGACTGGAAGCCAACCCCAACATAGTCGAGAAAAGATAGGGAAAGACTAAAGACACGATTAATGGACTGCGTTAAAGATATGGCTAGAAATTTGGCTAATAAGTAAAGTGTAATATAGAAGTGTGGATAAACATTTGGGGTTTTTAGGAGAATTTGGGGTCCAATTAAATTGGGATTTGGACATGAGATTGGTGCTCTAACAGCGGTTCTTTCTTCTCAATCGGTCTCTCACTGATGTGAATCGTGACTCCGTCACAACTTCTGTTTTATCTGTAAGACAGTGGAATACTGCTTTTCCATCTTGTGTAACTATCGGTGGCCTGGTGCAATGTGGCGCTGATACGGTGGTGACACTGACCTTATTAGGTGATTTTCCTCAGTAGTCAGGTTCGTAGTATTCGCAACCGGCTTCGGTGTTCTGTTGATTCTGCCTGCCCTGATTGCAAAATGGTTGGGTGGTTTTATAATATTTGAATTTTCTTTGTCAGAGTTTTTATGCTGCCCATGGGCGTCTGACTATGCTAAAAATGAAGTTGAATTTTTATGTACTTCATAATAAGCTTATTATGTTACCATTGCTCGAACACAGGCCTCTTTGGGGAAGGTGGACCACCAGGTGGAGCCAGTGCGTACTGGTGGATGTCACGTCTTATTTTTTTTTTTGTCACCTTCCAATTTTCTCGTGCTATTTCCCTTAACCAAAAAGCAGGGAGCCGGAATAATAAGATAAGTTCCATAAAGCGATAAGATTAACCGTTGTACACCAGTTTTAATAAAAGACGGTAATGTTTAAAATAAAATAAAAATCTAAGACAATTATACAAGGTCCTCTGAACGTCACTGCGAGCCTAGAGAGGGTGTTGGGGTCGAGCTCTCCTCCGGGCCATTTGTCAGTGACAGGACGTCGCACGGAGGCGAGGGGGAGATGGGAGAAAGCAGGAGGACACCCCCCCATACCCCATTCCCCCAGATTCCACCGTTTGCGGCTTCTGCACGCGATTGTACGCGAACGTGTTAGCCTTAAATTACAGTAAATGGCTTTAAATTAAACTGAATGTTGGTCTATTATAAATGGGGTGGCCGTTTGGTCGGTGCAACTTGAAACAGTTAAGTTTTTAAGTGAAATAATTGGGTTTTTTGAAAAGTTGAAATGCTATTCTTGGCTGTTTTGTGTTGACATACTTTTCTTACGACTTCTTCAAATGGGGGGTCCATTTGAAAAAGGCTAAGGTAAGTTTAGAAAGCCAGAAACTACAAAACGTGGCCTTCTATAATCATACCGTAGTAGTTCATAATTATAACAATACCTATACACGGTGTAAATCACCTCATCACGAAGCCGTCAACCAAGCATTCTGGACATTGGGGGTTGTAATATCATGTTTTGTGGTAGAAGTCAATGTAACGCACTCAAAACATTGTGCTGATGGACGGATTGAATAGTACGGGGGTCGTGGAGGTGTTTAAAGTAAAAATCTTACATTAAAAACTTGTATTTAAAAAAATACTTGTCAAAAAGTTGGAACTTTGACCCCTAATATCTCCGTAACTAGAAGGTTCCCAGGTATGGTGTAGAACAAAAAAATGATCGCAATGACAGGGAGAACCAGTGCCTTTCGGCTTCGTTAAGAGGTGTTTTACACCCTTTATATCAAGTTAATCTCAAAATCAAAAATCAAAATCAAAATATTTTTATTTCACATAGGCCTACATAGGCACTTGTAAAACTTCGACAAAAAGGTGCTCGGTTCGGGTTGGTCGTTTCCTATGGAGAAGAACCGGCAAGAAACTCCATGGTAAATCTCTTCTGTCTTCATTTGGAAGAAGGTTTATATTGAAAGGTAAAGACGCTACGTCTGTAGGTCATAGTCACTTCTGAGGCATATATTGGCTAGGTATGCCTTCTGCTCAGACGGCCTAGACAAGAGACAAATATGATAATATACCAAATGATAAGAAGCACCTTTGAAGTCAGTGAATTCAGCGTCTGGTCTAATAGAGTGAATATTTTACTAGCGTTAGAGTCGGAAAAGGCAAAAATATAATGAACACTATCTAATAATTAATACTATTATACTATCAAACATATTATGTGCAGTCCAAGGTAGCGTTGCTTGTCAAGAATATTTGCAACGATATAAAAAAAAAAAAAAAAAAACAAAACATTTATTCTGGACCAAACATTTGTAAAGATTTTATAAACCCACCAAACTGCGTGACAGTTTGTCGGTGGGATTAGCGCTCGTCTTGTTTTATTAATTTGGTTCAAATAACAAAAAAAAAAAAAAAAAGTAAAAGCAATTTAAATTATTACTATACGGCCTGCAAGTATTGTGGCAGCGCGATATGTCACACTTGGTTCATTTATTTTAGTTCTCGATCAATAATATTATTGATCGAGAACTAAGAAGGTTCGAAGGTTCTCTAGATGTTTTCTCGCCTGCACAGATAGGTACGAGGAGCTCGTGGCTAAATAATAACAGCCTCCCGGGTCGATCCCTATGGTTAATCCGTGCTTGCTGAGGTTGGTCCGTGGATGGGTCACCATCATTACATACCGAGTTTCCTCCGTGCCTCCTAAAGCACGTTAAGCCGTTGGTCCCGGCTGTCATTTGTAGATCTTTGACAGTCGTTACGAGTAGTCAGAAGCCAAAAAAAGTCTGACATCCAGTCTTACCAAGGGGTATCGTATTACCCAGTTACTGGGTTGTGGAGGTCAGATAGGCAGTCGCTTCATGTAAATTACTGGTACTCAGCTGCATCCGGTTAGACTAGAAGCCGACCCCAAGAGAGTTTGGGAAAAGGCTAGGCAGATGATGATGACAGATAGGTACGTGGTCTGAAGTTATAAATACTGTTGGAAGTCGTTAAAAGAAATATGAAAGACTAAAAGATATTGCCATACCACTTGTCTAGGGAGTTAGGTTCTAAATTGTTTAGTCAGAGACAACAGTTTTACTAAGTAATAAATAAAAATTGAAGAGACTGTTTGTAGTTTCAAAATAACAGCTGTTCCGGCTTATCTCCGGCAAAACCAATTTTGACGGGTCTTTTACTGGAGGATAGCTGATGCTATAAGGAGTAACTGAGGCTAACTTTTTGTTCTAGGGTTCCGTGCAAAAAAAAAAAACCCATTGAAACTGTTAACAAAACCCGATTCAAATAGAGAAGTAATATTTTTATATTTTAATTTCACGTGCACGAAGGTCGCTGGCAAGAACTAGTGTTATAATATGACAGTACCTACTTCGCATTTTCACTGAAATTCAATACAAGCTAATATTTCCTAGTATCGAGTTACTATAAGTATCGGTAAAAGTTTTAAAAGCAGGGACTTTACACAGGCTATTAAGTAAATCCATTTAAACTTGTGACCTACTTATTTTATATTATGTACTACATATTTTTATGGCTTAGGTAAGTAGAGAGGTAGGTACAGCTTATGATGTTTCCAAGGCAAACTAAAGCTTAAGTTTGAGAAGTTATAACATATTTTCACTATCTCCTGTACTTCTTTTTTACTGCTAATGTCATCAATACATATAAATTTAATTGAAGTATCTGTTTGTAATTTGAAATTTACAATTTTTTACCGAAAGCTTATTTAAATAATTATTTACTTAAAAAAAAAACCGTCGGCCTGTCTGTGTTTGTTGTGGCTAAACTTCGAAACAGCTGGACTGATTTTAACGAGAGTTTTACTGGCAGATAGCTGATATGTTAAAAGGAGCAACTTAGGCAACAACAACTTATTTTATTCAAGAAAAATAATAATGGTTCCGTGTAAAATAATAAAACATTTGAAATTGTTGAGGAAGTCCGATTCAATTAGGGAGTCATTTCATCATTTTTATAATAAATTTACGCGGACGAAGGTCGCGGGCAAGAGTTAGTACCCGATACCAAGTTCGATACCGAGTTTCCTCCGTGCCTCGGAAAGCACGTTAAGCCGTTGGTCCCGGCTGTCATTTGTAAATCTTTGACAGTCGTTACGAGTAGTCAGAAGCCAAAAGTCTGACATCCAGTCTTACTAACGGGTATCGTATTACCCAGTTACTGGTTTGTGGAGGTCAGATAGGCCGTCGCTTCATGTAAAATACTTATACTCAGCTGCATCCGGTTTGAATGGAAGCTGACCCAAAGATAGTTTGGGTAAAGGGTATAGGCAGATGATGTTTGTCAGTGAAAGATGCATATACCCCACTTTCCAAAATATCCCAGTTTCGGTAAAACACTGGTATTAACATTGGTACTGGTAGTAGACCAGAAGCCAACAATAATACAACATAGGAAAAGCCTAAGCAAACAATAAATGACTAGCATCTAGTACCATTATGCATTCTGTGCCAAAACTAAAACAAATCAGATAATTTTAAAGCAAATTGCTGTTCGAAACAGAAGGATAAACGCTGACAAAACTGTGATTCAAAATACAAGATAGCCCGAAACTTGTACATCAATCAAACTCAGGCCATCGAGCCACTTGCCCCTTAACATAAAACACCCCAAATACAGAACACCACTTAACCTACACGCTAGTGATGTACCATGTTGTATTGTACGGAATTACTTACCCAAGAAAGTACCCACTTCCCTTCGGTTTATTCAAACTACGTCGTTACTTCGCCTACTCTGTCCACCTAATATTGACGTTCGAGCGCCTTCCGCATTACTTAGAACCTTGCGTTCCATAACCACCCTAATTCAAACACCTAAGGTGTATTTTCCAATACTTTGACTTCAGAATTAACGTTGCAAGAGAACCAACTCAATTTGCGTCTGTCTTGGACTTTCCTGCGTCACACTAAGTTCGCTTTTCGGTTGTTTGAGTTCAGATGTTAAGAAGATAATCTTGCAAGGAAGCATATTACTTTTGCAGTTGTCGTGTACTTTGCTGAATAGGATTAAGGTCAGTTTTTCCTTGTGTTAAGTTTAGAGATAAGTTGGGAACTGTTGCAGTAGTTTTATATGTCGGTAGATAGGATCGGTGTATATCTGCAAGACGTGTCAACTGGTTAATATATGGGGACTGGTGATTGTTCATTTATTCTTGTTTTCATTTAGAAATAGATGTCTGGTAGAGAAAGTTGCGAGTTCTAGGAAAATGTGATCTGCTTTGTGTTGGTACTACATTGGGTTTTTCAAGCTAATCACGTCTATTTAAAATTGTCGTTGAAAATGAAAAATATTTATGGTGGAGTTTAAAGAGACCGAGAAAAATCATTGCATTTATGATAGAGACTTGCTGTATTATTCTGAACATCTGATCTGATCGATAAAAATGACGTATGCAGAGTTTCTCTAGATAATTTAATTTGACCTTCTATATTTTTAATCGTCTTTCTATTGGTATTTAATTCGGAGACATCATCTCAATTCCATGCTTTACTCGCTACAGTTAAAACAAAAAACTCAAAATTCCACCTTTTTTGCTACTAAAATTCCAAACATAAAGAAAGCCACCGTGAAAAATTCCACACTAAAATGATAGGACTATCCCAAATTCCAAGACATACGTGTAACTCACTGGTCAGCCGGGGGATAAAGGGCCATCACAAAGGAGCACCCCCCTAGGGGGTGGAGTGGAACTCCCCTCGGGATCAATTTCAGCGGGTGCCCGTGGTGTAATCGCCTTAGTAGACTTTAGTGTCGTAATGTGGCTTGCTCGTGGCTGTAGGCTTAGGTCTGTGTGTGTGTGTGTGGTGTGTGTTTTCACGCGAATTATGAGTCTTTGTTTGGTTGTGTTTCGCTTTTTTGTTTTGGAAAATTGTGTTCTTCGGTGAGGTTAGTTGCGTAGTAGCTACTCACAAGTACTCACAACCACCGAGCGTTTATGACAAAATGTATGACAAACTGTATATATGACAAAATGTATGACAAAACAAATGACAAAATGTATGACAAAATGTATGTCAAAATGTATGACAAAATATATGACAAAATGTATGGCAAAATGTATGACAAAATGTGTGACAAAATGTATGACAAAATGTATGACAAAATGTATGAAAAAATTTAATAATGTTGTGGTAAATCGCTTGACCCTTCGCAAGACATTTCTTTATGTCACTGGTGCACTGTTTCTAGTTTGCCGGCCAGACATGGAGAACCTTACTGGTTTACTCGGAAAGCACGTTAAGCCGTTGGTCCCGGTTGTCATTTGTAGATCTTTGACAATCGTTACAAGTAGTCAGAAGCCCAAAGGTCTGACAACTGTCTTACCAAAGGGTATCGTATTAGCCAGCTCTAACTGGGTTGTGGAGGTCAGATAGGCAGTCGATCCATGAAAAATAAAAGCATTCAGTTGCATCAGATTAGACTGGAAGCAGACCCCAAAATTGATGGGAAAAGACTAGGCTGATGACGATGACCTGAAAACTAGTAAAAAATTAATATGTAAGTTTATTGGCAGATTCAACCCTACAAACAAACCATCTAGATATCTGAAGCCATAAAATTATAAATAGTCGCAAACATTCACAGAAGTCGCGACTTGCGACTGCGATAAATCTCGGTCGCACGTATCGTGTTCCGTATCCGTCGCGTCGTCGTGTCGTGTCGCTCGCGTTACGCGGAACTCTCCAATACATCACGCCATCTTGATTAGCAGGGCTGCCAGAGATTTTAGAGAATAGAAAAGTAAAAGAGACACAAGTAAGTAATACCTAGTATTAGAAAATTTACAATGTAAAGAATAATTGTCATCAAATCACGCCTGTAATTAGGGCTTCCAATCCCGCAGCCTGTATTCAATCTCGGTATTTGACTAGGAATTTACAATCCCGCGGGATTTTTTTTCGATATTCGTTTGTGTTTTCTGGAAATGTGGAGTTGTGTTGATTAATTCATTGTTTTTATTTTGTGCTAATAAAGTAAATTTTGTTCGTATTATTGTTTTTTCAATTAGTTAATAAGTTAAGTAGTTATAATTTTATACACCTTTTTACATGTGTACCAATACCATTCAAATGATGTGTGATTATTTAAAATTTTACCTCCAATCGCCTGAAACACAGGATTACTTAGTTCAGGCGCAACACGTGAGGGAACTTGACATAGATTTAAGAGAACTTGTATGTAAAGTTATACCTTATATTGTTTGAAAAAAATATTTACTTCCTTATTATAAATTTGACTCATTAATATTATCTATATGCGGGATCCCGCAATACCGAGACCTCGGTATTCTGGGATTGGAAGCCCTACCTGTAATCGCCGCAGGGTTAGACCTAATAGTAGCAGAGGTGTACTCCTAATAGTACACCCACATTTCGCCAGCTATTACGTTTAAGTCCCATGTAAGCATAAAAATAAAATAAAAGTATTTTTAAATAAAGTATTTTTGCAACATATTTTGATTCAAAAGAGTGTCCATGGAGTTTCTTGCCCATTCTTCTCCACAGAGATCTACGCTTTGGAATGGGCAACTACCTAAGTACTTTCACAAGTTATAATGCCTTGTGACTGGAACTGTAGCGTTCGCGTTTTTTTCTGTTTTTTGACTTTCAAAAGTGCCTCTAATGGTCTAATTGAAATAAAATAAATGCTTTGAGTTTGAGTTTATTGCCATCAACCGGGCACAAATCCAGAATGCGTGGCTACTACTGAGAGAAAAACCTCAATAAAACTTTGCCCGACCCGTGAGTCGAACCCAGGACCTCACGGTCAGCAGACGCACTTGTGACCACTCGACCAAACGAGGCAGTCATAAGGTAAAAAGGTTTTTTATTCATTTATTTAGCTTCATTTTACTAGCTGTGCCCGCCAATTCGTCCGCGTGGAATTTAAGAAGTAGCCTAAGTTACTCCTTATCACATCAGCTATCTGCCAGTGAAAGTCCTGACAAAATCGGTCCAGCCGTTCCAGAGATTAGCCGGAACAAATAGACAGACAGACAGAAATTGTAAAAAAAAAATATACATTCATATGCATGATGTAAAAAGCGGTTTTTAGGGTTCCGTACCTCGAAAAGAAAAAACGGAACCCTTATAGGATCACTTTGTTGTCCGTCTGTCTGTCTGTCGAGACCCTTTTTCTCAGGAACGCGTAAAAGTATCAAGCTGGAATTTATATCAAATACTCAAGTCTACTGTCCCTTTGAGCTGTGAAAAAATCAATCTTCTAAGCCAACGCAATCAAAAGATACAGCCGTTTATGCCACAAATTTCTACAAATTTTCGACACTCGCATGGGAATCAAAACCTACAGGGTACTTCCCGTCCATTGCGAGGATCGGCCGGAGGACACGGTGGAGCAGCAATTTAAGCCGCATATTTACAAACTCGCAACTACTCGCAAGGGAATCAAAACCTAAAGGGTACTTCCAGTCGACCTAGAATCTTAAAATTTGGCATGAAGCAATGTTATAGGTATAGCACATATAAAGGAAAAATTCCGAAAACCTTACATCACATTTTTATTTTTTTTCTGTTCAGTAATTTTGTTTGTACGGAACCCTCTCGGTGCGCGAGTCCGACTCGCACTTGGCCGGTTTTTTTAATATTACAAGCAAACACTGCAATTTTATTTATTTATATGTATTTAGCTTCATTTTATAAAAAAGGTCTTTTTTATAATTAATTTGACAACCTTAAACATGGAAATGTTCTCGTTGTCCAAATGGAGCGTTACGATATATTATAGTATCTTCAAAGGTAGGTCATACATTAACACATGAAGCGTGATGCGATACGAAGCTGTGTCGAGCGATGCCAAGTGGGACTTGTCCATTTGGCAGACTCCTGTTACAGATGTAAGGGGGTGACCACACTATGTCGTTACATTTATAAAACACATTTCTACGATTTAATAAGTGTAGAAAGATGCGTTCGATTCCCGCACGGACAAATATTTGTATGGCCTACTGGCAGGTGTTCTGGATCTAGCTGTTTGTGTATACACGGTTTAAATCACCTCATCACGAAGCCGTCAACCAAGCATTCTGTACATGAAACTAAGTAACTTTACGCAAAGATTATTGCTGGGAAACGACAATTTTTTGGGGGGTGTAAAATCATGTTTTGTGGTAGAACTCAATGTAACGCACTCAAAACATTGTGCTGATGGACGGATTGAATAGTACGGGGGTCGTGGAGGTGTTTAAAGTAAAAAACTTACATTAAAAACTTGTATTTAAAAAAATACTAGTCAAAAAGTTGGAACTTTAACCCCTAATATCTCCGTAACTAGAAGGTTCCCAGGTATGGTGTAGAACTAAAAAATGATCGCAATGACAGGGAGAACCAGTGCCTTTCGGCTTCGTTAAGAGGTGTTTTACACCCTTTATTGTACTTAAGTGTTTGTAAACGCACCCACAATACATTCCTAGCGTGGGCTTCGATTAAAAAAAAAGGAAAACATTCGATCCCATGACATTTTAAGGTGGAACCGTCAGGGCATGTCTCTTGCAATAGGGGATGATCCATTTTTTTTTCTTTGTCCGTCGGATAGTTTATTGAAAAGTACTGGACACGTATTTTTTCTTTTTTCACGTGGTCATAAAATTACGGAGATATATTGAGTTGAAATGGCGCATGACGTCACATGTAGGTAAGTTTTATACCTACTTGTGACGTAGTAGCCAACTTTAATGAGTTTTAACTAAGTAATTTTCTGATATTTTGATAAAACAAAAAATATGTGTCTAATATTTTTGTATTACCTGTCTGACCGACAAAATAGAATGTCGTTTTCTTTACCCAGTCCGCACCCCTATTTGCAATTGAATGACTTTCATGAAAAATTCTAGCACTGACAAATCTACCTTAGTCCAAGTAGGACTAAGAGATTTGACAGTGACATTGGCCATATTTCGTCGACGCGTCGCTACCGTAAAGTCAAGTGTTGCCAAGGTTGATAAAAAGTTTGACAATTGTTTTATAATTTTTTTATTTTATTATTTACTTTAAAAAACAAACTATACAACTAAGTATACTTAAGTAAATATAATCATAAGTATGTTTGTATAGTCTTGATGTGTTCGACACTTTATCTTATAATCAACACCTAGCGAATGGTGTGAAGGGACAGTCCACCAATCAGAGCCCTGCATGACGACCCTTAACGCCAGAGGCGCGAAACACAACACCTTTTTATAACACAGTCATACAATGACACAAGAACACACGTTTGTGCAATTGAAATGAGATTCTGGCTTTCTAAAAATAAGGTCGAATTTGGCTTGTGTGTCTAGGTGTGAAAATTGACGCCTATAGCCACACTATAATCAGCGATTCTGTTGTACTTTATACCAAAGGACGAAGGGCTATATTCGAATGTACGTTCTTAACGTATTGTTTAAGGGATAGTTACGATGAGTTCGATATTGAACCATGTGTGGTTTGCAGAAGAGCGGTTTTTAGTTGCAGGTCTAGGTGTTAAATTTAACACCTAGAGTGCTATTTGTTGATGCAACGACAGTTTCCTATTGGTTGGCTTGGGATATTTGGAGCACGATAGATAATCTGTGATGGAGTTTTTTGTAGTTATAGGTAGGAGGTAGTACCTACCTATAAATAAATGCATCACATATCATATTCTATCTATGCTTCCATAGGTTAACATTTAGTGCGATAATTACTACAGGTTAGTATAATACATATTTATTATGACAAATTATAAGGTGTGAGTACGAATTACTGAATCTCAGTATTAAAAAATTACCATCTTAGTTAAGAACAAAACGATGTAAATGCTAAGACCAAAATATGACAGTATGTTTTCAAGTAAGTACTCTAGGACGTATATTCAAATTATCCTAGAACTTAGAATAATTTTAAATACCTAAGTTTATACTTCGTAAGTTAAACGAAATCAAATAAACTGACAGTTAATTCTGCAGTGTCAGCATGCCAAGACTGTCAACAATACAAACCTTTATCAATTTCCCGCCAACTGTCACTTATACGCGCCAACGCATTGAAATATTTTTAATTTTCCCACATCATGGCGGCGACAGTGGCATCAGATATCTATTTCCAGCCTATCATTTTACAGCAACGTTATTTTGACGTGGGTTGTTGTCAGATATAACGTAACCATGTATAACGTAACCTATCCTGAGAACATAGACAACAACAAGACAGTGATAATAGCTTTCAAACGGTTTCGTTTTTTTTTTTACAATTAGGTACTGACATTAAGTTTGTGGGTAGCTTATGTCAATGAAATTTTTTCGTCGTCGTGTTTTTTTGTAGATAGTGACAGATGGCTGTCACTGATTTATAATCATGCAATGTTGAACATAAAGAAGAACAAAAGTATGAATTTGAAGAGTGTTTGAATTTTTAAACTCGGTACTAAACCTGATAAGCTCCAATACAAAATAAATAACGTACACAGAATTTTTACGGCTTTCAAGTTATTTTAAAAAGAGATAATAAATTACTCGAAAAGTACTCATGCAAAACGATTAACGAGTCAATAATCGATTTTATCCATCATTGTGGTTATTTCATAAATGATCGCTATTCAATGTATTCACATTGCACCTGTATTTTATTTAATGAACAATTTAATTTTACCTACCGCTGTTCAACGTGGGTGTTTCATGTTAAAGACTGATCTGAATGAACTAAAGGAACGTCAATTATTGATGACAGCTGTCATTTATTTTTAAATATCGAACTTCGACGGCTAGTTGTGCAATTGTTTGCAATAAATTGTTCGCGCCAACGTCAACGTATTATGTAAAATAAAGTAGGTAGGTGAGTAATTACAAGCTTATAATTTATATTTGTGAGCTTATAGAATGTGGACGAGACGGAATCGGTTCTTTCGTTTCGGCCTACTCCCTTGGGGAAATGGCATGATTTTATTATATGTAGGTATAAATTATCGAACTTGAAAAATTACTAAATTATGTAAGCATCTTCACTATTAAGTATACAACGTCATCTGCCTATCCTACCTCTGTCCAGAGTGGCGTGTGGTTGTGAGAATGAGATGAATGAGAGAAGCATTTTTTTTTGTTATTTTGTGCCAGCGTACCTACTTTTTTTTCTTTTCTCTCTCACACATCTACATACATCCTTATTGGTGGTGGTCTGCAGGAAGCTCTGGGGGCCTACTCTCTAAGTCCGTCAACGAAAGTACGGGTCCGTCCGTAACTAGCTTTATACTTTGAAATTAACCCTACTCCCTAATATTTTCAGATTCATGAGTTTTGAAAACAAATCGCGAGTAAGGACAACTGTTCAATCGTATTGTCATTCATTTTTAGTTCGGGTCCCTAACGAATCTTATGTCCGAAAGTGATAAAGAGTAGGAAACGACCGTAACTTCGGCCGAAAGTACGGATTTCGTGCTTAGAGAGTAGACCTCGTGCGTCTATGATCAGATGTAATAAGAACGAACCAAAATGTAGTATGCGTTCTTCGTTCCGTTGTTTCATTTTCTTCCCGTATGAAACGCAGGCTTCAGTTTATGAATGTATGCATGTAATAAGCATGTAGGTACACATCTAGGTGTAGGTACTACAAGCTTACTACTTAAATAAAGAAAGTGATTATAGGTAGTGTTGTGCGTCTGTCGCATCAATAATGTAGCGCGGTCGGAACGCGCCACTCGCTGCGGTCTAGGCGCCACGGCGCGAACAGAGTAGTGGAGTCGCTGTTGTGACAAGAAAAATGGTGGTACCTAACTGGCTGAATAACTTAGGTAAATAGGTACTATAGAGAAGGTCGAAGAGGATGCAGCAGAATTAGCCCAGCAGTGTTGCACTTTCTACCCTACATTAAAATTAAATCGGATTAATCCCAACATTTTACTTTATGGTAACAGGACTAGCTACACCAGAAAAGATTTGAGATTATTTTTGGGGTAAATAACCGGAATCCGAGCTGTTACCGGGAAATTCCTGATGGATAAATCCAATTACAGTTTGGCCAACCTGGGAATCAAACCCAATAAACACAAGATCTCATACTGAGCAGTCGCGCATACACCCACTAGAGACTAGACCAACGAAGCCTTTACCTTCACAGATCCACTAATTTATTTAGACAACACACAGCTCCACCGTTTCCGTGGCGCAGCTTGGGTGGCGCCCGCCGCTATAAAATTCGGACAGCGGCGCGGAATCCTACAGATTCCAACTTAATATTAATTGTCGATCGACTAACCTCAACACTCCCCCCTCCCTAGCGACATCGTAAATAACCACGCACAGAAGATCAAAACCTTATAAAGGAAGTTAAAAAAATAGGATCATGTAAAACGCACCTAGCTCTAGCTGACGACTGTGCAACTCAACTTCGTCTGTGTAACATTTTCCCCGTTTTTGCAACTTTTTCCATTGATGCTTCGCTCCTGTTACCAACACGCCATGTGATGTTTATAGCTAGCTAGCCTTCCTCAATAAATAGGCTATCCAACACAAAAATATTTTTTCAATCCGACCCAGTAGTTACAAACAAAGAGACTTTTGCATTTATAATATTAAGTTAGGTTTAAAAAGATTGTGAATTTATTGCAGTAAACCTTCTGCCAACCTTTACTGTGACATGCCTCCCTGCCTCCCGCGCCAGACATGGGAAAAACGTTAACGAATTTTGGATTCTTATTTTAAAAGATATTATGACAGATATTTTTTTTAAGGATGGCTGTATAGATTTGTATCATGCATTCTTAATCTGCCGACCAAGATATTTCAAAAATATTAATAATCATGTTATCTGGTTGTTAAATTGATCTAAATAGGTGGGTTCTCAAATATCAATAGTTTCGTCTTTTCGAATAGAACTTGGTAGAGTACATAACAAAGCATCACGCCTGTAATCCCCGAAGGGTCAGCCAGAGGTGTAGAGTGTACTTAGCTACATAAGTACATTGGTTAGCAGTACACCCGCGGTCCTAACATCAGGATGGCGGATGTACCTAATTTTTTAAATATAATTGTACGGGTGTAGGTACACAGATTTTCAAGAGAGGTACCTCTCTGTACGTAAAGGTACACAGAAGGCACCAAATAACTGCAATAAATTTAGGCAGATCTGAAAAGTACACCCGTGGTTCTGACTACAATATTAATACACCCACGTTTCGCCATTTATGTTTTAATGTCCCATGTATCATGGGGCGAGCCTATGGCCATCTACGGGGCACAAATTCAAGCTCCGGGGCTGGTACTAGGAAATTCCTCATGGAAAAACCCAAAACACTATGCCCCATCCGGGAATCAACCACTGCACCAACGAGGAAGTCTCCTAATCTATACATAAATATTCGTAATAATACGAGTTTCCTCCGTGCCTCAGAAAGCACGTAAAGCCGTTGGTCCCGGCTGTCATATGTAGATCTTTGACAGTCGTTACGAGTAGTCAGAAGCCAAAAGTCCGACATCCAGTCTTACCAAGGTGTATCGTATTACCCAGTTTCTGGGTTGTGGAGGTCAGATAGGCAGTCGCTTCATGTAAAATACTGGTACTCGGCTGCATCCGATTAGACTGGAAGCCAACCCAAAGATAGTTTGGGAAAAGGCTAGGCAGATGATGCTGCTGTAGGGACACTTTGGAAATTCCAGCAAGTCAGTCCCGTATTCACATTGAGCTGCTACAACCTAAAAGTACATGCATATTATTTATCACGGTTAGAATCCTATTAACCACAAAAATTTTTCAAAAAAATTTGAGGAACTCAAATAAGACGAAGAGAGATTTTCGGGTACTCACTTTTGTTTTCCATAAGCTAATAAAGTTGTCAGGGTTGAAAAATTTTTTTTTTTTAATTTTAATGCATATGGTTAGAACCCAGGATAGATCATGGGTTGCTATATGGCTTTGGTTCATAAACCTCTTCTTAGCGTGCTGATAACAATCTAAATTGATTTCCCCCAGAAGTTGATTAAGAGTTCCTTTAATTTAATACTTAAACCAAAGACAACCTATGTCATGTTACATTTTATTTGTAAAGGATGTTGTGGATTCCAAACGAATACGCGGTCTCGTGAGCAAAGCCGCGGGTACAGCTAGTATATTATAAACTAGCTGACCCGCGCAACTTCGTCTGCGTCACATTTTCCCCGTTTTCGCAACATTTTTCATTGCTGCTCCGCTCCTATTGGTCGTAGCGTGATGATATATAGCCTATGTCCTTCCCCAGCTTGAAATCTATCTTCTTGCCAAATTTCATTAAGATCCGATCAGCCGTTTAGTTGTGAAAAGGTAACAAACATACAAACAAACAAACAGAGTGACATTCGCATTTATAATATTAGTATGGATACAACTGTGAATCCAGAAAAATAACAACTGACAAGATATTTCTTCCTTACCAATTTAAATAAACCAAAATTACCCGTACCGTACAATTTAAAGTAAGTAAGTATGTGATAAGAATAAAGGAAACCCAGTCATTTATATTACGATAATACCATTCATCGTAATTTTCACATACGCTTAAAGAACCGTTACTCTTAGCCACCACAAGTGGTCACCACTAGCAATCTTACCTGTAATTTAGGACGTTTTAAATACGGAACGGAACGGTTTTTTTTGTTTTTTTTTTTTTTTCATTGGCAACACAAAAGAGAAGGGGGAGGAGTAGCGTAAATATTATTTGGTTTTGAGTTTCCTACCGTTAAGATGGATCTGGTGATTTTATAAAAGGAACAGGGCATGGGACACGATGATATAATAGGTCAAATCTTTGTTTTCGAGAAATGCTGTCTTGGATAGCTACTTGACTGCTCGTAATTATTGTTTAAGCGATTTTAAGTTTGATTTAAAGTCTTTCACTTGGAGACTCATATTTGTGAAAGAGATTTTCTGTTTTCATAAAATAGTAAGGTATGTTAGTTTCATTGTCCCAGATCTCAATTTTAACGTTCGTGTCAGCTGTTGACAATACAATCGGAACCAAAAGATTACGTAAAACCACATCACATTGAAGAAAAAATACGCACCTAACAGCCCTAAGTAGCAGCTCCTTATTCCCTTCTGGCCGCAAAATTATAGTAAAATCGTATAATTAAGGATGGGAAGCAGTTATAATTCCCACTTGCGGTCACCGCTTCCTTCCCTATTGTTCGTTTCATGCAGACAGGATGCATCGAGTACTCGCATTTTAATCGATTTCATATATTTTGACAGTTGCGGTTTTTAAGCGATTTTTTCGATGAGAAACGGTTTTTTGTTAAAGACTTGTGGGTGGAAATTGATGTTTTTTTAGTTTTTTGACTATTGTTGTTTACGAGCGTGTTGCATTAAAATTGAAGGGTACTCCCTTTCTTCTCCTAAAATTGTTTGTCCGAAAATCATTATCCATAACACGTTTGCTATAAACTTCAGTAACCATAATGTTCAAAATCCCGAAATTTTGTTTAACATAATTATCTTTAGTTCTAAAAGTATTCTGTCATAATATCGAGTACTATAATAATTGAATCTCCTAACTTTACATGACCTAAAGTCATATGTCCTAAGTATTGTGGTAAATAATGGGTATTATTCCGAATGGTCATTTATAATAATTTGTTTAGTCCTAAAACATTTGCTAAAAATTAGGTTTTAATGACAGAAACGAATCGCTGTAAATCCGACTCCACGTAGTCTTGTCTGCTCTACCCCTAGAGTGTAATTTAAAATCGCGTAGGCGCGGAGGGGTGAGGCGGCCCGCGAGTTGAGGAGCAGGTGGTTGTAACACTCGCCGCCGAGGCTGCGGTGGTGAGCGTTAAACCCATCTGCGACGATAAACTCGCGTGGTACCGCCGGAGCCCCGCAGCGCCGGAGCCGTGACAGAAATCATGCCTGCTGTATGTTGCATGCTTGCTTGCATACTGCATGCTTGCTTGCTTGCATACTGCATGCTTGCTTGCATGCTGAATGCTGCGTGCTTGCTTGCATGCTGAATGCTGCGTGCTTGCTTGCATGCTGCATGCTTGCTTGCTTACAAAAACCACATGTTCACAATCAACTGCTTTGTTGAGTACATGTATAACATATTTATTTAAGTATGATAAAAAATATATATATTAAATTTGTTCTAAGAATATTAGTATTACAAATAAACATTATGTAATTTGAATTTAGGACTTATAACTTTTATTGAAAACGTTTTTATGTCTTTTGTATATTATTGATTGTAATATTTATGACAAATGGATTTAGGACATATTATATTTATGGATTTCAATTTTATGGCAAGTGATATTATGTGATGTTAAGTTCGGGTAAATTATCATTCGGACAAATGATGATTAGGACAAAAAAAGTTATGGCATTTTAAATTATGGATAAAAAAGTTAGGTGACACAATAGAGAACCAAATTGAAGCTCATGGGTGAAAAAAAAGGGTTACAATCGATTTCTGCCTCTAAACAAGGATGAATGAATTTTTGAATGTGTTTTTATGTTGAGACTTTAAATTATAACGCACGCAGGTTCTAAGAAGTAAGTCGTAACTTAGTATCAGTGTTTAATCATTAATTTATTCTTTTTTCCAAGTAAATAGCTATTAACCTTTATAACTTATGTAAGACACTATAACCACTAATGAGTCACACTTTGACATCCAAAGCCCTGTTGTTTATATGCAATGCATGTACAAAATGACGTAAAAACTTATCATCATCATCATCATCAGCCTATAATGTTCCCACTGCTGGGACGCAGGCCTCCTCTCTATGTCTATGAGAGGGAGTGGGCAGTAATCCACCACGCGGGCCCAGTGCGGGTTGGTAGATGTGACATGTCTTTGAATTTTTAGTTCTAGGACAGGTCGGTTTCCTCACGATGTTTTCCTTCACCGTTTTTGAGAGCAGTTATGAAATAAATTACACAAAGTAATGCGCCTGCCTGGGTTCGAGCCCACGGCTTACTGCTTGTAAGTCGGGGCTGCCACCACTGGGCCACAGCTGCTCTCAAAACGAAAAAAACTCAATCAATATCAATTACATCAAACGCGAGTTCATTGAGTATTTATTAAAAAAAAATATCTTCAACGACAATGTAACGCTGGCCATAATTTATAAATATCCTATAAGAAAAAAAAACTGACAAAGTGCGAGTTGGACTCGAACAGGAAGAATTCCGAATCAACATTAAAACGGAGCTTAAACCATCGGGAAAAAAAACACGTTTTTTGTATGGACCCTCTTTAATTTTTAACTTTATTTTACTTTTATTTTTAGTTGTAATATTTTCACTCCATGAAAATTTCATGTGTGTATATTACGGCTCTAAACATATAGCCCTGTGAGTCCTGTGACATACCACGGAGTCTTAGTAATGGCCCTGTAGGCACCCTTTGTATACAGAACCCTAAAAAAAGAAATTACACAGCTAGTGGATAATAAAAAGTCGGTGCGTACCTTCAATTGTCTGTGGACCATAACTAATGGAATATGTTACCGGCTAGTAATTACCCATGTTTAATGTCAAACAATTAGACGCCATATCTGGCGGAATTCAATTTTTATGTTGGCAACATTAAGCCGAAATTGAATTAAGAAAGGGCGGGGCGAATGATATTTTTATTTTTAATAGTTTAGTTAGACAAATTATGAGAATACTGTTGAAGTAATTATTTGATTGTTAAAAATAAATGCTTTAAGAGCTCGTTAAAATCAGCCTGTTAGTCTGACACCCAGTTTTGCCAAGAAGTATCGTGTCACCAAAATAACCGGGTTGTGGAGGTCAGATAGGCAGACTGGAAGCAGACCCTTACATAATTGGAAAAAGCCTAGGCAGAGGATAAAGCAGAGGAAAATAATATTGTTACTAACCCTATGGACTCCGGTCTGAAATAAAAAAAAATCTATTCTATTCTAAGGAAAATTTACCAAGAAATGTTTTACCAACCATAGCATTGTAAAACAGCGTAAGAACAAACACTTTGATTTCTAGCTACTCAATAACATGATACAACTTTTCTCTCACCTAACAATTTCATTCCTAAGTTTTTTGTTAGAAAACCACATGTTAAAACGCCAAACGCCATCTTAGGATATTCGATATATCGACGCCGCCCCGACCGAAAATGTAACGCTACACTGCTTACAACGAAGCCGAATAGCTACGTAACATGTAATCCGCTGCTTATGTTACGAATGTTTTAATAGTTTTTTTTTTACATGGGAACTGTGAGTGGGATGATTGAATGAGCATCTTTGATCATCATTTTTCTATTGCTCTAAATAGGCTTGCGTTTTGCGCCGCAAGTCCGCAACTCGCGGGATTTGAAGCGATGACTCGGCCTAGGGTGGAGCACGCTTGCCTAGAAGAAACCGATTCACTTTGAAAAGATCCAGATTATAATGATCAGGGAGCAGAGTTATCGGCAGTGAATTCCACAGACTGGTAGTTCACACTTATCTATTTCACTGTTCAAGCAAAGACTGCATAACCAGCCTACAATTTTCCCACTGCTGGGACACAGGACTCCTCTCAAGGGAAATGGGCAGTAATCAGTCAAGCGGGCCATTTCCGGATTGAGTACATGTCCCGAATATAATGTCGTCTAATATTTTTGGTTCCAGGACATCCCAGTCAGCTAACACTAATTCAGAATAAATTTAATTAGCCCAGTGACTCTAGCTAGACTCAGGTTTTCAGTCTGTTTTAGAAACACAAGGTACGTTGTACTTTCAAAGATTTTTTTTTAGCGTTAACTGTTAACTTGAACTTCAATACAACAGTAACTTATAGTTAACCACATATACGACATATGCATAAGAATCCAAGAAAATACATAATTTTACTCGTAATACATAACAGCCACAATGACTATTCGAACGCTTTTGTCATTTCGAAAAAAAAAAACGAACAATACATTCGTATTGAGTGACGACAGATGTTAAAATTCGATTTTCGAAATCTGTGTTGCCAAGGTAAAAAAAATGGTAATAATAGGGTGGAAAAAGGAGCCTGTTTAAGTCGTTATTAATTTGACATTCACGTATGTCGCTGACAAGCCTCAATAATACGTTAGTTTATGTAAATAAGGATAATTTGTGGGGTAGTTTTTTAAATGACATTACGAAAATGTTTTTAAGTATCTTTTTAGACCTATGTATACTGCTTATGCGTAGGAAGTTTCATTAAAATCTGTTCAGTCATTTCGGAAAATAACGACTTGAAAGTTTGTATGAAATGCTGTAAGGTGTAAACGCTCTTAAGTTCTTCTCAGACTCATACAATTACTGAATTTACAAGGTTTACCTACTTTCTACTCTTTAAACTAATATGTAATTACATGTCAGGTAAGTGGTAGATGACTTATTAGAAATTCTGGGGAAAAAAAAACCATCTGCTCCCGACATATATAGGTATTGGATATTTCATAGGTTCTTCATAGATTACGATTTCTAAAGACAAAAAAAAATTAAGAGTACTCATACATTAGTTCTCCAAAAGTACAGAATTATATCTGCATGCGTAGGATGCAAGGTATTTCATTAGAATGTAGATATCCTATTCTAGACTTGAAAAATTAAGCCTAATTACTTTTTACAGCTCAGATAAGCAGTCGCTCCATATAAGTACCAAAATCACTGGTACTCAGCTGCATCCGGTTAGACTAGAAGACGACCCTAAAATAGTTGGTAAAAGAACCTTTCTTGGAAATCACCATACAAAATCAAACTCCTCAAATAAAACCTCAGATCTCTTGCTTCACACAAATGATTTTCAAACGCTATCTGTTTCAATGGCGGTTGGCGTGTTTCCGCTGGGTTGCCACAGTGAAGTGTCAAATTACCCCTAATTATCCGCCATTGAGGGACCGGAACGCCGGCTGCCATCGACAATTGAATTATTTTTTAGAATTACGCTTAAATACAGTGTGTAATGGAATCTGATGGATGCCTTGTTTTTTTTTTATGTCTATTAAGTTTCATGGTGAACCTATTTGCATAATTTTTGTGTTTATTATTATTTTATGGTGGTTTTCTAACAGATTTTCTTGTTTTTATGTTTACTTAGATAATTTGAAATGCAGTAATAGAAAGATAAGTGCTTTGTAGTACAGTACCAACACGTATGAAATATTTTATGTATTCAGGTTTAATGTTCCATTCATTTTTAAACAAATTCTAAGAAAGGGGGAAGTTATTTATGTTACCTACTCAGAAAACAGAACAACTTTCTGTAGGTATTCTGATGGTATGTCAGAGAAAAAGTAAGAAAGAAAACATGTTAATTTGGCACATGCCTCAAGTGCATAGAACATAAAAGTTCTCTCCAAATCAGCAACCAGGGAATGGCGGCTGCGGACACCGTACACTGATGGAGTCCGGACCCGCTTCCGCAATTTGATCGTAGCAGTATGTCCGAACATTTATTTAATCTCTGATTTAACATCACTGTCCAGATCTCAATGACCTTTATTGTATTTGGAGAGAGGATTCTTTTCATGTTGGACGACTGGGTAGATGTTGACTTTTCTGCCAGCGTCATCTAAGCTACTATATGGTTGCTATTGGTTGATCCTGTCTATAGTGTAGAATAACTATGAAAATAATAGTAATTTTTGACGTGTTTTTATTGGCAATATACAAGTTGTTGTTTTGCATCCTCGTCAAAATTCAGGAGGTTGTCACAAAACACATAAATAATAATCAATTTAAATTACTTAGTTAATTATTAATAAAATTTGATTTTTTTGGTTGTTTAAGTTTATAAGTATTTCAAAATAACCCCGCTAACGTGGTTTAGGGAATAAGAAATTATTGAATAAACGTTTGAGATTGGTAGAATGTGTAAAAGCGTGGTTATAGGGCGACAATCAGACGGGCCGCGTTTAAAACACGGGTAGTTTACAATTACCGATTTCCATAAATAAGAAAAAAAATAAAAACAACCTACCCCTTTTATTATTGATTCGGGTCGAGAATCATTAGCATAGTTACCTCCTTGAATTTGACGAGGATGCAAAGCAACACCTTGTATAAAATATCACACAAGTTCAAACTGCTACATACAATTATACTGTAGTATATTAATTATATTAATATATTAATTATATTATATTATACATACAATTATACATATAATTATATTGTACCTATTTAATTTGTTCAGTATCTTTTCTGACCTACGGTGCACAACGTTGGTCTTTGAGTATGACCAACAACCAAAAGTCCAAACTCAAGGCCTGCATCGATCGTGCTATGAAGCGCAATACACTATAGGTACTGCGCTCAAAAACTCAAATCGTTGACGTGGCTCAACATGCTGCCCAAATTAAATGGGACTAGGCAGGACATAGTCGGACGAGCTGAGGGCCCGCAAAGGTCAGGAATTGCGCACAGAAACAGTGACACTGGGTCGCGGCAGACCGAGAAGGAGATGGCGGGACTGGATGTCTTCCTTGAGAATTGGAAAGAAGTATAAGGTAAGATGGAATCGTGACCGTTGGAAGAAATGGAGGGAGGCCTCTGCCCATCAGTGGGACAATATGAGCTAGCAGTAATAATTATTAGTAATCTATTGGTGAACTTAAAATTTAAGATTGTTGGAAGTTCACAGCTTTATAAAATCTCGTAAAAATTATGAACTTCCATAGAAACTTGCTTACCCGACGAATTTTCAAAATCTCATCTTTTCTATAAAAGAAGTTCTTGTGCAAAACTTAATGCATTTAGATCCAGCAAATCCAGTAGTTTAGTCTGTATGTAGTCTCTGTCAGTGAACGAATGAATTAAATGTTTTACTAAAGTATCTGGATTATTTTATTTTCTGTTTTATTGCTTTTAGAAGCAGATCTGATCTATGAAGTTAATTAACCTAAATGATACCTATGCTATCCGATAAATTGTGTATTTATACTAACTCAAGGCTTTAACTTTAATAAAACTATTTACAGGCACTTTTCTCGTCTCGTCTTTCTCCCTTTATCTCATCAGACACCTCCTTTCTTGCCATATCTTCCTTCACAAAGACCAAAGAAACGATGGATGTTACATCCATCGTTTCTTTGGTCTTTCTCTATTCTTATACCATACACATACTCAAAACTTTTTTCACGACATTATACACATTCCTCCGCATCACATGACCATATCACGAGAACCGATTACTAGGTACAAAACTTTTCAGTCACCGGAGCAACTTTCAGAAAATTGATGGTGACTGAGGTTGCCTGTTAAAAAATGCAGGTAGACCCCTTTTCTTAACTATTTCTAGCACCACAATTATAAACAAAACACTACATTTAAATTGTTACCAAATTCACATGACAAGACCTCCCTATTCAAAAAATCGATAAAAAACAAATAAAAATATACAAAAAAAATGGCACATGAAAATTTATTCAGCCATCAAACGTAGATATAAAATAAATAATCCACGATATTAACGATAACAATACACTGTGCAGGCGCACCGCGCAGTGATCTATAGATCATTTTAGCTCGATCCCTATTAGCTTAGATCGAAAACGCCCCGCCTACTTGGAAGCCCACTGACCATTAATTGGGTACAAAAATTGATGTAGGAACGCCCTTAATATAGCCGTCTCGTTCTCTCGCATGGGAGAACACATGTCTGTCTCAGTTCGGCGGGTGTCGTCAACCGCTCGGCTTGTTCGTTTTCGTCGCAAGCGCAGCTCAGACGTCACAATGCCGGCTTCTACAGAAAAATAGTATGTTTTGTATTCTTTTATTTTTACATACGACGCCGCCCGTCTTCGCCTTGTGCAATATTTGTGTAGAATAGAACCTTTTTTTTTCTTTTTACTTTTAAAACGTCTAATTTGAAAGTAAGTTGGCATCTTGGGACGCGCCGAAAGATCTTTTTAGGAATGAAACTTATGTTTTTTTTTTAAATGTCGTGATGAAGTTGACAGTGTTGTGGAATTTTGATCGGAATGATTCTGAAATGTGCAAAAAATTGGAACGGTTTCGTTACATAAAGTTATATTATATTGGAGGGATGTGGGCAGAGAAGGCGACGAGGTTTCAAATAATTAGTTAATAAGAAGCTGAAGTGAAATGGATATGTTATATAAAAATTAATAGGTACCTATTAATTTTTATGCCCATACTTACCTTAGGTAAAGTCGGTTTTAAGATCAACCATTCTGGGTAGATATAGGTATTATTTTCATTTTTATTGCCTGATTGATTAATTACAAAATTAACAAACATATTTAAAACCCCAAAGAATAAAAAATATAGATACACTTGTATTCAAATTCTCTTTCACTTATCGTTTTCCAATTTCAAAACTTGCGCCACTCTCCGCTAGATGGCGTTGCTTGAAATTTGCGAAAGAAAGAAATTTATAATTACTTGGTTGGCCGTACTGTAACTCACTCAATGCATTTATAATTTATTCTTCACATTGTATACAAATGTGTTTTATATTATAAAAACTAGTCTTCACTGATGGGGTGTTCAGAGAAATTGATAGCATTAATTAGGGCCGTAATTATTAGTCATATTAAAGTTGCAAGTTACCTTATTTGTTCGTTTTATGACAATAAGGACGTGTATGGGCTGGTAATTGAGCAGGCTTTGGTTTGAAACTTTATTTTACCAAACGTATCTTTGGTTTTTTTTTTTATTGACCTCAGGCAACTAAATTGCTTTGTAAATGACGTGAACTAATAGGTATAATTTTCTCCTACCTATACCTACCAATACTTTTTTGAGTATTCTTTTACAAAAATCCTATTTATTATTTTTTTATATGAGGTTTTCAATACTTAGATAAAATATCTTAACTTAGGTGTTCCTAGTTCAAGCGGGATTCAAATTATTTTGATCAGAAGTCGGTTTACACTCAACAATATAACACCAAGTTTTTTGTTATAAATATTGTTTTGTATTTCACTCCAGTCTGTTAATATGAATCGTTCAAAAACTAAGACGTCTTATCATTTTGGTTTGGATACGTAGGTATAGCGACTTTTGTTGCTGACCGTATACTTATAACTCTCAATAAGCAGACTTGCCTATTTCATCTCAGTTACTGTCACCAACTAGAACCATTTTACATAACATCACGCCTGTAATCCCTAATGGGTTTGGCAGAGGTGTAACTAATAGTACAGCCACATTACTTTATGTTTAAGACCTACATATGTTATGGGGACGAGCTTATTGCTATCATCTGTGCATAAATCCAGACTCCGAGGCTGCATCTGATATGCAAAAATCCAATAACACTTTCTCGACCTGAGAATCGAACCCAGGTTCCCATGCTCAGCTGTAGCGCTTGCAATCACTAGACCACCGAGACAGTCTAAAGAAATAGCTAGACATTATAGCCAGAAATTATAAACCTACAAATTAAAGTGAACCCTCATTCAATAAAAAAAAATACTGTCCGAAACAAAAACGTCTTCTTTATTTAAAAGTCACCTAAAAAGAAATGTTCCTTATTCAAATCAATCACTCAATTCCACAACCTCGTCACTTCTACCACAGAACCATAGACTACAAACTCAACGACTCAAAGGAGACTGTCTAATAAAGGCATAGAGTAGAGCATAGACTACCTATACAAAGTGCTCCCTTGCCTTAGAAAGATCTGTGGCACGCACCGGTGATCCTGTGAAGGTAAGAGCCTCTTGAACCCTCAGGAAGGTCTTAAAGAGCCCAAGAGCCCCTGTAGGGCTCCGCATGTGCGTAGAACATAGGCACCTACGTGTACCTATATGTTTTGTGACGTGTGATTTCACTTTTGAAGACATTAGTTATGGAATTCGTATTTAAGGTCGGTAGTTACTGTAGTTAGCACCTATATATGATCGTGTGTGCGTGGAGTAAATGCTTGCTATTTCGAGGCACTATGGTGAATGGGAGTTTTTAATTTTAATCTTAGAGTGCATAACTTTACGCCACGGGTTACCATGCATATGGAGTACTCCAGCTTTTACGAACGAAAGTATAAAATGATGCGAATCTTAGCGAAGACTAGCCTTCTGAGAAAATGATTGCAAATACAGGTGCACCCTCTCTTCCCTCACTCTCATGGTCCGATGGAACGTCAATCCGACACGACGGCAGAGAAATACAGAAGCAGCATCATCGGCTTAACATGTTTTTGGAACAAAGTTCCTTATCGCGCGTTGTGAAAGGGGGTGTTGGCAACAACATAAAAAAAGGCGTTGGCAATACTGCCAACCTAAAAAACGTTCTGTTCTCAGCTCGCACCGCTAGGGCGCGGTCACGATTTGCATTTCCACTAATTTCTAACCTGTTCAAATAGTTAATCAATATCTATAAGTTAATGTATATAAAATCAGTGATGTGTACGTTACCTTAGTGGCTTCAAAAATAAACAGATAAAGTTAAAACAACGTTTTACTTGATCGCCACGAAAAACATCTCCCTGGCGTGGCTTGTGCCCGTCAGGGGGCTAGACGGAAAAATTCTTACGAAAAGTTGTCATGACACTTTTTGCTATAGTAAGCTATTGTAAGCTTTATTTGTTTAAAATAAAGTTGAAATTTCCTTAAATTACGTACAATTGGGGTGTGTATGTGAGTAAGGATAGATATGATTATTATTTTGAGTGACCGAACTACAAAGTACAAATTCGGTTGTGCAGTTAAGTAAGACGTATTGCTTCGAATTAAGAATTAATCTTCCTTAAATTAAATATTTTATTTTTCGCACACTAACTTAAATCTAAAATGTATTGATATTACGTACGTATATATGTACGTGAAAGGAACTTCGTTCCATCCGGGTGTCCCTTGACACCTCTCAAGTTTTTTTTTCAAACATTGCCACACACTACGAATTTCTCCGGTATCGTGGGTGAGTACACAAACATTAAAACTTACATACACAAACAGCCAGACCCGGAACAACTATCTGTAGGTCATATGGATCAACTCGCGACACGCAGCGTAGCAGTCAATCACTTATAAGCCACTGCGCCAAGCGGCAACCGTGCCGTAAAACCAACCAACTTCCAAATTCGGTTGCTACTGAAAAATGAGTTTCCAATCAACTTACACACATACAACATTAAAGTGCATTTCGGCGTTGAAGTTCTAACTCCAGGTAAGTAAATTTTTGACGGTTTTAACTTTTTGATGCAGTTTGTTGAAGACGCGTTGCTTCAGCCAATCAGAAACAAGCAACGTGTCTATCTAATTTTAAATGAACACCGTTAAAACAAAAATGTTCTTGTAGCAAGGTATAATCATGCATCATCTGCCTAGCCTTTTCCCAAACTATCTTGGGGTCGGCTTCCAGTCTAACCGGATGCAGCTGAGTACCAGTATATAACATGAAGCGACTGCCTATCTGACCTCCACAACCCAGTAACCGGGTAATACCTACGATACCCCTTGGTAAGACTGGATGTCAGACTTTTGGCTTCTGACTACTCGTTACGACTGTCAAAGGTCTTCATGTCACAGCCGGGACCAACGGCTTAACGTGCTTTCCGAGGCATGGAAGAAACTCGGTATGTAATTATGGTCACCCATCCTCGGACCATCCTCGGCAAGCACGGCTTTACCTTAAAGATCGACCCGTGCAGCTGTTATTATTTAGTCACGAGCTCCTCCAAGGTATAATTAGCACTGGAGTGTAAATGTGGTGTTGACCCACAAACGACGGGACACTTGTTATCGTGTCCCGACTGTCCTGTTGCTTGCACTTCACAGGAGCTGATGGACGCTACTGAAATTGCTAAACTCGTCGCCAAATTTTGGGCTGACTCAATTTAAATTGTTATCGACACGCTAAGAAGAAGATTATGCACTTTTTTCACTCTCCTGTAAAGTTGCTATTTTTGACTTACGTAGTAAAGAGATCTTGTAACGATGATGTCCTATCAGTTCAACGCCTTGTCTACTGACTTACCGAACTATTGGCTTGACCGTCCATGATTATGCCAGCATAGTTACAGCTTACAGCCTATATCCAATCAGACATACCCACTGACTCCGAGGCAAGACCATGGAATGTTCCAACCATTAGAGAAAGTGCAGCCGTATCGATTATTCGCAGCTCGTAACTCTCAAGCAGACTCCATGAATCAACTTAATTACTGCTGCAATAATCATTGTTGGCATAATGATCTTATCACCTTTTTACACATAGGTAGGTAACTATTTTAAAGCAAAACGACATAATTGCCGACTTGGATATCGTAACAATAAGACTTTTACTTTAGGTGTGCAGTTCAAGGTTTCAGATTCAATTAATAGAGGTAAGTAGCTCTCTCTGCAATGGCGATGACTCGCCGATTGAATGAGAGACCAATAAATTAATCTTCTGCCCTATAAATAGTAATCATCTCGATGCCCTAACTACAGTTTCTTACATCCCATTGCGAAGACATTTAAATTAAAGCGAATAATAATCTTTATTAGTATATTTTCGTAGTGAGTGGGTGGCCGTTGAATTACAAATATATCTGTGCATTCTTTATCACTCCTATCACTCAGAAGTAAAGGTCAGTTTCGCCTGTGAGAGGCGACGGAAACTTGGTATTTCTGGTATATATTTGGTGTCGGCCCGTTTTGGTACTGAACTCGGTTTTATTGATGAAATAACTCTTGTTTTTTACGAAGCGGCTCGTGTGGTGTTTACAGTTAAATAGTGGGTTGAACTGTCTTTGAGATAACTTTAAAAATCGGATGAAATTCATTCTGTATCAATTATTTTTGTTTGTTTCAGCTCAAATGGATAACATAAAAATAACATACCTATCACTACATTTTTGTATAAAGATCTTTATAAAACATTTGTTTTTAGGGTTCCGTACCCAAAGGGTCAAGCGGGACCCTATTACTGAGACTTCGCTGTCCGTCTGTCACCAGGCTATATCTCATGAACCGTGATAGTTAGCCAGTTGAAATTTCTACAGATTATGTATTTCTGTTGCCGCTATAACAACAAACACTGAAAACAGAATAAAATAAATATTTAAGAGGGGCTCCTATACAAAAAAATTTGCTCATTTTTATGAATAATGGTACGGAACCCGTCGTGCGCGAGTCCGTCTCGCAGTTGGCCGGTTTATTTTTTATGTAACGAATCCTATTTGACCCTAATAAATTTAGATAAGGTCAGGAGGAATAATTATGAAAGATATTTAAAAACAAATCACACAAAACAGTTTCAAGTGTTAAGAAAGAAGAGCAAGATTCTGTAAGAAGATACCATTACACAGTTACATGATATAAGGTCCCAAAGTTTCCAGCCTACAGACATAGATAATTCCTACTAAATGCGAAAGTTTGTGAGGATGGATGGATGGATGGATGGATGTTTGTTACTCTTTGACGCAAAAACTACTGTACACGGGTAGATTATACGATATTATATATATATATACGATACGATGATACGATATTATGTATATTATTATCTTACGAGCTTATAGAATCTTATTAGCATGATGACAAATGAATCGGCATAGGTTGTAAGTCTCGAACTTCATCTATCTTATCTTATGAAATCCCTAGTTGATTTCAAGTGGGGGGATATGAACAGGCTTCGGGATGCATTCCCCAGTCCTTCCTACATTCCCTATTTAAAATTTACCGCCACCTGCGCTCGCGAACCCCTGTGAGCGCGTCAAAGACAATGCATCGCTCCCGCCCTCTACCTGCGGGAACAAGAACAAAACAGTTCGAACTCAACCAACGACCGGCCGGTCCAGCTTCCGCGTGCGCGGTGAAAAACCACCGAAATAACGTGAAATACTACTGCTAGTGATACAGTGTGGTGATCTCCTGGCTCCCAGCATCCCGTGAGTACCAGGTACTCACGGGATGAAGCTAGACCGGCCGGTCGTTGGTTGAGTTAACCTGAATTAACACATAGGATACTTTTTATCCCGATAGTATGTTCCCGTGGGACAATTATCGAGCTCCACGCGGGCGGCGCCGCGGGCATAAGCTAGTTAGATATACAAGAACAATCATGTCACCAAATTACTGAAGTTTTCTCTAGTTACCCACAGTAAAAGAGTTATATTTTTGTTCAATAGAGTCTCCCTTTATTTCAATCCATTTTTGTTTGGATCATATCATATTAAGCCTATAATGTTTCCACTGCCGGGACGCAGGCCTCCTCTCTATGAGAGGGAGTGGGCTGTTATCCACCACGCGGGCCCAGTGCAGGTTGGTAGATATCACATGTCTTCGAATGTTTAGTTCTAGGACATGCCGGTTTCCTCACGATGTTTTCCTTCACCGTTTTTGAGAGCAGCGGTGCTGAAATAAATTACACAGAGTAATGCGCCTGCCTGGGTTTGAACGCACGTTTAGTTTGGATATTTAATTTTATAGGTGAAGCCGGAAACTTTAAGACCTTACTGATACAATGCAATGCAAGCCGTCAAAAACACAAATTCAACAAAACCATTTAAAAATTCTTTCAACAATATTAACATGTTTTTCTACAAGGTGTTGTTTTGCATCCTCGTCAAAATTCAGGAGGTTGACACAGAGGTCATACATAATCAATAAAAATTACGGTAGGTAAGTATAAGTACCTAGTTAATTATTAATAAACGCTGATTTTTTTGGTTGTTTAAGGCTGTCAGTAGTTCAGAATAACCCCCTTAACGTGGTTTAGGTATTAAGAAATTATCAAAAAACGTTTGAGATTGTTTATTTGTGTTGAAGCGCTGTTATAGGGCGAGAATTAGACGGGCCGAATTTAAATCACGGAAAGAAAGAAAGAAATCATTTATTTGCTGATAATGTAGGTATACATATATGTGTGTGTTCCCTGATCATTATAATCTGGATCTTTTCAAAGAAAGAAAGAAAGAAATCATTTATTTGCTGATAATGTAGGTATACATACCTATATGTGAGTTGGAATATTTATTAAGTGTCCCGAAACATTTTACCTTACGGCATGCAACATATTAGGTTTGAATTAAATAGTACTATTAATACAGCCGTCGATGCAATTATTATTAGCCATAGTCAAATTTAATAGGTAAGTAGTTACAGATCTGACTAAATCAATCAATAATATTAACAATCAAAATAATCAATGAATTAAATATAAATCTCTCGCAAATAATACAATGAAGAATATATGCCATAATGTGTACTGTTAAATGTGTACGGGTGGTTCACACTTTTCGATTTCCGTAAATAAGAAAAAAAAATAAAAAATCCCTATCCATTTTATTATTGATTTAGGACGAGAATCATTAGCATAGTCACATCCTTGAATTTGACGAAGTTGCAAAACAACACCTTGTATAACCAAGAACTTGAGAAACAAGATACCACAATATCTAGATCGTTATCACAATCAGACAGCTACCTAGTATGACCACTTTAAGTGTGCAGTTAAAGATGGCTCTGCTTGTCATGAAAAAAATGCATCGCTATGTCAGAGTTGGTACATTTATTTTAGTTCTGTGTTTTGCCGTCTGCACAAATAAGTTGGCTGAAGTGTAAAATAGACATTAACATGGCTAAGAGGCAGACGGACGTGTGCATTAAATATATTACTTAATTACAAAGACTGGTTACTATTTAATTTGTGGTTTATATCTTGACAGTTTTATTGTAAGTAAAAGAGATTTTTATACTTTTAATGAGAATTATATTTTTTTTGGCCTTCGATTTGAAACGTTACTTCTTCATTGAAACTTGTTTTGTAATAGGTCCAGAAGCTAGATCAAAATTATTATCACTAAATACTAAATAAAAAAAAACTTTAAGTGCGCACAGAGGTGTGTGAGATTTGGCATAGGTGCTTACCTAGTTGAAGTAAACAAGGTGAAGAAGTGCAAAAGAGGTAACAACAAAAACGAAAACTTCAACATTTATTTAATTACGATTGACTTTCGATTATTGGATTACCACTGCTTTACACACTAGTTAACTCATTCAAACACGATTGTTTATTTTCTAGTTATGTCATCATCAGCAGCATGATTCTTCTGACCTTATCCGAAATTTATTTATGGTCGGCTCCGCATGTCTTCTTCTTCCATACTTCTCTATTACTCGTCATCTCCTATCTTTTCATATCATCCTTCACACAGTCTATACACGTTTCTTTAAAAACTCATTCAAAGTCAAAGTATTTATTAGTCTTTGGTGATACATTAGGTCTTATCTAGTTTTCATTCAACTTAAAGTACCTATAATTTATTTAATATTTTACAACCTCCTTGCTGGAAACATTGTGCATAATTTCGGCAGCCACTGGCCATTTGCGGTTAAAAAATCAAGTAAAGCCATTAGATTTTATTTTTAAATATTTTTCTTTGTTTATATTAAACGGCTGCTGTTTTATGTTTCTAAGTTTAACCAGCCAAAACTCTTTAGAATCAAGACAAGGTCCTGAGCTTAATTCCAAGATAGGGGAAAGTTATTGGGGTTTTCAATGAGGAGTTTTTGAGTAGACTGTAGTCGTGGTCGCTCACAAAGGGCCTCATCAGAAATCTTAAAGTCACCCAAAGGGCAATGGGGAGGGCTATACTCGTAGTTTCCTTGCGTGATCAAAGTAGAAATGAAGACATCCGCAAGAGAACCAAGGTTACCGACGTAGCCCGAAGGATTGCCAAACTTAAGTTCCAGTGGGCAGGGCACAGGGATAACTAACGACTTCAAGGCGACCGGATCTGTGGGCAAAAGTTAGTAGCCTTTTATAAGTTGCCCACAGGATCGAGGGTCTAGGAAACTTTCCTGAGAGCTTGAGTCACCAATATTGATATTTTTTTTTTTATCATATGACTTCTTCTTGCGATTACTTACTCCTACATTAATAATAAACACCTCTTTGTATATGTATAGATGGAATCGAATATACACCGTGTAAATAACCTCATCACGAAGCCGTCAACCAAGCATTCTGTACATGAAACTAAGTAACTTTACGCAAAAAATATTGCTGGGAAACGACTTTTTTTTGGGGGGTGTAAAATCATGTTTTGTGGTAGAACTCAATGTAACGCACTCAAAACATTGTGCTGATGGACGGATTGAATAGTACGGGGGTCGTGGAGGTGTTTAAAGTAAAAATCTTACATTATAAACTTGTATATAAAAAAATACTTGTCAAAAAGTTGGAACTTTGACCCCTAATAGGTATCTCCGTAACTAGAAGGTTCCCAGGTATAGTGTAGAACAAAAAAATTATCGCAATGACAGGGAGGACCAGTGCCTTTCAGCTTCGTTAAGAGGTGTTTTACACCCTTTATAAAACTAAAACACCACCAGTCATCATACTGGTTACTTTTTGACTCATTTAAAAAAAAAACAATCAAACCCACTGACAACCGAATCACAATAATATCGTTAAGCTACCAAAATCATAAACCTCAGAACACAAGAGAGGAGCATAATAAGAAATATTCAAATTATTTCAAATCAGTCGGTGGAGTGTCGAGGCAGATATTCAATAACAAGCACTTTGGGACCACGATCACACCGCGGTAAAACGTAATAAATGTGTTTAAATTTAGGATAAAGCTGTGTTATGTTGCAGTGGTCCCGTATACCACAAGGTCAAAACTGTCCCTTCAATAAGCCGTCAACCATTCTGTAGGTACCGACGCCAGCAAACCAAGCTTCAACAATCATTCGAATTTCTACAATAAATTTTCAACGTTACACTTAAAAAATACGGTTCAAGGTTGATTGGGATTTGACAGTTTCGGGTAGCTTGACATGCTGGCGTCTGTACATCAAAACTACGCAAAAATTATTGCTGTGAGTTCATTTAGGTTGTTTTCACACCCTTTATATGGCTAGGAAAAGATTGATAAGCAAATTAGCTATAAACTAAAATGGACAACACTATCGTTGATTTTGAAGACGTCACTGACTTGAAAGCAGTGACAGTTGTGATTGACAACTGTTGACCCGTTGACATTTACTAGGCCCAGTTGTAAGCTTTTAGGTATGTTATTTATGCCAATACATAAACCAATGTTTAAAAATACATTTTATTCTCTAACACAAACATGTCGTCTACTTCTACTAAGGCACCACTGAAATGATGGAAACAAGTCAAACGTAAGTACTTATAATAAGTAAATTAATCTATCTCCTATATCTGAACCTGATTGAGTCAGTCTTCTCCACCATTCAAAATTTCGCCTTCAGGTCATCAACCTAATCCAAGAAAACCGGCTTACTACAAATCTTCAACAAAACAAAAAAAAAACCCTTCTCAGATTTAATTAAATCTCACAAACAAATCTTGCACCCACTGATCCCTAATCGTCTAGAACCTTGTCAAAGTTACGCTCCAAATTTTCTTAATGTTGTCCTGAAGATTTTCGTACATTTTCACTGTGACAAGGATGTAGAGAAATTCGGAGGGGTTCAATAAGTGTTCGTCGAGGGGTGTTCGATAATTTCGTTATGAGATTTGAGGTAAGAAGGTGTTTTTGCATTCAAGATGATAATAAATTGTGGGGGGAAATAAGACTTATTTCTTAGATTGTCTGAAGTGGTGGCGAGATTTGATTTACGAATCTCTAGGTAATTAGGAAACAAAAAACTAAAAGTTTTACACTTCCATCTTTTTGTTTTAAATTTGAACTGAAATGGTTTATCATATTGGAATATATAATATCAAGCCTCTAATCCCCAAGCGTTATGCAGAAGCCTACTTTTAGTACGGGGCGACCCTATTGCCATCAACCGGGCACAAATCCGGACTCCGTGGCTGCTACTGAAAAATTCCGGATGTAAAAACCCAATTACCTAACCTTGGCCGACCTGGGAATCTTACCCAAGACCACATGGTCAGCAGTCGCGCTTCCGACCACTCGTCCAACGAGGCAGTCACGTTGGAATATTCCTACCTAAAACTTACATACAAACTGCCTTTTTTAACAAACTGAATCCGACTTGAGAATCACACTCCAGAATCTTCAAACGCTTGGCTATTCAAATGTTAGGGAAAAAACAGAAAGCTGTCCACGCACATTATCGCCAGTACTCAGTAGTATAATCTAAGTAATTATTATGTGCCAATAGCCTGCATCAAGACACATTCAGATCTTTATCTACTTTTGAGACCTCATAAAACATTTTTTTTTCATGCCTACATGAAACTATGCTGACTCCATATCAACAAAAAGCGTGAACCACCAATCTATTTGGATTGGACAATTAATTTTATTGTTCGTTACGTTTACTGCTAAATGACTCAATTATATTCCATTTTGATAGAAATCATCAAAATGTTTGGGCACGCGATCTTCATGCTATTAATCGATTGGCTTGGCCATTATTATTTCGCTTCCTCGATTCTTTATTTGAAAAATGTGAACGGTTACGTCACTAGAATTGATTGGCGCTCAAATATCGTAATAATGTTTTTTTTAAAGGTAAACATAAATGTAGAATATATTTTTAATGCATGGAATTAGTTAGTGCTAAGATAATATGAGGGTCTCCCTTTAATACACTGGCTGATATATTGAATGCTGTAAGTTGTAAATTCAGCGTTATGTTTTAAGAAAAAGTCTCGATAATTACTGACGGAATATTAATGCTACGGAAACGTATTCAACCACCAATGTAGGTTCCAGAAAATGGCCGGCGTCATTGAAGAAAGAAAGAAGGAAGACCCAAGCAAAGATGGCGGTCAAGCTTTAAGCTTTACTCCGACGCCGACGTAGGCAGCATCAGTCCATCCTAGCTCAAAATAGCGAGGAAGAGAAAACAGTGCTTTTTCTCAGCGGTTGAGTGAGACAGGCTGACCTTAATTAGTTGGTAGGTACCTCAAAGTATCAAATTAAACAAGCTTGCGAACCTCTGAAGCGACTCTCTGAATGTAACTCGACAGATGAGATGAGTATCCTATATCATACTTATTCCCGTTTCTTCCCACTAGTTCTCGGTAGTGTGATTCCGCGGGACAATTGCCAAAAAAACGCGGGCGAAGCCGTGGGCAGAAGCTAGTCTGAGAATATCTGCTTATATTACCTTCATCACCTGCCTAGTCTTTTCCCATCTATGTTAGGATCGGCTTCCAGTCTGACCGGATGCGGCTGAATACCAGTACTTAACGATTTTACATGGAGCCACTGCTTATCTGACCTCCAAAACCCTGTTAGTACTAGGTAATAAGTAGTAGGTAAGGTAACACACATATTTCGCTAGTTACATTTAAAGCCCGCGTTATAGGAGGCGAGCCAGTTGCCATCCGGGCTCAAATTCAGACAAGCGCAGCTACTAAGAAAACTTCTAAAGGAATTCTGAACTTCTGAAGAAACTTTCATACTGTTTTAAGCTTTCATGATTCATAACTAAACTGAACACTGTCACTTACAGGATTTCTTCCGTGATTAGGTATGACTTTCATACTTAAACTTAGTGTATTTAGTGATTCCTTCAACATGGTATTTTACAAAATATGTGTGTAGATAACTCAATGAAATATGTATAATTTCATTGTGTTATCTACACAGTGAAATTATATTTCATTGTGTTATCTACACACTACTCAACAAACTCTTTTCGAAATTATAAACGAAGAAAACAAACTTAACAAAGCGTGGAAATAAAAAGTTAAGATTTTAGTTTAATGCTACTCGCCCAGAGATGGCGCTGTAAACAATTCTGTTCGTGTTGATGTTCATCTTTTTAAAGATCTGTAGATCTAATTATCTTGTAATATAAATAAGTGCTGTTATTGACATATCTTTTACTAAATACAAAAAGATGGAGGTGGAAAATTACATCATCTCCGAAGAAGAAAACAGATAAGGCCTGTAAACGTCCCTATTTTTCGATCAACAAACTATTATCATCATTACGTGTATCAACTTTACCATAAAAATCCTCCTAGCTTCTAGCCGTATTAGCTAGTCATGCTAACTGCAAAAAAAACGTGCTCCTAGGTAAGTTGTTACAAGTTTGCCCAGCTGGAAAGAGTCTCACGTAGATAGATATTACCTATTTATAGGTAATACTTGAAAGAACGCCCATTTGTCCTCGAACCAGAAAAACTGGTGTGTCTGGGAGTATTTATATTACAAAATAACCTTGGTTCGGTGGGAGAACACTTAAGTATTTAATTAAAGAAGTTGGCCTCACTTTTTGTGAAGAATGAAATTATGTAAAACTGATCACGCGTTTTTTACGCTTTACGACATTTTCATACAAACTTTCAAGTCCTTATTTTCCGAAATGACTGAACCGATTTTAATTAAACTTCATACGCATAAGCAGGATACATAGGTCTAAAAAGTTACCAAAAACATTTAAGACTTAGAGAACATTAGTATGCAGATTAAATTTTGTCCTAGACATAAGAATATAATTCCTGATCGATTATCCCTTTTTCTTCAAATGCTATTATAACTTCATCATCTGCCCAGCCTTTAACCAAACTATCTTGGGGTCGGCTTCCAGTCTAACCGAATGCAGTACCTACCAGTATTTTACATGAAGCGACTGCCTATCTGACCATCACAACCCAGTAACTGGGTACCTAATACGATACCCCTTGGTAAGACTGGAGGTCAGACATTTTGGCTTCTGACTACTCATAACGACTGTCAAAGATCTAAAATGACAGCCGGGACCAACGTCTTAACGTACTTTCCCAGGCACGGAGGAAACTCGGTATGTAGGTAATTATGGTCAACCATGCTTAGCTTACCGCTTTGGACGTGGAGCTGGGGAAACCAGCCCGCTATACAATACAATCCAATACAATGGTCACCCATCCCGTACCAACCTCGGCAAGCACGGCTTAACCTTAAAGATCGACCCGTGCGGCTGTTATTATTACGCCACGAGCTCCTTCAAATGCTAACTTCTTTCTATCAATTTTCTCTTCTCTTCTTCTCCAGATATTTTTCTAAAAAAATCCTGTGTTCACAACTTTACCTTCTCTCTTGAACTTGAGAGAAAATGGAGGTCAATCAGTATTTACCTCGTAAAAGATAATATTAGATAATATGTAGTAGAAATCTTCACCTATTAGAATATTATTAATTCATATTGATACAGTTTTTTGCATAAATCTATTTTTAGTTTTATTCACTATATCACCTCTAATTTCACGCTTGCATAATTATAAATTATATTTTATTTATATAATAATTATTATTATAATATTATATATTATTTATAAATAATATACTTATTAGTGTTACAAATACATAGGAAATAAAATACCTAGGTAGGTACATAATTTTATAACCTAAGTAAAGTTCTTCTTAAGAAACTAAAGAGGTTTAATTTTTTCCTGTTCTATCTATTCTACACACTGTGTCTACATTTCTAATCCATCTTTCCACTCGCAGGTCTGCTGGAAGAAATTTCTTTTGAAATAAGCAGTACCTTTGTGCTCTTGCATCTTAATGTATTATCCTGTTATGTGTTTTGTGTGTACATAAATAAATAAATAAAGGGGGTCAGAAAAAAAAATACAGACATATTGTGTTAAAACCGTGTGTGTGCCTATTTTATTTTGACATAAGTACTAGAAACATAACTCCTATAAAGCTGCGACGTTTCTGACTGCACTGCCCACCTTGTTCGATTTCAGATTCGTTTAGTCTAACGATTTAATACGGTTAAACGAAGGGACATAGTTTTGGTCGTAGGCTTATACTATAAAGCGTACCTATCCCTTCTTGAGATGTCAATGAAAGTTAATTAAAGGTTAACCAAATTTCTTTAAAAATATAAACAATGTTTTTTTTTATTTTAACAAGAAACAAATCATTAGGGACCTTTTTCCTCGAAATTGTTTTGCAATTAGCATATTTAAAAAAAGAATGTATAATACCCATTATTTTAAAGGTGTAATAGGGGGCGAGCCTATCTAGGCCCTCTGCCGGGCACAAATCCAAGCTTCGTGGCTACCAATAACAAAATTAGAATTACACCGATTCGAGAATCGAACCCAGAACCGCATGCACAGCACTCGCGCTTTTAACCACTGGACCACCAAGACAGTTAAAACCTCTTCATATTTTTTAAGTGAAACTTCTAATGCGACTTGCAACAAGGTTGCGTTAAACGTTTAACGCTACCATGGAGGTGGTATGAAAGCACTGTAGCGTTAAACGTTCTGTAATGTTAATAAAGTTTGTCTTAAAGAAACAATGATTTCACTAAAAATCAATTTCTACCCCTTCCTATTTTCATTTCCACATTATGAAGTTTCATGCACTTCTTCCGCGCGGAGGGACTCCACGCACTATTTATTATTTTTTTTACTTATTGAATTAAAGATTTAATGCAGTAAGAGATTTTTACCACCCCACGTCACTTAAATCATATTGTAAAGTAACGACACGGAGATGAATTTTAAAATCCTACTAGTATTATAAATGCGAAAGTTTATGAGGATGAACGGATATTTGTTACTCTTTCACCCAAACACTTACTGGTAGAAGATTTGTCTGCTCATAAACACCCACCCGCAATAACTTCAGTTTATCCGTGATCATGGCGTTTGCAACAGCACCGAAATATCGGGAACTCAAAACAAATAATAAAAATGGGAAATATCCCGTTAAGTGTTATTGATAGTATTAGTGCCATGTCAGTTTGAAAACTTACATAACTGAATTGATCTGGATGAAGGAACACGAGTAATTGATAACCTGGATTAACACATAGGATAATTTTTATCTGGATAGTTCGATTCAGTCGGATAATTTTATTTTGTATATTACATATGTACATTATTTACAAACTACAAATAAATATAAAATAAAAATAAAATATGTACATGCAAGTACCAAAATTACAGGGCGTCAAAAAATTCGTCGACATCGCTGTCGACATGAAAAGTGCCCAGAAGGCTGGCCGCATGCTGATTCTTTGACCAAAAAAGAGGCCAGCCCTCTGGTCCCGTGAAGCATCGACCAACCGCTTGGCGATATCCCGAAACACAAGATGGGCACTCGGGCCCCATGGCCCTAGTGTTTCAACCCCAAACGGCTCAAATACATAATTACCAATTAAATTATTGTATTTGCGCCGTTTAAGGTTTTCAGCGCCTGCAGCAGCCGCCCCAGCGCAGCTCACCGTGCTAGGAAGATGGGATGGCGCAAGGGTGTCGACACCCTTGCGCAAGTCGCATCCCACACCAATAATTACTAATTAATTAATTACCGAACACCGAGCGTGCTAAGCCGCCGGCATAGGCTAGTCATCATCATCATCATCATCATCAACCTATAATGTTCCCACTGATAGGACACAGGCCTCCTCTCTATGAGAGGGAGTGGGCTATTATCCACCACGCGGACCCAGTGCGGATTGGTAGATGTCACATGTCTTCGATTTTTTAGTTCTAGGATATGCCGGTTTCCTCATGATGTTTTCTTTCACCGTTTTTGAGGGCAGCGGTGATGATATAAATTACACCAAATAAAGGCGGAAACATACTTACGTGTCGTGACGCGCCAGAAGCAAATCGGTTTCATACATTTAATATGGTTAGGGACATATTTGCATGGCGTATCGTGTCGCAACGATGTATGACACCGAATGCTTCTGGCGCGTCACGACAAGCCACGACACGTAAGTGTGTTTCTGCCTGCTTGGGTTCCACGGCTTACAATAGGCTTGTTTGGTTAGCTAGTTTAGTTAATAGTATTAGTATAGATTTATCTTATCTTAATGCAGTAAATGATTCATGTCACGTTTTAATCATATTGTAAAGACACGGAGATGAATTTTTAAATATGAATGTTATAATGTCAGACAATCGCGTGCGAGTTTCACTGTCATCGATTACCCGACACCGCTAAACAAAAAGTGTTTGATGTGTTCGTGTGTGATAGTTAATTAGCTTTGTTTATATCTTTTACATGTAATTTCATCAGTTAAGTACAATTTATGAGAAGTTTTTCGACTCTACTTCATTATTTTTAAACTTTGTATGAACATATGGGTGAACCTAACATGTAGTAAGTTGCCCATTCTTCTCCATAATGATCTACCTACGCTTGTGATTGGGACTGTACCTTTGCGTTTTTTTTTTACTTTCAAAAGTGCCTGTATGGTCTAATTGAGTAAATGCTTTGAGTTTGAGTTTGAATAATTAATGAACAGCAAACTATATTTTTTACAAATATTTACCCACTGTTGTGCGTTGTTTCATCGCTTATGTTTAATCGAATTTTCGCCGCAAACAAGACTACGTGGAGTCTGTTTTGCAGCCATTCGTTTCTGTCACCAACTTTTGTAGTACCTACAACATATTGACTTTTAAAGACAATATTTTAATTTAAGCTTAATAATTTCGTCGAAATAAAATACCATGGAAACATACATCGAACAAAAAATATTCGTTGAAAAATAATTCTGCTGTTTGATAATTTTGTCAATAATATTCGTTGAAAAATAATTCTGCTGTTTGATAATTTTGTCAATAATTCTGCTGTTTGATAATTTTGTCAATAATATTCGTTGAAAAATAATTCTGCTGTTTGATAATTTTGTCAATAATTCTGCTGTTTGATAATTTTGTCAATAATATTCGTTGAAAAATAATTCTGCTGTTTGATAATTTTGTCAATAATTCTGCTGTTTGATAATTTTGTCAAATGAAAAAATGTGAGTGTAAAATTATTTGAATTGTGTTTCTGTAAAATATGTTTTGTTCAAGTAAATAGTAGTTGAAGCAAAAATATTCGAAATAAAAATACAGGGACTAAATATTATGTGAAACATTTTCTGGGAAACGAAATTCTGTGATTTTTTTGTCTGCGAAGCAAGGTGACACCCTACATATTAACTTACCTACTGTCTCTTTGGTTTAATATCAGACCAAAACACATTATTTTAACTTCCTCACTACCTACCTACATGTAAGGAAGTCGGTTAAAAAACCTACTAGCTTCTGCAAGCCACTTCGCTCGCGTAAAAATCTTCTTTTAACGTGTCGTAATTATCCTAGGACACTCGACAATTAGTAGAGTAACTAGCTTTTGCTCGATACGCATGCACTCAATTCGAATTGAAGTGTGTTTATTTTTAACCGATTTCCGAACCGATTATTAAAATCCCAAAATTGTCTCAGCTCTAACAACTGCAGCTTGTTATGAAATAACGCATTAAACTATTTCGATAAATTACTGTGAGAAACATCAAACATAATCACGCCAATAGCAATTCTGAAAATGCTGCGCTTTATGGATTCGCGAGAAGGGAGATGGGTAAGTAATATGTAGAGCTGTTTTAATTTAGTTCCCAATACTGTCCAGTTATTCATTCAAAATAAACATAAGTAACTGGCGTTATCTGTGTGTACTATTAGGTAAACCTCTGCCAAACCTTTCGGAGATTGGGGGCGTGATGTTATGTTACAAATTCCAAGCTTTTATTGCAAAAATACCTGTTACAGGCAGCTGAATACTCAAAAACAAAAAATGAAGCTACAGTCCCAGTCACAAGACATAATAACTGTGAAAGTACTGTAGTTGTCCATTCTGAAGCGTAGATCTCTATGGAGAAGAATGGGCAAGAAACTCCATGGACACTCTTTAATCATACACACTAATTTTTTATACGATTATAAATGCTTAATACGAGTGAGAAACTACAACATTTCAACATTATATTATAACAATAAATTAGCTCTTCACACGCTGTTAGCGAACAAACGAATTGGTGTTGAAATGAAAAGGAATTTTAGCGCGAACGATGTTGCTGATGTAAAAAAGTAAGTAATAGAATTATGTTCGCAATTCGTCGCTCGCATCGGTTTAAGACGAAAAGGGAACTTTGGTCCCGGCAGGTGAGGGAAGAAATGAGGAGATGCCTCGTTGAGGTGAAACGACTATCTAAACACTTGACGTCTTACCTATACAGAGACAAAACTTGCATAAAACTCGAACAAGATAATTTGAATCGCATAAAGTGAAACATCAAGAAAGTTATAAGTCCAACTCCGGAGTGGAAGCAAACAAACTTAAATTAGTTGTTCAGTGTTCTAGACACAGCAGTAACAGACGGCGGGTAACTAAAGTTTAGCTCGTGGAGTAGTCGCGACCAGGAGTCCGGAGCGCGGAGATGCCGGGCCGGTGGGCGCGAGTCGCATCTCTAGCGCGCCGCACAAAAGATACGCCGTAACGAGCTCAATTGATGAACCAACGGAAACGTGTCCAATTAGAAGGAGGCGGCGGGCGCGGGCGCGGGCGCGATGTCTGGCGCGCTGTGCCGCCGTCCCCGCGATGTGCCGCTGTCCCCCGCGCCGCGCGCCGCATTAACCAGATTAGCGGAGCGGAGCGCGCGCGAGGTGTGGCGGCGGCGGACACCTCGCCCGCGACCAAAAAACAACGCGGCGCCGCGGAGCCCCGCCCGGCGCGGGGGCGCGCGGGGAAACACGCGCGATTGGGCGGCGCGCGCGGGAGGGGTGTCGCGCGCGGCGCCGCCGGCGGCCAGTCGTTTGACGCCTGCCGCGCGAGCGGGTGTCGCCACGGGAAGAGCGAGTGTCGCACGAGCCGCCAGCCGGCGCGTTATGGACGTTGCATGAGCGGGCGCGAGAGCGACCGCTGGAGCCGACGGGCACGCCGGTCGTGGAGCGCGCGCCGTGGGTCCCGGGCGGCGCGGGCATGCGCTACGAGGGCGCGGAGCGGCGCGACGCCGTCGCCTTCCACCCGCTGCTGGCGCCGCGGCCGAGCGACTTCTCGGTGTCGGCGCTGCTGACGGCGGGCGCGCTGCCGCCGCCTCCCTACCTGCCAGCCGCACTTGCCGCTGCCGCTGCGCTGTCCGCGCCCTGTCCGCTGCTCAAGCCACCGCCGCCGCCGTACGCACCTCTGCCGCCAGACGACGACGGTGTCGTCGATGACCCCAAGGTCACGCTCGAAGGCAAGGACCTGTGGGAGAAGTTCCACAAGCTGGGCACCGAGATGGTGATCACCAAGAGTGGCAGGTCAGTACGGCCCCAAGCCGCGTCGCGTCGCTCGCTAGCGACGCCGTGACCGTGTGTTCCGAACGGCGGACGTGCCAGTGTTGTGTGTGATATGAACCGCCAAACGTACCGATAGCACCTGCACTGACCGGTAAGTGAGCAGACGAGCAGGGCTTTTAGATAACCGCGTTGTAACGCACCGACTCGCTCCGTGCAATGCACACTTGGCAGTCACATGGAGTTGTTTACAAAAACAATTACAAGTTAGGCCTTTTTGAGCCTAAAAGCCAGTGCAAACTATAACCTTTCACGATTAAGCGAGCTATAATTAATGAGGTACGCATTCTGGAGTGAAATCAAATTTCAAAATAACGAGACTGAAATCCTGTCAAGTTTAGCACAAGTTATTTTAGTAATTGTGGCTTACCAGTCACGCTATTACGTCACATTGCTCAAATACTTGCCACCAGAGGCTACGATACATTTCATACCTTACTTACCTAATTAGATTTTTAGCAGTCTTGTTGAAACTGTTACTTTTATAGCTTTGTGCGTCGACGCCTCATTATAATGTTTATTTGTTTTAAAATACCGAGTAGTTTTGAGTCTGAGTTAGTACGAAATGTTATTCTCACATTAAACATAGTTTTTTTGTAGTTTTGTATAAGTTTTGCTAATTACATTTCGCGATCACGTAGGGTGGCATCTCGGCATAGGCGTATTTTTTCGCCAAAAACTAGCATCCGTCGGAACGTGTTGTCGCATTAATTACTCTCTAAGGCTCGAATCCGTTGTTTTGTTCTGTTTCCTAATTTATTCCTAGTTTTTGAGTGCGAAAAATCTCGGAAAAACGTGTATGAAATAGTAAGGCGACATGTTAAAGTTAATAATGAATGGAAACAGGGAAAGAAAATGACTAGCAGTCCGTAATGCAAATTCGCGCCTGTGTTCAAAAGTAGAGAAAAAGTAGTACGTAAATTAAAAACGAAAACATCCAGAAATTTCTAACAGATTTAAAATTGAAAGTTCTTTTTTCAAATCTACATCGATAGAAAAATCTGAAGAATGAGTGAATCATTTATTTACATTTTGTTCTCAAATGTTTGCCTGATTAATGTTTGTATAAATTGCACATGGCAGGCAATTCCGAGATGAATATGCAAATAAACAAGTTTTTATTAATAATAATATGCATAATTCTGTCATCGGTCACAATATTGATATTACCATGATTAAAGTTTCTGACAGTTCTAAATATAAACAGCTTAGCTTTTTCATTTCGTGTTTTCTTAAGTTTTAATTCGGATTTCGGAATGTTTGCTTTGCTGAGATTAAATAAGTTCGACTTGAAAAAATAGAGTTTTTAGTTTTCTAAAAGTAGAAAGTATGTAACTACTTTTAGCAAATAATGAAAAATACTTTAGTACGTATGAGGTTTTCAAAACTTTTGTAGAGCGCCTTCTCGCTTCATATTGGCATAATAAACAATGTTACCTTCGCTTCAAGCTGTATGTTACATTCTTTTTCAAACCTAGTTTATGGAACCTTATTTTTTTTTTAAATAGGCAACAAAAAATAGGAAAGTAAAATCTAACCACGCGTGTAATGTCGTGTTTAGTAAGAATTATAGCCCAACTATTACAATATGTTTGTGCGTGAAAACTTTATGGCTTCCTAGGACCTCTCCATTTCGTACCTAACATGTAATAAAATAATGTGACGCACGCATGTCACTACTGGCTTTATTTCTCATGAAACTAAAACGCGACACGCGAAAATGTGTGGTTTTCACCAGTAGTAGTGAAATGTGTGAAAAAAAATATTAATATGCGTCTTTTTACCGTGTTAGCTATACCCAAATGTTTGTCTTTAATTTAGTATCCGAAATATATTTTTGATCTCTCATTGAACGCTCTACCATGTTAGAAAAATAAGTTTATACAGTCTAATGACACTTCACTATTTTAAATACTTTATTTAACCCTTCATCGCTGAGAAGAATTCTCAAAATATTATTTAAAAAAAAAACAATTAAAAAAGTAGGACTGCAATCTAGCGGCAGTAAACTGCTTTTTAGCGTCTTATTTATTCAGAGTATAGGTAGTTTTTCTTTCTTTCCAGCAGTTTTTGATTGTTATTAGTGACTTATATAACCTTTACCGTCGGGGTGGCGCCACTGCCAACGTAAACAATAGCTCCGTAATAAAAATTAAATAAAAACAGTGATTTTGTATAAAACTGGCTAAAGTTAAGTGTAAAGTGTGTGTAAATGAACAATACTTACTACAAAGCATTTGTGAAAAGAACTGTTACTGTGTAAATGTGAAAAACATTAAAAACAAACCACTCAAACATCGTGACAAACTTTCCTAACACAAAAACTAATATTTATGAGATAAAAGCCCAAAACATAGTCTGCTTCGAACTTATAACTGAAATAAAGTGCATAGTGTCATTTAACAAGTCATATTTCTACTTATAAACTGTAAAACCATAAAACAAACTTTATAACTGTTTGTTTTGAAATTTTGAATTAAGGCGTCCCAAAAAATAAACCCCTGTTCCACGAAACAAATCTATTCTGTCAAAATGTATAAAGCAGCGCCATCTAGTATCGAATAACGATACTACTGTTGGCAAACTAAGTAACAACCTACTCTACTATTCCATGAGAAATAATTTGTATTGCCATATGAAAAAAAAAAATCGGGGTAATTGGATATTCCTACTCGAAAAAGACCGAGCAAATGTTATATCTTGTGAAACAGAAAGCAACATATATTTGAAAACTTAAATAAATAACAACCGAGCAACGACATTATAAAGCCTAACGTTTATAACGTATTAGGCAAGAAATAGAAACGCATCTGAAGTTTTGCGTAGGATTGCATTGCATTTAAAATTGCTTGAAAATTTGTTTAAAATTACAACTGCAAGAATCCAACAAATATGGGGTCTGAAGAAAAGAATATAACATTACGTTGCAAACATAATGTCGTAAGAACTTTGTCATACGAATCACCTTGTATCAGACGCAACTCACTAGATTCTATTAACTCTGAAATAAATACGACAGCATTAAGTATGTTCGATTTATCAACAAGCGTTCCTTCAGATGACATCTATAAGTTGAGACAAGAATTAGAAGAAAAGCAAACATTATTGGATAATGCAAACACGGAAATCGATAAATTATCCTTAGAAAATATTCAACTACGCAAGGAAATTCAAAAACTATCTACACCTAAGTTAACACAAAGAAAAATATCTACTGAGACCGTAAATAACCCAAAAGCGAAAAAAACACAAAACACTCATATCAACAACGAAAGAAAAGAGTCAGGGTGTCTACAACCTACAGAAACAAAAAGATGCAATACTGAATATGATACGAAAGTACTTCCTACCACAATTATGAGTATTGCTCCTCCAGATGAACCAATTGCAAACGAGGATAAAAATATAACACAAAATAATGCATCAAACCTGAAATACAAAGAGGAAGAAGATGGGATGGATAATAAACAGAAATCTATTTACATATTTGGGGCTCAGCAATGTGTAGGATTAGCATCTAAGTTAGCTCATTCCAGAACTAATACCAGGTATGAAATATATAGAATTGAATCTTCTACGAAACCGCAAGCTTCAGCAAACGACGTGCTCAGCAGCTGCGAACGCATGAAAGTAACATGCGGAGATAAAATAATTGTAAGCGTTGGTGAAAACGATCACAACCCCATAAAACTGTTATACAATTTATCGTATGTACTCAAAAAATTTGAAAAGAACAATGTCATTGTTCTTGGTGTCAATAAAACTTTTCATCTAAAGGAAAAGACACTGAATGAAACTTTAAAAAACTTTTGTAATAATATTGCTAACTGTACCTTTATAAATTGTTATAAGTTATCTGTATATTCTCTTTGTAAGAAAATTAATTCTACTATAGATAGTTTAGATTATAATGCAAAATATTTAAATTTCACTACAAAGAAGAATGAAACATACTCGTACATTAATACTAAGATTGTATCCCAAGCAGATGCTTTTACACTTAAAAAAACATTATCTGATCATGAAAACATCCCGAAAAGAGAAGTTCAAATTGAAATAAATAACAAATGCACCAATAATAGCAACCACGTTATAGGAACGATACCATATTATTTCGATTTAATGCGGAAAAAAGCTTCTGGGAAAACAAAAAACAAATCGTTTCAACAAGAAAGCAAGTTTTTTCTATAACGTCAAATCAAAAAATGATCTAAATAATAACAACGTTACAACTACGGACTCAATGACACTGTTTCACCAGAATATAGCAGGCCTTTTAAACAAACAAGACAATTTAGAGTTAGCCATAGATGATTTTGATAGAAAAAATAGCTACATAGATGTGATATGTCTCTCGGAAACTTTTATTAAAAGAGGCAATGAAAACAACGTAGCTTTAAAAAACTTTAAGCTAATTAGCTCATACTCCAGAATAAAAGAAAAAAGAGGTGGTGTTTGCATTCTTGCACGAAATTCTATAGACTATAAAGATTTGGCTATATGTAGCACTATGTCTATAGATAAAGTATTTGAATGTTGTGGAGTAGAATTTCCCACTCTCAACTGTATTATTATTTGTTTATATAGAACCCCAGACAGCAACATTAACTCATTCTTCAACAAATTTGAATTACTCCTACATAAGATTTGTAATAAACCCAACAAAAAAATTATTCTAACAGGTGATCTAAATATAGACACTCTTAAAAGCAATAAAATAGCATCACGTCTTAAAGACACTCTAGTCAATTTTGGTCTCTCCCTACATATAGATCAACCAACGAGACAAAGGGCATGCATTGATCACTTTATAAGTAACATCAAAGACGCGAATGGTAAAGTTCATGAATTATTACTCTCTGACCACAACACGGGGCAAACTTTAGAATTTCCTATTAATAATAAACCAACAAGACTTTTAGGTTGGTATGTGTACAAAAGAGACTATAGTAAAGATAACCTAGACAAATTTATAAATTGTTTATCAGCTCTAAGTTGGTCAGAAGTGTATGACCAAGAAAACTTAAATTCAGCTTTTAATATATTTCATGAAACTTTTTGTTTATTTTATGACCTCTGCTTTCCGGTTAACAAAGCAAGAATAAACTCAAACTGTAAGTCTCCAAGGTGGATCACTACAGGAATCAGAAAATCAAGCAGACAAAAAAGAAAGTTAAGAAATCGTCAATACATTACAAAATCTGAAAACGATGCATTTAATTTTAAAAAATATAGTTCTGTCTTCAAAGGATGCATTAGTCGATCAAAACACCTCATAAATTCTAAAATAATATCAGCGGCAAAAAATAAAGGCAAAGCTGCATGGCAGATTATCAAAAATAAAACTGATTACTTAAACACTAAAACAAATATAGAAACTATTAAAATCAACAATAAAATTATAAACAAACCTTTAGAAATTGCTAAAACTTTTAATGATTTTTTTATTAATGTTGCCAAAGAATTCCATAACAACAAAAATAAGGCTTCACCTGATAAAAAAACCAAAATAGATGTACCAAATATGACTCAAACCATGTTTTTACATCCATGTTATGAGAACGAAGTAAGAAATACCATAATGTCCCTCAACAACACAAAATCTGTCGGATTTGACGGTATAGCAACTCACATACTTAAATTCTGTGCCAACATTATATCCCCAATTATTGAACACTTGATCAATCTCTCATTCTGGCAAGGGATTTTTCCAGATAAACTCAAACAATCTATTGTGAAACCATTGTTTAAAAAAGGTGACACAAAAGACTTGTCTAATTACCGACCTATAGCCTTAATATCTAATTTATCAAAAATCTTTGAGAAAATTATGCATCGCAGACTCACAAATTATTTAGAAAAATTCCAAATTATAAAAGAAGAACAAAACGGCTTTCAAAGGGGTAAATCGACAACGTTAGCAGCATTTACTCTAATAAAAAATGTAATTGAAAAATTAGACAAACGGGTTCCAGTATCTGTCATCTTCTTTGACATGAGCAAAGCTTTCGATTTTGTCAACCACGATTTACTTCTAAAAAAATGCAATAACTACGGAATCCGAGGGATAGTTATTGACTGGATTACTAGCTACTTATCTAACCGTCAACAAAGAGTAGAAATAAGTTCAATAAACGAAAACAAAGAGTCTACATCATTCAGTTCGGAATATAGTCATACAAAATCAGGTATACCACAAGGAAGCATACTGGGCCCATTACTTTTTCTTATCTACATCAATGATTTGCCCACTGCTTTACAACAACAATGTATACTCTTTGCTGACGACATATCGGTAATCATTGCAAATGATAATAAATCGGACATAACTCACGAAAAAAACCTTAATACAATAGTAAATCAAGTTTTAAAATGGCTAGAAAATAATTATCTCTGTGCAAACCTTAGTAAAACCAAATACATAAACTTTCAAAATTACAACTCTAAACCAAAAACATTTAAGGTAAATTGTCAAGGGCAACAAATAAACGAAGTTGGTGAATACAAATTTCTTGGACTCATTCTTGATCAGCACTGTCACTGGAAATTACATATAGAACACGTTTGCAAGAAAATCAACCAATTTGTGTATGCTCTTAAACGTTTAAGACGTACCGCTAGTGAAGCGGTCGCCCTTACTGCTTACCACGGGTATGTATCCTCCTTACTCAGGTATGGACTCCTACTCTGGGGGAACTCGACAAATATAAATGAAGCATTCATTGTTCAAAAAAAATGCCTAAGAGCAATATGCGGTATCAGCCCATTAACATCCTGTCGACCACTGTTTAAAAAATTGAGGCTATTAACTCTAACAGGCCTTTTCATAATGCAGGTTGGTATTTTTGTGAAGGAGCACTCAAATTTTTTTATAGCATGCGACCTGCATTCGAAATACACTCGTCGTGACCCCACAAGATTAAGAATACCTTCACATCAAAGCACATTATGCCAAAAAAATAGTTTAATCACTGCAATAAAAATTTACAACAACATACCAAAAGAATTAAGAGAACTCCCATTAAAATATTTTAAATCCAAATTGCATAAATGGCTCATTGATAATTGTTTTTATAATGTAAAAGAATTTTTAGAAAAAAAAGTGACTGATAGATATGGTTACTGAGCTCTACAAAATATTTCATGTTGTTGCGTTTCATTTTATTTTTTATTTTTAAGCTTATATTATTTTATTATTTAAAGTTTCGAATAGATACGAATCCTTAAATTGTAAGCGTTATTACCTAGACATGCTATAGTATTAATATCTTAACAAATGTATGTCTCGTATTAAAATTCATGTTTAACATGTTCAAATATTTGTATGCCATTCTATGGTAAAACATGTAAGTTCACAAACCTATTTATAAGACCTAAATGTACCATGTTTTTACACAAATAAAATTATTCTATTCTTATTCTATTCTATTCTATTCTACCTTTTCAGTTATTGTCCTTTATTTCTAAATAAATTATTTACGTTTTTTAAAAAAACATTAAAAATACAGTTTATTACTATAGAGGATATTTGCCGTAGTGATAGGTTACAGAAAACTTTTATCATCAATGAAACTATTTTCAAATCATAGCATAAAAACAGTCTTATCACAATACAGTTGAGTTTTAATAATAATAAGTTGGTTATTTCTGAAATTCTCTCTAACTTTAGATAGATTTTCGCGAATAAATTAGTTGAAGAGAGTCTAGACTTCTGAGCTTTTTGAGAGTTTATTTGCGAGGGAAGCTGTAGAAATGTGCTGAGATTTCAGCGGGTTGATACATGTTCCTTTCTGGTCAAATAAATATGTAAGTTATTGCAAATAACCTGTGTTTAAAAAAAAAAAACAGATTCTGCCAAAGAATTAATGCTTAACCACTTTACATCGATCCAGAAACGGCAAAAGATAACAACTTTAGTATTGTTTTAGCGGTGGCGAACAAAATTTACAAAAAATAAAACAATAAAATAGGTAACTGAAAAGCTATTGGTTTTATAAATAAGTCGCAAATATACTTAACAGTTTCTGACAAAATAACCGATGAAGTTTGTTTTATTTTTTTAATCGCGTAAACCGTATTTTAATTATTACTATTCTAACTTATAAGTATATTATTGTAGGTCAAAGAACGAATATTAATTATTTTTATGATTCATTTCATTCATATTTTGATCATCTATTTACATAATTATTAGGTATCAACTGATTTTTATGAATGAATTTAACAAAATGCTAAATCTTGCGACGCCTTACTGAAGATACTTCAATTAAAAACGAAATAAAAACATACAGTTAGAAGAATTTTTGAATTTACTTTCTACCGTTAATAACGACTGCGTTTCACACTCTGGGTAGTTTTAACAAATTTTAAGCAGGCGTAAACAATGAAAGACAACATTATAACAATAAACAGGCTAAAAAAAAGAATTCTGTATCAGTTATCTAAATGCAATTTCTATAAAATGTAGAGCCAAACACAAATAGACGCAAAAGATCAAAACACGAAAAAAAATAAGTTCACTCGAAAGAAACTCAATGGTTCACGAAAAAGAAAACAGGAAGTGTAAGAAAGGGTAACACTCGAAACATCAAAGGCGTTTGCAAAAGTCTCTGAATTTTAGTGTAAAGTGATGGACGTTTTTTGTCGAAGGCGCCTCCCCTGAAACCTTTACAAGGAGTGCCAAAAACTTTTGCCCGCAAAACTCGATGTACTAGGACGATTTTTTCTTGTTTTTTTGGGGTACCGACGTCATAGGGTGGAAACGGGATTCTTTTAATAAGGCTCCGCTATCTATTCTTCCGTACTTACTAGCGTATATATGGCCACGGGATCGTACTAACGTGATAAAAAGTATCCTATGTGCTATTCCAGACCATTATCTATCCCTGTGCCTAATTTCATCCAGAACCATTCAGTAGTTATTGCATGAAAGAGTAATAAAAATTAATACTCATCCTCATAAACTTTATCGTATTTATAATGTTACTATAATATACGTCCGCTAAATCAACAAAAAATAAAGTTCAAAATCAGAAGTGTTCCACAGAAACGCGTTTTTAGTGTCAAATATAGTACGGTGGTATGGAGCCCTTCGTTTGCGAGTCCGACTCGCACTTGACCGCTTTTTCCTTTCATGGACCAACTTTTTGAAAATTCTGTTGTACTGTTTCTTCTACAGAAGTGTATTTGCCGCCTTTGCCGGTACACGCCAAGAGGTGTTTAAACGGAATCCGTCAAACTTTCATTCAGGAAACTCCGGTTAGGAAATTAAATAAATTGAATAAATATAAAGTTAGGTTTGGAGTTTCTGACTTCAATGGCGAATGTATTTATGAATGTAATTTTTACAGAGTAAAGATAAGAAAGAATAAGGGCAGATAGGCAGTCGCTCCATGTAAAATGCTGGTATTCAGCTGCATCCGGTTAGACTGAAAGCCGACCCCAACATACCTACTTGGAAAAAGGCTAGGCAGATGATGATTCTTACAGAGTAAAGATTGCTGTTGAAAAAAACTTATCTTTTGTGGTACTTAGTGATTATTATAGTTATAGTATTGTTTGTAGGTTGATCAGTGATCTGAATTGATCTCGTCAACCTCTTATAACCCATAAATCGCCCACCGGTTTTGGACACCACCATTAAGCTATAAGTAGTACATAGGTTGGCAGATTAATATTCTACATTATTTGACTGAGCACTAGACAATTTTTTCCAACACCTTAATCTCTCCCTCATCCGCCTCTCTCTCCTTCCGTTATTTAAGTATTTACGGGCTTTCTAGACATGAAATATCATCATCATTCAAAAAACCCATCACTATTGTTTGACCTTCATGTATTGATTCAGCCATATTCGATCTTCGTCAAGACCTTTAAAACGCCGCCGCTGATATTTAAACTCCAGAATGACTTGAGTTACTTCAATTACCGGAAATCTGATAGTGCTTAGGTAGGCGTATCTAGGTATCTATCTCTGAATCTTTCAAATCGCTCGAAATAACAGTAGCTGTTCTACCCAGATGTGCTCATGCGCATATAATCACTACAGACACCATAAAGTAGCGTGACATAGAGATTGGTGTGCAATGTCATTATGATCTGTCATGTGTGATTAAATGACAGGTAATAGACAAATATTTGATTAGATAGATGACATGCTAACTTTTTTTGCTTCGAGTTTTAATATGACCTCTTTGCGCGGATGGAAACTTTTTTTTGTTTTGTTGCCGTCAATGGCTGGTTCCGGGTATCCGGGAAGAGAGAGTCGTATTCCAAGCAATGACATGTTTTTACTTCATGTATGCTTAAGAACTGAAATTTTAGATAAAATGCAGTCAGAAGATATTTATGTCACAATAAAATATTGCCTTTTGCCACAAGTTACACTGAAAATAAGGAGCAAGCAATGGCAAGTTCGATTCTTGCAAGCAAATTACAATTTTGTTCGCGTTTGACTTATATCGTACCTAAGTGTATTTAAATATCTTTGCATAAGACTCAACTTGCCTACAAAACAATTTTATAGACAAGAGTCAATAAATTAATGTAAAACTATTAATTTATCCATAAATTGATCTAAACATTCCGTACACGGCTCGTTCATAATAACTTAATCACTGCGCAGGATTCGAAAAATATTACTAAGCCTATCATTATAATAACAACGCTGTCTTGTCCTACCTATGAACTATATATTGTGTTAAAGGCGATAGTTTTGTCCGTATGTTTGTTAATGCAAAACGGCAATCTGTTATGACTTTTGCTATTAAATGAACGCTGGGATTTTTTTTTCTCACTCTTTTCATGTAGTTATTTCATGTGTAGTCTCTCTATGTAAAATACTGAGTATTAAGCTGCATCCGGTAAGACTGGAAGTCGACCCCAAGACAGTTGGGAATAGGCTAGTGTGATCATCATCAATTAATTCTATACATCTTTAACATTGATTCTTCAAACTTCATCTTTGACAAATGACATCTTTAGCATAGAGTGACGCAGGACGCAACTATGGGTTTGACAAAGATAGGTAGCTGGAGGAGGTACCATATTCGAAGATCCGCCAATTGTGGCCAAGAAATTCTAGGAATACGATTTGGCGCGTGTTTTCAACTGTTGTCATGGCAATACAGTTCGAACAAATCCAAAAATGGATTAGGTTTGGCTTTTAAAATATATGTGTTAGAGCGCCTTGGTCTAGTGACTGCTTCCTAAACAATTTCAATAGGGGTGAAGACTTAGTAAAGAAAATGAAATTCTATTTTGTCCGTCAGACAGGTACAAAAATATTAGACACGTATTTTTTGTTTTATCAAAATTTAAAAAAATACTTATTTAAAACTCATTAAAGTTGGAGAGTGGGGCTCACTACGTCACAAGTAGGTATAAAAATTACTTACCTTCATGTGACGTCATGCGCCATTTCAACTCAATATATCTCCGTAATTTTAAGACCACGTGAAAAAAGAAAAAATACGTGTCCAATACTTTTCAATAATCTACCCGACAGACAGAAAAAAAAAATGTGATCATCCCCTATTGGTGTAGTGCTCGCAAGCGCTACTGCTAAGCATTAGGTCTGGCAATGGATTCGCAAGTCGGGCAAAGTGTTATTGGTTTTGTCCATCAGGATTTTTTTGCAGCCCGTAGTTTGAATTTGTGACCGTTTGACGGAAATATGCTCGCCTCCTATTAAATGAGACTTAAACAAAGCTAGCCAAATGTGGTTGTTTTAAATTAATTAATATTTTAAATGTAGTAAAGGTACCTGCACCTCTGCCTAACCCATCTGGGATTATAAGTGTAATGCTTTGTTATGTTAGAGCGGCTTTTTTGAAGCAAGAAAATATAGCGAGTTTATATGGCCGTTGACATTTGTAAATAAACAGCTGATACAATCTGTCCATGAATAGCAATATTCTAATCTAAACTTAGACGGTATAGTTATGAGTAATCATATCTATTTGATAAGAGAATGTCCGAGGAAGATTTAGTGCGATCAACCATAAATACTAGAAGTGTGCATAGAGAATAGATAAACGAGAAAAACCAAGTGAAACAGCATTATAATATGTAATTGTTTTATTAAGCTTATAAAATTATGCAGTTTGAGTAACAACTCTATCGATAGTAAATTAAATGTCATTAAATGGAATGCAAAACAATTTAAATGAAAAAAAAAAAAAAAAAGGATTGTGTGGTTTTATGAAACCACGGTAAAAGTGAAACTTTTTTTCACACTATAGACATTTAACTAAAAATTTTTGGAATAATATTCCATTAAGGGTATAAAACGTATAGAACGCGGAGTACACTTTATCCCTACTCCGCGGCCGAGCGTTACTAATAAAAGTTTCACTTTAAATACCGACCAAGAGAGGCTGGGCACATTTCTAACCTAATCTTTTTGGTCTAGGTGGCCTACCATGACGCCTTAAAACATTATTGTCTTACTCCTTTTTCAGTGTGGCGGGATACAGGATGTCTAGCGCCATCTCTTTCCCACACTGAAATAAAACAATACTGCTTTAAGACGTCATGGTAGGCCAGCTGGTCCTTAATTTAGTTACTATTACTATCATCATCATTCTCCTCCACTTATCCTAATTTATTTGGGGTCGGCGCAGCATGTCTTCTTTTTGCACACTTCTCTATTACTCGTCATCTCATCCGACACCTTTCTAGCCCACATCATCCTTCACACAGTCCATCCAACGTTTCTTTGGTAGCAGTGGTTGTAGGTACTGCTAACAATTTTGAGAAAAGACTGACTAAGGAGTCAAAAAGTGAGCATTTATTTAGGCGTTATTGGGAGTAAAATGGCTCTTTCATATAAAACTGCTTAGGTACATCAATAAAGGATCGATTTAAAATACTTATGTCCCATAAAATATTAGCACCGATAAGAAAACTAGCTACATACCACAAGCATCTATTATTAACACGGTAGAACCAATACTAACGACCAAACAAAATGGCGACACGTCAATTATACAAATATTATTGGACGGCCATTTATTGTCGACAAGATTTATTAATTTGAGGCCATCTCGTGTTGTTTATTTAAGTAATTATACAGGGCCTCTGCAGGGCTCATAGGCGCCACTAGTAACGACTTATCATGTATTGTGTATTTATTACTAAGACCTACAAATATATAGGTAACATGTCCAAGTGGTCTCCCAAGAAGAGAAAATCATAATAAAATCAAAGCATTATTTCAAACTAGCTTTAGCTCACAGCTTCGCTGGAAGCGATCAAATACATAATCTGTAGAGATTTCAACTGGCTACCTATCACGGTTCATGAGCTATACAGCCTGGTGACAGACGGACAGACGGACGGACAGCGAAGTCTCAGTAATAGGGTCCCGTTTGACCCTTTGGGTACGGAACCCTAAAAACGCCCGTACATACGGCGACACTAAAAGCTATACATTTCTAGTATAATATGGCGTCGCTATGTATCATGATCTGTCATTGTAGGGGAAATCTCCCCTACAATGACGGATCCGCATAAACTGGTTTTGTATCGTTTGATTGGTCTTCGCACGTACTACTTATGATTTTTTTTCTTGTATGTACGATAGTAGATTATGTTTTGACTTTAATACCGATTCATAAGTCCAAAGATAATGCTAAGAACATGATAATTTTATTTTATGAATTAATTTGCTTATCTCAAGCTCGGCCATTAGCCTCTATTATCTCTAGTTTTTTGGATATTTTTACGCAATACCTACGGATTATAACAATTATTTCAGTTCTTTTGCTTTGAGTCTATGGTTGTTACCCGTTCAGCATCAAGCAAGGCCCCGTGGGATGGAAGTTTGATACTGGTATCAAACTTCGGACTCCACATTAAGCAATCGCGCTTCTGAACATTTGCACCAACGTGGGGTTGTCCAACTCCTTCAATTTTTTGAAGTGAAACTTCTTATGCGACTTCCAACTAGTTTAACGCTACCATGGAGGGGGAATATTTTCTAAAACTCACTAAGAGATGGCAGTATGACAAGATTTATTCCTACGTAGTTCTACTAGGTAGGAAGGAGGCGTGCAAACAGTCATGCATTCGACTCTTCGGTGTGACCAGCCTTCGCTCAATTTCCATGAGTAGAATAACCTCTATAAACTTATGTCATAATTATGTAATAAAAATAATACAACAAGAAAACAACAAAATATTATTAAGAAGCTCAATAAAATAACGAGAGTGAAAGCGTGGCAGTCGAACGCATGCGTGTAGTATTACGAAGTTTCACTTCTTCCCCGCGGAGGGAATCCACGCACTGTTTTTATTCTTACCAGCATTGACACTGGCTGTCAGTAATAAGAGTATTCTGAAAAAAAAAAACATTTATTTGGAGTCCGTATCATAATACGTCCTTACCGTCCTCCCAAAAACAAATCTTCTTTCTTTACCGTGTGGTTAGTCCCTAACTTGGTGTCAAGAGTTTTTATGCCCCCCATGGGCCTCTGACTTGGCTTTAAATGCCGTCGAGAAATATCTCTCAGGCATGCTGGTTTCCTCACGATGTTTTCCTTCACCGAAGCAAGTGATAATTATACAATACGCTCATGAATCCGAATAATCAGACGTGCGTGTCTTGGGTTCGTACTTGAGACCTCGTACTTGGCAGTCCGACGCTCACACCACTAGGCTATCACTGCAGCAACCAAAACAAAAACAAATGAAAATCGTTTTCCTAAAGTTTCTACCGATTTTGAAAAGCATATTCTACCTAAAACATGTTTCAAACAAATGCAACCGATTCCGAAGAATGCTGTCCCTTTCTATATCGCATTATTTACTATGAGAGTAAGTGAGATAGTTGCATCAAGTGGTTTTAATAAACTGACGATAGTCTTTGATGTTAAAGTCTAGTGCAACTAATTATCTCCCTAAGCCAGACTGGAGTGGCCATGTGTTGGAGTTTACTAGGACAGTCTTAGTAGATAAGTTATGTTTGATAATAAGATGCTATGATGGAACTTGCTTTGTCACATTTTAATTGGAAAACTAATTATATTTTTTAATAATTTACAAGTGTTTCCTATGTTCGACTTTGACATTATTTCTTAGAATGTAAAAAACTTCAAGAAATTCTATTTAACTCTCGCACCTATTATTCCATTATAGGTGTTAGGTACACCCAAATTTTGTCAGCAACCATTTACTTTAATGCCTTGTCGCTTGTAATCCCCAATTCTGCATTATTTATCGAGTGGATAATGCATAATCTGGTGTCAGAGTTAATTATGCCTCGCAATTGGCCTCTGATTTGGCTTTGCATACCGTCGAGAATTTTAAATATATGTCAGGCATGCTGGTTTCCTCTTTGTTGATTGTTTGTATGATGTATTCTACATTAAAAACATCTTTCGAAACCTGAAACAGATCTCAATGTTCATCCCAAAAAATCACATAGCCTGGTCACCCTAGTCCAGACCGGCTGGACTACAAATGGTGAGACAAGACAACATACTCAACATTAGACAGCTGGCAATAGCAATTAAAATTCTAGCTGCCTAAGTCACTACCTAACTTAGGTAAGAACATAAGTGAGTGCCTAGGAGTTTAATTCTTGCGGAATAATAACTCTATGGGATAGATTTAATATCGCTTGGCTATACAAAACCAGATGGTCACGTATCACGATACAAAGACGGTAGGTGGACAGTTAAAATAAAAACCCATCTCTTCTGTCTAGTTTCGCTAACTGTTTTTTCCGTGGGGTGCTCGTGGCTAAATAATAAATTAGTGTCTTTTCACATCCATTATATGGCTAGGGAAGATTGATAAGCAAATTAACTATAGGTAAACTAAAATGTACAATAGGTACTATCGTTTATTCTTAAAACGGCACTCTGACTTGAGGAGCGTCGGAACAAAAACCGATAAATCTCATTTGTGTTTTTTGTGGAAAAATGTAAAAATACGGCCAAGTACATGGTTTTCTAATTTAGAGTTGAACGAAATCCATCAATTTATTGGTGTTAGAATCACTGTTTGGAAACCTAAATTATGCATTCGTGATTGTGGTACCTGTTGAATTATAAAAAAAAAGAAAATGGATATATCGGTTATTGACCAAATCAACTGGATATATCGGTTTTTGATAAAACTCTGTAGGATATATCGGTATTTTATAAAACGCTGGTAGGAATATGAGAGCTTGATAAAATGCGGCTGAACATGCGTCAGTATTTCTAAAGCCAGATTAGGTGGTTTCCAATCAAACAACTTTATTTAAAATCACATCATACTTTTTATGTTCCGATCGCCATCGTTGTTTAGTACGATTGATGTAATTATCGGTTTATGTTCAGATCCGGGTATTTCGTGGTCGGATTTAGAGTGGATTTATCAGTTTGCGATCAGGTTACATTAACCATAAAGCAAGATATGTACGAGAACAACCAATTGGCATCATAAAAAAAAAAAATTACAAAATGTGATTTATCGGTTTTTGTTCTGACGCTCCTCACTTGCAAGCAGTGACAGTTGTGATTGACAACTGTTGACCCGTTGACATTTAGTAGGCCCAATGTTTATACTGTCTTGTAAGCTTGCAGGTTATTAAAGTTAGTATACCTATGTTTAAAGAGGAGCTCGTGGCTAAATAATAAAAGCCACACCGGTCGATCTTTATGGTTAAGCCGTGCTTGCCAAGGTTGGTCCGTTGATGGGTGACCATAATTACATACCGAGTTTCCTCTGTGCCTCGGAAAGGTCCTGGCTGTCATTTGCAGTTGTATCTTTGACAGTCGTAACGAGTAGTCAGAAGCCAGAAGTCTGACATCCAGTCTTACCATCCAGTATTACCCAGTTACTGGTTACCCAGTTGCTGGGTTGTGGAAGTCAGATAGGCAGTCGCTTATGTAAAATACTGGTACTCATCTAGTTAGACTTGAAGCCTAACCCATCATAGTTTGGGAAAAGGCTAGGCAGATGATGACGTAGTTTGGTTGCTTTACTCACATTTTGTAACCCCAACCGACAATATTCTGAAAAAATAGAAGTATTTATGAAAGATCACTTATACACTATAGACTGACCACAATATTCCATAGTCATAATGATCAGCGAAAAAAAAAACAAACAACTGTAACAGAAGTGGCAATTTGTTAAACTTTGTGTACGGTCGTTTTACAGCAAATTTTCCTCTAAAATACACCTTATGGCCACAAGAATAAAAGTCACTTTCGAGGCCAACTAACAATTAAAGGACAGAACTACCAACCGCCTATTATAGTGACACAAAATATACAGCGTTAATTATAGCACATTATCACATAACGTGGGCCATGACACGCGATTATGTACTTTGGGTGTTGGTATTACAGTAGATTCGTCAATGATAACGTAGGATATACGACGGGTTTTCGATTTTCAATTTTTTTTTTTTTTTTTCTGAAACGGTCTTATATCCCGTAAATGTATTTTGCACAATGCCTGTAGTACTAAGGGTGAGTTTCACTATTGAAACTGATCGTGATCAACACATTTAAACTGTGTTTAAGAGTCGTCAGTGTCAAATTGACACTGACAGCTCTTTAATGCATTTCAGATGTGCTGTAACGATCAGTTTTATTGATGAAATTGGCTCTTAGTCAACGAATTGAATTGTGCCCTTTTTCGGAGTATGAAAATATGTCTAGTAAGTTAAATAAGAACACTAAAAAAACTTGTCTAACCATAACATAGTTCCACTATTTATTATAAATTATAATCTGTCTGTACTTCTTTAGTACCCGTTTAAATTCACTACAGTGTGACCACATCAAGTCTGCAGTACATTGTGTCGCTGCTTGTCACGAAAAAATGCAACAATTATGTCAATTTTGGTACTTAAATTTTGGTTCTGTGTTTCCACGCCAGCACAGATAAGTTGGTTAAAGAATAATCAGCTGTATCGTCCACCAGCCGGTGAGACAGAAGTAATTCGGACACGGCGCCATCTTGTGGGCGCGCCGCGTAACCCGATATGTAAACAAAACGATAATGTCTTCGCTTATCACGGCTTCAGCTGATATCGTCATTAGTTGAATAGGAAGGGGGACACGACTACTTGAAAGACTAAAATAGAGACACAATGTAAAACTATGTTTTCTAATTAGGTCTTAGTCTTTTACGGTTTATAACTAAACTTACACTCTCCACCGAGATTCCTTCGTGCCTCGGAAAGCACGTTAAGCCGTTGGTCCCGGCTGTCCTTTGTAGATCTTTGACAGTCGTTACGAGTAGTCAGAAGCCAAAAGCCTGACATCCAGTCTTACTAAGGGGTATCGAATTACCCAGTTACTGGGTTGTGGAAGTAAGATAGGCAGTCGTTTCATGTAAAATACTGATACTTTGCTGCATTCGGTTAGACTGGAAGCCGACCCCAAGATAGTTTGGGAAAAGGCTAGGCAGATGATGATGACACTCACTTACGTAGTGTCTTACTTCACCCGCATTCTCCAGTCATCCCGCGATCATGGCGCTAGAAACAGCGTCAAAGTATCGGGAGCTAACAATAATCACGGTAGATGTATATTGTACTTATGTGTTATGTTTTACTACTTATTACGCTTTTCCTTTTTCACTTTACTTCAATGGTCTTTGGTCATTGCTACAATATGCAACTGAGTGGTCTATTTGGAAGACCCCATCAGCTTTACCATAAGAGTTGATGACAATCTTTTTCTATTTTTAATCGACTTCCAAAAGGAGGAGGTTATCAATTCGGATGGCTTTTTTTTGTCTGTTCACCGAAATCTTCGCCAACTGTGGACTGATTTTAAAACTCTTTTCCAGTACAGCATCTTACATTGCACGGCGTCATTTATATAGAGATTTAAATGATGTCCATAGACAAACTGTGACTCCATCTAATGATTCCTGCAAAATCACTTACTACTAAGATATAGGTAATTACCAAAGTTTGACATTACACTAAAACAAGACGCACGAGCAATGTGGCTCTTGCAAGCAGATTTTGTTCGTTTTGTCCCGTCTATCGTTATTTAGGCCAATCAGTGATGCTTGAAAATGGTTTTATAATCAAACTTTAAAGTTATATACCTCACATCGGGTAATTACAGCAAGTCCAACAGCGAAACCGACACTTCCCACCGATACCACGGAACTAAAACAAATTAAAAACCGGCGATGAGCCGTTGAAAGCGTGTGGTGTGAATGCTATCGTCGCCATTAGCGATAGTCTATAACAATTATAACCGTCTTACAATTCAACGGATGGATAAGCAGCTGTCATTTTTTGTTTTTTTTTTCACATTCAGACTGGCACGGAACATCGTTGACGATGTACTATTATGTGCAGAAATATGTAAAAACTTGGGGAAGCTTAATGTTCTACTTCTTAGCAATTCAATGGCAATACACCATCGGGATTACGATGTTGGTCCCATGGAGAATGTAGTTTAGTTAAATTCAGTTTGTTGGTCTCTATCTTACCCTCAAATATGACCACCATTCTTCATTACCCCCAAATCTGCCCAAAATTCGGCATGCCGAATTTTCAATCGGCGTCCATTAGCTTCTGGACTGTGCAAACTACAAGACAGGCAGGACACGATATTAAGTGTCACATCGTTTTTAGAACTAACTGGAGAATAAGACCTGTCACATATAATATTTTCTAATTGATTATACTAATTGTGATTGTGCAAAAAAAATAACTATAATGGCCAATTAACGTGGCTAAATATTAGCAGCCAGTCAGGTCAATCCTCAGGTTACGTCGTGCTTGCCTGGGTTGGTCCCTAGATGGGTGACCGATGCAAATTTTCTTGACAAGCAAAGCCACCTTGAACGGCGTACTTAAAGTGGCCATACTATACAACAGCGTTGAAGCGCAGTCAGTAGTCATCATTGCTATGGTATGTTGACACTGACGGCTGTTGACGCGGTTTAGATGTGTTGAACGTATTTTGTTCAAACGTTGAACGCTCTTAGTAGAATTGTACAATGTTTTTTCCGTTTTTGTTCCTTTGTGTCGCTAGTACGAAAAAATTAAAAATTTGCTGCCCAAAACTTCGCCATCTCGCTCGGCTGCGTCAGCGCTGGTGGTGTTCTGAAGTATTTTCGCGCACATCCATTTATAAATTGCATCCCAATTGCAACATGTCATCCTTTGAACTGACATGAAACCTTATTCTTTATTGTCCACATACAGCCGATGTTACAATATTACAGCTCGCTTGTGACTTTTATTAAGTATGCCTGTCTATGTATTTTCGCACATGAGTGTACAATAATATGAAGAATTCACGCAACGAGTGTTCGCTGGTAGTAATATCTAAACATGATGTACAAGTGATGCCTAATTAATTGTTCCACAACATGCCACACCTGTTTTTATTGGTAAGGCTTAGTACACATTGCCGCGGCGAGGCACGAGACCATGCAGGTCTTAGTGCCTAGTGTATCTAGCTTTTGCTAACGACTCCGCCCACTTGGATGTCAGAAATTATCCAATGGGAACGTACTAAGTTATTTCTAACCTGTATCATGGTGTACCTGTGTGCTAAAATATATCATCAAAATCCATCTAGCCGTTCAGGTAGAAAATTATAACAGAGTGACGGAGTTACGCATTTGCATTATAATATTTGTATGGATTACATTATTATTTCAAATTTTTTTGCACTTAGTTAATACCCAAACTGAATATGTTTAGTAAAGTACAAAGGTAGGTTACTTGCCATGGTAGATGAGCAGGAAATTATAAAGTGCAGTAACACTTGGGCGCGCCAATGTGTTAAATTCCTTAAGACTTTCTCAGGTTTAACACTATACGAGTATTCACTACTTACAGTCTTACATCATAACAACTTCTCTGCTGAAGTTTACATATGCATATTACAATGATTAGTTTACACTGTTATAAGTTGTATACCTTACAGTACTTTTAAAATACTCGAATGTTTTGACTAAATAACTAAACCCCGGTTTCCACGAGCGAAGCGAAAGAGACGTGCGGGAATTCGGTTGAAAAACGCATCGCGTCTCTTGTGTCTCCTGTTTATTGGCCGGGTCTTGCACGTCTCTCCGCTTTGGTGGAAATCAGGGCTAAGCTATGTTACTGCTTAGTTAGTCAAAAAACGAGTTTTAAAGTACCGCAACATTTTACAATTGAAATTAATCATATTGGATTATGTAGTCTTTTCACAGTACACACTAACTATTTAGTAGTATTAACTAACCTGTACTTTTTAGTGTCTCCTGTACTTACTTATCTTTTTCTCACAAATCTCAACTTAATAGCTAGCGGTAAATAATCTGCAAAAAGTCTATACCTTACTTAAAGTGGATGTCATAAACAAAAAATAAAACAGTTCTTCCTTATTTCTTATTTTATCTATGGTTGTAGCAGTCGCGATTACCGCCATATCGCGTCAATGTGTAAACGCCATAAGGCTTTCACGGCTTCGCTCGACCACCAGCGTTGCTAACAACATTCCCTAACACTGTCGGCCAAATATAGTCAGCCACCGTTTTTACTTCGAGTCCAGTATTTAGAGCTTGAGCTGGGCTGATTTCTTTGATAAAAGTGTAGCTGGTAATTACACTGAAATTATGGTGGAGGTGTAGAATGAAGTGTTATAGTTTTGATGAAATAAAGTATTGACGTAGGTACCTTTTGATAGGGTTAAATAATAAATAAAGTAGACAAATTCTGAAAACAAAATATTAATTCCAACTTTTTGAATAAATTGGAGCTTACTCACAACAAGCTTTCGAATGTCTCATAAAATCATCCAAGAGTGATAGTAGCTATGCTGTAACCATTAAAAAAACCATATCTAACAAAATAACAACATAAGCAACACACATTAACCCTCCACTCGACACCACCATTAAACTAATTCCTTGCAAAAACCTGTCACCAACCAACTATCACAAGTAACAATATAATAACCATTTTAAGTGACAGTATGTTTTACTTTCAACTGTAATTCCGTTTGCAGACGACACGCGAACTGAATAAATCAATTACAATAACCGTTTGACATTGTACAGGTAAAGTTTTATTTGAAAATATCTCTGCGTCTGCAGTTGAGGGTTAACGAAGGATACCTAAAAAATAAACATTAAAATCTTTTTTTTTTTTGTTTTCTGCCAGTACCTACTTCACGAATTTCCACAGATAATTTCACAAATATTTACCAACAGCGACAATGACAATGTCATTGGAGCATCAAAAGAATCATACTGCACTATACCAATCAATAAATTACAATTCCCGTCACGCTCTATTGCTAAAAAAAGAAACATTCAAAGCCCAAAATTTGTGAATGCTAGCTAGCTTCGTAAACATACCTAAGTTCGTTACAAAAGGAATAGGTAAGCAGCCGCGACGCGTTTGCGGGGACAGCGACGCCTTCAGGCGCCGTTGTCAAATGTTTAAAAAGAAAAAGGTTGAATGAAGTGTTCCTTTGCTTGGTTCTATTTCTGGTGTATTTTTTTTTTATTTACGCGCGTTTACGACTGTGATTTCAAATTAAGAATTTGAAATAAAAAAAATGTGCTTTGGGAAAGCATAAATGGATTTGTGAGGCGACAAAACAGAAAAACTCGATCTAGATCATCCCACGGAATATCCCGCTGGGATAAAAATGTATCCTATTTCCTAACCCAGATCATAGTCTTACCATATGCCCATCGTGCCATTGTGACAAACAAACCGTCAAACTCATATTAAAGAACTTTGTAGGCACATGCTATTATTACATGCACCTAACCTAATAGTTTATAACTATAAACACACTTCAGATAATTCGGCTTTATTTTCGAAATTGCAACGGCGTAACATTGTACCAAGTCATGTATCTAACGATAGCTACTCAAAAAAAAATCCGGCCAAGTGCGAGTCGGACTCGCACACGAAGGGTTCCGTAACACCGTATATTATTAAACAATATAATGTTAATATTAAGATGTAGCAAAAATTGTATTGTCACCAGAACCAAAGGTGTGTGCAAAATTTCAGCTCACGACACGACGGTCATCGGGAAGATGTTCTAATTTATCTTCCAAGATTCCACCCGAACAAACATAAGACATACCTACATACATTGCAAGTTAAATAAAAGCTTGTAAAAACCGCGTTTCTGCGTAGTAATTAATGGAAAACCGTTTGTAGTGAGAACTCTTCTTTACTAATAATTGCTGTCAATATTCATCACACATACACCGTAGATTATGTAGTGCTAAAGTAGGAACTTTTTATACAATTTACGCTCCGCATGGCATTGTTTTGTGTTGTTTAAAAGGTTCTGAACAGATAAAAAAAAAAACTTGATTAAGGTAATAGCACAATAAAATTTTGTTCGTCAGTTTCAGAGTGCTTTTAGGTAGGTACTGGGTTGTGGAGGTCAGATAGGTAGTCGCTCCCTTTAAAATAATGGTGTTCAGCTTCATTCGGTTAGACTGGAAGCCGAGCCCAACGTAATTCGGAAATGGTTAGGAAGATGACTAGTGACAGAGGCTTTTCTCGAGATCAACATAAAAGTCATAGACTAAAATAAATAACATAGATCACCTGTCAAAGACCAAGCAATATTTTTTTAAGACCAATGTAATCTTTGCAAGCAAAAAAGGAGCTATGTCGTTTAGATTTGTACTTAGAGGGGGGGTCAAGTTTATTAACTACGCCAAACACAGATTTCAAAGTGTAAATGTTCAGAACCTTAAGTGTGTAAGTCTGTAGCGACCACAAAAAGCAACATACTACAAAAAGTCTACAGCGCCATCTATGATGCGACGGAGGAACTAACATCAATTTCCTACAAGTCGCAAGCAAAATTTACATCGACTTCAGTATATATAGAGAAACCCGATAATAATTATAGGGCAGTTGCCCGCCAGACATAACACCTGTCTGGCCGGAGGATCCTCCCTTTTCAATGGAGTATCGAGGAACTTTACACCCTGTTCCTCATACCCCTAAAAGTCCAACACGCACTTGACCGGTTTTTTCTATCTTGTCTAGCCTATACGGAATTTTACACGGATTAGTTCCGTAAAAATGTAGTTATAAAAAAAAGAATAGTGTGTTATACATTTGTTAATTAAACTAATTACAAAAAAAAAATGGCGTGAAAAATGTTTTGTTTGCTTATCGTAATTTAAAAATAGAATGCGCGTTTTATCCCCGCGCTTGAGTATAGGGTAAATTAATGGCCGCCGAGTTTCAAAGTTATATGCATGCTATTTAACTTAATAGGCTATTGTAAACCTATCTTAGGCTCGTTATAATGCATAGATAACAGCAATTTGTTAGACTATCACCTTCTGGTGACCTTTTTATTAGATAAATAGATTTAATAGGTAATCTTTATTACTTACACACACAACGACATTTCTAGCAATACAATTCCAGTAAGCATGGCCTGGCTTTGTATAATTATGTAGATTTCCCTTACAATGAAAGATCCGCATAAACTGTTTTTGTATAGCTTCATTGGCCGTTGTGCTCCTGGTCTAAGTCTTACAAATTACTAGTATCAAATGTAGAATTATTTTCCAGACTTTATTAATTTCTGTTAGCATTATCTTGTATTAGTTTTCTGATTAATGAAACGTACGACAGTGTAAGTGAAGTGAAATTAACACCTTTGACAATTTATGTTTGACATAAAACGACTTGAACTTTAAATGTAATGTCGATGGTCTATAATTGTCCAGCACGCGTAGCATGACCGCCGTAGAAACGGGCACACATAGTCAATGTTTATCTGGCATTAGGACGATTCTTCTGTAGACAAAACTAGTTTCAACAGTGGTCATGTTACACGTGCTGGCCATGTATTTTTCACCAAATAACCCGAATGCTATCCCAATCCTATGTAAAATACTAGTATTTAACTACATCCGGTAAGACTGAAAGCTAACTCAACGTAGTTTGGGAAAGGCTAGGCAGATGATGATCCTGAATGCCATCCTTCGTAGAGTTGGCACTGACAAGCTGTGATGTATGGATGTTTGTTACTCTCTCATGCAAAAACTACTGAATTGAGCTGGATGAAATTTGGCAAAAGAATAGATAATAGTCTGGCAAAGCACATAGGATTATTTTTATCCCGTTAGTACGATCTCGTGGGACAATTACCGAACAAAACTCAGGCAAAGCCGTGGGCCATAACCTAGTCTAAAATAAATAATCTATCATTCTTAGTCGGTGGTGATGTGGTTTCGTCTTAAGCCTAGACGATCTTTTGTTTCAGTTCTATCAAGTTTAGCCAGCTTTTGTTATAAAGGTCTAAAAACATACAATTTTGCACCACAATAATATTGTCTCTTCTCTACATTTCTTCTCTCAGACTTGTCTATGACAACTAGGAGAACTGACAACGCGTGAAGTGAGGACCCGATACTTAATAAATAACCGATATACTCCACTTGTCCCTTTCAAATTAATGCAGGATACTTCTACTTTCAAAATGTTCGAGATATCTGAGAATCAATTACATTTAATATGATTATTCGCATTTAAATTCCCCGTTGGCTCTGAAAGTGAAACGGGAAAGTTTCTGCCCCGGACTCGGTAGGGGGAGCATGCTATAGGGATGTTGTAGGACATTCTAGCAGCAGATACTATATTATCTCTTCTGTATTGGCTGCTTACTGCCACGAGTTTTTTGCTGAAAGACATGTTCTAAAGTAGCTAAAAGCAAATACCTACTTGTTGCGTTACAGCAGCTGATACAAAAAGATACAAGAAGAGAAAGCATTGTGCATATAAAATAAGGAAATTTAACCTTATAGCATGCAAACTCACGAAACAAAAATGGGTCTAATTATAATCGAAAAAAAAAAAACTGCAGAATGGATATTCGCGTACAATCCATCTCAACTCAAAACCCTATTGTAGTATCTACCTACTTATAAAGTAAGATCGAAACATCAACGTAAATTCAATGCAAAATGTAAAATAAATAAATTTAGCCTTTCCTGTCCTAGTTCGCCCCTGCTCATGGTCCCTCTTCTCCTCAGAGAGGGAAACCAAAACCGCGATTAGGGGACGCGCTGATTCCGAGCCTCTTCTCTTAATTACAGCTTCGGAAATACCTACTTTAATGGATATTTAACTGTCACAAGTCATAGTATTTGATACCAATTACTTGGTGATAAACGCTTATGAATAGTTTTGCAATAAAGGTAAGTATGTCAGTTCATGGTTTTCGTGATTTTGAAATAATAAAATTGAAATCAAAAACATTTGTAATGGGATATTTACAATGTTTTGTAAATATTGTAAATATGATGAAAAATCGAAAATAAAAATGATATATTCGATTTTTCTTTACATGTTTTTCTATGGTTGGTAAGATTCGGGCTTAGATTATTGAATGCTTACGACAACTATACGAAAAAACCAATGCTTTTCCTCTTGCATGGTTTAATTTATTTAAATACTATCAAGTAATTCATATCAACAAAAAATACAAAAAAAAAATAACAATAAAACATGACTAACATTACCAAGTTGCACAATTCACATGAGCCTTTTAATTGGAATTCGATTTGAGTACCTAAGTAGTTTATAAGGAACCCAATTTTTAGGAACTTTTTTTTTTCTCCCAAGCCAAGTTAAACACACAACGCCAAAATTGGTAATCGAGCCTCCATGCTGCAACTAGATTAACGAGCTTTTAAACAAAAGAAAAAAAAAATAACCTAACAAAAAGTTTCAAAGTCGCCGCCAAGGATCGAATACCGAAGCATTGGCGACACGACTCAAGATTTCAAAGATTTCGTCCACTAATTACAGTTCTTACTTACGTATCACTTACTTTTAAGTTGAGACTCCCGGGTTCTTAACTTATTTGTAACTTTGTTGTGGTAACAGGGCTTAAGGATGCGCCACACTAAATGCAGAAGCTCGGCTGGAGCTATGAAAATTTATGGATTATTTTCTTCTTATAATTTGAGGTTGAAAAGTAGAAAATACACCGCAAAAAACCAAGTAGTGTGACCCCTTTTGACATCCTGCCCTATTTAAATAAGAATAATCTGAGATGACGCTAAATATTTTCTGTATTGTTGTCCAAATCTTATAAGTATATAAAATTCTCGTGTCACAATGTTCGTTCCCGTACTCCTCCAAAACGGCTGAACCGATTTACATGAAATTTTGTGTGCATATCGGGTAGGTCTGAGAATCGGCCAACATCTATTTTTCGTACCCAAAAAAAATCCCCGAGAACGAAGTCGCGGGCAGCAGCTAGTAAAATATAGTTATCACCGGTTTTTTGTCAATAAATCACGAGTAACATCTGAACCTGCGCTCATCATGCGTCGACCTGTAGTCTATTACCGTAGACTTTAGTTCCGGGATCTAAAAGTTTCCGGTATAAAATTAAAGATCCAAGAATTTAAAGGAAAAATATATTGAACGAAAAAAAAAATACTGTGAGTAACTAAGAAAACTACAGTAATTTAGTGACATGATAATTTTGTATCTCTGATTTATCTAATGTGTGTAGGTTGGAAACTTTTACACCTTTCCACATGTGCTTTTAATATAAATTAATGTAGTCTATTAAGACTGCTATGTATCACATCACACGTGTGGTCCCAAGTCTTATAATTTTCACCAACATTTTGCAACATTAACAGGGATTTCAAATTCAGAACGCGCTGTAAAAAAATATTTTTAAAAGCAGCAACAGTGTAGGCAACATTGGTTGATTAGTTAATTTTAGTGTGGGCAATAAAATTGTTGTGTTACATCTAAATATAGTACTTTCATAGTTTTTGCTACATATTTATAACCTGTAAAGAAATTCATATGAGCTGTCCGCAAAAAGGTAGTTTAATTTTGTATTACAAAGGTTCCTATTTGAAAATATGTGGGTAATGCAAGAGTTTTAAATAAAACAATAATTTTAAAATATTTATATAATTTTATTCTTTAGCGGCTTACATTGACTGTACCAATTTTACGGGCATTTGTTAAACTACCTACTGCAAGTTTGTAATCTATTTCTTTTGACGGCTTTTCTGTTGCTACTTGGTTAAATGTATGACCTGCCTTAACCTAAAATGCTTTAACATAAAACGCGGCCGCTATGGAAGTTGTCAATTTACTTTTATGGAAAAATTTAAATCGTAGTCGTACCACAGCAGAAAAAAAATAGAGAGGTATAAATGTCAAAAGTTTGACATGTATCATGCATGACGAATGATTGTCTATGGTCAAATTCTCACGCGACAAAAACGTCTAAAGTTAAAAGGTTATTTTTATTGCATACCATGAGCCAAATTGTTCGCCAGTCACCTTTAATTTATTGTCTAAATGAATTTATCATTGCTCCCCTTGCGAAATGTTACAATTCATATAACCTTCAGAGGTCAACGACTCGATCGAGAATTATTTGTGTGTGCCACAATGATGTTTTACAGTCTCTGGATGGCACTCGGTCAATGCTTTACTCTACCTGTCATTACCACGCCTTGCTAGGTGTCCTGCCAACTTCATTTGAGTACCATAACGCGAAAAATACCGAAATCGAAGACTTTTGTACGCCACGAGACACCAGCAGATAAATCTACCGGAAGCTGTCAAATTTTCTCAATCAACCTTGAACCTAATTCTTAAACGATAAAGTTGGAAATCTATTAAAGTAATTTGACAGATTGTTGCAGCTTGAAGTGCTGGCGTCTGTACGTCTTCGGATTTCAACATTAGGAACTCGTTTTACCAGCTTTATGCAGATCTTGGTAATGATCTGTTAACCGTAATAGACCATGGTGATAAACATAAAATGTGGTAATCTTAAAAATGATAGCGTGACTGTTGACAGAAGAGAGTGGAAGAAAAAAACGTGTTCCCACCAAAAACATGTAAAATGTTGCCAAGACGAACACATAAGATTTGCCTTGTGAAAAAGATATCAGATCTCATGTAGAGCCAAGCTTCTAAATCTACACGGCCTAACTCTACCGACCCTAACTTCACAAATTCTACATATCAGTAAAAATGTATGGCTTCGCCGTTTCGCTACCGTCGTGGAGGTGATGCGATAATTTAGTTTCTGAAGTAAGTAAGTTGCTAGGCAGTCTTATTTTTTTTTTTTTATACAAACTAAATTTCGGCTTTCTAGCAATTCAGGAAGTACCCTAATATTTTGAAGTCTCATACAAACTTCTACCCCCCCATTTTAGGGGATGGGGGGCGAAAGTTATAAGTTTATGATTTTTTTTGTTGGTTGTATACTAAACTTTGATTACATACCAAATTTCAGCTTTCTAGAACTTCAGGAAGTAGCCAAACATTTTGATGATCATCAGTGTCATCATCATCATCATCAGCCTATATTGTTCCCACTGCTGGGATGCAGGCCTCCTCTCTATGAGAGGTCATCTGTGTGTCAGTATGTAGAAAATTACAATACCTATTCGACCCAAATGTATAGGCAGCTGATATTTTTTTTTGCTGCAAAAATTTTTTTATGTTGAGAAACATGTTCAGTTTGATGGTCTGTGGCACACCCTTAAGGATGTATATACCCTTTCCGTTACACCCTGTATTAGTTACAACTGACACTTGTCTCAAGATAAACAGAGCATCCTTACATAAAACCAAACAAATAAATCTAAAAAGTGGTTCCCTATATAATACGAAAATAAAAATTCATGGTCCTCCTTAGTTTTTGCCCAGTCTCCTGTTTTGGTGCCATAGTTAAAAACATTAAGTTTTATTACTATCGTTAAGACTTGAATGGTTTATTTGATCTGTTAGTGTTGCCACAGTATAAAGATCAGAAGGCTTATTTGTTACAAGTCTGCATAGTGCATACGGTCTAAGATAAAGAAAAAAAAAACACTACACCACTTGTTACTGCACTGTTTTTGCTTGGCAAGCAGCGCCACCTTGAGTAAGCTTCACAATTAAAGTGGTCATACTGTATTCGAGATTTGAGTCCCAGCTTTGGGGACCTTGTAGGCTGATTGTGTCCTTCTGTTGTCTACAGTGGAACTTCGGTTATTTCTCTGTCTATTGGCATTTACTTTATTATACTTGAATACCGCTTCGACCCGCGGCGCCGCCTGCCTTTGCTATTTAGACAAATGATTATTGCTTCTAATTAGGAACTTAGATCATTTAATTTAAATCATTGTGTAGCACTACCATGGACTATAAACGGTTACAGCATAAACTATAAGTTGATGTTGGGCGTGAATTTGAACACAATATTTGTATGTTTGTTTGTAGCGCTGTTTCTTAGTAACAGCTAAACAGATTTGTGGGATAACGCACAGAGCGGTGAAATAGACGTTTGATTTTCAATTTCTAAAAGCGGGAACCTTATTTCGTCTTTCGAGGACTGTTTTTCCCCATATTAATTGACACTGTCGTTTTTTCGTCAGTCTTTTACGGACAGCGGTAGATAAGATCCTGGTCTACCATTCAAAGCTTTACCCATCCTGGAAGTCATAGATCTTTTTGCGAAGACTTGACACCAATTTTTTTTTTACTTTTTTATCCACAACCTTTTAATTGCTAGTCCCTATAATAGTGGTATTTCTGGTATTCTTTTAAATGGCTTCGCATGTCGTCGCGAATCTGTCACCATTACTCAAGCAGCCATTGATTGACGAGCCCCTTTAGTTTTACGAGAAAACTAATTAGCCACAAGGATCTATAAAAGTTTTGTGCTAATGGAATCGCCACTTAAATAAAAGATTTTTTTTACTCTCTGCTTTGGAAATTGTAGGTACCAGTAACTTAATTAAAGAGTTAAATTTTCTTCAGACATATTCTGATGTCCGGCCTGATATTTTGCATATAGGGTGGGTTACTCTGACGTCTAAAAAGATTATTGTTTCATTTTTATTCCAGAGTTAGAAAGAGATGGAGCTAGACGACCTGTATAGCTCCGTCTCTTTCCCACTCTGGAATAAGAATGAAACAATAATGTTTTAAGACGTCACGGTAGGCCACCTGGTCAGATGCTAGCTACGAGTTTACATATAAATTCAAATTTTCTTAATAGAAAAGTCTTTAATGAACTTAGAGGGTTGTATTGATGATTTTAATGATTATAACTAAGTAAAGCCACATTTGTTGTGCCCGCAAATCATATTTTAATTAACATACAACCCGACTCTGACCTGCAAATTGCAAAAATCGTAAGAAAATTGAATTTTGCGGTCTACCCTGGCGCTTTCACTTTAATAAAATTGGAAACAATTTCGAAACATTTACGAGATTATTATTTTCAAAGGCCGAATATGCATACAAAGTAATCGTGTGACTGAATTTAATACAATTTAAATTCCATGGGAGTCCAATATTTACAACCTTACTTACAGCCTGAAACACAGGTTTAAATAAACCTAGATCGGGCAGGTACCAAACTACCAAACATCTGAATTAAACTATCATTACATGCGTCTTTTGAATATGTTTTAGTTTATTTATAAGTACTATTTATATCATTGTATGAGAAATAATACTATTGTATGAGAAATAATTTATTTAAAAACAATTACAAAAGTTTACATTTGAGCGCAGAACGCTCAAATGTAAACTTTTGTAATACTTTTTAAATAAATAAAAAGAAAATTAAAAAATTACAACCCTATACCATACAAACGAAAAAAGTTTTAAAGAGTACCAAATAAACATTTCTAAATACCCTCCTCTCAAAAATTACCCTGTCAAATTACCCGACAATACCCAAAAAAGTGTAAAGGAGAAGGGAGTTAAGTTGTTCGTTTCCGACGGAGTTTGGAGTTGGGGGTGGCCGAAATTTGGCCACTTAGTGGAGGGTGCCGAATGCCGATTGACTCCTTTGAGACCTCTCTTAAATGTTGCTCAACAATTGACAGCTTAAGGGGCTACATTATCTTTATGGGAATTGTGTGATGTAAATATGGAACATAAGGTTTTAACAACATAAAAAGAATAACAAAACAAAGTTAAGAAGCCGATTTTGCACCGTTAACCTCTTAAGTATCCAGTCTGTCTGAGCTGTTGATTGATAGATGTTGGAAACTGTCTACATCATCATCTGCCTAGCCTTTTCTCTGCTTCCAGTCGTACAGGATTCAGCTGAATACCAGTATTTTACATGGAGCGATGGCCTATCTACATAATTTTTAAAATTGCGACTAACTTAAACTCGACCGGCTCTACAAAACAATTACATCTTTCAACTAAACTAAAAACCTCATATCTCAACGATTTGCTTCTATGACCCTTGGAAACTCGTATAAATTTATCAATGGGGCTCTTTTTACCCTATCTCTCGACCTGGGGTCACAACCACATAGAGAGAACTTCTTTCATGATCCGCGAAGAAGAATCTTTGTATCCCCTAATCAGGAAAGATAATACCACTTAAAGTGCCATTAAGTAGCATGATTTATTTTATAGATAACGATTGAGTCACAGAACGAATATAATATTTTATCTGTGGTCGTAGTTTTGATGTTTATCGTCTGTGGTGAACTTTGCTCTATTGTCGTTAAGGTATGAAGAGATGGTTGTCTTTGGTACTTTGGAAGTTTGGTGTTTACTTGTGTTAATAACAACATTATTATCTTTGTTTGCTATACGGCAGTATTAATCCATACTAATATTATAAATGCGAATGTCACTCTGTTTGTTTGTATGTTTGTTTGTTTGTTACCTTTTCACGACTAAACGGCTTATCGGATCTTAATGAAATTTGGCAAGAAGATAGATTTCAACCTGGGGAAGGACATAGGCTATATATCATTACGCTACGGCCTATAGGAGCGGAGCAGCAGTGAAAAATGTTGCGAAAACGGGGAAAATGTGACGCAGACGAAGTTGCGCGGGACAGCTAGTACTTTATAAACATCGAATTGCACTTGTTCTTTCGATGCCTCGCGCATTACATTTTTGACAGATGTCAAACAAAGAAGAGGAGGTTCTGATTTCTTTAGTAACTGGTTACTAGTACTATCAATAACACTAGAAAAATATTTTTCCATGTTTACTATTTCTTACTACTAGTAACTAAGTTTACTAAAATTTGTAAAAAGTAATTGTTTACTATATGCTGTAAGCTACGAATAGTAGATAAGATCTATATTTTTCTTGAAAAGCTCTGTAAACTTGGTCATTTTTAGATTTTTGACAGTCGTTACGGGTACAGTCAGAAGCCAGAAAGTCTGACAACAAGTATTACCAAGGAGCCTGTTACCCAGTTATTGGGTTGTGGAGGTCAGATTGGCAGCTGCTCCATTTAAATTACTGGTGTCCAGCTGCCTTCGGAATGACTGGACACCAACATAGTTAGAAAAAGTCTCAGCAGATGATAAATTGATAACTCTTTAAATATTTATCAAAGTAACCCAGAATAAACTTCCCATGTAGGTCACATAATTATACGTAATGTGTTGTGTGGTCGTTTTAATATAAATAGGTGTAGGTATGTTTGTCTTATTAACGTTTCTCAGAAACAAACTAAAGGTCTTATATATTTGAATTAAGTGCTGTTGTTGAGTTTTATGACAGTGACCGACATTGTAATTTAGGATTTATTGGTTTAGTACCGTTAAATCGGGTTTCCAATATGTTTGTTTTCATTTTCAGTTTCTTTGCTAAAACAACTTGAGCAAGCTTTATGATAGTAAAATGACTTAAAGGTACAGACCTTTAAGTGATCCAAAGACAATTAAAACACACAACAAGGTTTAGATGGCTAAAACAGGTCTTAAACAGTTTGTCCCTGAATTAAATCCGTCCAGATGTGTCATTTTCTCCAGTAGAAACCAAAAACTAGGTATATACTAGACTACACCAATGAACTTTATTGCTCAGTAATTAACAGACCCTGAATATAACTTATTTCAGTAAAACTTGATTGAAACGGAGATCATCTGCCTAGCCTTTTTCCAACTATTTTGGGGTCGGCTTCAAGACTTACCGGTTTCAGCGGAATACCAGTATTTTACATAGAGCGACTTCCTATCTGACCTCCACTACCCAGTTAGTACTGTGTAATACGATACCCCTTGGTAAGACTGATTGTCAGAGTTTCGGGCCACAGAATACCTGTAACGACTGTCAAAGATTTACAAAGGGCAGCCAGATTGAAACCTTTCTGCCAAAAATAAAAAGGCATCCATTAATCGGAAATCTGACTGGTTTTGCTCCTTAGAATTAGTATTGACCTCAATATAATCACTTCAAAGGATTAACAAGTTAAATATTATGGCAGCAATAACACTAAGAAGACAATAAATCAATTGAGGTGCGAATGTTTGTTTATAACATATCGTCTGTCTTGTTACTAAATCAATAAACCAATGTTTGTATTATTCGACTCTGACTGAAGACACGATTTATAAATCTACAAGTTCAAAGGTGAAAAAATGTACAATCAGCAAAGTTCCCGCTGGACCACTTTTTTTTAATCATATAAGGGCAAAATAGGCACAAGATAAGAGAGCCCTATAGCCAGCAGTGAGTGAATTTGGGCGGTAGATGATGAGGATGGTTATGGCAAAATGGTATATAGAATAGAATAAAACTTTATCGTACACCAAAAATCAAACACAACGGGTTTACAAAACTGCAAATTTTATGGTTACAACGGCGGTCTTATCGCTTATAGCGATATCTTCCAGACAACCGGTACAACAGGTACCTTAAAGTGGTCACCCGTCAATTTCGTCGATTGTACTTCAGAAGTTACCATAACTAATTTCTGATATCATTATTAATGACTGAAGACGAAAGCTGGAACTTATAAAAAATAAAAACATAAATGCCTATCTCCCATGGCAAGCAAAAACTGTAGAACGCCACCTGCAACGATCTTTACGCACTCCTGTTTGCTTCGTTCACGTACGGTTGAGCATTTGAACCAAAACTATACAGAACCCATAAGCTGCCCCCGTATCGGTAAAGACCGTGAACAAAGCTGCAACCAGGTCTGGCTCAAATAAACATCAGTACGGTACCTAACGTCAGCTCCACCTGAGTGCGACGGACGTGAGCTGACTGATGATCGGAGCAAATAGCCCAGGGTAGGGAGGGTAGGGTAATGTGGAGCTACGGAGTACGGTCACTGGGAAAGTTGCAGATCTTCAGTGGTAAAACATTTACCTAGTAATTAAACAAAAACTAGATGGCAGAATTCAGCAATATAATTTGTAAGCACATGTAGGAGGTGCGAGAAATACAATGCGACCAAAACCATATTCTTAACTTTATTTGCATTCCATAATGTGTGAAGATCTTTCAATGGACTAAAAGCTAAGGCCGTAATAATCATATTAGTTGCGGCCGCGTATCATATTTTATTAAACTTAAAACATAACACTGACCGCCAAATTGCAAAAATCGTAAGAAAACTTGAATTTCGCGGGTCATCCTGTCGCTTCCACCTTAAGACATTACCATAGTTAAACTGTAATAGCAGTAATTGCATCTCATCAATTAAGACCACTAGTTCTATTTTAGGATACGGAGATTATTAATTTTGCTTCAATTACTGGTGCTCCCGTTCAGTATCTATTCTTGTAACCGCTGAATCAGTTTATTATTCAGAGTTGTCTTACTGGCCTTTAAAAAATTATTGAATTCATAAAAGCACAAATGTAAATTAAATGGCAATCTTTCAACTCAGCCCAATAACCTATCGCAGTCTACAGCTACGACAACCATATTGCATCTGCCTCCTGCATCCAAATTGCTGGAACAGCCACATTTTTTAGGTCGTGGGGGGCGTTCCACACTGCGCTTGCCAATACGCAAGATTAAAATAAACATAAATTAATTTGCCCCACACTCGAATCTGTTACGATAAATGAATCTAGAATCACCATCATATCAAAATCCAAACTCGAAACTGCGAAACGTCATCTATAATTTATCACCATCTTTCCACCCAGCTGACTCCTATCAATCACAGAAACACCAGACAACTAGTCTCCAAGAACTAATAACAATTGCTAATAACAAGGAAGCCCAAATAAACCGGTCAATTATCAAATCTGTGCACGTAAATCCGCGAATCGGGCAATGTACGAAATAACCGGTGAGATGGACGAGGCGTCGATTGAGGGACATTAGGTATTCGTGATTGGAATTTGTTTAGAACAATTGCGCCGACCCGGATGTGGCTTGTCGTGAAGATGTATGGTGTTCTGTTGGTGCTAATAAATTGTTTAAAGTAATGGAAGACTTTTAAGACGATACCAGTTGCTGTTACTGGTTGAATGACGTAGATAAAGACGTTAGTTAAAAAGATTCAGCCAATTCTGTGTGGACTGAAAGCCAATATGGATTTACGAAAAAATAAGTATGTATGACGATTGAATCTAAACTTCAGAATCATAGGTCCCAGTATCGACCCTTGGGGCAGCCATTATTGTAAGCTTCATTAAAAAAAGTAAGTTAACAAAAAACTTTGTTCGTGACAAATGTATAGTTACCAGTACGTCCCCTATAACTTAAAAACTAACCAATGTTGCTATTGGCCGAAAAAACACCCTTGCCTATCCAAAAAAGAATCAAATGAGCTCAAAAGCTTACGCGCATACTTTTCATATTTCTAACACAATTAAATAAATTAAAAACTTAACCATGCGCCCTTATAAACGGTGCATATTAAGTAGCATAAAAAAGCATATAAAAAAACGGAAAGACAACTCGATGCAAATGTAGCACATTTGAAATGCATATGAGTTTTTATTGTGAGAAAAATTTGTCTTTTCAGCCTATTTAGAAGCAAATTTATTATTTATGTATATTTTACTTGTCCGCATCTAGGAAACTGGTAGTCTGATTTCGATGCGGCAGTTGGGTTCTAGGGATTGTATTTGTAATTTTAATTGAGTTTTATGTTTATCTAGGAATTGAAAAACGAACTTTGTAGGATGTTACTTGTTGTTATTGACTGCGTCTTAGTTTCAACATTTGTATTTTTAACAACCGAAGAGATACTACCGAAACGTCTGGCAGTTCTGACACACTCGCTGTTCCTCATGTAAGACAACTTTAAAAATAAGTTTAAACTATACATCTAACAAACATGACAATGTTTCAACCACGACCTCAAATGTAATAAAAAAGAACATCAAAACTAATGTCATCACTGTAACTACTGCAACAAATCATTGGCGTCGCGTGCATATAACCTGCAAATAATATACGACCGCCACAAATTGTTAGTGCCAATTCATTGCGAATTTGATGTTCGATGTCACTTTTCAAGTCGATTACTTTATTTTGTTCTTTATGTCTAACCTTTTTAGAAAGGTTTTCCCATAATTGTCTGCATTTGTCAAGGACAGTTTCTTTGATCGATTGATTTGACGTTTGAAATTGTTTCTTGGTAGTTACAATATTGGTTTTGTTAAAAAGCTGCGTGACACTGGACATAATAATACGTCACAAAGCCACAACACGCCACAAGTTTATTGGTAGTAGTAAAGAAGTAACGCTGTTTCTTGTTTGTGGAAGTGCAAAGAGTAGCATTCAAAGACTGAATTTTCTAACTAAATATGAAGGCCAGCAGCTGATTAACAATATTCTTGTTGAATGATTAAATTACGTGGCACAGTATACTACCTACAAGTACAGTCTAACTAGTGGAATTACAATAAGTAAATAAATTACCGTAATCACCCAGATCTTGCTAATTTTCTATCTTCACCTCACGCCATTCGTGACAAGACTACATTACAACACTTTAGTATATTTTTTCTCATGTAACACTACCTGGTCAATTGGTATTCAGGTCTATTACCCTAGTTTCCCATCTTCAAGGATAACGCAGAACGAACGGAGATTTTAAGAAACGGAACCGTGGCTAAAAATTAGCAGAAACTCAAGGATTTCTAGAAAAAACAAAAGCGGAATGATTTAATTATGTTTTTTTTTCGGAGTAGAATTTATTGTCTGTGGTTGAGACTATTCGGAATACAGAATAGGTGATGATTTGAATAGTTATATTGAGGACAGGCCGTATTTGTGTAGGGTATCGTGTTTTACTATTTTTGGCTTAAACCAAATAAGGCATTTAATTTCGTTGTCTTAATCAAAACTTTTGAATATTCTTCATCCATTCCTTTTAAGTTGACGCATTACATTAAAGAAAAAAGGGATTGCCATAGTATCATGATCAGCCAGTGATAGCTATTTCTCAAGGAGCAATTATTGAGGCTCTGTTCTGAATTTGCCATGAAACGCGTATTAAGCCCTGTCAAATGTGTAAGCCACACTGGCTACGCGAAAACGATGCAACATCGTATAGTGTGCTCTCCAAATCTTGTCTCATTTAAACGCCAGCCTCTGTAAGGCGAGTATTTGTTCTCAAAGCTAATTTTCCGCGTTCGACGCACTACAAAAAGTCACGGCGACTGTAACTCATAAGTTCATGTCGCGCCGCGTTCATTCTCAGACCGATCCACCACTATCTGCACCATAGAGGATGCTTCCGAATCTTGGAAGAAGTCAAAATGAATTTGTAAAAGTTTTCGTTCTTAATAGTTCTTTTCAAGTGATTCTGTTTTGATTCATAACCTAAACTGAAAAAAAAAACAAGTGCGTAAACGTGACATTTTTTCCTTTACAATATTCTTTGAGGACATGGAAGTTTCTACATTTTCCTTCAAAAAACAAACCTAAACCAAAATTCTCCAAGCACTTGCAATATTTTTTTCATGTCTACTTTTATCTTTCTTTCGTTCTTTTCCTTTTATTTAGCTCTCACATGCATTATTGTTGATTCCCCAAAACATCAGCCTGTATCAGCGCCGGGCTGGTTGGCGCCGTCGAAAATTCTCTGACAGTCCCGATCCCGCGATACGGTCCCTACATGTTTTATGTATAACAAATGGGAGACATTCAAAATAAAGCATATGAACGGGAGCGTTTACATTCGGCCATGGATTCGGCTCCACGTGGACACATTCCCGACATTTCGTCGTAAGCAAGCCGCCATCTTAGTTTTTTTTTCGGTTGTGGCTCGCGCGACGGTGTTCCTCATTTTTTAATTTTGCGCAAATTCTATGGAACTAGAATGATTGTTTGTTTTGGCGCTTGTTATGACTTTATAGTGATGTCCCAGTGTTTTTTCAATGTCACATATTTGTACCGCTACTTGTCTATGACTTTCACAGATGACCTTTTATTTTTGTGGGATTTTTGGTAAAACTAATTTTATCTTAGCACCTTTTAAACTTCGAACAGAATGAGCAATTCTCTTTAAGGCTACAGTTACACGAATCTGCTACAAACGTACATAACATAACAATTTAGACAAAGTATCCAACAATCCACACGTTAAAACAAAATCCGTTTCAACCGAGTCATCGTCCCCACGGGCCAGAACGTAAAACCATAGACATCTAATTTGCGTTTTTAACATATGTCACAAATCACGAGGTACTCTAATAATGTCAAGATGGCCCATAAGAGTACAAGAGTGACATTTGTAAGCCTGTCACGTTCCTCTTCGGTTCTCACCATACGTTTTATATGTAAGCCAATCACGTAAATAGATCACAGAATGTGTGAGTTTGGCTAATTGGCTCCTTCTAATTAATTGACAGATAATCGTTACGTTCTTCTGTTAGTTTTGTGCGTGATACCGGTTAATCGATTCGGTTTCGAAAGTTAGTCGATTATTTGAATTTGTTCGCTACGCTAATTTGTTTTTTTTTTGTAATTTTGTCACGTTTTTTGTTTAGTGTCCGGACGATTAGTAGGTTTTCTTTTCTCGGTAGTATGCTGAGAGAGTCTTTGAAGGTACAATAAGGAGTATTTAACTGTTAAATTACTTCTGAGTTTGAAAATTTAAAATATTTTGTGTTTCATATTATTTAAAACTAGACATAAACAATAGAAAAGATTTTAGACCTTATCAGCACCATTACTTTCAAAAACAAATAACCATAATATTATCCTAAAACGTTATCACAACCAACTAATAGATATCATAAACCATAACTTTTTGAAGGAACGATTACGGGGTTTCAAGAATATCATTATTCATTCGTTATCAGGAGATCAACCAAAACGCCCTCGCGACAGAGCGACATGACAGGAACATCGACATCTTTTTGTCACTTGCCCAGGCGCAGATCAAAAGTCCCCGCAGTTTGTTCCTCTCAACTTTTTGTCGCAACAAAAAATCGGTGACGCGTTATTATTGATGTTTTAAATCAGGATCTTGTTTGATTGCATGTTTTTTCGGCTTGTTCAGTATTATCACGGTTGTCGGTTTGAGTGTAAGCAGGTATTTAATCAGGCGTGAAAAATTGATTTGGCCGCTGTGAATTAAGTTTAGTTACAGGTAGTTATAACTTAACTACAAGATGATTTAGTTGAGGAAAGTTACCTTCATTTTTAGTGTAATGTTACTAAAACAGCTGTCTTGTTCAAAAAAAGGGTATTAATTGGTGCTAAAAGTTAATTTCGCACTCAAACTAAGCTGAACTGACCAAATGTGATGGCAAGAAATTAAACTGTCTTTTGTTATGTTGACTTACTGTAAACAAAACGAACAAAAAGTATTACCAATCATAGTTAACAAATACTTTATTTTCAATCCCTTTTTCACATAAAAATATACCATATAGCGTCCGAGCCAACATTGGGCCATCCAAGACCAACACGCCAACAGACCAACTCTGCAGGTGCAAATGTTTTGTGCCGACACTCCGTCCGGTGTGTTGTCCGCCATATTAATTAACCTCACGTAATTAAAAGCCTTACTTTTGCTGTCATTTTTTAGTAAAGTGTGAGTAAATTTTAAGAGGATTTGAATAAATGAACGGCGGTTTTTGTTTTAATGTTAATAATTTTTAGAGTTCCGTACCCAAAGGGTCAAACGGGACCCTGTTACTGAGACTTCGCTGTCCGTATGTCACCAGGCTGTATCTCATGAACCGTGATAGTTAGCCAGTTGTTTCTACAGATTATTTATTTCTGTTGATGCTATAACAACAATACTAAAATCAGAATAAAATAAATATTTAAGGGGGCTCTCATACAAAAAAGTGCTCCGTTTTTAATGTTTCATCTTTCTGGAGCATCAAAACTTCTAAAGTGTGACCTATCAGCAAAATACGTTTCTTGAGTGTCATCAGACTTATTTCTGTATAAATATCCTACTAGTTTTTGTCCACAGCGTCGCTCGCCTTATGGGCGTCAATTTTCCCACGGCTTCCCAGAATTTCCTGAATCGGATCAATAATTCAGAAGATTACCCCCTACATACAAACTTATACACTAACTCTCTATAAAAAAAAAAAGTATTTATTTAATAATAAAACAAAAAACTGACATTGTTTAACTAGTTATCCCATACCCATTTATGACCACAGATTAAATCCGCGACAGAAATCAACACATCACTAACCCAATCCCCAATGGTACCAACTTACCGCTCCCAACTTTTTTGACCAAAGTAAAAGTTACTACTGGAATTTTAACTCCGAAAATGAGATAGGGAATCAAGTTAAGGCTCATTATTAGATACATGTTAAAGTAACGTGCCGGCCCACCCCGGTCTGGCGCCGCGGCCGAACCAAACTTACAAGCCTTTATCTAACATCTCGATGCAATGGAGTCGACTCATTGTAGTTCTTTTTTTGAAAGTGAAAGGGGAATGTTTTGTTCGAAGTTTAAACGTGTGTTGTGCAAATCGATTTGTTTTGGGACCGTAATATTTTTTATGAAGTGTTTTTTTTTTTTTCGAAATGACAGTTTTTTATTTTGATACTTATGCACAGTAGAGCTAAGCCAAGTTTAATTTATCAATCTTTTATAAGAAAATAGAACTTAAACAGATGGGCAGTTGGTGCATGTAAAATGTGTTTTAAGCTGCATCCGGTAAGACTGAAAGCCGACCCCAACATAGTTGGTAAAAGACATACCTATGATGAACACAGCTACTTCAAAGGCCAAATAGTCTCATGAAAATTAAACGACAAAAAAAGAAATGAAATACCACTCCACACCTCTTGTTTGGTCATCAAAGCTACCGTCGGGGCCTGGGATAAGGGAAACGAGATGACAACGCTTTTGTTAACCATTATTTATAGCGTTTTTTATCCACGACTTACTCTGACATTTTGTCTTAAATCACATGGCCATCAAATGTCTTTTAATATCTACAATACAATGCCGGTTGTATGTGGCGCTTACCTTTGCCTTTAAACAGTTTAGGCGCTGATTTTATGGTGTTTCGTACACTTTATTAAAATAAATTGAAGGTTTCTTTTTAGACGAGTAATTTGTAGATAAGGATTGAACGAAAAAAGTGTCTATAATTTTTGAGCAATAGATTAATTTTGATTAGTTTATAAATAACTTAGATGTGTTCCAAAAAAAAAAGCAAGAATTGACGCAGAATCGATAGCTATGGAAAGATTGGAGGCCTATACAGTGCCCAGCAGAAGGACAGTACAGGGTTGCCATATTAATATTAGAAAAATATGAAGTAAAAGCCGTTAGGTACTCCTTTCTCTTTATCTTATCTTACCTAGTTAATTAGCAAGATAGTCTTTCAGTTGACCCCTTTTCATGCCTCTATTACTACCACTTACCTACACTATTATGTGCTTAACATTGCTTTATCACTATTACATTTTTACCTTAAAGTTTTCTAATTAAATGTATCAAAGGTGTTACTTTAATATGAGTAACAAACAATGTGATAATACAAAACTTTTCGTGAGCAGTTGCCCCGCAGTGTTACCAACTAAACCAAGTATGTTCGGGCGTATAAATTCCTTAATTATTTTTTTAGTAATTAGTCAGATGGTGTTCGGTAGCGGAATTCGGCTTATCTTTATAGTCGATCGGGGTACTACGTTAGACGTAGGATGTACCCCACATGACGTTGTGTTGGTAAAGGGAAACTAGAAGTGACATACAACGCAATACATGGTTGAAGTAAATTAACATTATTATATCAAAACAAGATGAAAAAACATATAAGTATGGAAAAATAAGTTTTTATTTAAATGATCTTAAAAGAAAAAACGAAAAATTAACTCATGAACGTATAACAATACTGGCTGAAGCCCGCGTAGAAATTTTGATGTGTATTTACGTATTTTTTGAAAGTCAAAATTGTTGGCTGTGTGACAAAAATATTCCAAAGAAACTTTTATTCTATTTTAATTTAACATATCTTTGAGTAAAGAGTAAAGACCTAATACCAATCACATTCTAAATCTAAGAATTCTGATTTATATGAATGTAAATAACTTTATTCTAAATCTTTTCCATACCGCCTGAAATTCTAAATCGATGGTCTAACCCAAATTGTTAAAGTTACAATTCTCATTCAGTATTAATAGCTCAGGAATTTTAATTTGGTCACAAACTTCTTTATCAAAATTAAAATATAATTTTAATACTTTTAACGTGTTAGAACTTGGCTCTACACCTTGTATGCTAATCATTAAGCGCCATTTTCTTTTATAACAGCTGTTTAAATTTAGAATTATGATTAGTTTTTGCGCCGTGTTTTGCTTGTGTTTTACAATGTTCTACAATTGTCATAATGTCGGGAATAGTGATGATATCTGTGCTTACAAATAAGTTTTCTTTTTTCTAATGTCTATTAAATTTTGTCGGTGACAGACAGTATAAGGGTATTTAGGTGTAGGTTTCAATTGAGTATAAAAAAACATAGTGTTTTTTTTTTTTTTTTAAATCAAGCAATAAAATACGATTTTAAAGGAAAATACTTAAGTAACAATTAAATTCAAAAGATTCTACTATGACGAATGGACATGAAAGTGAGATTATAAAATAAAAGGTCATTTTTTTTTCCATCTCGCAGTTCTTATGTTTTTAGGGTTCCGTACCCAAAGGGTAAATCGGCACCCTGTTACTGAGACTCCGCTGTCCGTCCGTCCGTCCGTCCGCCCGTCCGTCTGTAACCAGGCTGTATCTCATGAACCGTGATAGTTAGCCAGTTGAAATTTCTACAGATTATGTATTTCTTTTGCCGCTGTAACAACAAATAGGTACTAAAAACAAAAATAAAATAAATATTTAAGGGATGGGAGACCCCATACAAAAAAGTGATATTTTTGCATGACTGATATTTTTGTTCGTTTTTATAAATAATGGTCCGGAACCCTTCGTCCGCGAGTCCGATTCGCACTTGGCCAGTTTTTTTTCATATTTTCGAAAACTTAACACAATAGAAATAAATAATAGTCAGTAACCTACGTAGGTTACTCTTGAGAATACGTAAAATCTCATTAACTTGACTAGTAATAAATTATATTGATTTATTTGAGTAAAGTTTATTGCTGTAGTCAAGGCTATCACGATTACTATTGTTTGACCTTTGTTTAACACAGCAAAATACGTACATTTAAGAGTTTATAAAAGTTGCTTCCTTAATTTAAAAAAAAACGAATAAGCTCTCTGTCCCGCGCAACTTCGTCTGCGTCAATTTTTCCCCGTTTTCGCAACATTTTTCATTGCTGCTCCGCTCCTATTGGTAGTAGCGTGATGATATATAGCCTATGTCCTTCCCCAGGTTGATACCTATCTTCTTGCCAATAATATTATAAATGCGAATGTCACTCTGTTTGTTTGTATGTTTGTTTGTTTGTTTTCGGCCCCTCATTTGAAATCGCCGATCTCAATCCATACCTAACGATATGCTGCTACTAAATGTGTTGCAATGGAAGGAGCGTGTAGATAAATAATAACAGCCGCTCGGTTCGATCTATTAAGCCGTGTTTACCTAGATTGGTCTGTGGATGGATGATCATAACCCATTACATATCCGAGTTTCCTACGTGCTTCGGAAGCTTTAAGCTGTTGGTCTCGACTGTCATTTGTAGATCTTTGACACTCATTACAAATAGTCAGTGACCTAATCTGATAACCAGTCTTACCAAAGGGTTATCGTATTACCCAGTACTAACTGGGTTGTGGAGATCAGCCTCCGTATTCACAAACGCTCAGATTCGATTTCGATTCGTAAAGTCATATGTCTATCTTGCTCGCTTTCGTAATGCCAAAACAAGATCGACATACGAGTTATCGAATCGGATCCGAGGCCTGATAGGCAGTCGCTTCATGTAAAATACTGGTACTCAGCTGCATTCGGTAAGACTGACATTCGACTCCAACATAGCGGGGAAGGGGCAGATAATGACGTTTGTTGCAGTATGTTCTTTCATAGAAAAAATCTCGAAAGCCTCTATATAACGCGATGCTGATCCCGTGTATGTGCTTATTTTAAACTAGCTGTCCCGCGCAACTTCGTCTGCGTCACATTTTCCCCGTTTTCGCAACATTTTTCATTGCTACTCCGCTCCTTTTCGTCGTAGCGTGATGGTATATAGCCTATGTCCTTCCCCAGGTTGAAATCTATCTTCTTGCCAAATTTCATTAAGATCCGATCAGCCGTTTAGTCGTGAAAATCGACAAACAAACAAACAAACAAACAGAGTGACATTCGCATCTATAATATTAGTACGGATCAACCGACAAAAGAATTTTGACATAAATAAAACCAACTTGGCAACTAAGATGTTATTTCGCTATATGGCTTCACTGAGACAGAAGAGGAACTTTTTTATGACATTTCTTCTGAAAGCCTTCCTAAAGTATCTTAAATCTCTTATCACCAATCTCCAAAACCACGTATCTTCCTCCATAATCCATAGAATCATAATAATCTTCTCTAATGTGAAATATCTTGCGATATCCTGGCAGTTTCGGTGTCAATAGGCGCCATTGATTTAGTTATACGTGTGTATAGTGCGGCGTCGCTTCGTTGCAAGATAAGGTGGAGTGACCGGCTGACGGCACCGCGACTGGAGGTAGAGGTTAAACTAAGATTAAACGATTTGTGGAGTTTCACCAACGTTTTAATTCTAAAGATGGCGATTCTAGGCTTCTGGTCCTTCGAGACTACATTTGTTTTTGTATTAATTTAAGGGTTTCAGCCTTTTTTTTTTGGGTAACTTGTTTTGCGGTTCTTTTTTTATTATATAGAACTTTCATCCGAACTCTGTCCCGCTCCATGTGGTTCTTCTATTCCAGTTTAGTTTTTTACCTACTCCTTCAGCCTTTTCTCGTTACAGAAGTAAATTATACACATTATAACAAACACGATTAAAATCCACCGGTAGCCCAAACACAGACACAAAAGAAAGAAACTCCTTACCCATCGGTTAACCGTAGTTAAGACGGTGCAACCCATCGTACTCGACCGAAGCCGCAAGAATGCGTCAATGTGCAGAGAACACCCCCACAACCCCGCACTTTAAAAAAAGAAGCGAAAATTTTCACTTCTACTACCAATTATCGCGCTCCGTAATGAAATTGAAAGAGGGATTTTTAATAAATCACCTTTTAGAGGCGCCATTTTGACACTATGTCAAAAATGATAAATTTATGGTCGCGTTGTTTTTTTTTTTTTATTGACCTGTAATCTAAGGTAATGGATCGTTTTAGTTGAAAGTTTTTTTTGTAATATGTTGTAAAACTGCAGTTTTTTTGTCATTGTTCTGGTGTCACGTCAAAACAGTGGTGTGTTATTTGATAATTTTGAAGTTTATGATAAAAAATGTCTGACCTTGAAAGATCGAACGTGTCAGCTACTCAGCTGTCATGTTAAGTTTATAGATAAAGAGCTTTCTAGTCCACTCCAAGTCTGCTAACAAATGACCCTGTCAATTCACATCATGACATTGTTAAAATGGAGAAGGCAAGGTATATAAAGCCCAAAGCAATTTAATAAATATTTGTATGACTTTGATGAAACCTGACAAAAAATTAAAATTAGATCAAATTACTTGCCAACACGCAGCGCGAAAATGCTTCAACCACACTACTTCTCCGTACGGAAAGAGGTGTTTGAGCTGGCTGAAAGGCTAATACCACTAATTACAGTAATGAGACCAACACCTATCCAGCCCTAGCTAGAATGCAATACCTTTCTACATCATCGCACTGCTCACTTAGTCTCGTTGAACTGGCTATGATGTCATCAGGGTGGGGTGCTCAGTTAACGAGAACCAGGAGGCCTCCTCTCTTTCTCCGAAACGTAACTTCGGCAACGAACGAAAATTAAACGCGTTTTTTAAAGGATTACAGTATACACATGGTAAAATACTTTCGCATCATAATCTTACTAGCTTTTTCCCAAACTTTCTTAGCGTCAGCTCCTAATCTAAACGGATGCAGCTGAGTATCAGTAATTTACATGAAGCGGCTGCCTATCCGACCTCCACAACCCTGTAACTGGGCAATACGATACCCCTTGGCAAGACTGGAATTCAGACTTTTCGTTTCTGACTAACTCGTAACGATTGTCAAAGATCTACAAATGACACCCGGGACAAATGTCTGAACGTGCTTTCCGAGGCACGGAGGAAACTCGGTATGTAAAGATGGTCACCCATCCACGGACCAACCTCCCTGTCCTGTGACCTGCGCGCCTGTTATTATTTAGCCACGAGCTCCTCGAGTACGAGGTAAAATACTTTGTGTGGAATTAAAAGTAAAAATGTACCTTTGAAGAGTACCATTGTACTCCGATAAAGGATTTTTAGAAAATGGCGAATTAGTTTTGAAGAAAGGGTTGAAGTTTGCGCTACTTGGATTAGGATGTCTGCATTCCATTGAATTTTGAAGACATTTTGCTGCATACGTTTGTAAATTTCATTTGCTCGATAACGTTAAAAATGCTATAATGTTGTTGATTAACCAAAATGAATAAATAGCATTTGCAATGCTATTCATTTTGGTTTCGTGTGTTTCGCAGTTTCTAACACTCATCAATAACTTATTAACCATTTTGGAATAGGCTATAATAATATCCTTGAGCCTCACTAGGATACCCTATACCATACAAGGTGTTGTTTTGCATCCTCGTCAAATTCAAGGAGGTAACTATGCTAATGATTCTCGTCCCGAATCAATTATAAAAAGGGTAGCTATTTTTATTTTTTTTCTTATTTACGGAAGTCGGTAAGTGTAAACCACCCTTGTTTTAAATGCGGCCAGTCTCATGCTCGCCCTATAACCGTCCTTCCACACATACAAACAATCTCTTACTTTAATTAGATAATTTCTTATTCCCTAAACCACGTTAAGGGGGTTATTTTCCTGAAGGAGATGTCAGCAAACCGGAAGGGGTCCGAGAGGGCCGAGGCCTGCCAGGGCTGCGGGTTGTTCGAAAGAGATACCGCGGCCCTGGAACACAAAGGGCGAAGAAGGAACATGGGTGGGTTTTAGTTAGTACAAGTCTGACACTCCCTCCCGCTCCGCCCAGAGCGGGAGAAGTCATTTGATGATTTCCCATCCGAAAAAAAAAAGAAAAAAAAAAGAGGTATTCTGAAATACAGACAAATTTAAACAACCAAAAAAATCAGTGTTTATTAATAATTAACTAGGTATCGTATTTTTAATTGGCTATGTATGCCTTTTGTGACAACCTCCTGAATTTCGACGAGGATGCAAAACAACACCTTGTATAAATATAATATCAAAAAACTTGAGAGGTGTCAAGGGACACCCGGATGGAACGAAGTTCCTTTCACGTACATAATATCAATACATTTTAGATTTAAGTTAGTGTGCGAAAAATAAAATATTTAATTTAAGGAAGATTAATCCTTAATTCAAAGCAATACGTCTTACTTAACTGCACAACCGAATTTGTACTTTGTAGTTCGGTCACTCAAAATAATAATCATATCTATCCTTACTCACATACACACCCCAATTGTACGTAATTTAAGGAAATTTAAACTTTATTTTAAAGAAATAAAGCTTGCAATAGCTTACTATAGCAAAAAGTGTCGTGACAACTTTTCGTAAGAATTTTTTCCGTCTAGCCCCCTTTCACAACGCGCGATAAGGAACTTCGTTCCAAAAGTGAATCACACGACACAGTAATAACCAGTTGGTTATTATTGTGTCGTGTGATTCAGTTTTTGCCAACTAGTCATAAATTCTAAAAACGGCTCCCTTTTCCCCACTTATAAAGAATCGGCATTGAAACTGCTAGGCTATCATTAGAAACCAGTCACAATATTGAACGGAGCAAAATTATAGCGACTGTCAATCAAAATATCCAACAGTAGCTAATTCCCACATGAAAGGGACGATTCTTCACTAAGAATTTTACCTTTTAAAGACAATTGAAGGGCTCATTGATTCATAAATTAATGATTGATTTGTAATTCGATTTATTGCGGAATTTGTGCTTCAGTCTGTCTTTATTTCGTGTTTGCTTCAAATAGGAGTGTTGTAGTAATATTTTTGCTGATACGTTTTTTGCCCTGGTTGGAGGCCTTACACTGAAGGCACTCACAGGATAGTCAAGTCAAGTTGAAGCCAGCCTCATCGGTTGACTTTCGAGATGGCCTTCAAAAAAATATTTGATTAGTTTCTTAATGTTTTCATCAAAATATTGTAAGAAATTGGCGGTTGGTCATATGCCTCTCCAATTGCACGCCACTCCAGATTCCTGCTGTGTTAGTACCTAATCATTAAAAAAGAACAAGATTTAATGATTTCCTATATTTCTGACTTGTGCGTAAGTGATCAGTTTTTGTTATTATGTTTAAATCTACATATTTATATTTCTTTGTATTCAAATGATTGGGAGAAAAAACTGCTTTTTCCCAATTACGGTGAATACCTGTATTTTTAAGAGCGACTGCCTATCTGACCTCGACAACCCAGTTAGTACTAGGCCAGATGATACGCCTTGGTAAGACTGGTTGTCAGTCAGTTGTGGCTTTCGGGCCACTGACTGAGTTTCATCTTATTACAGAATAAGAAGAAGATCTTATTATATTATACATAATGTCCAGCCTTTCTAAAGTCCTGCTTTCAGTAAAGGCATAAAACTGTCCTCTCACAGGATGAAACTTTTTTTTTTGTTTGTGGTGGGTTTGTCTTGACTCTAGTCTAGGTCAGAGATAACAGACACAAAGTCGACGATGGTACGAGCTTACCCAGAAGAGGTCTGTTCGCACTAACGTTGAAGAAATTAGGGTTGTAAGCGTTCGGAAACACAAACGCAGGCAGAGAGTTCCACTCCTTTGCTGTGCGCATTATGAAAGACGTTAGTGCGAATTGGTGGAATACCAATAAGGTAGAGATGGTAACTTGCAGTGCGTCTAGATGTCCGATGGTAGAAGGAGGCCGGTGGGATGAGGTCGTGGAGTTCTTGGAAACACTCACTGAAGTACAGCCTGTAGAAGACCGACAAGCAGGCAACCTTGCGGCGAAATTGCTCAGTCTAAACACTTAAAACTGATCTAGGATTCTTAGTACTAGGTACCTACTCATAAAACAGTTTCCCCTTTTCTGCCTCAAAATCAGCATAGTAACATAATGTTCGATCAAGTCACCACCTACAGGTTTACTCTACTGCTTGCGACAAGTATTAAGTTACGCGCGGTTACAAGCGACAACGTTTGTATTGGGTTACATTTTATAACGTTATAACTAGCTGCTTTTATTATAAACAGATGTTTTATTACAGAGCTACTTAATAAAAATCTTAGCTAATTAGAAATTTCGTAAGTATTTTTTGTCTGGAAAAAAGTCCTTACGTTCGTTTTTTTTTCTAGCTTGCTCTGTCTCACTCCTAGGCAAAGGCCTCTCTCCACTCCTTCCACTTCTCGCGAACCCGCTCGTCTTCCTTCCAGGTCTGACGGAACCTATCCAGTACGTCGATTCTGTAAAATTCAGACGACAACTCACATCGCTATCCACTGTCACTTCGCGTAAGGTTCAAAATGACCTTGATTTTGTACCCAAGGGAGCGTCGAAGTGACGGGGGAATTACCTTACAGAATGCCACTTCTTACGTCATCTCATACTTTATCTGTCAAAATCTCCCTGTTAATTTAGTTCAACTCGCTGACACGCTCGTAGTGGTGGTGCTAGTGTAAATTCGAATTCTCAACCGGGTTTTTAGAATGCCAATCAAGAAACTCACAGCGGATTCAGATTCGAAGTTCTAAGTGAGGTCTTATAGAATCACACCGCAGTTCGTCCCGCCATTTCCTTCGTGGCCTGCCGCGACCCCGCCTCACTGTGTCAGGGCATCAGTTTCTTGCTATTTCGGCCGCAGCAGATATGTCCTGCCCGGTCTCATTTGTGTCGGGCAGGCTTTTGAGCCACGTCAGCTATATTTGTTTTGGACCGCAGCATTGTATTTCGAACACGATCAGTTTATTTAACACGTAGTGTACTGCGCTCGTTGGCAAACCTTGACTTCTGGATGTTACTCAAAGACCAAGTCTGTGCAGGATTCAGGATTCGGTTTGGGCAACTAAAATTACAACTAATCAGAAGGCGGTAGAATGTACTGGTACCTAGATGTATGTATCTGCCGACTTGTCTGTTCCCTGATCATTATAATCTGGATCTCTTTAAAGTTTGAGTAAATCGGTTTTTTCTTGGTAAGCGTGCTCCACCCTAGGACGCAACGTATCATCGCTTCACATCAGGCGAGTAGCGGCCTAATACAAGCCTATTAATTTAGTATTAAAAAAAATGCATGATACCGTACATTTATTGCCACGACTCTAACTGTCGACGACTTCTAAAACTTATATTCCTAAGGACAGAAAAAGCGCATATGACCATAATAATCAGATAATTTTGCAGAGTAGTTTATGTTGATGACATCATGTTGCCTTCCACCAAATTTGATCAAACTTACCCCAAACTTATATTCTTTTCCACCTGCACGATGTAAACTGAAGACATCAAACCTACTTACTGCAACATAAAAATAAACACGTGATCAAACAGCTGATAATCGGCGTTTATTCTCGTCAACACGTCAAAGAAACCATAAACTATATTTTTATTGACAAACCTGCCCCCATAAATAATACCTGTCTAGTTGACGTCGCTACGGTAACTAGTACTATAAAATATTGCAAAAAGTATATCTATTTAATTATGTTTCGACCGATTCCGATTCAAGTTTGATTAGCTTAGGTATCAACATTATATACGTTAATCGGCGGTTTTAAAGGGTTAATTAGCTACTTCTAATAGGTAATGTACTACGGCACGTAAATCATTGTAATTTGAAACTAATGTTATGGCGATAAAAGTCACGCTATGGTTCATCGTTTATTACTAAACTCGACGTAATACCATTGTAGTATCTAGCACGAATAAAGAATTGCCAAACGAAATAAAAAATGTATTTAAGTAGATACAAAATTGAAATGAAAAGGAGAGGTACAGGATCTAAATGACTCGAGGTCGAGTAACAGTACACAAAAAAAAACACCAATTGCAAAAAAACTGAATGTACAAACACAAGATTTCAAAATTCACTCAGTGTTCAAAATCAGATGTTCAAAGATCACTGATAAAACGGTGAAACCATTCCCCTCTTTATCTCCATCAATACTAAAGAAAGAGATGAGGATATTATGAAATCTGTATTCAAAACACATGTTTGCAAGACACGACATCTATCAAGCTGCCCACGAAACGTTGCGGTGTTTATCACGTAGAGTCTATAAATAAGAGGCTAATGAGCTGACCAGCCTCTGATTATCCTTGTTCGATAAGCTTTACGCTTCCTGGATGCACATTTGATGATGATGTCAACGTTGCAAGGAGATCACAATGAGGTGCGCAGTTGTGATGTCGACATAATTGTTGTAGAGCAAGGCAACTCACGTCATTGTGCTAAGACGATCAATTAATAGGTTATGGTGGCTTAGAAGATGTACCAGTTCCGTTACTGTTAGTTTTACTGACGTTTAGAGGTTCATATCACACAACACACAAAATGTTCTGCTTCGGCGAGGCTGAGTAAGCGAGCGACAACGATAAAAGTTACGTAGAAATAAGTTATTTGTATGTCATTCTTTACAGCAAAAACTCCCTTACTTGCAACTCCCACAAGTTATATAGCAAAACTTCAAATTTGCAGACAAATGTTCCCACAAATGAAGTTCCGCGTCTCAGGACTAGACGCGAAGGCCAAATACATCCTCCTACTGGACATCGTAGCCGCTGACGACTACAGATATAAGTTCCACAACAGGTAGACCACATTCATTGCCTGCTGGACCTCACGTCATCCTCGTCTTCACGTGTATGCTTCTCAATGTACATCAACCGAGACTTTGGCGTCAAACTGACGCCAGATTGCCGGCTTCACGTTTACAGATATCACCGTTGATTGGAGATGCTCATTCCATTTTAACAGCGTTCCGTTACACGCATGTTTTCATTTAGCTTGTGATTCTCCCCACGCAATGCACTAGTTCCCATCACGAAACGATTCCGATGCGTTCGTTAATTGCGCCCAGACAATTTGTACGAAACACGCTTAATTTAAGGGCAACGACATCGCACGACAACTGGACACCGCCTGGATCCGACGATTAAGGATTCAACTCGCATCCAATGGGTAATATCATTAAAATATCTTTGTCTCAAACGCCGCAGCGGTAATGTAAAAAGCCGGGCCGACACCAGAGGTGAGAAATACCGACGCGACTCTTACTGTTCTCCCAAATTAACCAAAATTGGAGCTGAAGTCGCAGCGGCAATCTCCTTGGGAGATCTCGGAGACAAAAAACATAACGAGTCTTCCGGGTGTCGTGAACATCCTTCAGAGCTGCATCTGAAATCGATAATCATCGTATTTGATCATACATTGTTTGATCCCCGATGACAAGCTGCGATAAGGTTCGTTCCTCCGCCTTCAGCCGCAGGTTTGGCAACACCGAGATGCGGCCGATAAACTTCGATTTAATATCCGTTAATTAATACGACCCGAGCATTCCGGTCCAAAATGCGACTGTGAGTCAGCCGTAAACCGATACAGACGCCGACAAAGGCGGCCGCCTAGCGCCGTTAATATGGTAATTAATTATTACAAATCTTTCGTACATAAATTACTTACCAATTACTAGATGGGATTCTAAACGAGATCCAGACGGTTTTTTCTTGGAAGCTTGTATCGTGAAGTATTCGTGTAAGATGGTGTAACACAGCATTTGATCACGTGCGATGGTCACGATTTCGCGACTGTGCAAAACCGCACAATGGACGCGCACCTCGCCATCTTTGGTCCGTCGTGGCGGAAACATGGGCTTTTTGTGTGTCGCAAATGCTTTATAACACCTCGTCGTGTCTCACTGATTAGACGAAACACAAACACGAAACGCGAGCGCTCCAACGGATAATCCAGTTGCCAATAGTCTGTCGGTCACTAGTTTATATTGGCGACATAAAATGAATAAAATCTAATTAACACGGCGTAAGATCACAAGCTAAACACGCGTTTGTTCGTAACATGAACATAAAAAGTGAAACTAGTTCAACAACATGTCTCACAATCGACGTGATGTCAAATCGTTGTCGCAAAAGAACAAGTCCCAATCCATGTTTTTCTCTCGATTGCTTGCAGACGTATGTTTCCTGCCTACAAACTCCGCGTTTCTGGTCTTGATAAAAAAGCAAAATACATTTTGCTAATGGACATCGTAGCTGCCGACGATTGCAGATACAAATTCCACAACAGGTATAAATAAAGAGATGGAATTAAATTAAAATAAGAAAATCGTAGAGGGGCTAAAATAGTTGATCTTATTTTAATGTAATTCGTTGACATAAACGAGAGGCAAGAAGCATGCGTATTGTTGCAATTATGATATGTGATATTTGAGATCTGCGTCAGACATTAGGTACCGGGACGAATCAACGATTTTTGCTGTCTTTTCTGCATTCATTTCTTTTTCGAGTTACATTTTGCGACGAGATTCCATCGTTGGGGATTCAAGTCCATTTTTTAAGACCACATTAGCATATTCTGTTACAATTTACATTTTCTCTTGACATCGCACATTTCGGTATGAATAATCGTTGCACGCAGATCTTTTATTCACATTGTTTCTTATGCACTGTTGTCTGTAGAACTTAATAGCTTATTTGTCTTACTTGCAGCATGTTTTTCACCATCATTAGTATCTTAGTGCATGTCTAACGCTTTCGAAACGAGGACACCGATTGCTTCAATAAAATTCATTATTTCGCCAAATTCGAAATTGATTTCTTAATGCCAATGTAATCAATCAATTAAAACAATATCGATACAAAGATTTCCTACTAATGAACTATTAAAAAAATCATGTCAATCGGTCAATACTTTCTGACAATTATGGGAAGAATTTTTTGATTGATTTAATTGGTTTATTAAGTCAATTAGAAGGTTTTTTGTTTGGTGTTCTTGACTTTGTTCGTTTGTTCTCGGAGTCGGTGGATGGTCGCCGGGAAGGCGGACCCTGAGATGCCGAAGAGGATGTACATCCACCCCGACTCCCCCTCGACGGGGGAGCAGTGGATGCAGAAGGTGGTTTCCTTCCACAAACTCAAACTGACGAACAACATTAGTGACAAGCACGGTTTCGTGAGTACCGACTTCTTTTTTAGCTGCGGAACTGTGAGGGAAAGGAGCTGAACCATTTCAGATTGTCTGTTTTTGTCTCTTATGCTGCTGCTGCGTTCGAGTCCTAAGCCCAATATGCAGGTGTAGGTACTAGAATTATCGGGTAAAATCCGCCTGAGTGGTCTATTACCTGAATAACGTCTTATTAAAATGACTGCGATGAAATAAAACCAAAGAAAGAAGAATCTTTTTGGGCACGACCACCTGAACCAAATATGGTGGTGTAGGTATATATATATATATAGTATATTTTTCATAAACGAAATTTAAAGAAGCCACTTCAAAATTTTAAAACCAGACAACGTTTCTGAATCCCAAAGTTCAGCTCCTTTACCAAACCTTCACGGTTTCAAAGCCTAATACTTTCCACTTCATGCACCTTTTGATCACCAACGAACAATTATACACAAAAATTGTTACCAACAATAGCATTATACCGCATCCGAAAAGTAGCAGTCTGTTTCTTTTTTGTAACTTTTTCAACAAAAACTTTATAATGTGGGTGATATTATAATTAAAACGAGGTTGGGCAGGACCCCTGCGGTTGTCTGCGGGACCCCTTTGTGTCTGTTACGGCTATTACTGATATTTACATTGGGTGCCCATCATCTTACCTTAGTTCAATAGATTATCGCCATGTTAAGCGCACTTCAGATGTTTAAAGTTTTTTTTTAATAGCGTGTTGATAGGGAGTTTTATGTTTGTATGACAGGTTTTCATTCTGTATCATTTTGTTGTTATTTATGTGTTATGAACTTATGAGTTGCGGATGTGCTGACATTTTGTCGGATTTTATAACTTTTTCATTGCATTTACGTATTTCTTGATTCAGATTTGTACTAATTTGAAGAGGCCCCCAGTTTATCAACCTCCTATATTGTCGGGTCACTCAGAAGTGACCTGTCATATTTTGACAACAACATTGGCGCCAGAATGAACCATCTGTCACAACTGAACCGTCGAAACTGTCAATATTTTTAATAAGATTTCAGAACATCCCATTTCATTCAAACCACCCAAAATCCGATTAGGACTAGACAAAAAAATTGCGCAGTCCAATTTCCAAAAAAGAAAAGAAGCTTCTGTAAAGTAAAAGGCGGGATCTTTTAGTAACTTACACTTGACCGTTTACACGACCGCGATCCAATCATAGATAACACAATTGTTTTTTTAATTCGCTTTATGGGCGCTTGGTTTTTTTTTGTTTCTTTTTTCTGGATGTCAGGCCTTTTGTCTTTGACGAGGGACGAAGGTAATTGAAATAACGACGGTCGTGGAGAGGTATGCGTAGAATTTTGACAACAGCTGACGACGTCGACGCGAGTGATGTATATTTTTGTATTTTTCATCTGTCGCTTATGAATGTGTTGCATTTGAAGTACTGTTTTCGTTATTGTGTATTTATAGTACGAAAAACTATTTATACAGACTACTTCAGTAGATCAGATACTAAATTTACAGATTCGGATAAAACATAGAGATTTCAATTGAATTTGATGGGTTTTTTAACGCATGTTTTGGCTATCAGAAAAACCACAAAAATATTTGACATGACTGGAGTTTTAAGCAAGTTAATGCTTTTCCAATTAACATAAATCGTACTTTTTCAATCAAACCCTATAATTAAAAGACGCTCCTATTGTTTTCTATCTGCAAAAGAAGGGTCTCGTGGAATAAAAAAAACGGTAAAACAGCTTGACAAGATAAATGTGTTTTGTTTTAAGTTTTTTGTCCCCCGCACTGACGAACATGCCGATTTTCGGACGACCATCGATATTTTATACTGATATTATCGAAACAATCGTTAATAACGATCATTTGAAATATTAGGCTGTTAATGTTTTGGGATGTCCTTAAAAAAATATTTGGTTCAATATTAGAACAATGAAATTTCTTGGTGTGGTTTAAAAAACTTATTCAAGTATGTACAAAATTTGATGTATTACGAAAAAAAAAAACCTTTTTATTTATTTAAAAATGACCTTATACAGGGTGTAACGGAAAGGGTATATACATCCTTAAGGGTGTGCTACAGACCATCAAACTGAACAAGTTTCTCATCATAAAAAAAAAATTACAGCAAAAAAAAATATCTGCTGCCTATACATTTGGGTCGAATAGGTATTGCAATTTTCTATGGGGCAGCAGATATTTTTTTTGCTGCAAAAAAAATTTTATGTTGAGAAACCTGTTCAGTTTGATGGTCTGTAGCACACCCTTAAGGATGTTTATACCCTTTCCGTTACACCCTGTATACTTGTCAATATTATGGAATGAAGTTCGATTAAATTTTATTGTACGCGTATAAATTCGACACAAATTATTAGTTACGAAAAACTATAAGCAATACAGGGTAGAACACATCCCACATTTACGCACAAACAGTTTCCACGTTTTCACTATATCATTCCGAAAAAATCTATGGGGGCTTCATATCAAATTTTCGTCGGTAATAAAAACAGTGGAGACCACGGATCGGTAAACGTAGCGTAGGACGTCCTCAGACTCGGTGGAGCGATGATCTTTGCAAGGCGGCTGGCAAGAGCTGGATGAGAGTGGCCGAGGATCGTGCTCAGTGGCGTGTCATGGGAGAGGCCTATGTCCAGCAGTGGACGAATACAGGCTGATGATGATGATGATGATGATGAATAAAAACAACTGCTATACCTACAAAAATGCATGGAACATGAACGGTCACAATGAATGGAACAGCTGGTTTAAAAAAACATACTGATGAAAAATTTTTCAAACTGTTTGTGCCTCGTTGTCATCCACCCTGTATACATAAATACAGAGATCTCTTTTGCATATTTATGGCTAAACTAGACCAATAAAATAACAGGGCGAAACTCTATAATAAAGGCGTTCGTAAACAAGGTTTGATAACTTAATATTTTACAATTATCTATGAAGTGTATGTCGAGTAATTGGTGTAGATGTAATTTTGTAAAGCGGTCGCCGACTATAATTAACTTGTTTTCATATAAATATCGCTGGAAAACTAGCGATAACCCTGACTTCATCCACTCGATACTTTCAATAAAAAAATTGTGAACTAATAGAATAAAAAAAAACCGGCCAAGTTCGAGTCGTACTCACACGCAACCACAGGCTTCCGAAGCACCAAACAATATAATAAAAATATTTTGAAGGCCCATCATATTTGTATTCGTCGTATTGTAGTTGTAGTACATTCAACAGCCGTTCTACAATCCTAATTTTTTTCATTTTCCTTCTCTTACTTTAGAAATTAAGAGGGACACACACACATCTTACTACTTTGGAAGTGTCATCTTTCAAACGATTGACTTTGAGAAAAAGAAAAAAAAAATTTCAAGAACCCTAATTTGACTTTTAAGGTTCAAGTTTTTTTTTTAATGTTGTGTGCACTTGTGGCGTGTGCTAAATTAAATAAACCCTTTTTTTCAAACTTGTTTTGTAAGAGGTACTTGCAAATATGGTCCGTTTATAATTAGATTATAAAGATACTTACCCACTGTTCTAAACGCCATCTCAAAGGCTTACTTACAACCGTAGCCCATTAGCCGATTCCCAAACGAATTAAGTACCTACCATTTGACAGATCATATCTCCTAGCCGCTAATAAAAACTTAAAAACAAACGTTTGGGACTCTGCCCGGGCCGTGAATCAAGCAGGCCATATATTGACGGCAATCGCGTTTATTTACAGCGCCCTTAATTTTATTGCTGAGGCTGGCTAAAGCTAAGTAAGCCGACAGAGGTACTGTAGGCGATTAGTTCGGTCATTTTGGTGATTTCATTTAATTCGGTGCCTTGAAGATGCTCCCTAAATATGTAGGAAGTTGGAAGGAAAATTTTGATACTTTTATTTATACAAGCTGTTGTTTTGTATCCTCGTCAAAATTCAGAAAGTTGTCACAAAAGACATAAATTATCAATTAATACTACGGAACTTAGTGAATTATTAATAAACGCTGATTTTTTTGGTAGTTTAATTTTGTCAGTATTTCAGAATAACCCCCTTAGCGTGGTTTAGGGAATAAAATTATCGAATAAACATTTGAAATTGTTTGTATGTGTGGAAGCGCGGTTATAGGGCGAGATTCAGACCTGCCAGGGTTGCGGGACTGTTCGAAAGAGATACCGTGGCCCTGGAACACAATGGGCAAAGAAGGAACATGGATGGGTTTTAGTCAGTACAAGTCTGACACCGCTCCGCCCAGAGCGGGAGAAGTCATTTGATGATTTCCCATCCGTAAAAGAGATTCAGAAGGACCGTGTTTAAAACACGGTTGGTTCACACTTGTATTGTATTGTATTGTATTGTATAGCGGGCTGATTTCCGCAACTCCACGTCTAAAGCGCGTATTTTGCGTACGGGTGGGAACATTACTCCAACCACCCCAGCTCCCCGAGAAAGGCCAGCTGCCCCTTGGTGTTGCTGACAATCTCGCGGAGAGTACCTGGGTTTCCTAAGTACTTTGCCCTGTATGTTGCAACCTCTGGGCAGTATTGGTTCACACTTACCGGTTTCCGTAAATAAGAAAAAAAAACTATCCATTTTATTATTGATTCGGGACGAGAATCATTAGCATAGTTACCTCCTTGAATTTGACGAGGATGCAAAACAACACCTTGTAGAAAGATTTTCTTTCTTTCCTTCTTATTCTTTATTAAAGCTTATGTTAGCTTAGCTTTACTAAGGTGAGGTTAATACAGATTTTGAGTTGTGTCGATTTGAAAGTTATTCATAAAAAGGTGGAAAGCTATGCAAGAAATAGTCACCTTACAAAATTAATCATTTTGCAATAATAGGGGTGATCACATTTTTTTTTTCTTTGTCCGTCGGGTAGTTTATTGAAAAGTATTGGACACATATTTTTTCTTTTTTCACGTATTCATAAAATTACGGAGATATATTGAGTTGAAATGGCGCATGACGTCACATGTAAGTAAGTTTTATACCTACTTGTGACGTAGTGAGCCCCCACTCTCTAATGAGTTTTAACTAAGTAATTTTTTGATATTTTGAAAAAACAGAAAATACGTGTCTTATGTTTTTGTATTACCTGTCTGACGGACAAAATAGAATGTCGTTTTCTTTACCCAATCCGCACACCTATTCACTAGCCCGGTTTCGACCAAAGCAGAAACGAGTGGAGAAATGCAAGAGACGCGAAGTGGAATTCGACGAATGCGATTGGTCGATTCCCGCGCACGTCTCTTTGCCCCACTCGACTTCGCTTTGATGGAACCGGGCATTATTATTTTGTCGCATGGCTTCGCGACGCGCCGCAACCAATGTGCTAAAGTCCTTACAGTCGTCGGCACTTTTATTGTAGTGCTAACAACCGAGATTGCCGTGGCGACTTTTAGACTTAAAAGTCGCAAAAAGCGTTTAATTATATTATCTTCGATGCCTTTTATCAATCATTGTGGTTTTATGTGTACCCCATTAATTAAAGGTATAAATATTTCAGAATGAAGGATTATATTGGTATACTATAGAGGTTTTTGTCTTTGTGGATAATTTAGGGTTATTTTAAGTGGTGTATGAGCAAATAAAATGAGTCTGCGCTTTGCATTTATTGGCGCCTTAGATAATCTGACCTACCTATCATGCATACATTTATATATTTACTTGATTCGCTTTAAATAAGTAATCTAACTCTTAATCAGTCTAAAAGACTAAGACCGAGATATATAAATTTTACTTAGGCACTTGTAGCCAGTTGTGCGGCTGTGACAAACATAACGCTTAGCTAAAGTATCATGTAATGATCTATTAAAGATCTCATCCTAAGAGCCACCCATAATTAGGAACAAGACATATAATATGGTCTTCTATCACTGCAATTTTGTACTCTACGTAACTAGAAACTATATCTCTCTGCATGCAGTCGAAAACCGCACAAAAAGACAGCTCATCATAGCTAATAACATCAAAACATCTTGATTCTACTACAAAAGATATACAAGTATCAAGCCTATTCAGTCTCAATAATCGGGGGTCTATTCTCTAAAGTTTTTTGCGAAAAACATCTTGAGCATTGAGGTTACTTCTGTAATACCGAACTGAGGTAGCTTTAATACATCGATGTAGAGTATTAATTGTCTATGGCTTAACGTTTTCATGCGTTAAATTCTTTTCAAGTAGCGCTTTGTTAGACTGCCATCTGTATCTTGTAAAAAATTTGGCAATAGAGATTTTTGTCTATCGGTTAAAATTCGTGTTTATACTGGATGTTGATGTTCAGCTGAGTAAAAGATAATATTAACTAAATTGAAGTAGTTATTGTACTTGCCAACCCTATCAAACGTCAAGTCTTTTAAGACCTAAAAAAAACATAGATACGTCACTCGCTCGCTCTCAATCGCATATTAGTAACTTTTAAACATCGTAAATGAACTTATCAAGTCAAAAGTTCGTTAAACCATTACATAACACAAGGAACTCTCAAAACTCCCCAAAATTTCTCGGAAACTTTTTCCAAATAAGCCTCTAACTAAACTTAACGTATTGCTCAATTACAAACAAAAAATTTAATCGACAACTCTAAGGTTTCTTTTCCTTTAACTTTCGACCATTTCTGTTACTTACGCAAGAAAACTTTACGTTCATACAAACGTGAATATATATAAATAGGGCTACAAAGGTCGGGCCGGTGCTCGTTCGAGCAGGGAAGGGCCATATGCTCCGTAATTTATATACAGTTATTGATCAAAAGGTGATGTCCTTTGGCAGCCATTCAGGCGATATGCACAGCCCCACCGAATTGTTCTCTATTAAGGGCGATAAAATCTTGCGAAGGGGCTATCGTCTTAACGGTTCGATAGTGTTCCACTGGATTAATTATCGAGCGGTACGGTTCGCGGTTTTGAGAATAGATACAGTTCAACGTTCCAAGGTATCTTGGAACATTGTTTTGCGAATCGATAAGATGTAATGTCAGTGTAAGTGTTAGCTTTTTGTGTAAATTACTGGCGGAAAATAAAAGCTAGAAAAGATTCTATTCGCTTTTTATTAAAGTCTTTTTTTTTAGTAACTTGCTACTCAATCTAATCATCTCTAACAAAAGGATTCCTCAACAGATCTTTTATCAAAGAAGCATTCTTTTTTCGGCAAAAAAGACAACCCAAAGAAATATCAAGACATCTTAATCCAAGTAGCGCAAACTTCAACCCTTTCATCAAAACTAATTCGCCATTTTCTAAAAATCCTTCATCGGAGTACAATAGTAGTTTTCAAAGGTACATTTTTACTTTTAAATCCACACAAAGTATTTTACCATGTGAATACTGTAATCCTTTGCAAAAACCCGCTTTTCGGTACACTTTGATTACGGCTGGCGCCAGCACGGTTTTCAAATGACTTTAAGTTGATTAAAAATCATAAAAGTTGATATTGGGCAGTGATAAAAGTTCGCTTTCGGATTTCGAGTTGATTGGTCACTTTTTTTTTCGTTTATCAAGTTTTTAGTCGGTGGTCGATAAGTTTTTTTGAGAACTTTTCATAGGTTTTTGTTAGTTTTTCGGAGGTGTTTGGTAGTGGCGTGCCTACGGCCCAACAAGCGGCAAGCTACTACTAGGTACTAGGTTATAATGACAAGCCAAGCTTTAAGGCATGTATCTATACTAATATTATAAAGCTGAAGAGTTTGTTTGTTTGTTTGCTTGAACGCGCTAATCTTAGGAACTGCAGATCCGATTTGAATAATACTTTCAGTGTTAGATAGCCCATTTATCGAGGAAGGCTATAGGCTATATATCATCACGCTACGACCAATAGGAGCGGAGCAGCAATGAATGTTGCTAAAACGGGGAAAATGTGACGCAGACGAAGTTGCGCTGGACAGCTAGTGATATAATATATGTCCGCCACTAGTGACTGATGAGATGACAAGTAATAGAGAAGTATGGAAGAAGAAGTCATGCTGCGTTGACCCCAAATAAATGGGGCTAATGGCAGGAGAAAGATTATTATGAGTCACTTTTCCGGTTTGGTTTTTGGAACCTTCGATTTATATAGGTACTATCCAATCCACGATAATTTAGTAGGAGTTCGTTAAAAGACACCTAGATTACTTGCGGCAGGCAGTGAATTCGTATTAAGAAGATTTAGAGAGCTCTGTCTCGTAGAAAAATATTTTGTAGAAGAAGAGCTCTCTTTCAGTCGACCAACATTATACGAGTATCTGACCATTATGTATCCAGCACCATAAGCCAGTCATCATGTACCTATGCTTGTCCCAACTCGGCTTAAGATCGGCTGCCAGTTCAACCGTATGAAGCCGAATACCAGTATTTTACAAGGAGCCTACTGCCTATCTGACCTCCACAACCCAGTTACTGGGTAATCGTTCTTATGTCAATAATGAAGACAAAGAGCACTTAATTCATATTATACCGAAACTTAACTGATCTATCAAACAGATGTTTGTTGACACGAGTAGATACAAAATAGTATCAGTATAGCTTTACTAGTTAGTTCTCCATTTGTCATCTGACCCCAGATGGGGTCATACTCGCCAGTGTAAACACAGCCGTTTTTCAAACGTGTACACTCGGCCTTATGTTTTTGTACTTGTTCGGGCTTATAGGGCTGTCAAAGATTAAAAAGTTTAATAAAGAAAAAGACTTTTTTCTGAGAAGGAACATAGAATATGTAAAGTGGATTTAAGTCTAGATTTCGATGTTAGCCTTTTGCCTTGGATGGAAAACATAATATTATTATTAGCCCGTATCGTCCCACTGTTGGGCAAAGGCCTCCCTACCTTCCTTCTACCTCTCACGGCTTCTTCCATCTGACTTAATCTACAGCTGAACAGACCATTGTCAAAGGAGTCCAGATCACCCCACCATCACTGTCTAGGCCTGCCGCGATTTGGCTTACCATTGAGCGGAACCTACCAGGTCGTGAGTTTGGGCAATTCTTTTGACATACCTACGGCAGACTTCAGCATCTTCCTACCCTAGTCCTATGTTTCTTGGGGTCAGCGCAACACGTTTTTTCTCTTCCATTCTCCACTGTTTATCGTCATACGGCAGACATGTCCAGTCTAATTCCATTTAAGCGTTGCATCTTTCAGTGTCATCCTATATTTTAGGTTCATCATTATTGGTTACCACCATTGAAACCACAGACTAAAATAAAAAAAAAACAGCAAGTCGAAGGCCTGCGCCGATTGTCAGGGCTTACGTCACTACTGGCTTCTAAATCTGTCAATGTCAACGGCGATGAACCACAGCATATAAAATATAGTTACTCTGTGTTGATTCACCAAGCAGGTTTCAATGCAGCTCTAAATTACTTGTCGCCATTTATTCCGTACATGGTTATGGCTTTACCACTAATCGTAACTTTGTATCTCGTCAGGGTTCAGAGGTGTAATTAGAATTTAGAAATAATTTGTGAATGTGAATAAGTATTTATTAAAGGTGATAGACCTTTAATAAATATTCTCTTTAGTAGCCTGTTTGTGTTTTATAGCTGCAACGTGTGTAAGTTTAAAACGATATTAGTGGTAGGAGTTCGCACGACGACCAATCATCCTATAAAAAACCAGTTTATGCGGATCTGTCATTGTACGAGAAACCTATACGAAGCGAGATCATGTTATACTGGAAATATATAACTTGATGTGTCGCCGTGTGCGCATCCTGTGCTTTAAATACAATTTTTACGGATAATTTCATAAATGTTTCCCAACAGATCACTCCTGTCATTGTCAAGCAAATGCCATTAGATTCTTGCAGCACCGTACGTCCTTCTTGTATAATGGGTTACTAAGGTTTTCATATTTTCGACTGCGTGATGATTTCACAATTTGTTGAATTCATAGAATATTGTTATGGTCTTTTGCATTTTTTTTCTACTGCAGTTCTGCAGGATATAAGAGTCTGAGACTATCTTACCGTATTTCTTCATCAGGGCACCTGCTGGCCTACCAAGACGACTTAAAGCAGTATTGTTTTACTCTTATTCCAGTGTGGGAAAGAGACGGAGCTATACAGGATGTCTAGCGCCATCTCTTTCCCAAACTGGAAAAGGAGTAAAACAATCATGTTTTAATACGTCATGGTAGGCCTCCTGATCTGCCCTTTTAAAAACTAAATAAAATATTGTTTTAAGCTTTCACAGTTTATAACTAAACTTACACTGTCACTTACGGGGTATCTTCCGTGATAAATGTTTATTGTGCCATGATCTCGGGATGCCATCCCGCGATCATGGCACTTGCAACAACGTCAAAATATCAGGAGCTTACAATAAACAAAAAAAATAATGCGTGGTCCTCCGCGCGGAAGAAGTGAAACTTCGTAATACTACACGCATGCGTTCGAGTGCCACGCATTCACTCTCGCTCTGTCTCTTTCTATTCCCCCTCCATGCTAGCGTTAAACGTTTAACGCAACCTTGTTCGAAGTCGCATAAGAAGTTTCACTTTGAATCACGGAAGATATCCAAGGAGTGACAGTATAAGTATAGTAACTTAAATGTTTCAATTCGATATTCACTTTCTAATATTTTATTGGAAAATTCACCAAATAGTTCATTAAATTCATCTCTAGGTATATATCTTTTTCTCCTGCGGCAACCCTCAGTTGTTCTCGTCTCGGATTAGGGCTTCGGTGACGTAATCGATAGGCTAGTGCTGTAATCCGGGCAGGTCTCGCTGCGGTCGTATCTATACGTGTGGAAGTGTAGACATCACTAGTTTAAAAAACAATAACGCGAGTGTTTCCGCGTGTCTATGGTGCGCGGAGTTTTTGGTCGATAACCCGTGCTGGGCTCGCTTTTGTGGATAACAGCCCACTTCAAAGTCAAACTCAAAGCATTTATTTCAATTAGACCATTACAGGCACTTTTGAAAGTCAAAATACAAAAAAAAACGCGAAGCTACAGTCCCAGTCACAAGGCATAATAACTTGTGAAAGTACCGTAGTTGCCCATTCCAAAGCGTAGATCTCTGTGGAGAAGAATGGGCAAGAAACTCCATGGACACTCTTTTCTTCGTCTTAGATAAGGGGCCTAGGTGTCTGAGTCACAGCATTTGGATCGTTATACAGGCTGGAAGAGACACCAACGCACAAACGGTTATAACGTATACAGAATATCAGTCTAAGCCTCACATGGAATTTCTTCATCATCATTATCTGCCTAGCCTTTTCCCAAACTGTCTTAGGGTTGGCTTCCAGTCTAACCGGATGCAGCTGAGTACCAGTATTTTACATGAAGCGATACAGCCTGGTGACAGACGGACGGACGGACGGACGGACAGCGAAGTCTCAGTAATAGGGTCCCCTAAAATAAAAAACTGGCGAAGCACCTCTGCCTGACACTTCGGGGATTACAAGCGTAATGTTATGTTATAGGTAACTCTCAGAAAAATTCAAACTGTTTTTTTTAAAGAGATGCTTTTTTGCACTTTCAACCAGACGGAAAAATATCATCAAATATTTTTGAAGGCAAAATTAAAAAAAAAATGCAAAAAAAAAAACTCAATGTTAGTGCACATGCATGCAGTTCCCACCAACACGTGATACTTCGCAAATGTTTGCGCGCCCGAGTTGGATCAAATATTTGTCCGGGATCAAGTTGGGATCAAATACATTGATTTGGCACTTCACTACCGATGCCGTTACTTTTGAAACTCGCTTGTTTTAATTTGTTTATGAATGACGCAACCAGTCTTTAAATTCAAGGGTTAGCGTGATACCCATTACCCAGTAACTGGGTTGTAGAGGTCAGATTCGCAGTCGCTCTATGTGAAATAATACAGCTGCGTCTGGTAAGACTGGAAGGCGACCCCAACATAGTTGGAAAAATGCTAGTACGATGATGATGATATGAATATAGGAGACTGCCCTGGAAAAAAATCTGTACTTATGGTGAAAACTTAAACCAAGTAAATCGGTTGTTTTATTAACCTTCTTATGTCTGTGAAGTATCGCTAGCGAATCTAATTTTACCCTGTCTTAAACTCGATAGTCAAACACTCCTCACTTACAATCGAGAACCCAAAGTAAACACAGCTAATCTATTTGCCGGTCAGTATTGACCAAACTCCCTCGCTACATGTAAAAGAGTGTCAAATGTGCGCTTTTGTTTTGACCCAACTTTCGCTGCAAATATTTGAGTTTCACACTTGACAGATTTTAATACTTAGGGGGATAAGATTTCCGATCGAATCGATAGGATAGGGGATGGTTTGAATGGGAGTATTGGAAGTGCGTGACAGTTACTGCGAAGCCCGAAAGTCTGACAACCAGTCTTACCAAGAAGTATCGTGTTGGCTAGTAATTGGGTTCCAGATATCACATAGGCAGCTCCATTGTAAAATACTAGTATTTAGCACATAACTGACAGTTTGCAATACATCGAGGTGTCATTTTACTGATCCATAATTATGCTTTACACATTTAAACCTGCTTGAAATTGTTGAATAATATTAAACGCACAATAAAACACTGCGCACATCATATCAAATCAAAATACAATATAACACAGCGACAAAAACACATACCAAGCATTTTTCTCTGAACAATTACTGTCGTCAAAGTTGTCCCGACAATATTTCTTCTTAAACACATTCACTGCGAAAATCGTAACACCACTCGCATCCGGAATCGCAATGGCTTGTACAACACGGACGGACAAAGATACTAACATTTTTTATTGGCGGCATCAGAGGTATTGAAAACAAATAAATAATTCAACAAAGCTGAAAGGGAATGCCGTATCGCGTGAGGGCTGTGCGTGTCGACGCGCCGGCAGCCATTTTGTAACCCAAAAATTGGCGGGAAAATTGAGAAAACGACACTTCTATGTACCACAAAGTCTAATAAACTCACACGTAATTTATGCTAACGACCAAACGCCCCGGATTGCTACGGAAGCATTAAAAAATAAAACAACGAAATTATTCCGAATTATTCTCTAAAATATTCGAAATGATTTTTGGAGCGAAGTTCGTAATAAGGAGGTTTTATTGCGGGACCCAAAGTTTTCAGTTTGATGTGTCTATTAAATTCTTTGCGGTTATTATCGGGTAGGATATATTTCGGAGCTTCTGTCGGATTCTTTAAGTTTTCGGCGTAAGAATAGTTGAGGAAGAATTTTATAGATAAAATTCGTTTGGTATGACTGTGCCAAACTATCACTACGACTTCATATTTCTAGGATTATAAGAACCTATTTATAACTTGGGATTCAGACTAAGGAATAACTAAGCCACTTCGGTGTTTACACTTAGGACTTTGAAATTTTCACCTAATAAGTTTAGTTTCACCAAAAAATGGTTCCTATCCAAACAATTTGTCTTAGAATTCAAATTGAAACAAACAAATTATTCTTTGAGGCAACCTACATACCAGCCGTACATTTTTCCATAGCAATCGCGGCAATCGTTCTCCCTTCAAATTCATTGAAACATTCTTACGCTCACACCTCAGCAGTAAATATAAGGCTAAATAAAAAAAACCGCAAAACTTAGAAACACTCAAAGTTCACTTTTATTTTACGTTTAGTGCCTATAAAAACGTCAGTAAGAACATACTTCCTAAAATTCGAGGTTCACAACTCACGGAAAAGTAGCAGCGTGTGACAATAAAATGTCCAATACAAGTGGCATTAGACTGAAACCTCCAAGATGGCTCGGAAGCACGCATCCACGCGAAATCACCAGGGTATCAAGACCTGCCCTGCCTTGAAATTTGTTCTCCGAAGCTCCCAAAACTTTCTCAGATTTTTCGCCACGTAGAGGCCAACAAATTCTGGTCATAATACGGCTGTCGGTGTCTATATGTGGGCGAAAGGGAGGCCAAATCACCTATTATTAAGGGGGGTGCCAAACTAACGGCTTCACGTGTTGTTCCTTTTTATGTGTTCCGTTTGAACAGCACGCTTGATGGTGTAATTTAGGTGTAAAATTGTACACAGTTTATATAGCTAAGTGGATATTTTTGAGGTGGAATAATGACGGAAACGGTCCTTGGATAGGCACCCATTAAACATTGTGAAATGTTGTAAACTTTATGACTTTACTTAACCAGTCACAATTAACTATCGTTATTATTACGAACATGGAATTAAGAACGCATTTTCATCATTCCAAACACGTTAGAATCTAGAAAATTATTTGATGGAGTAATAAAACGATTAAACATTAGTTAATTACAGAGACAGGCTTTTTAAAAGGAGTAACGTAATATAACGAGGCAATAAATCCAAAAATGTTACAAATAACGAATGATAATCTTTTATTAACATGTTTTCAAATAGCGAAGATAAAAAATCCAACGTAAAAGTAAGTCGGAGTGTACAGTACAGAATATGTTTTGCGTCAAGTTCCGACATAAATATTGTAACAAAGTTACCACAGGGGACCGTACGGAGGGCCGACAGGGAAATGATACAGAAACTAGGCATGCCACTCGAATATTCCAAAATTCACTGGAATCCTATGAATTTTGTAACATCTGAAAGTAGTTTCGGCGATTTGGACAAGGTATGTAAAGATCATTGGTAGAACTCCCTTCGAAATGCTTGTTTGGGAATTTGAGCAAATCCAAGATGGCTGACCTCCAGAGAGTAGGGAGGTAACTTGTAAATTTTACTGTTTTTAGGCCTAGCAAGCCAGAATACATAAATGTAATATATTCTTTACTCACTATAATCTCATCTTGCGTTGTTCCTTGCACATTTATCTTTTCCACTAAGAATTTCGTAGTGATTGAAATATTTAAGATCTTCACTAAGTTACTTAGTAAATGTCATTGTCTATGCTACACTAGTAAATGTCACATGTAAAACGTGTTAAGGTCCAAAAGTAACCGGCACATTAAATTAACCACATACAAAACTATCATGTCACTGAATTACTGAAGTTTAATATCCTCTGTAAGTAATATTCTTGTTCAATAGTCTCCCTTTATTTCAATCCATTTTTGTTTGGATAGTAATCCTTAATTTTATAGTCGAAGATGGAAACTTTTGGATTTTACTGATAACTAATGCCAACCTAATATTGCGTCTCCTCGTATCTTTCTTTTTCTTACCAACTCAACCCGCTTTAACCTACACGTCCTACCAAAACAACATCAAACTGCATGAAATATGACACAAAAGACTGGCCATCCTTTCTCCTATAATTTGCATACAAAAATCGTAAAAATGTCGCGTTTGACACATGGAGCGCATCACTTGACGGCCATGACACAACCCTTATGTCACTTTGACATCAGACGCGAAACGTCTATGGTACCAAGGACATGTTTTAATGATACTAATTAATTAGAGAAATGCCAGCGAATTTGAGCTTTCTCGTTTATTTACGTAAATGTTGGTTGACAAAAATGATGGTGTCGTTTAGGAAGAAATGGAGTAATTTTTGCTTGTGCCGAATTTTGGTATTGTGGGTCATCAATAAATTGGATAACTGTGACTCTGTGACTTTGTAAAGAGGCTAACACTGTGTTCTTTTATTGACTTAGTTTGAGTAGTTTATAGCTATAATAGTAGCTTTGTTTTCAATCCACTTCATCCATCTTGTTTATATTATAGTTCTTATGTATTCACATAGAAAGTAGTGATAGGTTTGAGAGTGTTGGGTGGCGTTCCTAACACAATTAAAAGTGTTATTGGATAGGTCTGAACATAATATATATTTTTTTAATCAAAATAAATGAGCATTGTCTATGGACTCATTTTCTAAGTAGCTAGAAAAAAAAAAGAAAATCCATGTCAAAATCTTTTCAAATCTAGAACAAGCGTTGTAATTCGCGTCAAAAATCAGAGCAAAAATAAAAAGTAAAATATGGTGACGGTTGAAAACCGTTTGTTTAAAAACTCGTAACTTATGAAATTCGAACTCGCGATCCAGTAATACCGTAAAATACGATTGAAAAGCTTTCATGTCATGTTATCGGTAACACCCGATCAAGTGTTCCAAGTTTAAAATTCGTTGACACTTCACGTCAAGCATATTGAATGTCATTTACCTTTAAATATGATTTGGAAATGCGTGAAATGCAGTTTTTTTTTTTAATTGTGGTGATGTTTTTAGCTGTTTGCCGGATATTTCATTACTATAATTGGTCTTGGTTTTATAAGTCTTTGTTAACTATAAGCCGATGATACTACTTTGTTCGTTAAGATAAAACAACCGTCAATTTTAAGCATAGGTACTCAAAGTTGTATTCAGACCGCTTAAAATTTGCCGTTTAGAAAATAACACTGTTTTGCCGAAGCACTATGTTCGGCCCCTATTTCATGGGACTTAAAAATAAGTGGCGAAATGTGGATACCTCTGCCCACCCTTTGGGGATTACACAGGCGTGATATTGTGTTATGTTAGCCTAACCAATCAAATATTATTACTCGCCAATATCCTGTCCAATTGTTTCAAGATATTTGTTTTTCTACATCTACCCGTCACTTTAAACAATTTACCTACACTTCCGAGCAAAAATATTGACATACCCAAAAATTCGTTCACAAATATTGCTTTACCAGTCCCGATAAGTGCCCCTCTAGTTTGGAAGCAACGATTCTGTTATTGCCTGCCCTCGTGTGAGGAATTGAGGAATGTCTGGTTGTTTCAACATGTCTATTTCACTGTGTAGCACTCACACCTGTCCCTCGAATCGTGAAAACGTCAATTTTACATTTTCCGCATTCTTTAGTCGCAAGTTTATTTGATATTCTCTCTTATTCTTGGTTAGGGCTGTCAAATTTTGTTTGCAGGTATGATTTTTTTTGAAATAAGTTTTTTTTAAGCAGGCTGATAATTTAAGAAGCAAGCCTTCCTTTTTTTTTCTTTTCTTAAGTGGTGATTTATTAAGTATGAGTGATGCTTTTAATTATTTAAGCTGATTTCTTCTTCATTTTCATCAAAGACACTCCGTTATCATTTGCATCTACAAAATATTGATTATGATAATATTTAAACAAATGTAGAGTTCTGTATTTCCTGCTTAGTTATTTAGCCTGTGTGACTCCAGGCTACATGGTCTGTTTGAATTCAATGCTCCTTCCACGGTGACCAATGAAGCTATATAAAACCAGTTTATACAGATCACTCAATGTATTGGAAATCAATACAAAGCGAGGCTATGTTTTACTGGATATTTAAAGCTTGATGCATCGCCGTGTATACAAGTGAAAATTATGATACAGAGTAGTTCGAAGGATCAATTGCAGTAAAAAAAGAAAATCGGTTGCACTCCAGGAGTACCGGCAGAAGAGAAAACTTGAATATTAACGTTGTCGTTATTTTGGAATGGATAGGGAATAATTTTGCACGAATTGCTTTAATTATCAGTATAAAAGTAATATCATTTACCTATGTGGTAAAATACAATATTCATTTATTTCGCTATCGTACACAAACATGACAATTTATATTACATTAAAAATTTAACACTTCAGAACTATTACAATCCGTCTTACAAATTTTACCTCTTTGGAGAAATCGAAGGTTTTGTTTGTGCATAAGATAATTCTCCAGTTTTGGAAACCCAAACTCAATGGCAGATGTCATAAAGTTCAAATTCCTTCGTAACCTAATGTCAATACGTCTTACGAATTTTCGATCAGGACACGTGTCCTGACGAGAGTTTAACATTTTTTACCCACCACAAAAGTGCACAACGCCGCTAAAGAAGTTTTAACTTCAAAAAACAGGATAAGGACGTTAGTTTCTTTTTTGATTACGCTCCAAAATATCTCTGTAAAAGTATACGAAACTTGTAATACATAATGTCATGTCAACCCTACATAGCTAGATGGCGCAAACGTCAAAAAGAAATACTTTGACGCGCGACTCGCATCATAATATCAGCGCGCGAATATTCTGTATTTTTACGCTATTTGTACTATTCCCTTCTGAAAGGTACGTTTTATTTCATATCTTTATTGAAGTGTTTATTTTCATTGTGTTCAAAAACTCCACATTAATTCGCTGAAGGTATGTTTCTACAAACTTCTATCACTAAAACAAGGCGTTGTTTTGCATCCTCGTCAAAATTCAGGATGATGTCACAAAAGACATAAATAATCATAATAAATTATGGTAAAAAAGTAGTTAATTATTAAAAATACACTGCTTTTTTGTTGTTTAAATTTATTAGTATTTCAGAATAACCCCCTTAACTGACATGATTCATCAATCAATTAGAAGAACTTGATTCCATGATCCATTGCTCTATATCTTTGAAAAATTCGCCGGCTTGACAACGTAAGTCACGCAATGAATATCGTTTAAAATGAATAGCGTTGGTGATGTCCGTGTGTTTTACAACTGCCTCGGTACTGTCAAAGAACAATATTACTTTTTTTTTTTGGTTCTTTATGACCCACAGTAAACATTCTTAAATTAAATCTAAACAGGGCTTAACGTTTATCCCCTAATCACCTCATCAATGCGTGTCAGAAACCCTGACGTTCTAAATTGATCGTCACATTTGGGCGGGCCTAGGGCGGCGCCCAAACGACGAGTCGTGGGCGGGAGACGGATTGCGGTCGACAGGTCGTTCGCTCATCTGCTAGGTCTAAGGTCACCTTTTTATAACAATGTTCAGAGCATGAGAAATATAGGTTTTGTCATAGCGTATTGTGGTACGTTTGAAGTCTGTTCCTTTGTGATGCTGAGTTGGCGCGTAGGTACAGTCACGAGCACTAATATGTATATAATAAGCAAATTAGCAGCAGTTAGTTAATTATTTAATTTATTTAGAGTATAATACGAACATTTATTGTTTTACCCAAAAAAAATGTTCGTGTTATAGGTACTCTAAATATCCAGTTACTGAGTTGTGGGGGTCAGATAGGCAGTCGCTTCATGTTAACTACTGGTACTCAGCTGTATCCGGTTAGACTGGAAGCCGACTCCAAGATAGTTTGGGAAAAGACTAGGCAGATGATGTCATTCTCCTGCCCTTATCGCAATTCATTTGGGGTCGGCGCAGCATATCTTCGTCTTCCTTACTTCTCTATTAATTCTTTTCAGCAATCTTCTCCATTCTAGGCATATCCTCCTTCACACAGTCCATCGATCGTTTATCTGGTCTCGCTCTCTCTCAACGTTTTCCTCGCTCCTCCGCATCACATGTCCATACCTCGATAACCGATTACCAAACAATTTTAATTCACAGAATTATGTTACATGTTTTCACCCAAAGTTGCGATCGTTTTTTCTCGGTGAAATCGTCCATCGCTGATTGTACATTTAAATGACATTTATTTGTGATTTACATTAATCGTCATTTCAAAAGAAAAGTCTGTGACTAGCAGCAATATAAAGGGCTCTTGAAAAAAGTTGGCTATTATTTTAAAGAAAAGTCTGTGACTAGCAGCAATATAAAGGGCTCTTGAAAAAAGTTGGCTATTATTTTAACTTTGTTTACTCAAAACTTTTTTTATTGTAGTGATCCTTCCTTGAATATTTTTTTTTAAATTGAATAACATCCAAGAATTACAAATATCAACTTAGGGTTCAAATAATATTGTTATATTACCGTAAAAATATATTCAAAATTCCAGCCCCAATGCGTAGGATTTTTAAAAGAATACCAAGTACTAAAAACAGTTTATCGCTACCTATATGTTTTTAAATTTAATCAATAATAAAATTTATTTTCAATATAAAAGCTCACAAAAATGTTTCTCACACCGAAACTGGTATAAAAAAAGATTAAAAAATATCAACAGATTCAGGTGTCTTTCCTTCATTACCAATCAATATGCATCAACTATCGACGAAAAGACCGGTAGCTCCTTAATCCCTTTAAGATAACCGATAAACCGAACTAAAGTATAAAACTCGAGTGACATTCCATGTACCTACATACGCCATAAAGTGATCAAAGTATTGATTTCAATGATGGCGGCTGCTCTTTGGTGGTCTTTAGTCTCTGACATCATTACAATAATTCTTATTTCGAATTTTGATATTTCAATTTGAATGCCGAGTTTCGATATTTGTATTCAAATTTGTTTGTCTGTGGATCGTTTGAAAATGGAATGCATTTGTTTTTAGGTTCGAATTTAATCAATGTACTGAATGTGTTCCCGTTGCTATTTGTTTTCGAACATGTTTGAATTTGGGTTTCTGTATAAATTTTGATTGTATTAATTTACCGCTGGATTATTTTTACCACAAAATATAATCAACCCATATTGGCTATGATTAAAAGCTCTTCCGATAGGATGATTCGTAATTATATTAGGTAATGCTGTTTTAGTTGAGCATCTTTTTTTAATAGGAAATGTTCGAAATAACACAAATTCCTAAAAGCAGAGTCACCAATTTATTCTAATTGGTCTACCCGTCACTATTCCAAGTTACAAACGAAATGATTCGACAAAATCCCAAAACACCTTCACATTAAGTGATACCAATCGGCAAACAAATTAAACTTCACTTTTGGGAAGCATCCTAAAAATTTCCTTAAGCGCTACCGTCACACTTTAACTCTAGACCCGAACAAAATTTTAAACGCCCCTAGTCAAAAGACATAAGGTCTAAATTCTAATGACAAATGAGTACGAAAACCGTAAAGTAAATTTGTTTTTCTTGAGTGGGTGTGGGTGTGTACAGATAGTTGAAAAAAATAAAAGTAGTTGTGTTTGTGTGGGTGAATGAGCTTCAACTGTTGATAAGGCTCAATAAAAAGTTGGATTTAAACACGTTATCGGCGTATCGGCGGCCTATTGGTGGTCGGTCGTGTCGGACAAGGAAATCGTTAGAGTAGCCTTTTGAAGAATTTTCCGATTTGCAATTTTTTATACCACTTCGTCATAGTAAAAAAATAACAGAATCCGATGCGCTTTGACAAACTCCCGTCCTAGAAATTGTAAACAGTTTTTTGCTTTGCAATTCCACATAGGCGGACTTAAGACGGCTACACACTTACGTGTCGTGTCGTGTCGTGACGCGCCAGAAGCATTCGGTTTCATACATCGTTGCGACACGACACGCCATGCAAATATGTCCCTAACCATATTAAATGTATGAAACCGATTTGCTTCTGGCGCGTCACGACACGACACGACACATAAGTATATTTCCGCCTTTAAGCTGTCAAACTCGTATCTTACGTGTTGTACAGTTGTACTACTTATATCGGGGTTGAATTAAGTAGAGATATTATCACCCCTTTTTTCTTCCGTCCCTTTCTTGTTCTCCTTAAAGCAAAAGATAGCAACAGCAAAAAAAATATTACGGTCAAAATCCAAACAGAATAATTGAGTTGCTTATACAATCTTTACCAAATCTCTTATCAACCTTTCAAAAAAAAAAACGAGTTCTGCTAGACAACCAGTAAAAATCAGCACATCACATATACATCCAACAACTTGCATGAACTCCACTAAAACGTTCCCACTGCAGCACTGCTGGACCTCTCTGTAAGAGCATGGGGGCCGAAATTCACCACGCGGGCCCAATACGGGTTGGTAGATGTCTCATGTCATGTTCAATAACTCACCATCATCTTCCTAACTTGTCCCATCTTACTTGGGGTCGGCGCGACACTTTTCTTCTTCCATTCTCTCTTTAATATCATTCCTCACTCAATCCATCCATCTTTTCTTTGGCCTTCTTCTCCTTAACCATCAACATCCAAATCGATCACTCTTTTAATCACATGCTTACTTCAAAAGCTATCAAACCAAAAATTAAACAAAGAACACCCCTCCACGTCTCTCAAAGCACAAAAGGTCCAGTGCCACCAAAAACTTAATCTAAAGTACACTTGACCACCTCAGGTCCTATCTCACCCATTACGAGCAATAAAAGGAGGCTGGTTATCTTTCTCGCTACCGCGGCCTGATGAAAGGAGGTTGGGTTGGTACACATGGCGACACAAACCAAGCTATACATATCCAGTAACTGACCTCGCTTTGTATGAGCTTCCCGTGCAATGAGAGATCAGCACAATATGGTTTGCATGGCTTGATTGGTCGTCTTACGTACTCAGATACGGGTAAAATCGTCATTTGTTTTGTCACCAGTGGCTAATGTCGGGCAGTGTTGATGCGGTAGGTAGGCTCTTGTGAGTAATCTTGGGAAAGATTTGTGTTGAGAGTATTGTAAGTTAGTTTTTTGAAGAATCTGTACTGATCTTATAAAGAGGTTTGTTTATAAGTTTGGATGTTTGGCTTCGTAATGATCTGATTCCGAATTTTTAGCTACATTATCCTCGGGTGTCATAAACTTCCTATTCAAGGTGGAAGGGACACCTACATATTCCGTAAATCATTGTTAACCTACTAACTTATCATGAGTAATTTAAAAAAAAAAACTGCTTTGCCATACATTTTGACCGTGTATGCAAAATCAAAATCATTTATTTCAAGTAGGCCAGTTACAGGCACTTTTGAATAGTCGAAAAACAATAAAATGCATTGAAGTCTTGTAGAAAACAGCTGTTTTTTTAATAGTCGACGAAAAATTCTTATGTGGTGAGGTTTAGAACGATGTAATACTGAACATGTAGAAACCGATCTACCGTCGGCTTTCCGTCCAGCTTGTATTTTATGCGTTCGTGGGATTATTCCCGTCGATTTTAACGAATCGTCATTTTTATTTGTCATCATCGACTCATGTGGTTGAGGCATGAAAAGATAACATACAGAAAGCCAGAGTTACGTTCGCATTTATAATATTAGTATTGACTTGTGTATGTGTTTATCTTCGCCAAAAAACTTTTCCACATATGTACTTGTATTAGTACAAAATGAGCCATACAACGTCGCCATAGAACAAAGTGCCTCCACAAACATCATTTACATAATTACTTGCCCATTGCACGCCATTAAAGATTTCACTCATCAGGTACAGTCACGAGCTTAAATATGTACACATTATAATCAGTTTATAATGTTCTAACTGCTGCATGCTGGGATGAAGGAAGGCCTCGTCTCTGTGTGCAGGCCCGTAACCCACCACGCATGCATGGTAAATTTCAAAAGTTTCCGGTCTACACACGAGATTAATCAGAGATACAAAACTACCACAGTAAGAATAATATTTTTGTTCAATATTGCTTTATTTCAATCCATTTTTGTTTGAATATCAATCCTTAATTTTATAGTTGAAGCCGGGATTTTTATGCAGTTTTCGAAATTCAAAAGCGGTTTTCTCTTCTAATTATTCGAATATTGAAATACCATAAAAGTTTGTTTAAAAAGATTTAGTTTACACAACACCTCAATTTTTTTAAATTCAATAGTTGAAAAGAAAATCGTTGTTGTTTTTTCCTTACATGTTTTTGCTTATGACTGTACACATTAACGCTGTACCTAATAATTATTTACTGTTAATGCGTAAATGACACGTGTACATACTTGACATCTGGTATATAAGCTGAGTGTTCACTATTTAGAGAAATTGCTTCCTCTTTTCATTAAATTAAATTGAATGATATGAAAGAAAACGGAGTATATGATAGCTTGATGATTGACAGTGGAGAATGGAAAAAAACGGGTTGCGCCGACCCCAAGTAGGTAACATGGCACAAGGGCAGGCAGATGATGATGGTTTCAAATGTGATCAGCCCCCGTATTCACTAGTACTTCGCTTTGATTTTGATTCGGAAAGTCCTATGTTTATCCTTTTTTGTCATAACGAAAGCGAGCGAGATAGACATACGACTTTCCCAATCGAAATTGGATCTACGCATTTGTGATACCGGGGAAAATGTGTCACAAGACTTCGACACTATGGCCCACATGCCTTAAAAGTTTTCACCAAGAAAACATAACACCAGTTATTTCACATACAGCCAGCTAGGTACTTCCTTCGGACAAGAAGTCCTGGTCATAATGCTAATTGCCTGCCCCTAATGAGCGCGACTACGTTAAAGACTAGCGGAATTCATAATAGGCGTAACGTTATGTCTCGGCCACGACCTACACGATTCAGCGACACGCTAGTTGCTGGGACTGCGGAGAAGGCAAAAGAAAGAATTTGCTTAGAACATGCGCGCTGCAGTCGCGATTTGTGATGCGGCGGGACTTATGCGAGGGAAACGAGTGTAACTTGAAGCAAGTCGCATCGCCTAAAGTCGTGAATGAGGCATTAGAGCTAAAATATTAGAAATGCGGAGTGGGTAATACTTTTGGGAGACTAAAATTGGTAAGCTTAAAATATGTCCCTAAAATCGCTTTCTAAAAGGCGCCTGATCATAATTTTGAAACAAAGAACGTTACTTTAGATTGTTAATATGGTGGAAACGTTTGATAAAATAGAACCATAAATAACACATTTCTAGCTAAAGCCATCAATGCAAATATTACAAAATTCAAACTTGTGTTACATTCCAAAAAAAGTTTAACAACTCAAAAGCCAAAAGATGAAGAGATAATTTTCCAAGTACACGTACTTTTTTTTTTTAAAGGCACGAATTATAACGGTGTAGGTCATCGAAGCGCGAATTTCGGTAGCCGTTTGACGGTATCCATATTCGATTCAAAAATACTTTAAATCTACATAAAAAAAGGGTTAATACCCCGTCAATTGTAATTTGCAAGCACTTATTTTTTTTAATTTGACCGATTTGTGCCTTTTTTCTTTTTAAAAAAATATTTTTTGTTGAATTGACAGACATGAACAACGTTTGATCACCACTGAATTTGTCTGTGATTTTTGCCTATTTCATCATCATCATCACCAGCCTATATTGTTCCCACTGCTGGGACGCAGGCCTCCTCGCTATGAGAGGGAGTGGGCTGTAATCCACCACGCGGGCCCAGTGCGGGTTGGTAGATGTCACATGCCTTCGAAATTTTTAGTTCTAGAACATGCCGGTTTCCTCACGATGTTTTCCTTCACCGTTTTTGAGGGCAGCGGTGATGAAATAAATTACACAAAGTAATGCGCCTGCCTGGGTTCGAACCTACGACTTACTGCTCGTAAGTCGGGGCTACTACCACTGGGCCACCGCTGCTCTCTGCTTGCCTATTTGTGTTAAGGAAAAACATCGAGACTGATCTCGTTGATCTACTGGTCTCCAGCGCGAATGCTGAGCATGAGGGGTTCGATTACCAGGTCGGGCAAAGTGTTATTGGTTTGCCCATCAGGAATTTTTCAGTAGCAGCCACGGAGTCTGGATTTGTGCCCCGTTTATGGCAATAGGCTTGCCGGGCCACATGTGGGGGCAAGCCTGTTGTGTGTGTGTACTAATAGGTACAACTCTGCCTATCCCTTCGAGGATTGCAGTTGTGATATGTTATATTATGAAAAACATCGTGAGGAAACCGGCAGGAGCATGTCCTAGGACCAAAAATTCGAAATCCACCAATGAGCCCGCGTGGTTATGGTTTAGTCTCTCTCACAGACAGGCGTCCTATGTCCCAGCAGTTGAAAAGCTGATTAATTTGCTTTAAGGCATTCCATCATCTACAGCCACTGCTGGTTTTTGGTGAGTTCTTTGCCCGTTACTGATAACCCGATCTTATGAAAAATTAAGCTTTATATTAGACCGTATTACATGGATATAAGGCCACAGTAGTTACGCAGAGCGAATGGACTGCTGTAGGCACCTATTGTTCTTGCATTGTTGGTTTGACTATGTTATTAAATTACATGGTGCCATGTCTTGTCTCATTTCCCAAGTTATATCATGTCATTTTATCCATTGAAATCAATGAGTCCACATCTATCCGTCATTTTGTCAATTGGAATTTGAAATCAAAGTAATCGGTAATATCAATGTCCTGATAATATTAACATTAAATGAACACGAACAATTTGCCCTAACTTTGACAGCCCAGACACAAAATTAGCCCTTTCCTCAAATTGGGACTAGACACAATTCACAAAACTGGTATTGCGGCGTTCATAAAGGCAGCCGAAACCTGACCGAACATTGTGCATTAATTGAATCGCATAATAACTGCGAAAATAAATTCGCATGAGGCGATACGGCCCATAAAGGAGTCTTTATACTAAACAAATCGGCCTCCTTGAGCTTCGGCCTCCTTTGAGCGCAAACGCGCCGAAAGACCGAACGAGAGAACGAATGAACGAGCAGTTTTATATGTCGTTAGTCAGTTATATCGCCAATGAGTTGGACGCAGATGTGCAAGTAGGTAGTCTGCTTTCAGAGAGGTGTAAGATGGCAATGGCGGCTTAGTGGATGTTGAAGTGGGGTTGCATAAAATGGTACATAAGCGGTGTTTTGGTTGTTTAATGGAGTAATTGAGGTTTTGATAATTAAGAACTTTCATTTTTTCGTCTGACTTTTATTATATTTATTTCAGCCATACGTGGGATGTCAAGAGAAATCTTAAACGTTAAAAGAATAGTGGTACTTATCATCTATAAATAACTGTAATACAGGTAACTAATAAGAATACACACGGTATTGACTATTCAATTAGGATTCCAATTTCCAATACTCAGAAAGCAATTCTCTTATGTTTCCAAAAAATAAACCTACATTAATTTATTCCTCAGAATTCAACCACAAACTTCTAAACCTTCATTCTCCTTCGTGGATTACAATCAACAACTCATATCATAAAATCTGTCGCCTCTGACATTAATCCCACTTAATCTTTGAAATGAATATAATAATAAAATCAATAAGAAGTGGCCGTCATTTAGCATGCGCTTGCGGCTTTTATTTTAACGCTCTTTGTCAGTACGGTTGAATACGATACAGTTCGAGATAAAGTAGCTTTAAACGCGTAATACGGGAGCTTTGACACGAGATGTGATGAGAAGAACACGTGACTAAAAGAGTGATGAATATAAATGTTAATAGATGGTGAGGGAGACGAAGAAATGATATGAAGGAAAAAGAAGATGTGTGGGGCTTGACGAATGATAGAGCCTATAGACCGAATGATAGTCTAGATGCTTATGGCATTAAGTCCGCCTCAGTACTATGTGCATGAAGTGTTAAAAAACTAAAAAAAATGAGGGGAATGGAAGAAAAAATCGTGTTGCGCCGACTCCAAATAACATGGGTGAAGAGCAAGAAGATGATGGCGGGAGTTTTGAGACTATCTGCCTCGTTTTTTTCGAGTGGTCGGAAATTGCTACTATTGAATATGAGTTCTTGGGTCTAATTTAAACTTATGCTGTATTCAAACACTGTTTTAAGCAGTCACGGTTCATAACTGAACTTACACTGTCTCTGGATGTATGCAGGATGTCATTCCGCGATAATGGCGCTTGCATCAGCTTTAAATATCGAGAGCTTACATTAATAAAAATCAAGATAAATATTCCGTGGCAGTGTAAGTTTATGCTGTATTAGTTGTTTTGTAATGTGAAGGAAACAAAATTATACCATTTCTATACTTACACAATCATTTTTGAGTATAAATGTGGAGGCTACAAGAGTAGAGGAAGACCAAAGACGAGATTGACGGACCGTGTAAAGGATGATATGGCAAGAAAAGAGTAAAAGAGTAAGTGTGGAAGATTTAGATAAAGGCTAAGACAATCAGAGGCCCTAGTCGGGTGACATATCTTTTCGGTAACCTAAGTCAGTTCCATTCCTTTTAGAATTTTCCGTCACCGCATTCTAGAGGTGATTTATTTATTTACTTTAATTAAAACGATTAAATTGCACTGTGTCTAACTAAGCCTTCAGATTATTACTAATCAGATCTAGTAGTATAAGTTTTTAAACACAAATGTTCACTTACACTATCATTAACACTAAAAGTCACAGCCAGCTCATCCCTGATCATGGCGCTTGCAACAGCGCCGAAATATCGGGAATTCAAATACATAGTAAACATGATAAGTATCCCGTTTTTAGTGTTAATGAGAAATCTTGTAGTTTTTCTATGTTGCAAGTTTTTCCCAAGAATACGGGTCATATTAATAATGAAGGCTAGTTATGAGCATGTTTAAATGTTAGTAAGTACCTATTTGAGCATCACCTTTTATTTTTTATTCTGTGATAGTAATTGAATCGCCCGCATGTTCGATTCGCGCGGATCTTGAGGCCCGCATAATTTATCAATACCTTCTCTATACTGCATGCAAAAAACTTGCGTTTAATTACAAAAAAAAGGTTCATTGAAATTAACTGCCAGAGTGAACACACACGTTAATAAATTGTAACTAAGCTTTGTAAGTTTTGAACTCTTAATGTAACAAATGATTACTTATTTCTTTTTTCTTGTTCTTGGCGTGTGGGTGGCAAAAAGTTCAAATATGTTTGTGCCAAAATTCAGTTAACCGTTTGTGCGTCGGTGTGCAGATTGTATAGACGTGATAGTAAAATACTGACGATCAAGTCAAGAAGTCAGTCAGATTTTTACTTTTTATTCACGGTCGCGCGAATGTAGAAAGCCGAAACACCTACATAGAATAGCATTGATGAAGTCCCAAAATCGACAGTGCTAAAAGTAGCATTACTTGGTCCCTATTTAAAGAGTGAAAGCCTCAATAAAACAAGTGCCCCGTCGCCTGTCCATTAGTTGACTGGTAGAGAATGCCTTGTGGCATTAAGTCCGCCTATGTACCACCAATGTGAAGTTTAAATAAATAAATAAATTAGTGAGAGGAGTTCGCTTAACCACTTGTGCGTCGGTGTCCTTTCAAATCTGTGTGAAGTTATTCTATCGCAGCCCACTGCTGGCGATAGGCCTCCCCCGAGGTGCACCACAAACAACACGTCCTCTGCCTTCCGTATTATCTGACCCAGCTACTTTTTTAAGGTCTGGTCCATCCAGCTAACAGCACATCTCCAGTTCTAAAGTATAAATTTTATACCAGACTATCTTTTGGCTTCGCTCTCGTTATGTATGGAAATTAACTCACGAAAACGTTTTAAATGTAGCCTATGACACTCGAAAGCTTCCCTTTAGTGAAAGAATTTCAGAATCGGATCAGTAGTTTCGAAGATTAGGCCCAACATACAAAGTACAAACTAACAAACAAATAGTTCTTTATAATATTAGTACAGACGCTCCTTCGTGTGTTTAATAGATGGTACTATTTTACATTAATTTGGTGCAAAACGATGTCGGATTATAATTGAGTTAGATTTTTCCTCAAAATGACCTCTTCGCGTTTGGGCAGTGTTTGAATTTGTTTCTTTGTCCTTATTTGAGTCATTGGCAGTCGTTTTTCTTATTGACCGTGACGATTTTAGTACAATAATGTACCAATTTGGTCAGGGTAACCTCTGGTGCTTAAGGTAACTTCTGGTTACTGAGGTTTTTCAAGAAATTGTTTGTGTTTGTGTGATACTTGACACTTATCTATCTCTTACTTATTAGGATAAGACCTTTAAAGAAACCCTATTTTTTTTACAAAGTCTATGGCCCTTTAGGACAAAATTGTCATCTAGTTTAACGATCTCTTTTCTGAACCTTCCTTTTTAGAGTCCAATTTTTATGTCGCATATTTCTGCCCTGTTCTAACTTCAGTATATCCGTGATCATGGCGCTTGTAACACTGCCGAAATATCGGGAACTCATAAAAATAGAAAACATGGTAAATATCCCGTTTTAAGAGTTTATTTATATGATGATCATAAGCAGTGATAGCCTAGTGGTATAACCGTCGGACTGCCAAGTCATAGGTCACCACTTCGAACCCAAGACACGCACCTCTGGTTTTTCGGATTCATGAGCGTATTGTATAATTATCACTTGCTTCGGTGAAGGAAAACATCGTGAGGAAACCAGCATGCCTGAGAGATTTTTCTCGACGGCATGTAAAGCCAAGTCGGACGCCTATGGGCGGTATAAAAACTCTGACTCCAGGAAAAAAAACTAAGCACACGATACAGAAACAAAGAAAAAAGTGTTAATGATAGTCTTAGTGACTATCTCAGTTTAAAAAGGTTTTCGCTAGTGTCTTTCTGTCTAATACATTTCTGACTTCTCCTCATCCGTATGTATAGCTTGTCGAAAAAATCGGCCAAGTACAAGTAGGACTCGCGCACGAAGGGTTCCGTCCCATTATTTATAAAAACGAACAGAAAAATCACTTTTTCGTATTGGAGCCCCCTTAAAAATTTATTTTATTTAGTATTTGTTGTTATAGCAGCAACAGAAATACATAATCTGTAGAAATTTCAACTGGCTAACTATCACGGTTCATGAGATACGTCCTGGTGACAGACGGACGGACGGACAGCGAAGTCTCAGTAATAGGGTCCCGTTTGACCCTTTGGGTACGGAACCCTAAAAGCACAAATTTCACCAACTACTTACTTTTTAAAAATCTCATTTATTAAGTCTCCAACATACTATACAAGGTGTTGTTTTGCATTCTCGTCAAATTCAAGGAGGTAACTATGCTAATGATTCTCGTCCCAAATCAATAATAAAATGGGTAGGTTTTTTTTTTTTTTTTCTTATTTACTGAAATCGGTAAGTGTGAACCACACGTGTTTTAAACGCAGACCGTCTGGTTCTCGCCCTACAACCTCGCTTACACATATACAAACAATCTCAAACGTTTAATCGATAATTTCTTATTCCCTAAACCACGTTAAGGGGGTTATTCTGAAATATTGAAAAACTTAAACAACCAAAAAAATCAGCGTTTATTAATAATTAACTAGGTACCGTAATTTTAATTGCTTATGTATGTCTTTTGTGACTACCTCCTGAAATTTGACGAGAATGCAAAACAACACCTTGTATAGCTACTCATTACTTCCAAGCAACCGATATGTGAGAGCGAACATCAAACATTTTACGGTCATGCGACACGGACGCGGACCGCGGACCGTAGACCACCAGAATCGAAACCTTATCTATTTAATTGCCAGAGTTTAAACACGTTTTGTATTTAATTGAGGCGCTTCCGAGGGTTTACGAGATTAGACCGAACATGGGTTAGTGAGGCCGACTGATAAATCTGTTGGCTCATGAGAAAGTTGATTGGAGTGGCCTGTCTGTTTGTTTTTTTTTGGGAAGTTTTAGTCTTTGATTTATGTAGTAGGTAGTTCAAGTTTGTTGTGAGAATTTTCATGTTTTTGGAGATATTTGTGGTGATTCCGCTTTTTATTTTCTACTACTTTCCCGACGCATTGTAAATCGATTCGGTATTGGGGTTACAGTAATGCTTAGGACAATAATGTTCTAAGCTCTACTTAACTGAAACTTCTACCTTTTTTGTTAATGTTTGTGCTGTTTTAATTAATTGTAAAGTTAATCTTGACTGATCTGAATCGCACGGGTGAAACGCTTACCTTAGGCCAAATATTGTCGACTGCATCAAACTATTTTTTTTATCTACTTTTAAATACTTTGTCACTACCCAAATATTAAATAGCTCTCACCCCTAAAATACCAAGAGACACCAACTAACCTCTCCTCAAGCTATCACACCACTTTATCCAATTATTAATAATACTAACACGAATATTATTATTATTAATAATGCGGCGGCCATTACTGCCGTGACGTAATAACGTAAGCCTGTTTCAACTAATCCGTTGCATCTATTGTGTCAGCACCCTTAGTTTGTCACCCTAGTTTTTGCACCAACTTAAAATGTAGCTGTCAAAACAGTTCGAAGACTCTTATGGTAAAGGTTTTAGGGTTGAGATTCAAATTTCTGTTTAATGGTAAATTGAATTGTGGGGAATATGTTAGGGTCATAGACGAATCCTGTTTACGAATGATTTTAAAAAAATGTAATTTTTATATGTGGTGTTACTGGATATGTCAGATAAGATCGGAGTTTGATAAAATGCTGGAGTGGTTGAGTTTAGATATATTGAAACATAAAATTGTAACTCTTACCTAATTTAAAGTATAGGATTATTCTAACAAAAACAAGTAGAAATGTGACTTTTTGATGGAATTTTGACGACACGGTTGGCGCAGTAGTTGAGCGATCGACTGCTGCGCTGCGTGTCGCGGGTTTGATCCCCGCACGGAACAAATATTTGTATGGCCTATAGATAGTTGTTCCGGGTCTGGCTGTTTGTGTGTGTGAGTTTAAATGTTTGTAAACGCACCCACGATACAGGAGAAATTCCTAGTGTGGAGCAAAGTTTTTTATAAAAAAAAAAAAAAAAAACAATCATCACCATCATCATCCTGCCCTAGTCCCATTCTACTTGAGGTCGGCGCAACACGTTTTCTTCTTCCATTCTCTCCTGTCAGACGTCATGGCATCATTTACTCCTTTCTCTTTCATGTCATTCCTCTTTTGAATTATCCAATCAACGATCTTAAATGACTACCAAGCAGGAAACAGTCCAGACATTCTAATATACCGGAGAATGATGAACAATATCAATACATCCGGTTAGACTGGAAGCCGGCTCCATCATAGTCCATGGACTAAGGTAGCTTTGTTACTTACATTAAAGATCTTTAAGTTCCAAATCAATCTTGAGTTACAAAGTGAGGATCACTCTCTTAAAGACCATAACTCCCTTGACTTAAGACACATTATAGCATCCTCAAGAGTTTCGCTTCGAGAGGCAGTCGCTACATCTATTACTCTATTGACACAAGGGTGACAATCAGATTACTGCTGCGTTCTGATTGGTCCCCGTTTGTGACGTCACGCGCCGTCCGGTCACGCCTACCCACGCTCGAATTACCGGATTAGAATGTCCGGCACTGTCCGGTACTTCGCCGCTGTTAGGATGTTCCCGATTGGCCCAGTCCGTACCAACAATCGATTCTAAGAACATTTGCATGCTCGATTATCGTTACTCGTAATCGTACGTTGCAGAATAGCCCATTTTAGCAACAAGTACGGTTCAAAGAAGTGTTTTGTGAATAAATTATTTAATTCAGGCTGATTTGTAGAAAAAACTTAAATATTGCTTGAAAACGAAACCTTGTAAGGACTACAAACGCGAACTCTACAATGGCTCAGATTTTTTCTACTGTTTCTGTAAACTTTCGTCAACCATAGAACTGATTCCTACTGATGATGTTAGTCTGCGTGATCCCACAGCTGGGCAAAAGTCTTTCCCCATGACTTCCAGTTGTTTCGATCCAGGGCCAATGTGGACCACTGGACGCTGGTCTTGTCACCATAGACCATCAACCTAAAATAAAAAAAATACTGAATATGTTTTTAGAAAAATACTGCTTTGCACCGCGTTAACTACATAATTGATTGATTTTATTAAAAATCAGATCGACATTATTCCTGAAGAATGATAGATTAACTAATTCAAATACAGTTAATACAAAAATCCAGATTCAATAAGTATCTAAAACTACGTTACATTATCTTGAAATAAGCCTCCCGTCGGCGAATCGCACCGCTTAAGATTTCAACGCATGCGCCTAATCCCCTTTTGTTTGTTTGTTAGTTTCAAAATTAATTCCTGAGCTCAGAGCCTAAATATCATCAGTATTGTCATAAAGTGGAATTGACCATGATTCTACTTTAAACACTATTCCTTCAGATAAATAAAAGACTAATCATTCTCACCAAACGAATAACCATAAAGTTATTTGGACGCGATACTTGTACTTACCAGCCCAAAAACAAAGCGTAAAGTCAATCCGACGCCAATTGGCTTGCCCGATACTAATTTACTACTCAACAGCATCAACGTAATCCAGTTTCAATACAACAGAATGACAAAACGGTGGAATGTCAATTCGGTTTCACAATTTCGTCATCAGCTACCTCCAAAGTCTCCAAACACAGATTCTGAACCTAACAACTAAGAACTATCTCTACAGCATTGTCATCTTTTTTCCATGTCATTCGTAGAAGCTCAGGTCCTCAACCAAAGTATTCGTCGAACAATCTAGTCTGAAAAAAGTCCTGGCTAGAATACTGTTCACATTCCGAGCCTCGGTTTGGGCTACAGTGGCCACGTAATTGCGCTTCGCCTGGCGCCGTCTCATGTCTTGCTCCTTTTTTGACCCCGAGGCCCTTAAGCTCCTTTTTTTGGAGCCTCCTTTTTGTTCCCCGTTTGTTGGTTTTGGGAATTAGCATGTCTTATTAACATAACTGTCTGATAAGAGATTATTGGTGTTTTAACAGCTTGGGATTGAACTGTGTGAGTGTCGGTTTTGAGTCTTATAAGATTCGTGTACGTTATGTAGGGTTGGGTTTTATGTTACGTTATTTAAAGAAAGACTTCCCTAAAGTCTCTTCGTTTTATTGCATTTGTATTGAGGAATCCTGCAAATGCTCTTTACTACCTAAACAGATAATAACATGCCCAAAACCACCAATTCGACCATCGCCATTCACGAAACCAAACACAACCCATAAATCAGCCGTCCAGTTAAAGTTTTAAACCAACATATAAAATATGCGTCTGCGTCGGTCACCGAATCGGTAATATTGTTAACAAGGAGTAAAATAACTACAGAGAGGAAACCAAAATGAGAATTATGCATCATCTCGGGAATTTCTCAATAAGAGGTGTACGCGTGGGGCCGAGCACGCCCCGCGGCGCGCCACCGGCGCCTGCGCCGCCGCGCCGTCCCGCTCGCGCATGCGCCCCCGCCACCCCCCTCGCCCCGGAGCGGCGCGGGTGGCGGCGCGCGCGCCCTCCCCGCTAACCCACCTTTAAATACAGACCTCGCAACCTATATCATTAATCTATTACCAACCTCATATCGTGCGCTCGTGTATGTGAAGTCCGAAAAAGAATTCTTTTTTTTTTAAATAGAATTCGTTGTCGGTCCGGTGAAAGGTAGAGCTGGTATGAGAACGATATTCGGTTTTATGGCGCGTAATTAGCGTTGATCTTTCGCTCTGTCGGCCTCTGGCCGCGGCGGAGGGCTGCCTTATACGTCCACGCTTCACCTTTATTGGCCAATATCTTCGGACGGGATCGCAGATACGTCAACTAGACGTCATGGTGTGTTCGTGAGTGGTTTAAAAAAGGTCTATCATTACTTGCGAATAATGTGAGTCCTTTAGTTGACTTTGCAGTGACCTGATGTCCAATGTTATGGGTGTCGTGGAGGCGCCCCGAGCGATGCGTCTGCGCAGGGTCCATTCATATTTCGTACAACTGCCCACTAATTACAGCTTACGGAGCTCTTACGATCGTTTGCTGATTAACTTCTTGACATTTTGTTTTTTTTAGTTTAAAAATGTAGTTTGATTATTGCTGTCGTTAGCCCCAGATTTATTTTCAAACTGGTATACAACAATAGCTCTTTAACAAACTACTAATAAGTCCAGACATCAAGAGAAAAGCCTTGCATAGATACCTTAAGAAAAAATATCTCAATTGATTGCTCACATCTAGGTCTTGCTACCAAGCCTGCAATTTCCTCTAAACACAGCGCAAGCAACAGTAAATTAAATTCTGATGTCGTAGCATTAAGTTGTAAACAGTGTTTACTCATAATTACCAGATACTGGCCATCTCGACACCGGTTCTGTGGTTTTTGATAATTTACCAACGGACGTAGATAGTTGTTACGGAGCGATTAATGATTATGAAACGTTTGTTAGTGTAATCAGTCTTTAATGCCTTTAGTGTGTGGAGGCCAGTGTCCCACTGTTGGGATACAGGGCTCTTCTCTATGAGAGGGAGTGCATACGGGTCCAGTTTGGGTTTGTAGATACCACATTTGCTTTTGAATTTTTGATTAAACTTTCGTTCATGGTTCTCACTTGGTTTTCTAATAATAGTCTTTAGTGCTGTATTAGTCTTTGGTAAGAAGGTAATGACGTCTAAGGCTCTTTATCATCATCATATGTCTAGCCTCTTAACAATGCTCGGTTCGGCTTGGATTCTGCTCGAACTGAATTGAGCTGAAGAAATGTATTTTACATACAGCGAGTGTCCATCTGTGGTCTGCTCTACAGCTTAGTTACTGGAGATAATCCCAGGAGCCATAACGGAGAAAATATAGTTTGTACTCCCGTTGTTTCGCCTAAAGACCTAAAAACGATATGCTTAACCTACCAGGGTCCCATAACCATTACGATAGTTACGCAGAGCCTTATAACATCAACCTGTACCGAACTGAAACAAAAAGATGCAATTACGCCCGCGTATAATATTATAATTTATTCAACATTACTTGTTTATTATTTTATACCGAGAATCGAGAAATTTCGATACTTTTCTGATATAGGGATACATGTTAATCTTGGTTTTTGGGCATCAGCTGCAAAAGATCCCATCGTTGTACCCCGGGGCCACGGGGTAACGTGTTGGTTATAATAACACTGCTATTAATCTATCTTAAGGGTTTATTTTTCAGTAAATAGAGAGGTAGAACATGATTAGGATCTCTTTATTGAAGGAATGGTTTAAAAATGGTCGCTTTTGGAGTTCTGATAGCAATAGCTGGAGCCTCTTACGAATAGTGGACCTTCTAAACGGTTATTTCATCACCAGTTCTCTCAAAATGGCGAAGAAAAACATCGTGAGGAATCCGGCATGACCTAGAATCAAAAATTTAAAGGCATATGACATCTAACAACTCACACTAGGCCAAAGCGAAGTGGTGGATCATGCCCACACCTTGTCACAGAGAGAAGACCTGTGTCCCAGCTGTGGGCACATTACAGACTCATATTAACATTATTCTATTCGCAATAACATAACAAGTTACTAAGGAAATTACACCTATTAGGTTTACATCGACAAAAATGAAATAAAACATCCGAAACATTTTATTAACCGAAAAAAAAACTGGCCAAGTCCATAATGACAGCTGTATCAAGAACGAGATAAATATCTATAAATATGTTATAAGTCCCGTATAAGTGCGTTATAAGTCTTATAAGTAACTTATAAGTTTCATCGGATAACGACCGCCCACTCGCACAGACCAGTTAATTTGATTTAGATGCTACACGCAAGTGCTTTAGTCTTTTTTAATAAAAGAAGAACAGCTCTTCTTTTCCTCAAATTATATTTCAGGTGACTGTGTTGCTTTCTCAGTTTTCACTAAAAACTATAAACAGAAGGAGTGACGATATTAAATAAGTAACATAAATTCGAAATAACTTTAATCCCGTACTTTAAATTCGAAATGCTGTGCTAAATTATGTCATAAAAATGTGTAATATTTTTTTCGCAATAGACTATATAAGTCTTAAAAGCAATAGTGAAAAAAACAATGACATAACTAACACAAAAAAAAACAACAAAAATTCACATCCATATCCGGCAAAACCGATCAAAAAATTCAAAAAATAAGTTTACAAAAATTGTAAGACGTAAATCAGAAAACGACGTTCAAGTCCCTTCCACCATAATTAAAGTAATTTAGCACACTCTGTCTCGGACCTGCTCTGTCCAATGTTTGTTTTGCAGGCGAGAACTGACCATAACCTATTATTACCATCTCGTTATACTTTTTAACGTCCAGGAGTGGTCAACGTTTGGTTTACTGAGAAATATTGTGAGTTTGGCGTTTCGTTTTAGTGTTTAGCAATTTTGTGCACGCTATTTGACTAAGTTTTTAATGTGCTGTTGACAGTTTGATTTGAATTGGTAGCTACTTGTTTAGGTAAATTTTAGCCAAAGTGAAAATATTTCAAGAACTGCTATACTTATTTTATTTTATGGGATTTAAACATAATTGCTGAAATGACGTTGTTACCATTCGTAGGCCTTTGCTTATTAAACAATTCTTCGAGGATTACAGTTGTCATTTTATATTTTGTGATTCCCATGTTTGCAGCATAAAAATAATAAAAAGCATCTGTTATTGAACATTATTGACAATTAAAGATGATAATAATGCTTTACTAATATCTAAATCTTCTTTATAATAAAAATCAATTGCTGTTCGTTGGTCTCGCTAAAACTCGAGAACGGCTGGGCTGATTTGGCTGATTTTGGTTTTGAAATGTATGTCGTAGTCCAGGGAAGGTTTAAAAGGTGAGAAAAGTGCATTGCAACGCATGCCGGGGACAGCTAGTAGATAATAAACATAACATCTAATAAAGAAATTAATTAAGTTAATTTGTTTTTCTTTGTATCTCTACACGTTTACTAGCATTTGTGCCTTATTTTACATAAATAAAGTAATACAACTAGAAATCGATACTTAGCAAGATTTTTTATATTCTCATAACTTAATCGCAATACTAAATGATCTCATAAAAGCCCACAATTTATCCTCCGTCCCATTGAACCGCAAGTTTGTAACCTCGTCCAGCAACATCAAGTTCGGTCGCCGGCGGCGCAGACGCACGAATAAAAACGTGTTGTTATTATTAATAATCTTGTTCATTGAGAACACTCGAGCGTGCTTGTGAGGCTATGAAGAACTTCTAAGAAACATACCTATTCGACCCACCACGATGACACACCTTTATGCGTTCATTTTGGTGGTTTTGGCTATTAGCCTTGATACATAAGCAATTCTTCTTCTTCAAGCTTTGGCCACACAATACTCAGTGTAGGTCTCTTCCGAATCTGCCCATTTGTGGCCGTCTTTTGTCATGGCTATCCAGTTTCTTCCGGCCATTTTAATAAGATTAATAAGCAATGTGTAGCATAGCTTATCTGTTACACAAGGTATAATTGGGTTGTGGAGGTCAGAGAGGCAGTCGCTCCATATAAAGAACTGGTATTTAGTTGCATCCGGTTAGGCTGGAAGCCGACCCCAACATACAAACTTGGGACAAAGGCTTGGTAGATGATGATGATGAATCAGGCTATAATGTTCCCACTCTTGGTACACAGCCCTCCTCTTTTTTTGAGGTAGGGGGTAATCCACTACGCAGGTTCAGTGCGCGTTGGCAGATGACACAGATCCTCGATTTTCCTAGTCTAGCCTTGAATGTGTGGTTCTATTTCCTGGATGAGTAGTGCTACCTTTTTAGAGAGTACAATGTCTGACACGGTCAGTTCTGTCGTCGATTTTACCAGAAGGTTTTCGAAAAGCTCTCGATAGTCGGTTTAATCTTACGAAGGTTTAGAGATGAACACCAGCGATTCAGACTTATTTTAAAACCTGTCTACTGAATATCTTACCTATGTTTTTCATCTTGTATGATTTTCAGAGCATTTTATTTTTTTAGTACCAATGGGCGAATAACAGACACTCAATTTGATATCACCCATACTTACTCCCTTAGAAAAGGAGTGAACACCCTGTCAGGCGATAAGAGCCTTTATTCTAAACAAACTAAAGTACGTTTTTTCTCCTTTGTAGGAGCTCATCTATTGCCAAAGTCAACGGATGTTGTCAAAGTTGCTGTGGCCCAACGCGGGTCCTAGTGCGCCCAGAGAACCCCACTCAGACCATTTGGTTAGTAGCCTTTTTTTGTTTTATTAAAAAAAAAATAACACTACAAATATTATTTTGGTAAACGTCTGAGACGTTCATCATCATCATTATTCTGCTTTTACCCCATTTATTTGGGGTCGGTTATATTGCTAAAAAGAGGTAGGCTACCTAACTAGACCCACCAAAAAGGTTGGCAAACGCTGACTTTATAGTGACAAAATAGAATTCCATTTCTAAATTCTTTTATTTTTCACTATTAAAGACGCTATATTTTTAATCTGTGCAGTTCTGATTAAGATTAATTTCTAGTCTTTTAACAGTTTATTATCCGCTAACTAAGTTGTCTACACTGATATTTGTGGGGAAAAAATGTTCTACGGGGTAGTCATTCAAACTTCAGGTTAAAAAAAAAACTCCTTGTCT